>JAOQGH010000002.1:21573806-21684266 GCA_025769975.1 Gallinago jamesoni | reverse complement strand
GCTTATTGCCTTTCTCATTTCTCTGACTTTGGCCCTTTGGCTTCTCCGAGCACATGGCCCAAGGTCAAAAGGAACTCAAAAAGGATGAAGAATCTACTTTCAAGAGTCTTTTCAACCTCTTCTGTACCCTTTTCCTCCTTGAAAGGCAGAGTTCTCGTCAGACACTCGGCTATAGGTTTGATGCAGGGGTGACGATGAACCCAGATCTTGGCAGAGCCCAACTGTCTGCTTGAAAAAGAGGATCTGGAAGAACATGGGATGTCATACTTCTCTGAGAAGACTGGGAGGGAAGTACTTTCTCTTTACTCAAGAGATTTAGAGGCTTTGACTCAGTGTTGCCTGGGTCTTGAACTTAAGGCTGTACTTGTTCTACAAGCAACATTGAGGTCATTGGACCTTCAGCCTTTTTTTTTCTTTCCCAAGTTAAGATTTTTTATTTTTTGAAGCAACTTCTCCTTATGTATTTCTGGAGAAAACTTTTGTAATTACAAAAGGAAATTAGAGGCTAAAAAGAGCGATTTAAAGATCTTTGATTTCCTGCTGGTTTTTTTTTTGAACGCTTACAGTGTGCAGTACAAAGGTGTTTGTGTGTGTGTATCATCTTTGTACTGCCACGCTCCTTCTTTCCGAAAAGCTGCTTCAGAGATTACCTGTCTTTGCTGTTGTTGCTGTATCAAATTATTTATCAAATTTTGGAACTGCCTGTGCCTTGCCTTTTTGGGGAGACTTCATGCCATTGATTTCAAGCACAGTTCTTCTCTTGCTTCCTCTGCCAAAGAGTAAAGCTTTCGGTTGCCCCGACTCCTGTGCTTGCTCTCACGCTTGAGCGTTTTTCCATCATCTTTCCATATTTGAGGCATCTCAACAGTCTGCGGCGGTGATTGCTCCAGGAGTGATGTCTCCTGTGGGGGGTTTGTAAGTGTACTATTGAAACAATGAGTGAAAGAACCCAAAGTGAAAGAGGCCAAAAGACCTCATTTTGGCCATTTCTGAAAGCTGGATGCGGTGGAGGCAGCAGTGGTGGGCTGGTGCGTGTGGTGGCTTTGCCCCAGGATGGGCAGGAGGAGGTGGGAGCAGGGGTTGCCTCCCCAGGCTCTGCTCTTCCTGCTGGAACCCTCCAGCCCAGGTAACTCCAGTGTTAGCAATACCACAAACCCAAATTCGTATGTTTGCACTTCTTCATATTTAGCAAAGAGTGGAATTTGATGGAAAAGCGATCCATGGTATTTGAGATAGTCGGAGAAACTGATTGTTTTGTACCCGTATTTGAGCATTAGGGCATAAATAACCGAGCAGTGAGGCTCAGGTCAACCATGATGTAACTGGTGAAGCACCTGGATTAATGCCATAAGGGCTGGTTCAGTTTGTTTTGCTCTGTCTCTTGCTTTTAATGCTGATTTTGGTGGAGCGGATCACAAGTGATGCCACTGTAGCATCAAGTTTTCATGCTTTTATTTTCTTTCTAAGAGAAAGATTTCAATAAAGATCCTTGTGTACTATTTTTAACTGGGGGGGAAAGTGAACTTTTGCTTTCTTATTTGTGTTTAACAGGTCTGTATATGATGACCAACCAAATGCACACCAGAGGTTTATGGAAAAACTAGATGCCTCCATACGTAACCATGACAGGGAGATAGAAAAGATGTGCAATTTTCACCATCAGGGCTTTGTGGATGCTATTACAGAACTTCTTAAAGTTAGGGCTGATGCAGAAAAATTAAAGGTAAGGAACTAGTTTTTCAGAGTTTCATATATCATTGTCTTTTCATTTAAAAGAAGGAACTTGACACTCTTACTGAAGAACAAGAATTTAGTGATTGTCACATACACTCTGATGTTTGCAACCATTTTTTAAAAGTGGATTATTTAGGACTTGTGATTAGAGCTGTGTTGCCTGATCCGTGTAATTTACATTTACAAAGCTGAATATTTTATTATGTCTAATTCTGATTTTTTCAAAAAAAGATATGTTTTCAGAAAACGTTACTAAAACTGTTTTCCCTTTTTAAAGGCTTTCTCAAAAGGTAAAGAAAAACAACTGGTAAAACTAGTATTTCTTGCATAGGTCTTTTTCTAATCATGTATTTACACATCAAACCTTAGGAAAAGCAAAACTCTTGATTAGGAAAATAAAAATACTGCAATTGTGCATGAAAAATAATTTTTCTTTATAATGAGTAGGAGAGTAGGTGGAGTTAGTAGTTTTTATTAGAAATGAGAACTAAGATTTACCCTCAAATCAGAATGCAGAATAGTGAATTATGAGATCCGTCCCTTTTAGCTCTCTTTACACTTTTGAGAGCAAAATATGCACACCAGACAGAATGAGCATAGTTCATCAGAGGTTATGATTAGAAGAGCATTATATAAAGGATATTCAGATAACAAGAGACCAAATACAGCGTCAATGAGGTCATGGAGCATCTTTGTTTAGAAATTAATGAGATTTTTAATAAACTAGAATGTGCTTCCTTATTATGATGACCTAATGAGTCACTTACTATGTGGGAAAATCTGAGGTCGAGCTTTGCCTGCACCTGCAGCATTAAAATGTTGCTGTGGTTTGGAGATTTCCACGTTTGATGTTAATCAACCACCCAGTGTTTGCATTCAGCAAAGTATGAATGTTTAATTACCATAAAATGCAATCACCATTTCTTACAGACAATGAATGGCCCATAGAGCTCATTGAGGTTATCAAAAAGGGACCAGTGGTCAATTGGGTCAATGATTTGAATTGTTTGACAGACCTACAGAAACAAGGAAAGTTCAAAAATCCCAAGTAAATTTGAGAAGTTTGCCACAGAATCTGTTAGAAAGAACTGTCATAAGTAATTGAAGTTAACAAAAGCCCTTTGCGATCAAAAGTTCAAGTTCAAGCTGTAGAGTTAATTTGAATTTGCATTTCTTTGTTCTAAGTTTCTCATGAAGCATGATCTGATTACAAGGGTGAGCAGTCACATCAGGGCAATATATGCATATTTGTCTAACAAAGGTGAAATTATTTTTAAGGTCCAAGTTACTGATACCAACCGAAGGCTTCAGGATGCTGGGAAAGAGGTGAGAAAATGGTGCTTCCTATATGGACATTATGAATATTTGTAGCAAATTAAGTTTATTTGCATAATTTAATTGTGATTTTCTTTCTTTCTTTTATTTTTTTTTTAATATCTAAGGTGATAGCCCAAACAGAGGAAATAATCCGATGTAGAGTTCAGCAACGGAACATTACAACAGTTGTGGAAAAACTGCAGCTGTGTCTTCCAGGTGAGTGAACTCTAGCTAAATACGATAGCAAATTAAATAAAGTAAGTCACAATAGCCAAAATGGAAAAGAATTTTATTTTTTAAGTTGTGGTCCTGTAACAACCAGTTTAACAAAAAAATTAATGGGTTTTAAAAAGATGTCAACATGTAGGTTCCATGTCTCTTACAATATTGATTGAGCAATTATGCCACTTGGTGAGAAGACAGTGAGACAGATATAAATCATGCAAACAATGTAGCCACATACAGCTTTAAATGAAGTCATATTTTTAATAAGATAAACAATTAATTTATTGCTAAAGAGTGTGTTTTTTAGTGTTTGAATTCTAGGGAAAATACAAATGGTTCTGTTCCAACATCATACTTTTAGCTATGTGTCATTACAGCCTTTTTTTAATAAAACAAAAAGACTGTAAATGATGTTTCAGAAAGGTAGATTATAGGACTGCACACAGCTCTATAAGAGCTGTTTAATCCTGTTTGAGATATTGGTATAAAACGGATTTGAGAATTTTTCTCTGTGAAGTCTCGTTGTTGACCTGTCAGGAGTACAGTAGGTGGTACTGTTGCCATTTAATAGAGACAGGTCATAGACGGGTAACGCAGATAAAGTTATGTTTGTGCTGAGGGAATGGATGTGCTCCATACATACAGTGTCTACTGTTTTATTTGATCTTAACTCTTTTTCATTTAAAATCTATTAAGAGTTCAATTCTTTTTCCTTTCTCAGCTGCATTCTAGAACTTGTTTTTACTAGTTTTATCACATTTATGTTACTGTTGGAATTAAATAAGGTAAATTTAGCATATCCTTTTCTATGGTTTATTTTGTCCTTTACAGTATATATTTTCCTCTTTTTATTAACTAAAGCCACAATAAGATCCATGGGTTAATCTGCTTGTTTTTATGCAGTGCTGGAAATGTACAGCAAACTAAAAGAACAGATGAATGTAAAAAGGTGAGTGAACTTATTTCTATGAGTAAGATACAACATTTGTAAGTAAACTGATAGAATAACAAACACTAATGTAGACAAGAAAGTATCCTAAGTCCTGTGGCTCGGTATGTGTAGTCTTTGTAATACCTTGTCTGTGGTTCAGGAATGTCACTGCAAGTGAACAAATGTAGTATTAAATATAAATGATTTTAGGAGCTTATAGATTGCCATAAAAAATAATGTTTATTTCAATAAGTATGACATGCAGTGAAATTATGGTTATAAAATCTGAAGTTTGTTTTTTTTTAATACTTAAAACAGGTTAAGAAGCAATAATAATAATATCCTTAAGGAGTAAAGATCCTTCAGAGTATGTTGATACCTGATTAATCTATCACAATGTATATAAATAAAATTCATAATCCAAGAAAAAAAGGATATTTAACTCCATATACCTTTCTTTAGACCTATCTGGTATCTCTGTGCTAATCTTTTGTGTACATGGGACTCTGAGAATGAAGTGCAGAAAACATGTTGTGGTTTCAGTGATTTTATTTTTTTTTTACCTCTGTGAGAAATTGACGTTGAAAAAATTAAAACCATAATTAAAAATAAATTTCTAGAGTAATGGTTTCTATCTGGTAGGTGTCCAGTAGCTCCTTCCTCTGTTGTGCCTTCACTTCCCATCTTCTCAGAGGGCCCCATTAAGCGGGTAGCCCCAGTATCCCCAGTTCTCTCTGCGGCTGCTCCTGTCCCTCTGGGGCCGTCACCAGCTGCACGCCCCCCCCCAAGGGGTGCTGCTGCTGCTCCTCTTCTCCCTGGTCCCTACAGCCTCCTGGCCACCTCCGTCCCTGCCTGCTGCTCCCTTGCCATCAGTGTCAGTGCCTCCTTGTGTGCTCCTGCTGTCGGCTCTGGCTGCACCTGAGCGATCCCCTTGGGAATGAGCTGTGCGTGGCCGTGTGTCTGCAGGGCTGCTGTGGGGTCTGCACCTGCTTTGGGGCTGTTTGTCTGGGTTCGTTGTCGGGGCAGCCAGTCCCTCCTGCCATACTGCTGGACACCTGAAAGGCCCCCGCAGTGGCCGCCGCGCGTGAGTACGTCAGCACTGAATGCATCAGCCCCATCAGTGTCACAGCCAGTGTGCTGCACCCTGACAGCAGCACATCTGCCACCACGGTGCTGGCTGCCCCCGGCAGGACCCTGTGGAGCAGGGCAGGGCCCCTCTCCGAGCTGGCTGTGCCCGCGGGGTGTCCTGCCCTCACCCCTTCCTCCTGCCGACAGCGGGACACGCTGGGGTCACGGCCTGCCTTCCGCCATCCCCTGGCTCTGCCGGGCACCACAGACAGCTTCCCGGCGTCAGGCTTGCAGGGGAAGCTGTAGTTCCCGATGCAGAGATCACTTGGGGCAGATGAAATGGGAGATGGCTTTTAGCATTTTGACTCCATGTTCACCAGTCATTTTGTAGAGTTTTTTGTAGTTTTGATGCGCTTTCTGAGATACCATCAGTCCTCTTTAAATCTAAAACTAAATTTCTTCAGGAGACTGAGATCTAATAATTTCCCTGTGGAAGGAGTTGCCAGGCAGGAAGTCTTAAAAGTCAAAGGATGATGCGCTGAATTGAGGGGTTTGGACATGTCATTGTCATACCATAAAAAGATCTGAGGGAGTGGGGAGATGCCGTGGCTTTGATGTACCGCACCTTGAAATCCGGTGGAGCGCAGGAGGTGTGGGTGCTGCTGCAGGCCCTGCTCCAGCTCGGCCATCTCTCATCAGACACACCGCTCCCCTGTGACCCACAGTTCCCTGTAAGGCAGACAGAGGTGGCTGCCCCTGGAACTTGCTGGTAATTCAAATGGTAATTTCCTTGTGGCTGCGCAGGCAACAAATCCAAAGGGTGAGTACCTGGCGGTTCCCAGGAAGCGTGGAGCAGCAGGAGGACACCCCCAGCACCAGCGCAGGGACTGAGGGCTGCTGTGTGCGGGTGTTTCACATGGGACCTGTCTCGGTTTGCTGTGGAGCTTTCCTGGACGTCAGGGAGAGGAGTGTTCACAGGCTACGTCTCAACAAAACAATGAGGACTGTTTATTTTAGGCAAAGATAATTTTTCTCATAAACCTTCACTGATGTCCTGGTTTCAGCTGGGATAGAGTTAATTTTCTTCCTGGTGGCTGTTGTGTTTTGGATTTAGTACAAGGATATTGCTGGTAACACATACTGTTTTAGTTGTCTCTAAGTCATGCTATATTAAGTCAAGGACTTTTTCAGCTTCCCATAGAAGCTGGGAGGGAGCACAGGCAGGACGAGCTGCCAAAGGGATATCCCATACCATAGACATCCTGCTCAGTGTATAAATGGGGGCTGGCTGGGGGGGCAGGAACCCACAATTGCTGCTCGGGACGCGCTGGGCAACCGATCAGCAGGTGGGGAGCAATTGTATTGCATCACTCTTTTTGAGTATTCTCTTATCGTTATTGTTGTTATTATTATCTTCTCGTCCATTAATGTTCTATTAAACTGGCTTTATCTCAGCCCAGGGGGTTTCCTTTTTTCCCCCGTTCTCCTGTATCCTGCTAAGCGGAGCGGTGACGGGCTGTGTGCTCCTGGTTGCTGGTCAGGGTTAAGTCATCGCAGCAAAGCTTTCACTGGTTCTTTCAAAAAAACACCTCTTTTCTGTTGACTTTCTCTGCTTGCAGCCTTTTAGAATATATTTTCATTATTCCATTGTCTTACAGTCTTGCACTATGAATTTCTAATGTTGAAAGGAAGGGAAGAAGAAAGCGTGGCTACTCTTTTTTGGGGGGACAGTTGTTTTAGGATAAAGACTGGAATTCCATTTCCTGTCTCCATAGCAGGTGCCTTTTACAATAATGCAGGACTTTGAGTCTGGAATACATACTGGTTTATGCAGATGGAAGGGAGGTTTGCTGAGGAGTCCAAAAAGCCATCTGCTGAGAACAACTTTTGGTCCCGATGAACACGGGCTGCGTTTGAACTGATGACCTAGAGGTGAAAGGCTCTGTATCCTATTTATCTGTCTCCTGAGCCATGCATAACACAAGTTGACAAGAACTTTAGTTGTGGGAGGAAGTAGCTGCGGAATCCACTCTGAACAGAGACAATTGGCTGGGAAGAGTTATGGAGGGTTTGGAGTCTCAGCTCCGAAGCACAAGGAGAGAAGTGGGTTCTCCAACGCTCCCCCAGACACCTCCTGGCGGCTCTGTGTTTAGGCCAAACCACCTCGGTCTTTAGTTTTAAGTCGGAGATAAGATCATCACACGTTTTATGCCACTGTTACCATGGCCTGTGTGTTTCCACTTTGATCTGTGTCTCTGGAGAACGTTCCCAGCTGCTTCCAGAGATTGTGTTCTAATTTGGATTTGTTAGACCTGGTGTTTTTGCAAGTCTCCTTCCACAATGAGCATTAAAAAAAAACCCAAACCCACCATACAATGAAAATAATTAAATAAATTAGTCTGCTAAGGTTGTTGCTGAATCTTCTTGAATCTACTGTGAGAATGGCTAAAGAAAGAGTGTGGTCTTTCAGAGTGAGCTTTTTGCCCTGAAAGACTTGGATTTGTTTTCTGACCTTACTACAAGCTTTCTTCTGAACTGTGGGAGAGAGTTGATCAGTTATTTAGGTTACTGAGTCTCACCGAGGCAGTCATGCAGCCTTTTTTTGCATAAACCTTCCAAGCATTCAAATAAACCTGAAGACATAAAGGATGCAAATAGGAGAATGTCATCATTTATATAATTTGGTTCTATCCATGTCTGTATGGAAAGATACTGGAACTGATACAACCAATGGTGATTTGATTTTGTTTTTTTCCATTGTTTTGGAGCCATGTCAAAATGAACCACTGGATTTTACCAACTACACATCAGTGTTTCCCAAAGGTATCATGAATCTGGAAAAAAACCATCAAAATATATATTTGATACTGAACCGTCAGCTGTTTTCTTTCTCATGGTTCTCAGAACTGTGTTTGTTTGATAATTTCTATTTAAAAAAAAAATCTCATATCACATCATTATGAATGAAAAAGGTATTCCACAGATGTTTTTTTCACACAGCAGCTCTTTAATCTCATTTTCAGAAATACTGAGCTTTTGACTCACTTTACAGAAGTTTCAGACAAATTACTTGTGTAATTAGGGTTAGGGTTAGGGTTATAGTGTTATGCTCAGTAAAATCCACAGCCTTTGAGTGCACCTTGCTCCTGTCCTGTGTAGCTTCTTGACTACTGTAGTTTAACTCGATGGGGCTTTTTTAGTAAGTTACAGTATTTCTTTTAACTGCCTCCAAATGAGACTTCACTCTTAACAGTTCTCTCTGTTACTTAGAACATAACTTAATACCTTGTGTACTCTAAAGTAATGGCCGCTTTCTTTTTCTTTTGGAATTTTTGTGTGTTGATGTTTCAAATTCTAATACTGACCTGACTACTCGTATCTGGGACTTGAATCTTTTGTAAAATGCCAGCTAAATTTTAGAATAAGATGATACAAAACACTTTTATTGATATTTTGGGGGGTTGTGGGTTTTTTTGGGCGGATTGTGGTTTTGTTTGTTTGCTTGTTTTGTTGGCTTCCCCCTGGCCTGCTTCTTTCTGGTTTTAGAAGTTTCCATTTTTATAGTTTAGAGACGTTAGTAAAAAACATCTTACCGTTCTTGTTCTGATGACAAGATGGGTCGGTTGTGGACAGTCTCGTCATATGACCTCTATTGGTGTTTCAAACTTGTGTCTTCAGTGTCAAAGCTTACATTATAAATTTTGTGTTGGGGAATGTATTCTTAAAAGATTAGCTCAGAAGAATAGACAGAGGACTGCCATATTTATATCAAAAAAATAACATTGAATATACTTCCTTAACTCATTTGTAGTCAAATGGGCAATCTTTACCTATGTGAGTGATAATATATGATGAGAGCTAATAATATTGTTGTCAAAAACTTCAGCGTTGAGTTATATCTACAGAATGTTTTTAAAGCAAAATATAGAAATAAATCATTCCATGAAATGATATGCAAAACTTTTTAGTTTAAATCCTGACCTGCATTTGACCTTCAAATTAGTAAGACTTCAGTGTTTTATCAGAACAGATGTTAAAAGGGCAGGGTCCTGAGCTCCATATATATATAATTAGTAAGGGACTCTAGAATGGATTTAAAATGGATTATGCTAATTCTGATCTTAGAGACAGCAGTCAAAAACCTTCCAGATGAACTAACAGTGTTCTGATAAGCTGATCCATATAATTTAAATAAAAACCTTTTATACGATTTTGATGCTATTATGGTTTTATTCACCAGAAGTCTCACCATGTGGCACTCTTCAATTACTATTTAAAAAACCAAAACCCACACACATAAACCCCCCAGACCCCTTCTTATCTGCAACATTCCCAACACCTTATGTATATTTTGTATAAACCAAGTATATAATAAACAAAAGCTCCTAATTTACACTTGAAACCTCTTTATTTGCAGTCTCCTGAAAGCGGTTGTGTTCTGGAATAAAAGAGACGATTTTTCCCATCCTCCAGCTATGAGAACTGTTAGCTTAGAGATGTCTGATTGAGAAAATTCTAACCGGTGTGTTTATTTCAGAATGGAACAAAAAATTATGACTGAAGTATTAATGATTTATTATTGCTTGTCTGCAGAAGGGGAACCAGCAACTTGAATACAATTTCAGATTGAAATTGTTTTCTCGCTATATCTACAAAGTAATATCCACACACAAAAGAACTGGAAAAGACACTTTTCCAGGTTTTCTTCAACAGCTGAAGGGACTTTGCGCATAATTGGCTTTTCCCTTTCAAAATGGTTTGATAGTTTTCCAACACTGCTTATGTAGGGCTTTTGGGAAGAGAGGGAAACGTGGTGGAAGGAGGGGGGGGGGTGTTCACATGTACCTAAAGAAGGCAGACACATGCAGGCACACTTCTCCAAGACCTTTTTATTTCATTGCTTGATGCATATACTGTGCTGTTGGGTGATTGGCAATTTGTGTTTCAGAAAAAAAGAACTCATAAAAAACCTGAGTAAGTTCAATCTAGGAGGGAAAATAATTGTTATGATTTTAGTGCCTCCATTCTACAAGATGCTTCGTGTGTTGTTAGTGATCAGTCTGGTGATCAGAGCAGCTGATACCACAGGAGCCTGACTTACAATTTTTACTTGACTGAGGCACTCTGACAGTGCACTGTTTTTTCCCAAACTAAGGCATTATGTGGATGACCTTTAGTTTCTTAATTTTTCCAATAGCAGAGTATTTTCATTAGATATATATTGATTGTGTATATGATATCAATATCCTATATTTCATAAAGTATTAAAATTTTATAAGAAGCTACATAATTTTATTTTGATCTTTTTGTAGGTACTATTCTGCTTTAAAAACAATGGAACAGCTAGAAAATCTATACCTTCCTAGAGTTAGCCAATACCGTTTTTGCCAGATAATGATAGAAAATCTACCAAAACTGCGTGAAGAAATAAAAGAAATATCCATGTCAGACCTCAAGGATTTCTTGGAGAGTATTCGAAAGCATTCCGACAGAATTGGGGAGACTGCCATGAAGCAGGTAAGCTGACCCCCCCGCCTGAGGCCAGTCCTGTTACCCACTGGGAACACTGGTATGGAGAGTCTCGGGTTAGCCCAGTTCTGTCTGAGTCATCACACAGACCTTTGAGATGCTGAAATAGCTGCCCGGTGGCACAGAGCGTGGTGTTGGTGTGTCACCCTCCCCAGGGGAGCAAGGGCAGAGCCGGGATGGGATGGGGACAGCTGGACCCCCCTGGGCAAGCTTTACAACAAGTCAAGGCTTTTAACGGTTATTTGGAAAGCAAGTAAAGTTTTCACCTGACTTTTTGTCGGGCAGAGTTCAGGTTGTCGTTTTGTCATCTAAGATTCTTGTGAAACGCAGCATTGATGATTATAAATGAAACTTAATCTTGAGATTATGCTGCCCTTCTTTCTTGCATTTCTTTCACTAGTGAAGACAACACAGTGCATTTGGCCCCTGCAGCTGACTGCTCACAAAGGCTTAGCTGAAGAAACAAATAGCTGGGAACTCTGTGATAATCGTGCTTTGTTTAAATATCAACTCTATGTTTGTTCTTTGTGATCAGGAAAATTACAGATTATTTGTTTGGGTTTTTTTCTACCTTTAAAATTGCATTCTGGAGATTTTTTTTCTGGTAAAAATTATGCAGAAATTAGCTATTGAAGTAATTTATCATCCCAAATCGATGAAGGACAATCATTGGTGTGGACTGAGAACACACATCTTGCAGTGACACTAGCGTGTGGCCAATAGCACTGCCTGGTTTTTGTGTCGTAGCATGTACTCATCAGTGACGAAGTTTGCATTACATCCTTCTTTATTTGTGCTACTTTTAAAACAGGCTCAGCAGCAGAAAACCTTCAGTACCACTCTTCAGAAGCAGAATAATGTGAACTATGGACGGAATATGCATTTAGGTAGAAGCAGGATTTTGGAATCCAAGAATGAAATGACATTGAAGCGAACGTTTGAAGAAGATGATGAACATGAAGAAGAGGTAACTTTGTACTAATGAGTACATCTTATTTAAAGTGACTTGTGTAGGTTTATTGAGCAGCACTTGAAGTATGTTCTCTGTAGATGGTCAGCGTTAGTTAGGAAGGACCAGAGGCGCCTTCAGGGAACAACAGTCCAGATCAGTGATTTAGGGAGAGGAGATAAGGCCAAAATATTAGTTGTATTAACGCGAGCTGTAGCATCATGTTTGGGGACATTCAAACTTGTAATTTTTCTGGAATGCAGTTGCAATTTACATTATACAGTGTCTGCCCACTCTAGATGATATGTGGCCCCCTGGAATATTCTGATATTGCTGAAGCCAGCATTTCTGTGTGGAGGACTTCAGCTTGTGCTAGAACTCTTTCAGCTATCAAATGCTCAGCATTCATAAATTGAATAAACCAGCGAGTATTTAGACCTTTAAATCTGATGCTCTGAAAACATAGTGAAAGAAGCCTGGTCCAGTAACACAGATAAAAGCTAGTACTGTAATACAAAGGGAGGGGATAGAACCCATCCAGTTTTGGGTCCTGAAATAACTGGCAAAAAGACTGATGTGGTTACTTTTCAAGTCATTAAAGCATACTCCTACCACTTTCTGTGACAACAGTAGTTTTACTAGCCATAAAACCTGCCAACAGAGTTGGCTTTTGCTGGTCTCAATTTGGTCATGTTTCTGTGTTCAACCCCCATGTATTTCCGTATTCACCTGAACTTTAGATTCATCTAACTTTACACTCTGCTAAACTACTAATTCTCCCCTAAATCTCTAAATTATTAAGAAACCCAGTTGAGCAGTTGTAAAATTAAAGGTACTAAACCAGAATGTAGAAGGAAGGGGTAATTCTTTACCAGCAAGATGTCTTATGAAGTATTTATTAGGGGGACAAATTCTGCTGGTAATGTATCACATTTTGCAGATTGTATGATTTTTATGCTTTATATAATTTTCTTTCTGCTTCCTTCCTTCAGATTTTAACTGCTCAAGATCTCGTTGACTTTTCTCCAGTCTATAGGTGTTTGCACATCTACTCAGTTTTGGTATGTATTAAGGTGACTTCAAAAAGTTATTTTACTTTTGGAAGTTGAATGTTCATTGTCTTATTTTTCATACTCTTGAGTATATATGAATATATATGAGTGTATATATATGAAAAACAACATGTATAGTTAAATATACCAGTGGACATCAACTTCGTATTCTTTCTTTAGTACAATAAAAGAACAGGAAGTAAAATTTATAGATCACATGTAAAAGTAATATATGATTATGTTCCTCACTTCAACAAGGATCCTAATGTTGGATCCTCGATTCAAGGAGATGGTCTTTGGGTTTGCACAGAAAGTTTGCCAGATTCCAAAATTCCTGGAGAAGAAAACAACTGGGCATGCGCTCTGATGTCGAAAGTCCTCAGCCCCTTGGAAAACAGGGTTGTTGATGTCTTCAGAGTAGGGCTTCTGTCTTTCCTACCAATATCAGCTAATTAACAAGCCCTGGTAGCATTATCAAGAGTTGTGCATTAACCAATTCTTGGAGACCTTCTTGTTTAACTCTTTCTGTAAGACATGGCTTTGGAGTTCAGATGACTTCATGATGACAGCAAAGGAGGGGAGTTGATACCAGGTGTCTACTCACTGCACTTCTGTATTGAGGACTCACCTCACAGCAAATGTCACCTTCTTAGTGAATTCCCTCTCTGCTACAAAGCTGTAGAAAATATTCCGTTTTTATGCAGGACAAATGTTTTCTACTCTGCTTCTTCATATTTCAGAAGAAAGCAGTATTTTATATATCTCAGAATACTACCTAACTCTTGATTGCAACCTGGTGATTACAAGATACACACGCAGCACACAACGACTGTATCTATTGGCAAGTAAACTTTCTTTAGACTATAAACTTCTGGACATGTATACACAAAGAGGTTCTTTTTAGCCCAAGTATTATGTGAGATGCTGTATATTTAAGTTCTGCTGAAAACACATTTGATCCCTTTGGTATGTGATGTTACCTTTTAACAAGTCAATATAAACTCCTGAACCTTTGGAAGCTGGGCAAAAAGTGCATTGCTTGGGTATGTTTTATCTGCCCTTTCCTGTGCTTATTCAGTAAGTGACTCATCAGGGTTGGTGCTGTTTTCTGCTGATTGCTTTAGAACATCTGTTTAAAATAGTTTTTATGCATGAATTGCTGATCTTGATTGCATTGGATAGAGTGGTCTATAAATAATCATGAGGTATTTTACATCTCCATTTCTGGTGTGGATTTGAGAACAGCAGCTACTGCTTCACTTGAGAAGCTTATGTCAGGCTTGGGCAAAGATTTGGGGCTGGGAGTGGGGTTCAGCGGTGGCTTTGTGCAACAGGAGGACATTGGGGGGGCTGGAGGTGAGCGGTTGTCTCTCTGCTCAGGACGTGTTAGCACGAGTTACAGCACGCTCTGTAAAGTCCTGCTGGAAGAGAAAGTGTTTAATAAATTTGCATCTCGGTTTCAAGTGTTGGGTTTTTTTTAAGCCAAGTCCCTTTTTTGACTTTTCGATTCTGTTAGGCTAGCAGTATTTCTAAATGGGATGAGATAGTAATTATCAGCCTAAAATACTACATTTAAACCTTCTTTGTTACCTTATGAAGGACTCAGGTAAGTAACGCTGACTTTGTAATATACAATCTCTGTAATAATTTGATTTGAAGATTTTTGGAAGCCCAAGTAATGGAATTCTAAATAGGTCTGTCCTAATAATAGGGTCTTGAGGTAAAAAACAAACCTTAAAAATGCTTAAGTTGCTTTATTCTGCTTGCATACAAATGACAATGTGTTCAGTAGGTAGATGGGTCAATGTAGCACTGATTTCAGATGGACAGATGTTTTCTACTGAATGGTCATCTTAATGATATGGGTAAGATGTCACTTGAATTCCTCACAATGTAATCATGAGGCACAAAGGGTATTGTATCTTCAAGGACTGTGATAGGAAAAAAATCCAAATCCACAGTCATTGCATTTACCAATTCCAGATACTTAGCAAAAAAGGCTGTAGTTTAAAAACGTGTTGCTTTAAATGCATAATATTGTTTGACAAAATGTAGGCACATGAACATTTTTATTTACAGTACATTCTGTAGGCTACCTTAAAAATAAAAAGATAATTTCTACATTTTTCATGCATGCAAAACTTTGCTGGTGCCAGCTGGAGGCCTACATGTGGAATAAATGCAAAACATGTGGCTTGGTTTAAGAGAATTCTACCCTTAATTTAATAAATGTCTTTTTCATACTGAGATAATGTTTTTATTTTAACTACTTCTGTCTTGGTTTAGGGTGATGGAGAAATATTTGAAAATTACTACAGAAAACAAAGAAGGAAACAAGCAAGATTAGTTCTGCAGCCACAGTCAAGCATGGTAACTGATGCATTTGTTTTTGCATTGACTTGGTTGTACCTCATACTCAGTGGTATTTTTATTCCTAAACTTGTTTTCTTTTTCACTGAAAGCATGAAACAGTAGAAGGCTATAGAAGATACTTCAGTCAAATTGTAGGGTAAGTTTTCTAAATGGAGATTTATTTCAGTTTTATGGGACTGATTCTGCATTCACCCTCTGTTCTTCCATTCTCCAAAAAACTTCTCCTGCAAGATTCTGTCTCTGCACAAACCATGTGGGTGGTTGTTGCTGATCTGAGCAGGGAAGAGCATCCTCTTGGGACAGTGCCACACAGGAACCCTCCAGGAGCCATGGCTCCAGCTGATATGACACAAACTGCACATTCTCAGCTCTTCCTGGGCAGAGAGGACACCAAACCTCCCAAAGGGTCACCAAACAAAGCAAACACTGAACCTCCCAAAGGGTGGCCAAAGTGAACACCAAACCGTCCAGAGGGTCACCAAGGAAAGAGAACACCAAACCTCCCAAAGGGTCACTGCACAAGCAGGGATGGGTTTGGCTGTGCTTCTGTGTAAAAAGGTAGCATTTGCTCTAATGTTAGAAAACAAGTTAATAATTTAAGCATTGTTTTCTTTTAGTTTCTTTGTAGTAGAAGACCACATTTTACATGTAACCCAAGGACTGGTAACTCGAACGTACACAGATGAACTCTGGAACATGGCCCTTTCCAAGATCATTGCTGTTCTTAGGACACAGTCAGTAAGTGAGAAGCCTTATCAGTGTCACTGTTTAAATCCTCTTACTTCAGAGTTCTGTGTATTTAAAGCTGGGACAGTAACAAAG
The DNA here is from genome assembly GCA_025769975.1 of Gallinago jamesoni. NCBI lineage: Eukaryota > Metazoa > Chordata > Aves > Charadriiformes > Scolopacidae > Gallinago > Gallinago jamesoni. The sequence goes on along the minus strand of JAOQGH010000002.1, from coordinate 21,668,266 downwards.
TGAAAAATTACACCTCTCTCCTGTTTTCTTTTCCTTGTGACTAAAAATCACGCAGATTTGGGATGGAGCCTGCCAAGCTTTTGTTTTTCCCGACAGTATCAGGCTGTGATCCGCAGCCATGGGCTATTTGCATAATCCTCCGCTGATTTACAACTCACTGGGTCTTCCAAACCTTCTCTTAGTCCAGCAGTTTAGAATATGCAGAGTTAATCTGCTGTTATTATTGCAATCCTTCCTCATTAGTCTCAACTGACCTCTTCATTAGATCAGATTGAATAGTTCAGCACTGAAAGCACCACCAGGAAATAGTTCCTAATTATCATTCCAAATGCTGTGTTTCCAAAATAAACTCCACCAGCAAACCCCTTGGAGCTATCCCTTCAGTGCTATAGTAGTAACATATTTATGTTGAGGTAAAGATATTAGAAAAATCTTCACAGATGTTAGAATGTAAATTCTGTGTCAAGGGAGTATTTGGATATAATCAAAGTGTGTCTCCTGGAGTGATGTTTCTGCCTTCGCTCTGGTGATGCTGAGCAGCTGCATCCCAGTTCTTATTTCTCTGGGAAGAGCAGTGGGTACCGTTGTTTACTCAGCTGATCCATGACTCTAAATTGCTTCACCCAGCTAACTCTAAATTGCTTCAGAGTTTACTATTAGTACAACTTTCACTGTTGGGGAAAAAATAGAAGAGTTTTATCCTTCCTTTTTTAATGTTTGCTCGAAGCAGTTCCTTTATGCAGTGTTATTTTTATTTTTATTACGATTGATCTTTAATTCAAGGAATGTTTTACATTTCATACACACGGAAGAAAAACGGGGAAGATGTTCAGATTGCAACTATAGTTTTATCTTGGGCCCTTTACTGGTCAGTGGTACTTGAGATGTTCTCATACTTCTTAAATTCATTTAGAGGATTGGGATACACTGGGATATATTCAGCTTTTTTTTAAGCTAAATGCTATGCTGGATAATTGGCGGCATATGGATTTATACACCTATGTAAGAATATGGTAATTTAAGTAATGTAATCTCTAAAGAACTCTTCAATGTCTTGTCGTGTGGTGGATCACTGTTTCTTCTCAAAATGTGTAACTTCCATCAAAACCAATTCTATCACAAGCTCTTTGTAGCACCATCCTAGTACAGACTGATGTTTAGTGTGTTGCTTTATGAGGTATTTTAAACCCACCCTTACTTTAATGAAATGTGCTAAGAGCAAAAATTAAAGAAAGGTGAAACAGACATGTCTAGTCTCTAACCAATACGATATTCTTACTCTGCTTTAAATTATTTTAATATAAATTTTTTTTTTACTTCACCCAGTATTGCAAACAGCGAAGCTGAGGTGAAAGCCTTAGTTATAGGACTCCACACCTATGAAAATCAAATTTCAGTCATTTAATAAATAACTTAATGTCTTGACTTTTTACCATCAAATTTGTAATTTGAATTTACTCAGAAAGCATTTCATAGTGTTTTCCCATGTACAGACAGTGTTCCCTGGGTGACTGCCTGAGGGGGTGCAGGTAGCCCTAGTGAGACCCAGGCTCAGGCTCCAAAAGAACATCCTGTGGAAACCCCTCTGAGGGTGATTTCAGAAAGCATTTTGGAGTGTGCTTATGAGCCACTGAAAGAAACATCATGTGCTGATTTTGAATTTCAGTACAACATACTAATATTTATTGACTCTTGTATTTTACTTCACTTACTGAGCTTTTATATTACTGATACTTCCTATCATAATTTAACAAATACTTTTATTTGCCTGTAGTGAAGAGCAGTGTGTGTAAGTTGTTTTTTACAAAGGCAATCAGTCAGGTAAAGGGATAAAGCTGGAGAGTTTAAGCTTTTGTGCTAATATTCTTTGCAAACATATGTCCCATATTTTAAATGCTATTAACAAAACCAGAATTTCTCACTTTCAGTCATATTGCAGTGATCCTGACCTTGTTCTGGAACTGAAGAATCTCATTGTAGTATTTGCGGATACTTTACAGGTACATACTATATTAGTATTTTAGTATATTAGTAATTTAACTGAAATTACTAGAGTTAAATTTTTCCTTTATGTGAGTAACTGCAATGCTTTGGGTTTTCCTGAATCCTATGTACAAATCAAGATCAAAATTACACAATAATATTTTAAAAATACGTGTATTTCTTGCCTTGGCTCCTCCTTTTCAGTGTTATCAATTTTATGCCTGCGTTCTGGGCTATCCAGCTAGCATCCACTTATGTATGTGCAAAATCAGTGTTAGCCTTGTTCTTCGTGTATGGTTTTGTCTTTTATAAATGCTTCCATTCTGATCTTTAGCAAGAATAGCATTCCACTTCTGGTTAAGTCTCTAGCTGAAAGATCAAGTGAACATCATTGGCAAGTATTCTTGCAATATTGAACACAGATAGAAAAGGTTAGTTATATGCATAAATAGCAAGTTAAAATGTTACAGAGAAATGGGATGAATTTCTGCTTGAAAACCTGAAAGAATAGGATAAAATATTTGGTAAGAATTTAATATATAATCTTCTAATTGTAGTGGTGCCTTTAAAGTACTATAGTTTGTTTTATAGAAGTGACAAGATTGAATTATAAATCTCATCTCAGAGTCCTGAAGGGGTGTGATAGGAACTGAGTGTATTAGTTCTTGAATTACCCACACTTTTCATTTTTATACCTTAGGGCTATGGTTTTCCTGTGAACCGACTATTTGATCTTTTATTTGAGATAAGAGACCAGTACAATGAAACGCTTCTTAAAAAGTGGTCTGGACTGTTCAGGTAAGTATTTCAAAATCATGGTGCCTTTGTGCAGCATCTGTTGTTTTCATCTGACTTCAAGGGGTTTTGATAGAGTTGTAATTCTGGAAGAATTTATTAACTCGGTATTGTGTATGAATTTTGGGTTGGATAGGACTAAGATATTAACCACATGTAACCAGTGTTTAGGAGAAGAGCCATCGAGTGCTGCTTCTGTAGGGGACGGAGAGCAGGAGGGTCTCCAGTGGACATTACTGGAGAAACATGCTGGAGAGATGTCTGTTTCTCTTCGTTAGGAACCCAGTAACTCCAGACTATTGCAAGAGGCCGTTAGCTTCCTAATTATTATGATTGCAGCTCATAACTTATTGAAGCTGCACATCCAAGTGTGGTAATAAAATATATATTCATTTACAAGTTTTAACACTGGAAAATACTGTACATAAGTGTCCTAAATGTTTTTCACTTTACTAATTCACCAGGGATATTTTTGAAGCAGACAACTACAGCCCTATTCCTGTAGCAAACGAAGAGGAGTACAAAATAGTCACAAGCAAATTTCCTTTTCAAGATCCAGAACTTGATAAGGTAAGGAAAAGTTTTATGTCATTAAAGTTTGTCGAAATCCAATTAAGGACACTTGGGACAGTAAATGCATTTTATAATTAAAAAGCAATTACAATTTGACAAGTTAGGTAGATTAAGAGGCTAAATCACCTTCTTTGTGTGTAATTATCTAGTCATAAATAAATACGAAAATTAAAGCTTTAGTCATTTGCTCTGATATTTGAGTGAATAATGAAACCCATTGTTTCATAAACAAATTAATAATACACTTGATGCAGTCTTTATGTAGTTATAATACAGTCTATCTTCAGTTAAATTTTGTTGCAACTCACTGGGTTTAGTAACTCATAGTATAGTATATGCTCTAGTATTGCAAAACTACATGTAAAATAGGGGTTTGTTAGAGACAGCAACTTTTGTATTTTACTTTTACAGTGAATTATTTGTGTTTGAGCATGTGGGGCGTGTGTGAAGAGACTGCAAATAATTCTGCCATACCAGCATTCCAATGGGATGCTCTTTCATAGCCTCATCCGTTCTTTCACTGCAAACTCCTTTCACAGAAAGGTGATTCATACGTTCTGCTTTTCAAATATGGGTTTGGCCACAAGCATGAAGAATAAGAGGCCTGTGATGGAGTCTGTAGCAGGGAGCTAAACCTGGGAACCACAGGGCAGTGGGAACAACTGTTGCAGAGGGAAGCTGGTCTGTATGCCATCTGTCACGGCAGATATCTGCAAAAGGACAAGGGGAAATGGCCTTGAGTTGCACCAGGCGAGGATTAGGATGGATATTAGGAAAAAGTTCTTCACCCAAAGGGTTGTCAAGCCTTGGGAGAGGCTGCCCAGGGCAGTGTTGGAGTCACCATCCCTGGAGGGATGGAAAACGGGCAGGCGTGGAGCTGAGGGACATGGGTCAGTGGTGGGTTTGGCAGTGCTGGATTAACAGTGGGACTCGGTGATCTTAAAGGTCTTTTCCGACCTAAATGATTCTATGATTCTAAGAGTAGAATCTATGATTCACTGGGGGTTTACCAGGCAAAGGTAGCAGCTGCATGTCATTAGTACAGTACTGCAGTGAAAATGAAAAACTGAAGGTGGGGTTCATGCCGACTTTTGAATAAGGTGCCAGAGTGCTTGGTGGATGCTTTCCTCCCACAAATTCACTCGTATTTACTTAGCCATTATAATACTAACATAGATAAGCAGAGTGCAAATCCCTTACAGCGTTGGACGCATACCACACCCTGAGTACTATTTAGCAGGATCTAATTTAGCTAATCAATTGCAGAGATTTTTAACTCGCATTAAATAATTTTATCTGCTAAGCTCTCACTCTGTGATGTACCAGCATGCGTGTGTGGCACGTGTCGTTACATGCAGGTAGGTATGATTAGTACAAAGCTTTGGCTCTTGTTGCACTAGCAGGGAAATGTATTCTTTGTGCTCTTTGTCAGCTAGGCAGCGGGACAGAGGGGGAAGAACGATTAGGTGTCCTTGGTGAAAGGAAGCTGCAGTGTTCCCTTACGTGCTGTTAGATTGCAGGGAATCCACACGCAGGGGAAACTTCATAAGTGCTCCAACATCACTGCTGTCGGTTGCTCTTCACAGTCCCATCCCCTTCACCTCTCTGCTGTTGCCTCAGGCTGTAATACCAAGCTCTTCTTTTAATCAGTTTCATGTACAATAGTATTATCTTTTATTTTCACAGCAATCCTTTCCAAAGAAGCTTCCAATGTCTCAGTCAGTGCCTCAGATTTATATCCAGGTGAAGGAATTTATTTATGCCAGCCTTAAGTTTTCAGAGTCACTTCACCGCAGGTAAGCGTAGAGTGTCGGGAAGGTGGCTGTGTAACCTAGAACTTCCAGGTGACCTAAAGATATATATGACATTGCAAATATATTACTAGTTGCTAGCTGTGTTTCTTTCATAATTTACATACACAATTCTTTATATTTAATCTGTGATTCCCCGTGCTATAGCATATGTTTCACGTATGTATATGTATTTTGTATACACTGTGTGTGCCTGTGTGGATGAGGGTAGCTGGGCACGGTGAGCAGTCTGAGACACTGCTGGGGGTTTTTAAACTTGTTTGAATAATCTAGACATTTTATTTATTTAACAAAGCATGTAAAATTAAAAAAAAAAACCCAACTTAGTAGTATTTGCAGATTTCTGACTGTTGCATAAATAATTGTGTGGCATACCTGATTAGTTTGAGCCGGGTTTCCCTTCTTGGTGCGTTGCATTCCTTTAGCAATGATTTCTCTCATCACACCTTTTTCCGATGGGAAACATCACAATTCTCCCATTGCCTTTCCTCCTGTGGCCTTCAAAAGCTTAGTTTTAATTACAAAAAATAACATTCGTAGATCTGAAATCTGGAAGGTATTTGTGGCTGGTCACCCATTTCTGCACTGGTAAAGATGTAAATGACTTGCTTTCACACATTCTTAATTGATACTGTTTATAATTTACACGTACTAATGAGTGCATGTTGACCTCCTCAGTAACTCATTAAACCCACAGATTACTCTTTCTAAACTGCTGTGACAATAAACATGTCCAAAATATACATAAAAAAAAAAAAAGGTTTTGCTTCACTATTGAAACCCAGTTAATGGATAATTTGGTAAGTGAAAGAGGTGTTCTATGTGTTAGAACACAGAAGACTTGGAGCAACCAGAATTTAAATGCTCTTAAGGAAATCTTAACATGAAAAGTCCCCTTTGCAGGGAAAATATAAAAGTCTTAAGTACTACTGTCAAAGTATTGTCATGTGCAGCATAGTTAAAAAAAATATTTTTTTTTCAGCTCAACAGAAATAGATGATATGCTCAGAAAAGCTACAAATTTACTGCTTACAAGAACTCTAAGTAGTTGTTTACAGAACCTAATAAAAAAACCTCATATAGGTTTAACCGAGGTAAGTTTTAAAACACATACTCAATACTGTGTTTTTTAAGACAATCAGTGCTAAAATTAGTTTTGTAGGTGTAGATATGCCACGCTATTAAGATTTGTGTAAGAAAAACACATACCGTTTGCTTTAAAATTGAGAATGTAAAGAGGTGAAAGATGAAGTATAAAGAAGCATCAGTATCTGTTACACAGAGAATAACATTCCAGTGTTGGTCAAGTCGGAAGTACATATATTCACCCAGGGGTGCCTCTGGGGAGGGAGGTGACAGTGGGAGAATTCTCTCTCCTGAATGACAAACAGAGATTTGCGAGAAACAAGCCAAAGACTGACTTCTTTGGCCGCGTACAGAGCAGGTTCCTGTGTTCTGCTCCTGTCTAGCAATTAGTGGCACATTGTTGAGTTTCTTTTTCTTCCTATTAAAATAAAGAAAAGGGGAGGTGTGTTAAAAATCTTTCTCATGTAAACTCCAGAGTGAACCTACCAGATCAAAAAAATCTAAAATTTAAGTTCACTCTAACACATGAGAATTTTCTGTACTAATTGCAATGAAAATATGGGATTAGGTTTCTGTGTGCTGTTTCTTCACCAGGACTCCTGTGTTTATGGGGCAGGATGAGGCAGGGGGACCATGAGTGGTGGGACAGGCAGTGTCCGGAGGCAGCAGGTCCCTCCTGAGACCTGCTGGGGGGGAGCTCGTTGCCGTCAGCACAGCATTACTGCATAGTGAAGGGTGGGTTTAAACGGCAGGAACCTCTATAGGTGGGATGAAGAAGATGAGGAGAGAGCTCTAGAAATAATATATTGTCGTGTTAGTAAGACAAGCCGTAGGATTTCTCTGAGCCATGGTTTTCTGTGTTACTGAAATGGGTACAGGAATATTTTCGAGGATATGAAAATAAATTCACTAATATTCTTGAGGTGTTTCATCAAGTCGATGTTTTATGAGAAAAATGTTAAAAAGATAAAACTTATTTTACGGAGCATTACATTAGTGTTCTCTAAAACAGATGGTGTGCAGTGAGAATTAAGAACGAATTTACCGATGTTTCAGTCACCCTGTGTTACGTAGGGTATGCCATGTGTGTGCCACGTCTGGTTTGCGAGCGGAATGCGAATGCAGGTCCTGCTTATAAAAACATTTATATCACGTAAAAGCAGATTGTTACCATTGCTGAGAAGGGATGGAGTTGACAACCTTATTGTTGAAATTCCCTGACATCACAATGCATCATTCTGCAGACAATACTGTGAAATTATTTTCTTATTAAAATAATTTTAAAAAATTATTTTTATGGTACCAATTAGTGATTTGCTTTTGGCAATATATTTTCCTTTTTTTTTTAAAATACCAATTGGGTTTATTTCACTGAGTAGATGTCTGCAGTCTTCATTTTAAAAATGTCATCGTTTGTATATAAACTGTAGTATTACTTACTCCTTAGTCGTGTTTGAAAGCAAACTTGAAAACCAACAGATAAACAGGTAATAGGTGGTAACCTGAAATACTGTAATTAGTTTCTGGTAGCATTGTTGCTAAAAAAAGTAACCTGAAAGTTGCTGAAAAAAATCAAATAACAATGGATGATACCAAAAGGATTCTTACAAGAATTTTTTGTCTCTTGTAGCTTGTTCAAATCATCATAAACACAACACACCTGGAACAAGCCTGTAAATACCTTGAGGATTTTATATCCAACATTACAAATATTTCACAAGTGACTGTTCACACTGCAAGACTTTATGGACTTTCTACATTTAAGGTATGGTACATGGCATCCGTTATGTGACTATGTCTGAACAGTTACATTAAAATCACTACAAATGAAGCACATTGAAAAAAAAGGGGGTAAGGGCAAAGCTTCTGGCAGCTTCTCCCAGAAACCACCTCTATAGCTCCCCACTACCAAACCCTTATCACGCAAACCCCATTCACTCTCTGAAGAAAACATTCTTGCAGAAGAGTAACCCTGTCTAGGTTGCCTTGTGCCACCTTCAGCCAGTGCTTTGCCTTCTTCATCACTTGGGGCTTCTATACAGACGTTTTTGAAAGAACAAAACAAAAAATCATCAGGGATTCCAAAGCAGCTGCAACATGAACTTTAGGTATTTGGGTTTTTTTTTTTCCAGTGTGCACTGAAACAAAGGAGGGTGAATTTTTCTATTTATGGGATAAAGAGGACTAATCCTATTGAGGCGAGTTTTGTTTTCTGTACTTGATGCAGTATGTAGCCTCTCCTATTTTAACATCCCCTCTGGCACAGGTGTGGAAAACTGGGTGAGGTGGAGTAAGACATCACTGCAAGAGACTTCCTATTTCCAGATGATTGCCAACAATTTTCCCATTAACTGTCATTTGTTTTGCTAAGGGTTAAATGAATGAGGCCAGATAGAGGGCTCTGGCCCAGCAGCTGTAACTGGGTTACCATCACCCTGCCAGTAGGTCACTGGTTTCCCTGTCCCTAAGACCCAGGCTGCCTGCTTTACTGGTCGGGTTCCACAGTGCGTGTGGCTGTGGATTTGCATACCCACAGGTACTTTCCTGTAAGGTCAATCCATAAACCTTTTAACATTCAAACAAAGCACTTAGTGCAGCTGTAGTCTTTGATTTCGTTAAGAGGTAAGATGTCCTGTATCCTTGAAGTCATTGATAAATGCAGTGGAAAGCCTGTGTTAGGTTTTGCTCTGGCTGCTTATGCTGTCCATGGCCTTTCAGTGTCCCTTGGGTTCTGGGGGGGACAGTGCTGTGGTGCGTTCTGTCAGCACCTATGCAACGTGGAATAAACGCTGACAGGCACCCAAGAATTTTTGTTTATGGTTTCTCTCCTGTCTCTTTCCCTGGAGAATCTGTTAGCACAATGTTCTCCACTTAGAGTAGAAAATTCTTTTCTCGTTAATCCCTCTTTTTTTTTTTTCCCTCTCTATTTTAATGAAAAACTGCTTGTAGTTCCCCAGCTGGGCCCTGACAAAGTTTGGTATGTTCTACTGTTATTAAATTCATCTCGTGGTGGCAAATCATGTCACATTCATTCTTTCCAAGTGGTCAAAAATCTCCCTTTATTAGCAGCATTGATCACATTTGCATTCCATGAGGTGATCTTGTAAGTACATCAACACTGGATTTTTTTAATAGAAGCCTTCAGACCTGTTTCATGGCTGCTGTTTTTCTCTTTCTTTTTTTTTTTTTTTTGTATATAAGATCTCATTTTAAGATGTCCTTCAGATTCTCCAAGCATTGTTTCACATTGGTGGAAATTAAAAAAAACCCAAACCAATACACCACCAAAACTTGATTCGTTTTATCATATTAAAAAATAGTGTAACTTTCAATATTTATAGCCACGTCTTCCAGCTTTGGGTGACCATTGGTTTTCCTTTAACTCAGCAGTCACACTAAGCATATGTAGGGGATTTTAGGGAATCGTACTGTGATATTTATATGTGGCAGGGCCACGTGATTTCTTGCTTCTCCTGAGGTGCTCACAGCCTAGGGCCTGGCTGAAGGCTACATCTGATGCACTCAGTGTGATGCCATCTTTAAACTCAGATCATTTGTTTTTTTTTTTTTTCTTTTGGCCTGCCTTATTTACACCTTTCTGAAGTGCCATGTCTTTGCACTGCTTTCTCCCAGAGGAAACCAGCGATGGGAATCTCATCCACTTTTACCTTGCTCCAGTATATCCAGCCTCTTTTCACCTTCTAAAAAGCTTCCACAACTGACCAGTCCTCTTCAAATCCAGTGTCTCTCTGGAATCATTTCCCAAGATCAGTGAAGAAAGTTTTACGCTGATCCCAAATTAGAACGTGGAATTTGTGGAGTATCTTTAAACTCCAGGCTGCCAAAAGCGTGCCCTTGCAGCCGGACACAGCTTCCCTGCGCCGATGTCCCCTTGGATCTGAGAGAGGTCCCCGAAGAGATGGGGCAGACGGGCAGCTCTCCTCACGGCAAACGTGGGACTTTGCCTCTCTGCTGGTCCGAACAGTGGAGTCCGGGTGGTGGCAGAACAAAAAGCTGGGGTGGGAGGAAGTAAGGGGGTGTGTGATGGTCAGGATGTTTAAAGGGGGATGAAAAATGGTGTGTGCTTTTCAGATACACAGCTTTAAGATATTGATGACATATAAATCATATGGTTGCTGGACCTCTGGCCATGACAGATAAAATAATTAGGTTCTTTGATTACTTTCTTTAAAGAAGAGGTCAAATAAACTTCATGGCAGGGTTGATAAATTTGTAAGGCTGAACTAGAGGTGATTGTTGTGAAAGGAGTAAAGCAACTGCTTTGTTTCCAAATTCAAATTTATTTCATTTGTCTCTGAGAACAGAGATTATTCTGTAGGAATATTCTGTTCTAAACTCTTACAATATACATTATGGGAGTACTTTAAAAACCACAGCCTCAGACTTATTGTAAGACACAAGTTAAAAAACTGTTTTAAATAAGATATTTTTTGAGTCCAAGAAAAGTACAAGACTTCAGTTTCCTTGATTAATATAATTTTAACTACATCGTAGTAATATTTTAGAGTTCTGACAATTGGACCTATGGTTTTTTTTCAGGATGCAAGGCATGCCGCAGAAGGGGAAATATACACAAAACTTAACCAAAAAATTGATGAATTTATTCAGATTGCTGATTATGATTGGACAATGTCTGAATCGGATGGAAGAGCCAGTGGATACTTAATGGACCTTATTAACTTTTTAAGAAGCACGTTTCAAGTTTTTACTCATTTACCTGTAAGTGTTCAAAATTAATTTCAAAATATTGGAGCATTATTTTGTTTTAAAATAGTCAGATTTTAAAGATAGATGTGATTTGGACTGTGCACTTGCTAGCAGATGTATTTTTCAACTTTTTTCAGTACAGATGTGGTTTTGGATGTGTTTCAGTAGTTGATGGTGCTTACCCATGGTAATACTTAGAAAATACTTTCAAATATTTTAGTAATGTTGTTAACAAAAAATAATTTACAAATAGTATAAGAGCTCATGCAGTTTTCTAGAGCATCAGATGGCCTTTTTAATTAACTATATTGTTTCTGTGTACACATGCATTGGTTCAAACAGTGCGGGATTGGTACAAATCCTCCATTTGTATGTAAGATTATGGAGGTCTTGGGTTCTCCGAGATTGCTTTTAGCTGAATAGTTTTGGTCACAAGAAGTCATTTGATTCTAGTTAATTGAGCTTCACTGAAATGAGTCCTCGTTCATATTCAAGTATATCCCATGTAGCTTTGCCCTGGGTAAAAGGGCACCCTTAACCTGTTCTGTGTACTATTTGTTATGCTCTGTTGTCTGATTTCCCCTTGCTTTAAGACAGAAAAAACTGCTTCTGGTTTGATTTATCCTCATAATAGCTTATAGCTTTGTAGGTCTGGGGTGACGTCAGTGGGTCGCTTAGGCCACATCTGCTGTCCCCCCCAGCCTGTGACACCGCTGTCCCAGCGATTTCCCTGCTGCAGCGCCCGTGAAGAGCCTGTCCTCAGGGTGTTGCGGGCTGGAGGGGACGGGTCATTCCTTCATGTGCAGAGCCAGGGGTCGAAGTTGTTGGCGTGGTGGGCTTACCTGATCTTCCAAACCACACCTGAGGGAGCTGCAATTCCTCAGTCTCCTTTTTTTCTTTACTGACTCACAGACATAACCCCTGGAAACGTGTCAGGTAACACTGGCATGAGTGTGACATGAGGCACGAGCTCCCTGCCAGACCAGTGGCGCGGTTTTTGGTAAAGAGCAGTGAGTTTGTGGGGCAGCGAGATTCACCGTCACCTCACACCCACGGCGGTGCGGATGGAAGGCCCTGCGCCGCCATGGCCTGCAGCAGTTATGGACGTGCAGCCCCTGGAGAGGGCCTACAGGCGTCTGCCGGGAACCTGTGCCCAGAGAGAGCTTGTGGGATGGGCCACGGACGGAGGCAGGGGTGGCCGAAGAGGGATGGCGAGAAGCAGCTGTGGTGTTAGGACTTGGGAAGTGTGAAAGGAGGGGCAGCTCCTGTGAAGAAGTTATTTGGGAAGTTCAGGCTGTGGTCAGGGGGAGGCGGGATGCAGAGCCCTGTGGGGGACGGCCCTGGGCTGGCACGAGGGTTCCTGTCATCTTCCAGGCATCAGGAGAGTCACACTCTGCTCTGGCTGGGCCGGCTGTAGGAGCATACAGTCCTACCAGGGGCTGCGTGTGAGCCGTGGGGGTGATACAGAAATGTGTGTACGGTTTCCTTGTGGTGATTCTGGTTAGACTTGTAATAGTAAGGTATTTTCATTAAGAAAAATGTATAGTAAAACCATTTTCAAAGATAACCCCAGATGTAAGTTCCGTAACTCATTAAAACAGTGCATGCTGTGGCATGCTAAACTAGGTTAGGCAGTGGGATGCCAGTATTCCTCTAGAAACATTCTTTAAGGATTTTTGTTGCAGTCCCTGAGTTGCTGTCGTTGGAGCCATTCCATTTCGGTGCATGTGTGAGGTGTGTAAGGCACGGGGACCTGTCCCTGCAGTGCCATCGACGCGGCTTCTGTGCCAACCTAGACACAGCTCTTAAAATAGACATCTCGTGTTTCTGTCTGGTTTATGCAGTTTGTATTGTTTGCATTGGAAGGTTGGAGATCTAAATCGGGTCAACCATGATCCCAGTTTGACTGAACCTGCCCACTCGATGGCATGGCGTGCTGGGGTCTGCTGTCCCGGTGCCATCACTGCAATGTCTTGCGTCTCTGAAGCTTTTGCTTTTTTTTTTCCTTAAGTTTTACATTTTTGTTTTCTCCTCTGTTTGTTTACTGTACTTAAGAACTAGTTTTGGAAAAGAAAATAGCTTATTTCTACCCTGCCATGATATTACCATTAGATTATTAGTGGGTTGAGTTAGATTTAGATTCTTACTGTCCTGAGGTGCTGTAAGTCTTGTTTGAACAAAGTGTGTTACTGACGAACAGGGCCTCTGTAAGCCAGAGGGTAAACACAGCCTTTAGTTTTTAACCGAAGTATTTTGGAATATATTATGTGTCTTGAAAGCTTTCTGGAAAGGCATATCAACTGACACTTTGTCATTTGAAATTTGCTACTTTGATATTTTGGCATACAGTTCCTTGTTACAGAAAAACATTTTATTGCCAAACTAGTGTTATTTAAATTATAAGCTATTTGTTGTGCCTTGACAAAATACTATATAATTTCACAGGTTTAAAAAAAAATAATTTAAGGAATTATGTAGCTGTAATTGTTCTTTTTTGGGAAGCTTTTCTTTACCTTTTATTGCTACCAATTTTTTATTCTTTTTTTTTTTTTTTTGATGTTGACAGTACATCTTAATTTTTTTGTTTTGATTGCCTTACTGGTTTCCTTCTCAGAATAACAACAATGACCATGCAGCTATGTCGGTAAGTAGATGCAAGATGAAGAAAAAGCATGTGAACTGACGAACTATGAACTGCCTGCAGGCTTATTGCTTCAATTTTTAATCATTTAATAATAGGACCCTTCTGTTTTGCTGGTGCCTTGCTCTGTACCTCGTGTGGCTGCATGAGGGACCAGGGCAGTGACCAACGTGAGGCTTTTGTTCTCGGGGACAGCTGGAGCCCAGAACCTGGCAGGAGGCTGGTGGCTGTGCCTTGTGTCCCAAGTGAGGGAATGCAGAGGAGACTGCGGGACCTGTTGGAGGGAGGTCGGGTACCACGGTGTGAGACATGCACATGGAACGAGGAGAGAGTGAGAGAACAGGATAAAGAGTCAGTTCCTGGGGTCAAGGGAACGGGTGTGCTCAATTATTTATTTATTTTTAAAGAATATGATGGATTGCATTTAAGAATTCTTCCAAGCCCTGATTATTTTCAGGTCATTAATTTTTGTATAAGGAGTTTATTTTGATTTGGCATAAGCATTTCCATGATAATGAAAGTGTTGAAATTAATATTATTCTGCTAAGAGTTGCTTCTGAATACTGAATTTCTGAACTTACTTTTAGTAATTTTCCCTAACAATGTGATTGAATCTTGTTGACTTAAGCAACGTACAGCAGCAAATGTACCCTGTGCTGTCAGTGTGTAAGTGAACAGGTGTGCAAGGCACTTACTGAGCACAGAGTGTGGGACTGACCCTGTTCTTGCTGCAGCCTGGGAGGCAGTTGGCTGAGCAGCAGCTCCATGGACCTGGAGAGAAGGTCTCCAAGGGGCTGACGAGGTGTTGGAGCAAACGGCCAAGGAATGGAGGTTCAGGGAGGTGGGTTAATCAGTTCCAGAGAAGGTTGGGAGAGGTCTGGTGGCAGCCTAAGGACAGGTACAAAGGTGATGGAGCCAAACTCTTCTTGGTAGGACTGACAAATTCACCTGTTGCTGCGGTGACAAGCAGAAGCTTGGGAGACGAAACGTTGATGTTAGGGAGAAAGTTTCCATGAGGAGAGTGGTGTGGTGCTGGAGGAGGTTACCCAGAGAGGCTGCTGAATTCCCATCTTCAGTGGTTTTGAAGGCTCAGGCAGAAAAAAGGACTACGAACCTGAACTGGTGTTGGCAGTAGTCCTTCTCCAGGTGGGTGGCTGGGCCAGGTGACAGTGATGGCTCATTCCAGTGAACGTGTCTGTGATTTGAACAGCTGGTGGGTGTCACGAGCAGCAGGAATATTGACTATTCCTGGCAGAAGTATTTGCTGTTAATGTGGAATAGGTGTCAGTGTGGTGCCTGTGTCGTGGCCAGGTACCAGCAGAATTCCAGAGGTGCAGGGACAGAGGCTGCATTGCTTTGGAAAGGCTGCCATTCGAGAGTAATGCAGTTTTTAATGCTTCTGTTTTCTAAAGCTACAAGGATTTAGTCTTTTGAGATTATTGCTGTTTGCAGGTTCTTTTACATCCCATTTTTAGTTCATATTGCAATTGATAGTGTCATTAGATGCTTTGAATTGAATCTAAAAGCAAACTAAAATTTCATTACCCAGCCATTAATCTCATGAAATCAATTGGATGACCAAATTTAAGATTAAGGACCTGCATTTTTTAGTTTTTATTTTGGAAAGTTAAAGAAAAATCTTATTTTTCGTTTTCAGATCCATTAATTTGAAATTATATAGTGTATATATTTAAATGTTTTTAATCTAAGTTTAGAATTAGCTGAAGTTTTGTTCTAGAGATGTGCTTTGTCAGTACAAGATTAGTATTGGATTACTCTTTAAAAAAAAAAAAAAGATTTTTCAAAAGTAACAGTTACAATTTGTTCCCAAGTAGGTATTTTTTATTACTTCAGTAGCATTTGGGGCAGAGACTGGAAGTAAAATTGATTCTTAAAAATTCTATTAATGTATTTTAGTATACTTGTATTTTATCAATAGTTCAGAAGCTGGATTTCAGTCCTGATGTTAAGTAGTATAATGCTTTAGTTGTCACAAATGATAAAAACTGTGTTTAGTTTATTTGCATTTTCAGAAGGTTTTTCATTATGTCATTTTATATTGTGAAATCAATTCTTCAGCTTAATTTTTCAGATTTAAGAGATAAGCTTTGTTATTTCCTTTTATGCGGAGGATGGCAGTTTGTGTTATTTTATTGTTGCTGTGATTGGCAGCTAAAGCCTAATGTCACAGCTTGCAGTGAGGGTGCAGGGGTGGTGGTTTTCTGCAGCTATATTCAAAAACTGTCCATCAACAGCCTCCACAGGCGGCTTAGAGAATGGGTTTCCTTACCCACCTCTCCAAACGCTGCTCCGAGCCGCCTTTGACTGGCAGGGCCGGGCAGGCAGGATGGATGGACCTGTCACTGGCCCGTTAATTGTGCTGCTGCTCTCAGCCCCACATCAGGTCTTTGACTCCTAAGTGGCTCAATACAAAACAAATTAGCAGATTGTAGTCATATTTCTCATTCTATATGCTTTGACTCGGTTGAATGCGGTCCATAAATCATGCTGACTGACACGGCGTGAATGACGGAAGCTGCTGGGAGACGGCCAGCCTGGTCCCAGCAGTGCCACCAAGGTGCCCTGCCAGGGTGCATGGGGCTGACCCTTGGGGAGTTTCCTACAGCCAAATGTCTCTTTGCTGCAATTGTTCTTAGGAGAAAAGCTTTGGGGTCCCAAAAAAAAGGATTTAATATGTCAGCAGATTCTCTTTACAAGCTCCTTTGAAATATAAGAAGTTTGTCTAAGGGTTTTCTCTTTTTACAAACTTGTATTTCAGCAAAAACGTGAAGGCTGGGTGAAAAACCAGTTGCCTTTAGCACTGTTGGCAGGTGGTTTTGCTTATAGAATAGGGTCCTTGTTTCTTAAACTCTCCATTGGGTGCGTGGAAGAATAGGTTTTGTAGCTGGCAGCAATTAGCATAGGCACAGCCGAGATAATAGTGGTGTCTGCGTGCGGGAGGCAACCGGAGCAGATGTGAGAAGCTGCTGAGTCCCTGCGTGCTAGTGAATATAGGTATTTAATTGCTAGATACAGTAACCACGGCCACCTCCCTTAAAAGATAATAGTCATTAAAAAAAACAAACAAACTAACAAATAATAAACACTAATAATGTTTTGAAGCTAACTGAGATTTGTTTATTTCTGGAAAAGGAATGTCTTATTGTTATGTTCATGAATCATTAAATTTCCTCTTCAAAATGCATTATGAAAAAATGGCAAGGAACTGCATAATTGGTGCGTGGTAGAAATTTGGAGAGAGATTTTTGTCTAGATCTCAATTGTCAAACACAAATTTGAATTTCATTCTTTTCTGAATATTGTACATCCAACGCATTTTGAACTGGGAAGCACTGGATTTTGAAGAGGATAATGGTAAAGTTCACTGTTCTCTCAGTTAAAATTCAGCATTTTGATTGTTATACATAGCTTCATTTTTTCTCTAGATTTAGAAAAATCGAGTGATTGTATCACGTATAAACTGTGTATAGTAAACTTCTATTATGTGTTGATACACCATGTGAACAATAAGCCTGTAGTTCGAGTTACATAGTTGGAAATAGTTTAAGTGTTAGGATGTTTCCATTTTATGAAATTTTAAAGTAAACATTAAATGTACATGTATTGATACTTATGTAAAGTCCAAGTGGCTTTTACCATGTCATTTCTGCATCGTAACCATTATCTTGTGCTCCAGTACTATTGATATTTGCCAGATTTTAACAATTAACAGCAGATGCTTGTTAGAAATGTAAAATCCTGTCTTTTATTTAAAATAATAGAGCAGTACACACTGTTTACATATAAAATAAATTGAATGTTAAAATTTTTCTTGACAACCTATTAATCTGGTTGAACTTTTATTACATTATAGCGGCAGCATAAATAGGACATGGAGCTGATTTGATGGAGCAGCACATTTAACAGATGCGCTAGTTGTTCCATTAAATCAAAATGACATTTCCATTAAGTATTTCAAGCCTGCTACACTGTAATTAAATGAGCTGTGGCCCATTGGTTCTCCTTCTTGCCTCCTCTTTTCCTTCTTTTTCCCCCCTTTTTTCCTCCTTTCTTTTTTTCCCATTCATATTGATATTGTTCTGCTGTAGAGAGTAGAGCTGCGTTTCTCCCGGTGTAATTGCCAGGGGGTCTGGAGACCTTTGAGCATGCTGTTCTTGCATTGTTTCTTACATTCCTCCTTGTCAGTTCATCTATTTTGGTCAAAAATGTGATTCACTTTTCTGAGATTTTCAATTAAGAAACTGACATCTCATTTTAGCTATAAAGCTCCTGACAGTTCAAGGTGTCCTGTTGCTAAAGAGGAATTGGCAAAAGCCATTTAATGTTTCAGTGGCATGTGAGGAGAGTGACCAATTCCCATTGTACTGTCTACATTTTAATTACATTTTAACAAAGAATGGATTTTTGAAGTACAAAGCATTTAGGGCCAAACTTGTTTTGTGTTGTATGCATACATGGGAATTCAGTGATATGAGCAAGTTGTCTTACTGGGGACAAGATGTGGCTCCTCAGATGTTGGAGCAGAACTTTCCGGACAATTTGGGACAGTGAGCTGCTGTCTGTCTGGACCGTTTTTCATGGCTTTTCTGTGTTTCTGTGAGTCAACAGTGAATGATCAAGCTGAGTTTGCCGAAATCAGCTGGGAACCGGCTTTAGAGAAAAGGTGTCATCTCTTTGCTGATGGCCATGAGTGAAACCATAGTGGTGTGTGCTCCAGTAGGGGTGTTAAGTAGTTACAGTGTCTTTCCTGTAAGCTTGTTAACAGTTACCTTTGTTTCCATACGTGTTGTGACATAAACATCAATGGGAAAGCGTGCTTTAATCAGTACATTAAACTACAGGGATTCATGTAATTCCATTTGAAAGCCAAGACCGCTCTGCTGTAAAGGATTGCAGCGCTGTGAACAGAACGGTGCCTGTGAGCGGGTGTCTGTCTTGATTGGTTTTCTCAATTCTAAGGTAGAATTTCAATTTTTCTGTACAAATTTTTTAATAATTTATCAAATTAATGTCTGGTTTTTGTGCTTTGGTCTCATGTTTGGAAAATTATTTGTCTCAATTACATACGCTTTGCAAAGAGAAATGTTACCAACTAGACTGTGATTGGGAAAAATATTTCTGGTTTGTACAGTAGAGGGCTACATTTTGTTTTGTAAGTAGTTGATTACTGACAGCACTGATTTATTAAGCACCTGAAAAGATGATAGATAAGCATGAATATTTTAAATAATTTAGCAACAAGCTTTGAGATGGAATTCAAGCAATTAAAGTGTCAATAATTAGCACAAGGTGTTGCAATAAATACCCCAGCTGAAAGCGATGGGTTTAGTTCATATGAAGTCTGGGGGTTTTTTACTGACTGTTGTTAAAAATATGCAGCATGTTGATTTCCATTACATTCTTGCTTTCATTCTGTTTGCATTAAAAAAATAATTAAATAAACCCACAAAGTTGTTGCTTTAGCAACTTACATGGTTATTATTTTGGAAATGTCCTTGTGTTCATGAAGACTGTTGGATTTCTGGAAGAAATATCAATAATTGCTTTAACAATAATTTAATTTAGTTCCCCTTTTGATTTAATAGAAGCAAAGCTAGCAAGTCAAAGAGATTAACAGCAAGTGTGATCTTTTTTCCTTCTAATCCAAGTCCTGCATCATTAAGACTTGGAGTGTCTATTAAAATCAGATCAGCAGTTCTTTAGTGACAAACCATTTGTTTCTATCTTAAAACCTGTTGCTCTTTCTACCAGGGAAAAGTGGCCCAGACAGCTTGCATGTCAGCCTGCCAGCATCTTTCCACCTCCCTGATGCAGATGCTACTGGACAGTGAATTAAAGCAAATAAGCATGGGAGCAATTCAGCAGTTTAATTTAGACGTGATACAGTGTGAACGTAAGTCCATGTTCCAGAATGCTGATATATATCTGTCTTAACTGCAGAAACGTCCTTTAGTGTAAGCCATAGAGTGATCTTTTCTGATAATCTACTAAAGCTTTGTCTTTTTTAAAAAAAAAAATTATTACAGTACAGCTTCTTGTAAAAGTATTTATGAGTAAGTATGTTAAAATTTAGGGGAATTTTTTTTATGAAACTTTTTTTTTATGAAACTTTTTTTTTAATTCCAGTATCTGATTGAAATGTATGTCTGTTGTTGATCCTAATGGGATC
Source organism: Gallinago jamesoni (assembly GCA_025769975.1). NCBI lineage: Eukaryota > Metazoa > Chordata > Aves > Charadriiformes > Scolopacidae > Gallinago > Gallinago jamesoni. The sequence goes on along the minus strand of JAOQGH010000002.1, from coordinate 21,648,459 downwards.
ATATCCAGTAAAAATTCTAGTACAAAGTTGCCCCAAACCACTGCATAAATCTTACACCTTGAGGAAAAAAAGGTCATATGTCTGCAAAATTTTAATTTTCCCTCTTGAGTTTATTTATTACGATACAAATTTTAAATGTGCTGTTACACAGGGTTTCTTCCCTCCTGGAACTACTGCTGCCTTACATACTGTGCAGAATAACAGTCCTCGTTTGGCAAATACCAGATGGTGGTTTATTCTCCTAAGTATAGCACCAGAATTATTTTATAAAACTGCTTCGCTGCAGTACTGAAGGGGGGTTAATTTCCTCATGTTAGTAACAGTGAAGGCAGCTTGCCCTCAGCCATACTGAGTGGCTGCAACACAATTATGGAAGCTTGTCAGAGAAGTTTGTTGCAAGAAGTGACATCTTACAGTCTGTGGAATAGGGGCGGGAGAGGAGATTTGGCACAGAGTGCTTTGCTCTTGGGGTCTCATTCATAAGGTCCATTGCAGGCACATTCCAGGCCTCCCTGTGATGCCTGTGATTTATGTTCTTGCTCATCACCCTCCCCCAGCTTTATTTCTTGACACTCTGGGATTAATGGATGCGACAGTGACATTTCAATTAGTGCTTGGAGTGCAAATAATTCACAACTGTTGGGTATTTCCTACTGTATTGTGTAAATGGTTTTGACATTTTTCTTACAAACACAGTGGAGTATACTCACATGTTGTTTGAATAAGAAGGTATGTGAGATGTAGAAAGTTGTGAATATCTGAAGATACATTTTTTAAATTTCTTGGCAATTTTTTGGTTTGGCTCTCTGTTGAGCACACACAAAGGCAGTCTCCAGGTGGGCACACCAGGAGCTGAGGAAGCCAAATCCTCTCTTCTGGAGGCCCCTGGCTTTACCTGCCTCCTCTGTGAGAGGGAAGCCAGCTTAACTTCAGTGGTTTCAGACCATCCTTCATCTCCTGGTCACACATGGCAGCTTGGGAGCCAGGAGGCGGCAGGATGTGGCCAGGCCCGGGGGCTGCTCCCTCGGCAGGTCCCCGGCCGTGTTTGAACAGCTGGAGCATCCAGCAGGGCCACCAAGTGCCTGCCCAGGTAGTCACCCTTCCACACTCCTCCTTCAGAAGCATGGGGAGCACTGCTGTCCTGCCCGCACGCCAGTGCCATGGGGCTGAAGTGGAGCTGTCCCAAAGGAGCAGCTTTGTCCCAGCTTTTGAGCCAAAGTCTGGACTCTTATTCTTAATTTCTGCTGTTGAGCAGCAAAACTGTTTGTCAGGAATTAGGTGCTGAATTCCCAGACCAACAGGGAGGCACATCCAGACGGGGTTGTGAGAGAATAAAATTGATATCAATGAACACATATACATCAATTAACATATACCCTGTATACAAAATGTGTTGAAAAGTTTCAGCCTATTTTCTCCAAAACATTAAAGTTTCTGACTCAAACTAGTTTGCCCCTATGTGTGATAGTTTAATGGTGATCTTTGCATTTTCACTCTCTCATATTATGAAATTCCTTATGCACACTAAAACAGCCAACCCACCAGCCCCCTACCCTCAAATCCTCTGTAAGCCTGGAATGAATGCACGGGGGGGATATTTTAAAAGTTGTATATATGACAATGTTTCATTATTATCTGGAAAAGGACCCTTAGGACAAAGACATGAAGAATGTTAATCCTGTTCTTATAATATCTTCCTAAAATGCTGTGCAGTAGAAAATATTTAATTAGCTTTGTAAAATTGTTAGCAAAACTTAAAAGCTTGGTGCTGAGGGGGGAGGGGGGACTGTCTGACCGTTACCATAAGTAGATTATCTTTTGCCCTTTGAACTCATGAAATTGTAATAATGAAACAAATTCTACTGTAGTCACCTGTCAAAAATGACCCAAATGTGAGAATAAATGCTTGTGCTATAACGAGTGTCCCTGCTGTTATAAATGCATTTATATTATAGAATTGTAGTCACAGAGAGCAAAGCATATACAGTTATTAGGTACGGTACCTCGTGCACTGCTCCTTCCGTAGCTGCAGTGGCTGTAGGTGCTGTGTAGAGGAACTGAAGTCATAGTGCTGTATGTAGTGCAGTGGGATAAATTCCAAAGGGTGTCAGCCCTGTGGGCTGCAGAGAGGACACAAGACTTGAGTACAATGAGTGCAATACCTGAGCATTTGCCAACTCTTGTCTGTGTCAGTACAGCGTTCTCCCTCCCGTGTCTGATTGCTATTTCTTATTCCTTTGGTTGATGAGGTATGAAGTCATATTCAAGTTTAATTAAATTTCCTATTACATGACTGTCCATAACCATGACTACTGTAATACAAGTAATAAATTCTGCCTCTACTGGTGAAGCTGCTACTCTGATATTCATCTATTGCCAAACTATTCTTAGGTACTCTGACATGGTCTTAGTAGCTTCTTGTACCACTTCAGTAAGAATCTTTATTAATTTTCATTTACAGTTGCATTCCATATAATAATTTCTACACTTGTGAAAGGTCTATCTGAATTCATTACTCTCAGTTGAAACTGTACATTCAGAAGTAAACAGCTGAGCCCACTATTTTACCATTGTGTTTCCTTGGACACCAGCATCTTTTTGGATTTTACTTCTAGTTGATGATCCAAATTTTCTAACTAGGCATTAAAAAAAAAAAAAGACATTAAGGCTTCATATTACTTTTAAATGTTAGTAGGAGTCCATGCAGCATGGACTGCTACTGGATCCAGTTGAGCACTGGATCTGGACATTTTTTGGATACTTCTGTTCTGTCTCCCTTACCACCGAATGAGCTGTTTCTCAAGCTTGGAAAAAAATGTTACCTTTCACTGCCTCAGAGGATACCTCTCTAAAACAAATACAGTAATATCCCCTTAGTTTTGTTAAGAGCTTTAACTGAAAAGCATAAGAAAACTTCTCTCAGGCTCTTTTACAGTGAGATGTCTGACATGAGCAGGGGTGTGAGGCAGCGGGTGTTTCTGCAACTGGCTGTTACAAATGTGTGACTGGGAGAAGTGTATTTATTTTCAAGTTTGACAATTATTGATCATTTCCTAATTTAAACAAATAGCTTTCTTTCATTACTGTAGGTGTTAGCATTTTTTGTATTTTGAATAAAGCTTTGCCTTCCAATTTTGCCAGCCTGTTTTTGGGTTCAAAAGGAGCAGAAGTCCATTATTGATAAGCTGGCTAAAAGGCATGAGCGGGTGTTTCAGCTCTGCTCTGACTGGCACATAGAGCTTTCTACCTGTCGCCTGCACGTTAAACTACCTCCCACCTCAGTGTTTGTCTTTTATTGCTCTTTGGCCAGAGGTGGGGTTTTTACAGCATGGATGCTGTAACAGAAGCAGATGTTTGAAAATATGCTGACAGCCATGGAATTGGCGTTATTTCGAAATTCTTCAGTAATCATTCACCTGGGGCCAGGAAAAGATGTTGGCTTCTGTGGCTGTAGCATTACTACTGGGTTAGAATTTTAATCAAAATTCCTAATGATACTCTTAAAGGTATTATTCTCTGGGATTATTGGAAAAATGATGCAGCAGTTGTTTGTTGGTTTGTTTATTATTAATCTCTCTGAGTTATTAATTTAATCTGTTTCTATCAAACTAGTTTCATTTTAATGCTAGCTAGCATTTATATTGCATAAATCTTGATTTTCTATTAGATTTTTTAAAAAATTCACATCAGTAATATTTTTAACCTCTCTTTGCAGTGTTTGCTAGTTCTGAGCCCGTGCCAGGATTCCAGGGAGACACCCTGCAGTTAGCTTTCATCGACCTCAGACAAGTAAGACACTACTTGTTGGTTTTTATCCTGCTAATTTCCCCTTTTGACCAGTGCCGAAGTTATTAAATTCAAGAACCTTTCATGTTGTTGCATTCCCATGTAATTAGTTTTGAAAAGCGGTTATTTGAAGTGTTATTAGTGGCCCTATTCCCTGTAATTTAGCATGGAACTGTTTCTCAGGCGTGTTGTTAGGGGGCACTGTGCTGCTGGTGGTGCTGTTCCGTGGAGATAAGACTGAATTTTGGTCCTGACAATTTTGTAAAGATCCTGTGCTGCCTTTTTGCGAGAGGGCACATGTCACCCTGGTGCATGCTGGCCTCAGGCCATTTGGAGAAATTGCTTCTGTCCACAGAACTGCTCCCTGGAGAGCAGAATCAGGCATAGTATTATTTAGCATTTCCTTTCCTTAATTTGTTGCATAGAAGTCTTTTAAATGGTCAGAAAGCAGTTTTACTCCAACTGGCTGATCTTTATTCTCTATCACATTTAAGTTTAAATGCCTTAATATTGGAAGCACTTTTCCACAGTTCTTGCCAAAAGGAAGGTTTTTCCAGACTAAAACGTACTTACCATAATTTCACATAGTTATTTCTATTCCCTTCTCTCCATAAATTCTGACACTGTATCTACCCATAGCAATTCATTTTCAAAAGCTTTTCATACTTCAAGTAAGCTTTCTAAAAAGGATTATTATTGCGCAAAATTGTGAGTATAAGTGTAATTTAAATAGCGACATGGATCATTAACTGCACGTGGAGGGTCTTTCTGCAGATGTTGCTGATATTTTTCAACATCATTGTAAGCCTGTCAAAGTCTTCAGAAAAGAGGGGTAGAAACAATTCCATACCGAATTATCTATATAGTAGGAATACTTTTGCTTTTAATAGTTTAATAGATTTTTCACAGGTATTGAGGAGGCATTTCAGAAGGGAAAATTCTTGAGACAAAAGTATTCCAGTTTCTCCTAATAGTTAGGAAGGGCTTCAATAAGGTATATTTTTAAATTAAAAGGTTAAAAGATAGTTAGCTGTTACATTCTCACAGTTATGTAGCAATGAACAATGTCTACAGTGGGATAACCTGGGCTGTGTGAGGAGGATACAGGGTCGTGGCCATAAGATTTGTCCGTGTGGTACCTGTGCATCAGGAGTTCCAGAGTTCAGCATGTGAAGGTGTGCTCTGCCAGACGTCACGTACCACAAGTCCTGCCCTGACTAGCAGCCTTCCTCTTTTGGGTTCTTTTTTATTCTCCTCCTATTATCAATGTTAGAAGTGCTAAACATCTTCCAATCTGCACTGTCAGTTTGGTTGAAGGGGAAGGATGGTGAGAGATTTTGGCACTGTTTCTGTTGTCTGTGGAAGTGGTGTAAATCCTTGTGGAGCCTATGGTTTCAAGGGAAAACGGGGTTTCCAGCTATTCAGGGTGTGTACATACTTGCTACAGGAAATAAATTATATTTCTGTATGTTTTAAGCACCAGCTGTCAAATATGTCACATAAATAGGGATTATGTTGCTTATGATAGCTCTCAGTTTATGTTAGCAACTTACATTTAGAATTCTCTTGTTGCAAGTAATGCTTTATAGAGGATGCTCTGTGAGGATCCCATAAGCCATGGGAATCTAATCCTTTTCAGATACTTCATAAACAGCAAAAATCTGGGCAGCTCTTTTCATTAGCTTGCAATTGGAGTTTGCAGATGTAGAACAGTTCTAGTATTCTTGTTTTGGTTTTGATTGTATTTTTGTGTGTCTCACCAAAAGCATAAAGGTATTGCAAGCAGACATTTAAAAGAACACTCGCCATTTAGTAAGGATTTGCAGTGTTTTCCCTCTCTTCCTTATTTGTGATCCATTTCTGTCTTAATAGGGTGGATGACAGTTCATTTCAAGAATACTTAGAAAGGCAACAGAGCCTTTTTTCAGAAGGTTCTTATAAAAGGTCAGGCTTCTGTTTTTTAGTTTGAATTCGATACTTCTCCATGAATTGCAGGATATGAAAGATAAGGAAGTGGGTCCCATGGTCGGGCTTTACCTGCCCACCCGGGCTGTGCCCCCGGGTCACGCTCCTGGAGCTGGCTGTTTGGTGCAGAGGAGCTGATGACAGGTAGGGGCTGATACGAGGAGAGAGCTTGAACCGTATCAAAGCTAAAAGGCAGGAGATTTGGGACTCAGTGAGAGACTGTAGCTAAAAGATGGATCAGCAGGATTGCCCTCTCCTTAAACAGCAGCTGACCTGCGAGGGACGAGACCTTATCCTCCTGCCAGTCACCGGGTTGCTAATGGAAGCCAGTTATCTCAACAAGGGCTTACTCTCGCTGCTGTGCGAGGGCAGTGTGTAAGATTAATGAGGATTGGGCCAGGAGAGTAGTGTAGCACATTTTGCTAAAGAAGTAAGGTTGCTCACAAGGAGCCAGCTGGGAGGACAGAGAGGGAAGAGCCGCGCTTGGGTGTTACCGTGGGGGACGAGCGGCTGTGAAAAGAACTGGTATTTCTGTCCTAACAGTTTCTGATCCGCTGTCTTCCCCTAAACACAACAGAAGGATAGCATCTTGTCCCCAGCAAATCCACTTCTTTCCCTCTCCCTTCCACAGAGGTGGAAGAGCAAACAGAGAAGTGGTTGGCATGAGGAATTGTTGCTGCTGAGGAGAGGGCAGTGGTTAGCACAGGGAGCCGAGAACCACGGCGGAGCAGGCTCTTACCGTGTCTCCTTTCATGAGTCACCTCTTTCTCCTTATACTGTCCCCTCTCATGCTCTTGTCATACTTAACATGCTCCCTAAAACCCCTGGTAATCTGTAGAAAGCCTGGTCAGTAAAGATTTTTGTGCTATTCCCATAGCCGTAGCATCTGAGCATCTCACCAAGGTGACTCGTGGTTGGCTCATCACACGTAGGGCATTTGTTCTCTCTTCAGTTTTCTTCTGCTGGGAGGAAGATGTGTACGTGCATAGGTACATTCTGATTTGTATGTTTTGCCTGTGCTCTGCTATATATGTTTGGCAAACAAGACAAAGTAACTTGGGGGGAGGGGGGGAAGGGCACAATTTCTGAAGATTTTGAAAGCTTATATATCACATGGAGTAATCTTTAAAAAAATATTAATCCAGGATAACTTCATGTTTGGACATCTCATCTATGTGAGTGGTTTACTTCAAATGGGGGAATCCATTTTACTTGCTTCATGCTGACTGATAGGTAATGAGCGTAGTCACAAAGGTACCTGGCTTTTTCATCGCTGGGAATTTGTGAGTGTTGTCTACCTGGTCTTTGGAATCTGCATCAATAGCAGCCAGTGGACTGCTCTTCCCAGGATGTATGTACCTATGCAGTTTCATCCCCGGGCTGATGGAGGGATTGTGTGGGCAGTGGCTGTAGAACCGCAGAATAACTCTCAGCATTTTCTTAGGGAGATGCCTGGGGTGACTGCAGGGAGAGCACCAGTGTACAAGTCCCCACACTAACAGAGAACCCCGTGGCCATGGTCATCGAGAACCCGCTTCTCCAGCTGGTTCAGCCGCCCCTGAAGCAGCTAAGAAAATTGGGTTAGATTAATGGTTCCGTACAGCTGCAGTGACTGCATCATGGCTCGTGCCCCTTGTCTGAGCGTATGACCCCAGGCCATACCTGCCTGCACCCTGTCAACCCACTTGCCTAAAGCCACCCTGGCCAAGCCAGCTCACCAAGGTGGTCATTGAAGTGTCATGTGCTGCTTTAAAGAGACTGGTCTCTGGCATCTCGTGACGATGACCCGGCTCTCCTGTGACCTGCATTGTGCGCTGGAGATAATCTCTGTATCAGGAGCCTGGGTAAATAGCGTAGTGGCCCAGAGTGAGGTGGGATGAACTTTGGGGATTTTGCCGCCAGTTTGGATCCTAGGTCAATTGGAATTAACCTTCAAAAGTAAACAGGTCTTAGTTTGTACCACTTGAATTGGTCTCTGAGGGAGCTCAGCCTCCGATATGGATTAGTTCTGTCCTGGTTACGATCTGTTCTTTTGTGCCTAAAGACTAGGGTTACAGGTCTGGAATATGAGGCAGTTTTTTGTGTGTCCGGGACACTTCAATACTGTGAGGAAAAGGCCTGAATCTTACAATTTGTGCATTATTCTTTGGAGAGCCAGTGTAGAGTGTAGTGGACAGGAGCAATAACCTTGTCGTAGCCTGCAAGGTCAGCAGTTGCTGTCCCAGCGCAAATTTCCTGATTCTTAACCAACTGGGTGATAGCAAATGCCTATTCTTGTAACCAAATCATTGCCTGCAGAGTTATAGCCTAGGCTGCAAATGTAGCTAAAAATTGATACCCGATATATTAAAGTATAGTACATTTTCTTCTGATTCCAAAGGGTAATGGAAATTGCATTGTGATAGTTTCTCGTGTTGCTTGTCCATTTACTTTGTAATGCATTTTCTGGTGTAATGTTGGTGAGAAATATTGCAGACCTTCTGAACCGTAGTGTTGCATGCAACAAATGTGAATTTATTTGAAGGATAAAATTCTTACTAGCACTTAATATCGTCCTCCTCTTTCTTCTTTGCTTCTTATTCATCGTTGAGAGGTGATGTTGTCCTTCTGTTGACTCAGAAGTAACTCGCTGTAGGTAGGAACCATGTAAGAGATCCCTGGGCTTCGATCCCAGCTGCAGGAGTGTCTGCTGCTGAAGGCAGGCTGATGGCTCAGTCTTACCCGATGGTTTGTTTTCAGTGTTCAATTTGGATCCATTTCCTGCAGCAGTAACTGATTTCAATTCTGGCTTGTCTCCAATTGCCCCGACAAGAAGCATGATGGAGTTCTCCCCATCTGGAGAACCCGTGGAGAAGGTGTTCAAGCCCTTCGGCAGACTCAGAGAATGAGGTGCAGCGCCTTGCCCAGCCTGTCTGCTGTGGTTCTTAGGGGGGGCAGGGCTCCAAAGGTGTGTGGTGGCCTCCTGCACGGGCTGCCAGCCCACACTGGGACTAACTTTGGGAATCGGTAGGGTGCACCCACTCCTGGCCTCTGCTCCACAGGGGAGTCTTGACCTGAAAAAACGTCAGGGTTTTCCAAGAGGGAGAAATCCCCAATGGTGTGTTTAGGGGTAAGACTTAAAAGCCTCAGAGTTTAAAGACAGAAGTAAGCCTCTCTTTCATAAGGCAACAGTTTTAATTAGCAAGCAGTAAAGAATATTTCATCTCTCACTTTCTGAGGGAAGTGGCTGCTGAGCCTTCCATCTCCACAAGGCTCCCCACTCCTCTGCCCGTGCTCCCAGCTCCTCCGAGCAGCCCCCGGTGTGCGTCCCGTGGGCGATGTGTGGCTGGACCCGGCTGGTATCTCATGGGATTTGTGCCTGTTCCAGTGCAGCACTGCTTACCCGGCTGACCAAGGGAGCTCCGGTGCCTGCCAGCCACAGCACAGGAGCTGCACCTCTCCGAGATCAGCCCAGGGATCCCTGCTCCGCTGGGGACGAGGACACGCTTTGCGGGCCTCCCCCTTTGCCATAAACCCACCCTGCCCCAATGCGGGAGGAGGGCAGGAGGCAGGGACACTTCTGGGTTCCGTGTCTCACATATTGGCATCACACGGGGCAGCGTGCATGTACACACCTGTACTCAAAATCACACAGCTGCCTGGGCATCACTGCACACTGAGCGTGTGTCGCAGACACACAATGGCTTCTCCTGTCTTCTTACAAGGGAATGGGAAGTCTTCGTAGGAACGTGACAGGCTGTTTGCCAGCACCTGTACTCCCCGCTGGAGTCTCTGACTCGGGGTTTCTCCTCTCTGCTGGGTTCTGTGGAGCTGTGGGCAGTCGCAGCAGGCTGGGTCACAAGGGGGGGTGCAGGTGTTTGTGGGGAAGATCCCAATCAGTGCTCTGCACACAGAAACAGGCCGGCTCATTACTTGGATGGGGTTTATTCCTGCCAGCTGGTAAGAATTAGGAAGCTCTGGAAACAAATGCACAGAAATTAGCAGCAGGGGGGTCAAAAACAAGCAGGGCTTTGGATGCGCTATCTTGATAAGGATTTGAGAATAAAAACAGGATGGGAAGTCAGTCATTTCCCAGCAGTAGGTGTTACTGCCAGGAACTAAGAGCACATGTGCCAGGTATTAGGCATATGTGTGTTCTTTGGGAAGTTGAATCATTCATCAAATTCAGTGCAAAACAGATTGTATCCAGTTTAGCACCTGAATGCCCCTTTTCCAGCAGAAAAGTGCAAATAAGGTGCTGGTAACCCACCAAGGTTTCGCTCTGGTCCTGGCTTACTGACCACGAGGGGACATACCTGGAAACAGGTTTGAAAAACTCAATGTACAAATGCTTTTACACAACTTCAGTAGTCCTATTCATACCTTACTTAACTAAAACGGTATACAGATGGCCATGGAACTACAAGATACCCAACTCCATTTATGGCAAAAACTGTGCCAGTTTCTCCAGAGGAAGGTACAGTATAGATAGTGCACAAAGTACTGTGTGGTGAGAGGTGTAATGCTTAAACTGAATGTCATCTCCTAATTGACAGTAAAACATGCTGTAGGTACCTAAACCATGGAAGTTATAAAAAACAATAAAATCATTTTCTTCTTGTTTTTTTTTTAAGGTAGTTCATTTAAGAGATACAATTCTCTTAGTTCTGCACTTACTGAACCAGAATCAGATGAGCTGACAAGAAATCTGTATTGGGATCTGTAGGAGAACGTGGGCTGTCAGGTATTTTCCTGTAGAAAAGGATTTGCAGGAAGTACACACACATGCACATACACACACACACAGAAAAAAAAAAAAAACAACATTAAAACCTGACTTATTTTCGAAGTAACAGAAAAAGTGCTGAGCTGTCCTTTGCAAGTGGCACAACTGGGTTCATTCAGATTGTGCTTTCTTTTTGCCAGTTGAAAGTTTAAATAAAAATCTTTGCCCTTGCTTAGGATGTTCGGGAAGGAGATTAAAAGTGGCACTAACAAGATACTGAGCCCTGTGGAAGCATAGATGATTGCATTGAAATGCAGACCCAAATGGCAATACATTCAGTATATAGTCTCTGAATCTTGTGTCCGTTGACATAGTGGAAAGTTAAAAAGTTCACAGTGAAACAGAATAATGTTGAATAATTCCGAGACAGAAATACACAGGTAACCAGGGGGCGGGGTGGGAGGCACAAACTGAAAACTCAAATGACAGTGTAAAACAGTCCCCACAGCTTAATTAAATAAAACCAATAATGCGATTTAAACCTCTTTGAGTTAAAATTACTTTAATAAGGGTGTTAATTACTAGAGGATTAACACTGCTTACAAGTGATAATAGATGTGGTCAGTCAATAAAGGGTGAGAATAATGTTCGTTTAAGAAGCAAAAGAATCTGGCACAGGATTACTCACCAGAAAGGGATAACATTTCAAAGTGGCAAGTAAAATCAGGGGAAGAGTTTTTCAAATTATAAGAGGCATTAGACATTGAATCGTGCCATCCTTACTTGGCACAAGTCCCCTGTATATTGGGATCTGTTGGAGTGAAGTTATGAGGAGTAATTATTACAAATTGCATATTGCGTATTTTGGAATATTTTTCTCTTCCAGAGCAATTGTAAAAATTATTTTTCAGATAGAACATTTTAAGAAAGTACTGTCATCTGAGAGGTAATGAGAAAAGGTGTATTGTAAGGAAAACAAATTCTAAGGAGAAAAGTTTCTTGTACGTGTGTTTCTTAGAAAAGAAGTAATAGTGGACTGTTGAGATTAAGCAGAAAGGGTTTTTCCTGAAATGTTTGCAAACAAGGCAGGAGGAGAAGAAAGATCTTTTGCAAAAAGCCAACAAAAACAAATTCTGAGTTATCTGGGTTTCTTGTTACTGCAACAGACCGGGCTTTTGCTAAACCAAGTTATCTAGACAAGAAAAACAAAAGCCAGTACCAGGATTTTATACGGGTTGTAGTATTTGCTCAAATGTTTTTAGAGACACTTAATAGATACGAATATGGAAGTGAACACGTTTTAGGAGCTGAAGAGAAAAGTGAAGGTTGTCCAGGAAAGAATATGAAACTTTTGTCTTGTGACTTGGGCTTTGCTTTTAACTTGTCTGTATTTACATTCCTGAGCTACTGGTTGTGGAATTCCTTGTCCAATGGTCCCCGGGTCTGCTGTGGCTTTCCCTAAGGGATGTAACCTCATCTGCTGCCAAGGGAGGTTCCGCAGCCCTACCCTGAATGTGCTACTTTGGAAGAAATAACTATCTGTTTACAGTAAACTCAGGATGAGCACATCTGTAAGTGCCTTTGTCTTAGGGATTGCACTGGGTTCTTGTTTCTGGATGCAAGCGGAATGGTGCTGGTTTCTGGCCTGTTGTGTCTTAGATTTCAGTGGTTTCCCGCATATTCTGACTTGGCACCGATCAGCTGAGATACTTTTCTGAGCCGTTGCTGTATTTGTGTCTGCTTCCTGCAGGGGCTTTGCAGGGAGACTCCCTGTGTATAAAATGCTGTGGGTGTTGATGGCCACTGAAGAGCAGAATCTGGAGCCTTGAGACTATGATTTTTTAATTTTAGATCTACAGCATTTTGAGAACCACAATAAACCAAATCAAAAAGTTACAGATTAAAAAATAATTAGACCTTTGTGTTGAAACAAATTCTTTTCCCCACCTGCTGTTAGAGCCCCAGGTGACATGGCTCGTGTCTACTGCTAAATTCTGAGCATGGCAAATGAGACAGGAGTGTTCAATTCCAGAATACGGTGTGGAAGTTGAAGTGGGCTTGGTTTGTGTTTAAATTTTATTCCAGTTACACCAAGTTAGATGATTTCTAATTATTCTCACCTTCTCTAAACCAGAGAAGGCGGTTAAATCTAATTTTAACATTAGATTTTGGAATTTTGGAATACATCTTTTTAGTGAAACACATCAAATGGATTTTTACAGGAAGGATTGATACAAATGATCCCAGAAACATGCTTTAAGGTACAGTGCCACATCACATGCCATTCATGGCATTATTTTGTAGACAAATACTTTAAAGCCAGCCTCCTACAAGTCTTGTGCAGTTGAAAAAAAAAAAAATTACAGAAAATTTATTTAAACCTAACTGTAAAAAATACCTTCTCAGTTAGTAATAGTTTTGGCAAATTTCAATGTTTAAGTGCTACTTGCAAGTCTGTGTTTAAAAGATAAAAAAACAGACGCCAAATGAAAATGGCAGCTTAAATTTAACTGTGTTACACTAAGTGTTTCATAATTTTAAAAGCTGAAATTGTGTTTTCAAAGTCTGGTTCAGGTGGGAGAGGAATGTCATGCTTGGGGGGGCTGCTCCGGTCACCCCTGCGTGCTGCTGGAGCACTGTCGCCTCTGAGTCAGAGGCTCCCAAACACACACACACACACACAAAGGTGAATGACCTGACCATTGCATAATACGTGATTTTTAATCCACACAATTTTTACCATTGACACAGTTTGATGCTTTGTCTGCAGGGACTCGGTGTACGGGCTGTCGGGCCTGACAGGAGCAATTTGGCCGGAGCCGTGCCCTCCGGCGGCTGACTGCCTGCCAGCCCTGCTTTTCAAACCCTGCTCCCGGGCTCAAAGGACAGCTCTTGTGCTGCTCAGCCAGCTTATTCCGTAATGATGAAGAACACGCTTCATAATAAACATTTGCACCGTAATTAAACAAATCTTCTTTGAAGAGGATTTACCTGTAGCTGCACTGTGTGTGGCGTAGGGCCTGGCTGTTTGTCACTGCTTTCCTCAGGAGTTACATCTTGAGGGGGCTTGGAGTTTTAATGGGATTTGTAAAAGTTATACTTTGTTAAAGTGTTTTTCTGACGGTGGTGACAGCAGCCAGCGTGTTGAGGTGACCCAGCAGAGGCGCTGTGCTCTGCGGGCCGGCCCACGCTCATCTGAAGTGCCCAAGAATGAAAACAGCATTTGGGCTTGCTCTTAACAAGTGCCCCTCACGATGTACTCAAGGTCCAGATTTTAGGGAAGAATTGTGCCCTTTCAGAGCATTTAGGTTATAAAGCACTTATTTGAACACAAGGAACTTCTGATTTTTTCTTAGCATAATGATTCCCAGGTCCTGGTGTCATAACCCCTGAGATTATACATTATACGCTTACAAATATGGGAAAGATTGTGTCCCAGCGTTCAAGATAGTGACAGGTTTGACTTTCCCTTATAAATTTGAAACAGATAGAAGCATTTAAATATAATGCTGTTTCATTCTTGTGAACATTTAAATGTCTTCAATTTAGGCACAATTCCTAAGTGCTTTAAAAAAAAAAAAAAAAAAGACTTGTTTTAATGCAGTGGCTTAAAAACTGAAAGACACTGCCTTTCTAACACAAACTATCCTCCTTTGAAAATCCAGGGCTCAGTTTTCAAAGCATTGCCTAGGAATTTAGCCTGCGACCCCCATTGACACTGATGGGAATTGCATAGCTAAGTCCCCATAACATCACTTTGAAAATGGATTTGTTCTACCCATCCAGAACAGGGCAGCACAGCCGATAGGGAGACAGTCGGAGATCAAGAGATCAATTTACACTTTGAAATACAAGACCAATGTGTGTTATTCCAGTTATGCGATCGGTAGGGGGGATTTTAAAATTCACTCCATTCACAAAATAAGTCACCAGGAGTAAATAAAACAAAATATTTTGGCAAGTGGCAGGCAGACTCACTAACTGGGCTAACAAGGTACTTGTCAGCAGTAACAAAGACCAACTGATGAAGTAACAATTGCATTTGGTTGGTACGGTGTTATTCTACAGTTAGCAGACTCTGCCTTTTTCACTTGTAAGCCGGACTTTGATATCTATATTTTAAATACTTGCGTTTTTCCTTTGCGACCAGAAGTTTAGAATGGGTAGGACTTGTCTATGTCAGTTCTGATTGTGGTCCTTCACCTTCTAGTTGCCATCGAGTAAGTGCTGTAATGAGCAGGGAGGTAACGCCTGGCAAACTGAAGGGGGTGTTAAAAGGGTGTTTGTGCAGGGTTTTTTGTGAATCCCTCTGAAATAAGTGCGTGCCTGGGTAAGGTGTATTCGCAGTAAGGAAGCCTCACTGTGCTGCCACTGCAGTGCCTGTGAGTGGAGTCCGGGATCGCGGCCCCGTTTTTGCTGGGCAGAGTATAAATGAGTGTTTCAACAAAGGGAAGAGAGCGCTGCTTCGGAGTTCATCAGCTGATGAGATTATAGCTCCACTGAAAGGTTAATGTTATGTCAGAAATTATGAAACAACCATGATTCTGGTTGACTGGCTTCCTCTTCAGTCATCAAACCCCTTTGTTCTTCAGAATAAAAGGTGTACATGGGTACAGCGTGAGCTCCTTGGGGCAGGAGACATCCGAGGGGGACGTTTGAGAGTGGTTTGTCAGTTTTCTGTCTTCAAAATGAAAAAGTCTCCTTCATCTTTGGAGCTTTTTAGAGTCATTGGAGTAGTAATAATTGAAATATTAGTATATTTGCTGTTTCTTTATCTTAATGACTTAAATGTTACACAGCTAACAGTAGTCACGGGGCTTCTTTTCTAGGTCAAAAGCCACGTGTCCTCGAGGGGAAAAATTGCAGTAGTATTTCTGTATTCTCTCCTAAGAAAAGATTTGGTGTAGCTTGCAGTTGTATATGCTTGGCACTGTTCATTTCCCGGAAGAGTTCACCAGTATTCTAGGCTTTGGGATTTTTTTAATTAAAGAGGTCAAAATCCATTATATCTAAATTTCAAAGAATTTACCAATTAGCTGTAGTCTGCAATGCCCAGCAGGTGGCTTTTATACTATTAAAGGGAGATAGTTTCCATCTCTGATCAAAGCAAAAACAAAACAAAGGAAAATATAGAATATTTTGCTGTACACGGTGCAAATCACACGCTGTGTCAATTATAGGTGGAAACTGTCCGTGAGAGACTGCTCAGTTGCACCGTTTCAAGAAAAATATCTATGTATTTTCACGCTGTTCCTCTTGAGGATTTTAATGGTAATGTCTAAATCTGTTTAGATTACTGATTAGCTGAGATTAGATAGCTTGCTATTTCCTAAAATGAAGACTTTAGCATTTTCTTATTTAAAGGTAAAAGTGAAAAATACACATTGAAGTAGATCAATTAAATTACTTAGAAAAATCTGAGCGTGCTGGAATGTCGCAAGATGCAAAAGAAGTTCCAATTTGCACTTTTCAATGAATCTCAACTTCCCCGATTTTTACCTACTTAAAAGAATGTTTGTGACCTTTTGACCCTTTTGTTATCCCTTGCTCAGAAAGGCCTTTATTCTGTAAGGCTTAGGTATAAAAAAATAAAAAGAGCGCTAATGGCATAACAGTCCTTTCTGATCCCCCTGCGTAAGATGTTTATGCAGAGTGTCAATAGGCGCAATTGCCCTACCGGTGTGACAACCTGCCCGCGGCCAGGGGCTGTCCCCCGGTGGGTTACCCAGGGGTCAGGGGGCGCTGCCCGTGCGGGGACAGACCCGCCGCAGCTGGGACCGGCAGGGACACAAACCCCGGCTGGGGTTGCTTTGCAACTCTCGCTCTTTTTGCTTTCCCTGATTTTTTCACTATTGTTTTTTTCTCTGCCTTTTAATTTGTTTCTGTTCCTGGCCTCGTCCCGAGGGTCTGCCCGGGCGTGTGGCACCGGCGATGGCAGGGGCTCTCCCCGTGTCCCTCTGCGGCTTCGCTTCGGGATGGGGGTTTGGGGTCTTGGTTTGGTTTGTTGTGTTTTTCCCAACAGCATCCCGCTCCTTGTTGGTTGGTTGGTTTGGGGTTGTTTTTTTTTTTTGCATCTCCCGTGGGAGCCCACTGGGGCAGTGTGTCCGGCGGGCGCCCCGTGCCTGGCCAGGGGGTGCCGGGGGGTGCCCGGGGGTGCTGGCCAGCCGGGGGGTGCCCAGGGGGGCTGGCTGAGCTGGCAGAGCCCTAACCCTGCCTAGCTCTGCTCCTAGCTCTCCAGCTCTGAATCGGCTTCTGTCTGCTCTTACAACTGCCTTTCCCCCCCTGTTAATTATGCCCCTAGGCTGTGGAAAGACAGCATTTATCTGTTTCAACAGAGTAAGCAGCAAGTGTTCTGACATGTTTATCAGGCAAATTGTACCTGACAAAAGGTAATTACACATGCAATCAAGCCCAGGAGTAACTGGGTGATTAAGGGTTAATAAACTGTTTAGCATAAGAAATATTCAGCTTGTGAGAAAGGAGAGTGGACCAGAAGGACATAACTGATAGTGGTACGTTAAAAGAATTACTTTTCTTTTGGTGGAGTATCTGCATTTAGGGAAAGGAAAGCAGGGAATTAAGAGCCCAACTCCTCATTTTCACTCTCAGCTCCTCTGTCTCTGGTGCCTGCTGTGGGACCGAAGTCGTTTGCGACACTCCTGCTGCTGCAGAAGGGAGAACGGCACCATTCCGAGCTACCCTGATAATTTAAAATTGCATTTTTTCTGGTAGAACCACCACATCTAGTGTTGTCTGATGGACATTGCCCCCGTTCCCTTCTGTTGACTCCGGATAGCTGGTTCCCAAAGCTGCCTTCTCTCCCAAGATTATTCCTGACAGTTGCCCAAAAGTAAAAAGGAAGGGGCATCTGTCTGATATCTGAGGATGTGACAAGAGGCTCAAACAGCGTTGAAAGGGCCGGATGGTCGATTCCAGCAGTTCCCAGCACACAAAATTCTCACGTAATTACAAGATGGCCTAAATACAGGAGTGCGGCTGAGCTGCCCAGGGCTTTAGGTAATATAAGACAAAGCTTTACTGAGCAATGATTACCAGTAATTTCATTTCTATCCAAACATGGCCATATCACCTAGATACCAGGGAAAAGCGAGAGTACCAACATGGAAGAATAGGTGCAAGTGCACTATTTGAAACCAGAATTCTGTCCCTATAGTCTTAAGAACATTTTTTTCCCCCTGTAGCATCAATATTGTAATGTTTTATGTTAACCAAACCAATTAGCTGTCAAGGTCTTTAAGTAGGACCTGTTTTAACCAAAAAGTATTTTACTCTCTTTTACAATAAAATCATTGTGTTTAAAATAAGTCTTCTAATTTAAAACAGCAGCGTTATCTGTACGATGTAAGACATGACTATAGCCTTTTATGTAAGTATATATGGTAGCCTTTTTTCCCAAGTGGTGTTTGTTGGCTGTAAAAGGCATTTAGAAAATACATAGACATGAACAAAAAGTTAGAAAATTGAAGGTCATTGTTCAAAATACAAATGCAGAGCAGCAACCAGAGGCTTAAGGTATCTATAATGTTACAAGTATATATGTGACTAATAATGTGATTGTTTGAGAGGGCAACAGTTTGAGATACAGCAAAGGGAACAGGCTGCCCTCCGATGATCAGCCTTGATGGTTCCCAGATGTTGGATAAAGGCTCCCCTTCCATCACACCTTTGGAAGAGGCAAATCCTACCTGTCTTGCAAATGTAAGTGGACATCTACTGGATACTCTCTCTGGTATATGAGAAAGGGGAAAGATTGTTCCTTTTGTTTTATTTTTTAGTAGTGACTCAGACACACACACTTCTCTGCAAATCATTCCTAGTCAGCGGGGCTTCCCTCGTGCCCAGGGATGCACGTTCTGCTTGATTGTAAAATTCTCAGGTATAGCATTGTCTGTCTCGGCTGATTCTTATTTTTCATGGTTGTTATGGGATGAAGGGAGTACAACAGGGCCATTGTTCTCGCAGTGGAATAGGTGTCCGTGCTTTATCTGGTGTTTCAGCTGCCCAATGAGCTCCTTCTGACAGAGCGCCCTTGGGTGGCTCCTGACTAAAGCTAATGGTCACATGCAAAACGAGCATTTTTCCTATTGTCATTTCAAGGCAAACAGTGCGAGTTCTGACCATGAAGAAGTCGCAGAGCAGCACCAGGGTCATGTGCTACACTCTGGAGTTTGACTGATTTTTGAGGCAGGAAAATACTTACTGCCAGGACTCTGTATGTATTTCTCTTGCTGTAGCCCGTGTCAGTGCGGACCTTTCCTTGCTTGAAAATATGTCTTATTTTTAGTTACTGTCTCAGTAATAGCAACAGCTTTAGTGACTAAAATAGTAGTGGGGAAATGGTGCTTTAATTTGGTCTCTAATAGGTTGATTCTACTTGCCACAATAAGAATTATTGTCACAAAACCAGAAAATTTTCCTGTAGTTCCTGCTTCCCAACTGAGAAGCCATGGGGCGAGCTTACCTGAACTTAAATTCCCTGAGTGTTTGGGTTTTTTTTAATTGTACCTGATACTCTTTTTGGCAAAATTAACACTTTTATGATTAGACTTGCCCTTAGTATACTTATTCTTTTTCCACATTAGTGTAATCACAGTATTTAAAACTGCTGAGATTTACAACCCCCTTTTATTTCAGTGGAACTTAACATACCCTGCATGTTGCATCCCTGTAGCGTGAGTCACGTCAGCGTGTCAGGCCAAATCCGCAAAGTATTTCCATTATATCTTCACCTTGAGTACCGTGTAACATTACCAGAGGCTGTTCCTCTCCTTGTGGTTTTGCACACACCTAGTCCCCATCACATTATAAAATCATTTTAATATGCATCTATTGTGAATGAAAATACAGCAAAAATATAAGAAAAAAGTTGTTTTTTTTTTTCACTTCTATTGAAGAGCTGGCCACATTTTCATGATTAATTTCATGTAGCTATCTGTTTGCATACATTAAAAATCAGACTTTTTGCATCTTCGTGTGCTTCCCTTATTTTCAATAATCTTTATGTATAGATTTCAAGATAACTTTAACCTTTACTAGAATAAAAATCACCTACCGAAGGTCTAGGTAGACCAGTGCTTCATTATCAGATTTGTCTTTCCAGGAGCGTGTTCAAATCACATCAAGTAGCCCAAATATTCTTCTGCATCTCTGAGTGGGTGGGCTGTCTTCCCAATCGTCAGCCCCATGGCCGAGAGGGTCCCACTTCAGTAGAGGCCTTTCTGTGGGAGGGAGAGGAACTAGGGTGCTTCACTTAGATAAGGCACAGGTTCTTGTAGCAGAAGGAGGTGCATCAGGGAGAAGAGCAGCAGGGTTGGTGCCGGAGCTGGGGTGAGTCTGGGCTTGTGCTGGAGGGGAGCTCAGTACGGGTGGGCTGCTTTGACTTGGGAGGTTTATTGGTGTGAGGCTGGTGGTCTGCAGGTCTCTGACCGCGTGTGGAGCAGGGAGGAGGGCCTGGGTACACCCCCTGGCTGATAGTGTCTCAGGGTGCCCACTCCTCAGGGCCAGGGCCGTCTTGGAGCATGCAGAGTGTGCTTCATGTTTTCTTGGGATGTTGCTTTACCCCTGGTGTTGAAAAGCACCAGACCCCATGTGCTGTTCAGAGCCCTACATGCCTGCCTGTGCTTGATCGGGTGACAAACGAGGTGTAATCTTCCACCCCAGCATCATCACTGTCACTGGGATGTCCCGGCACAGTCAGATGGCTGATTCAAGCACCAAAAGCGAGGTATGAAAATTGCTCTTGTGATACTGGCAGGAAAGTTTCTTCCAGCTTGTCAGCATTGTAATTGTATCAGTCATCGGTGGCTTTGGGCTGCAAACAGGAGACAGAGCTTCAGGGTTGATTAGGATTTACCCAGAATCCTCAATTTC
Source organism: Gallinago jamesoni (assembly GCA_025769975.1). Lineage (NCBI taxonomy): Eukaryota > Metazoa > Chordata > Aves > Charadriiformes > Scolopacidae > Gallinago > Gallinago jamesoni. Next base: position 21,628,112 of record JAOQGH010000002.1, on the reverse strand, counting down.
AATGTCACAATAGGGGTAAGAAATGAAATCTTTCACTTCTGATTTTCTGAACACAGCTGCTGCAGGAGCATTGCTACCATCCTTCCGTAAGGACCAGCTCCTGTGTGGAGCCCGTGACAAGTGTGACTGTAATTAGTAGTGATTTGTTAATACATTGTTTGCTTCTCTGTAAGAGAGAGAGGGAACATTCCAGATTTCTCCCGATTACGTAGTTTGGGTTCCTGTGTTTGTCAGTGTTATCCTCCAGCTTGTGCTGTGTGTCTGCTTAGGGGTCCTGTCTGGCTGCTCTTCAGATGGTGCTTTGGAAGGTCTCATACGGCCTCCGTGGGCACTGCCCACCACTGGAAGGCAAGGAATAAGAAACGCGGCAGCAACTGGGGCCGTGGGTTTCACAAACGCCACTAATTCCTGAGTTACCAGAGCCTTCCGAGCCTGTTTGCCTAGTGACCAAAGTCACATCCTCTTCTCTCCAGCTTGGTAGGAGAATGGATGCTGCCCATCCTGAGAAAAAGCTGTTTGCATTGATCTTTGTGGCTGTCGTGGATGTGTAGTCAGTAGAGAATGAGAATAACCTCCTGGCTGTTCATACACCTTCCACCCAAATGAGATAGCCAAATGTAAAATGTAGGTGACACTGGAGACTTTGGAACACCAGAGCAGTGACTGTGGCAGAGGTCTGTTACACAGCTGGGAAACATTGCCACTTATTCATAAAAGAATATACTAAAAATATGGAACGAGTAATTAATTAGGAAATAATTTATATAAATTGGACTCTTTATTTGAAAATTACATAAGAAGGGAGGTAAGGAAGTGGAAAAATCTGGAGGAAAAAAGCGCATATAAATTAGAAGCTGTGAAGAACTGGGTGTATGCCTGTATTTTGTGATTAAGTTGGTGCTAGGGTTTGGGGACGAGCATTGCTGGCAACGGGTGATGTTCTGTCAGGCTGAGGAGCTTGCGCTCAGGGTGCACTCTCAGGGTGCAGAGTGGCCACTGTGCCTGGGCTGCAGCAGCTCTGCTCCGGCTTAGCGGGAGAGAATGCTGAAAGGGAAAAGGTTCTTCATTGAAATAGCAAACCGGTACGACCTGCAGCAGTCTGTCACGTTTCTTAAGGTGGTTTTGTTACAGAAAATCCTGTTTCTCCCCACCTTTCCAGGCATTAGGGGTGCAGCAGGGGCTGGGGGTTTGGCAGAGGACGTGGCTGAGCGGGGTGGCCGAGGGCAGTGTCAGCCCTTCCAGCGGGGCCCCGTGCTTGTGCTCAGAGCAGGTTTGGCCAACGCAGGGCAGCCCGAGAACAAGCCCGCGCTGGCCCTCAGCAGCAGGATGAGGCCAGGCATCAGAGGTGGGGGGAAGCTGGGGCACCCTGCCATGGACAGCGGTGGCAGCAGGGCCGCAGGTAGCCCCCGTGGCCTGGCAGTGCCCGGCCTGCATCCGTGGTGATGGAGGGGGAATCCGGCTGTTTGGGCTGCGAGAGAGCTGGGGGGCAGGCATGGCTTGTGTTAAGCAGCAGCTCTGAGTCAAAAGCCTGATTCAAAGCTGCAGGACTGTGTTTGGAGGCTTTTTGCTTTGCTTTGCTTTGCTTAGCTTGTTTGGTTTTTTTTTCTTTTCCTCCCCCCATTGAAGTGTTTGGGGTTTATTTGGGCCAGAAGCGTGCCTGGGACTCGGGGCTGAGCCGTGGGGATCACCCACCACGGAGGGTGCAGCGGGGGTTGTTTAATTCTCTTAAGCTGAAACTCTGGTTAAATTACTGCCAGCAGCAACAGACGCGAATGTTCCCCTTCTCGCCCCCCCCCCCCTTTCTTCCCCCCGTAAAGCAGGCTCCCCAAAAAAACAAACGGGGAACCATCAGCATCCCTTTTAGAGCTGAAATCTGTGCGGGGAGGGAGGCGAGAAGAAACGGGCAAGTGAAGGGGCTGTCGCCCGCTCACCCCCCAAACCACCCCACCCTCCCCCCTTTTCTCCTCCCCCCACCCCCACCCCCCCCCCGCAGCTCCTGGACCTCTTCATGGTGTGGGACTGGTCCACCTACCTGGCCGACTACGGGCAAGCCACCTCCAAATACCTGCGGGTCAATCCCAGCACGGCACTCACACTCCTGGAGAAGTAAGTGCGGGGATGCGGCGGGGGGGACACCGGGAAGGCGACCCCGGCTCCCGGTCGGGGGCGTTTCGCCCCTTGGGTGCCGGGCTGGGAGCGCTGGACCCCCGGACCCGGATCGCCCCCTCGGTAGCCGCGGCGGCAACTCCTCGCCCTCCCGGTGCCGCCGCAGCCGCGTCTTCCCGACTTTTGCCGCTTTTAAGGGAAGGTAAAAAAGCCGAGGGGGCGGGGGGGGGAGGCGAGCGTTTCGGCTGGGTTGGCGAGTGGGTTGGAGAGGGGAGGGTTGCCGGCGGCCGGGTATCACCCTCCGGCTTGTTAAAAGAGCGTGGAAATAGGGAAATACAGGGTGGGTTTAAAGGTGGTGGGTTTTGGTGGTTTTTTTTTAACCCCCCTAACGGTGTTTTCTCTCCTCTCCCGCCCGCGGGGAACGCGCCCTGTGCAGAGTCCACAGAGGGTACGTATCCCTCTACCGCTACACAGTGTTGTAGCTTCCATTTATTTTATTTCCCGTTTTGTTTTTAAAACGTCTCCCGTTTTTTCTTTAAAAAAATCCGTTTTTAAAAAATCCGTTGCTACGGGACATCGGCAATAACGGTACCGGGTCATTCGAAATTAACCAAAAGCACCGACTCTGAACTTACCTTGGAAGCCGGTTTTCTGGTTTCCTTCTGTCTTACCGTATTTGTTTCCTCCCGAAATTATATTTGCTAAATACTTAACGGGTGAAGTAATATTTGTTAAAACGAGTTCTGTGTTGTAGAAGTTTAATATCAGAACACACAGATAACAGGTTTTTGCAGTCTTTCAGACCTTACTAGCAGAATGATCAAAAGTGAAACAAAAGTAAAGCTGTTTGAATGGTCGGATTTTTCCTTTTCAAATTGTGTTTCTAATGTGTCTGTGTCTTTTGCTTTTTTAATTTTTTCCAGAATGAGAGACTCTAGCAAAAAGAACAACATTTTTGCTCAGTTCAGGAAGAATGACCGTGACAAACAGAAGCTCATAGAGACTGTAGTGAAGCAGCTGAGGAGTCTGGTGAATGGCATGTCCCAGCACACATAGGCCTGTCCCATCGGCGGTGGCTCCCCACGCCAAGAGGTATTTCTTAGCCACTATTTCTACTGAGCAAGCGGTGCTATGAGTTAGGGCACTCGTGTCCCCGAGGAAAGGAAAAATGCGTAGATGATGGCTTGTAGATGGAGTCTTCAGCAAACAATTCTTTGTACGTATTTTTAATGGATCGAATACTATTTTGTATATTGTAAACAAATGGTGAAAAATGAGACTGTACAATAAAAACCAGCTCAATCGTATTGTACATGGAACAGCTGAACTGTAAATATGTTATTTAAATATCTGCAGACATGGTGTGCAAAATTTTGCTCTGGGTAGGAATTATTTGAGAAATGATCCCTTAGTTGCTGTTTTCTGGATGAATTCTTATTTAATGGTTTTAAAGCGTTGAGATATTTGCATTTCAGATACCGCCTATTGTTTTCCTGCATTAAATGTATATTAGCCTTAAAGTGATTGGACAAAATTTTGTAAACTGGACTTTGTAGTGTAGAGGTATGAAAAAATCTTCTGATTTTTTTAGTACCTTTGAAAACTACCTGAGAACTAGACTTGATATTTATTTAGCATTAGGGCTTTTAGGCTTTGTTCTCCAAAAGGGTTTAATCTTGAAGTTGTGAATGTAAATAACCATTTGAGTTCTTTATAATGTGACATTTTGTTTCGGTTTGGTTTCGTTCCTCAGGGTTGCTATTCCTAACTGTACTTTTGTCAGACCCCGGGTCCTTTCCCCAGGTCGCAGTAAGGAATAGGTTTGCCGCTGTTGTTTTCGTGCCGCGTCTGTTTGTCAGAATGCGCTTCCAGACCCGTCCGGTGCGGCGACCCCCGGCCCGGCCCGTCTCTTTGCACTGTTCCCTCCTGGAGACTTTAGGCACGAAGAGAATGTCTAACAAATGCAAACCAAATGGAACATGTAAAAATAATGTACATTTTCGCTGTATTTTTAAGTTATTGACGGTCTAAATACAGTAATGCGAACCTCAGCGCTCTCTCTGCTCAGTGTCACGCACCGGAGCGCCCCTCGGAGCCCGTTTCCTTGGGACCCGCGGGGGTCCCAGCTCTGGGGGGGTTCAGCCCGGGGCGAGCGGGGGGGTCTGCGGCATCCTGGGGGCGCGGGGCTGGCACCCTTCCCGCCCGGGGGGGAAAGGGGACGGGGATCGCTGCCTTCCCCGGCCGGCGGGAAGGACCGGTCCGAGGGGGCGGCGGGGGGTCCCGTCCCGCCGCGGGGCCGGCCGGACTCGGGGCGGGGCGGGGGGTTGCGGCGGGCGGTGCAGTGCCGTCCGGGGAAACGGGGACGGGAGAGCGGCGCCGGCCCCTCAGCCCCGAGGAGAGGGGGCTGCCCCGGCCCGGCGCCCCCCGGTCCCTGTCCCCGCGCCCCCCGCTCCAATCACCGCACTTGGCCGCGCTGCTTAAATATGCAGCGGATACGTCATCTCCGAAGGTGGATCGGGCGTAAGTGGCCAATATCTATATAAATGTGGCCGAGGGGCGAACCGGCAGCAGGAGGCGAGCGGGGCCGGGCGGGCAGCAGCCGGCAGGGCCAGCAGGCGAGCGGAGTCGCGGGGCGCCCGGACCCCCCGCCCCAGCCTTTGACAGCCGCCGGGGCCGCCCCCCCGAGCCGCTCCCCGCCCCCCCCCCGCCGCCCCGTCCCTCTCCCGCCGCCCGGGAGGAGGATGCCGGCCGGGCTCTCCTGGCCCGAAGCGGCGGCGCTGGCGCTGGTGGCCCTGGGGCTGCTGGTCGCCCTGTGCCGGCACCTCTGGGCGCTGCGCTGGAGCCTCAGCCGGGACCGCGCCAGCGCCCTGCCCCTGCCCAGGGGCTCCATGGGCTGGCCCTTCTTCGGGGAGACCCTGCACTGGCTGCTGCAGGTAAGGGCGGCGGGGCCGGGGTCGGAGCGGGAAGGGGATGGAGGGAGTCCCCGGGCTGACCTGCGGCTTGTCCCCAGGGCTCCCGCTTCCACAGCTCCCGGCGGGAGAGGTATGGAAATGTCTTCAAGACCCACCTCCTGGGGCGACCGGTGGTGCGGGTGACGGGCGCTGAGAACATCCGCAAGATCCTGCTGGGCGAGCACACGCTGGTCAGCACGCAGTGGCCACAGAGCACCCAGATCATCCTGGGCTCCCACACCCTGCTCGGCTCCATCGGGGACCTGCACCGCCAGCGCCGCAAGGTGAGTCCCGTGGCAACCCCGATAGGGGGCTTGGGCCTCAGTGGCACACGGGGCACCCCGCTTTAACCAGCTGCCTCTGTTCCCCCCCTTCTCCCTCTAGATCCTGGCCAGAGTGTTCAGCCGCGCCGCCCTGGAGAGCTACCTGCCACGGATCCAGAAGGTTGTGAGCTGGGAGCTGCGGGGCTGGTGCATGGAGCCGGGCTCCATCGCAGTTTATTCCTCCGCTAAAACCTTAACTTTCCGCATTGCAGCTCGGATTCTGCTGGGGCTCCGCCTGGAGGAAAAGCAGTTCAAGGACCTGGCCAAAACTTTTGAACAACTGGTGGAGAACCTCTTCTCCCTGCCCCTCAACATACCCTTCAGCGGGCTGCGCAAGGTACTGCCGCCCGCCCTGCTCCCTCTGCCTGAGGGCAGGGGCCCAGCCCCTGGCTGCACAGACCCCGTGTCCCCAGGCCCGTCAAGGGGCACTTCTGACAGGCCAGGACATCTGCAGCCACCCTGTTCTAGGTCTGAGGACCCGGTGTCTTGCCCACCTCAGCCATCTCTCCTCTCTGCACTTCTCACCTGCTCCTGGTGGGCTTCCAGCCCCTCTGGGCACTGGCTCCAGCTGGTGGCTCAGCACAGGGTTTCTCTCCTCCCTCACCCCGTATGTTGCCTTTCTTGGCTCTGGTTAGTCCATTGTGGCTGGTCCTTTCCTGTCTCATTCCACTTGGGCTCACGTCAGCCCACGGCAGAGGGGTCTGTGGGCATCAGCACAAAGGCCGGGGGGCACAGCGTACCTCAGGTTAGCACTCCCTGTGCACCTCAGCACAGCCTGAGGACTTGAGACCCTCTTATGGTCCTTGGTCCCTTGTCCCCCAGCAGCAGAGAGACAGCGAGGGTTCTGGAGGGGAACATGACAGAGGGATGGTCTCTTCTACCTCTTTCAACCCATAGTTTCTTCCCTGCTGCCCTGCCCTTTTTTGCCTGCCTCCCCACAGTCCTGCTGTAGGGATCCGTCCTGGGTCCCACCCCTCCTCTCCATCTCAGTCCGCGTTCCCTCCACTGGCTTTGGGTTCTCTACCCTGACCAAGCTCAGGTCTCCTACCCCTTTTAGCCAGGTCTTGCCCACCGGATGGCCTTACCAAGCCAGTCCCAGTTCTCCCCTGGCTTCCCTGCTGCTCTTCTCCACCAGTTCAAAGCTCTTGTTTTCCCTGTCCATATTCCCTTTGCAGGTGTCTCCAGAGTGAGCGTTCGTCCCCCCTTCCTATCCCTCCTTGCCCTCCCTCAGGTGAGCCACAGCCCCAGACCAACCTCTTCAACTTGCATTTAGGTCCCCTTGTCTTCCCCCTTGCTCCCTGCCCTGTCCAGTCCTTCCCACCTCAAATCTCAGCCGTTCTGTCTTCTTCCCAGTATCTGGTCATGATCATCTTTCATCCCACGCCTCTGGTCCTTCTGGTTCTTGCAGAAGGCATCGCAATGCTCTGTGACTCCATCCACCCACTTTGCAAGGAGATCAGTGATCACTCCACTTGCTGAGATCTTACCAGATGGTCTGCAGCACAGGAGCGTGAGTGCAGAGGAGCTGAGTGTGATAACGTGTCTTTATCTGCTACACCCTGGTAAAGCCAGTTCCAGTCGTTCCTGTCTCAAACATGCCTTGCTGCTTGGACTCAGTTTTATTAACTTACCTCTTCTTGTCCCTTTGGACAAGCTTCTTTTGAATGGGACATGACCATGGTTTGTTCAGCACAGATGCCTCTGGACTCGGTTCCTTGGGTTTACTGCTGTCTTATCTTCTCAGAGAGGCTGTTTTCAAAGCTGTTTTCAAGGACTTCTTGTATTTGATTCACAACAGCAAGGCAGCAGAATTTGCAGCAGTTCCCCCCAAACTGCTGCCTCTTGCAAGGCTCTGGGTAACAGATTAAAGAGTTCTTGCCATTACAGATCCTGGGATTAAGGATTGCCACACTTGGGGTCCCCTGATCTCTCTGGAGAGGGGGCGGTTCCTCAGGCTCTCCTGAACTGTGTCTGCCTCCCGCAGGGAATCAAAGCTCGGGACACGCTACATGGGTTTATGGAGAAGGCCATACAGGAGAAACTGCAGAGGAGCAACCCGGAAGATCACAGCGACGCTCTGGATTTCATCATAAACAGTGCCAAGGAGCACGGCAGAGAGTTCAGCATGCAGGAGCTGAAGGTAAGGAGACCCCCCTTGGAGTGTCCCTTCCTTCTCGGTGGCTGTTGGAGACCTGGGCCGAGGGGCAGGAGGTTGGATGGGGACCCACCACCAGCCGCTGGCTCCTGCCCTCCCTGACCAGCTCTGGGGACACTGTCTCCAGTACAGGCGGGAAAGCCTGGGCTGGGCATCTCGTATGTTCTTGTGGGATTGTGTCTCTGCGCTGGAGAAGAGCTGGTGTTTAAAAAGGGAATAAACGCCTCTTCTGCCTTTCCTCTTCATGGCCACCAGGCTGCAGCCCAGCGGAGGGGGCAGTAGGGTTATGTGGCTGTGCCAAGGCTCTGCACGTCCCTGCGCACTTGGTACCCCCCCAGAAACCATCTTGGAAATATTTAGAGCTAGTCATGTGCTCCTTAAACATTTCCCAGCATTTGATGTGGCACGGGGTGGAGGTCATGTCACTTTATTCCTTGGGGGTGTGAGCCCAGGAATCTCTGAGATGATACATCAAAATGGGTCCGGGGATGGAATGATGGATTCTGGGCCATTCCCTACCACCTTATCATTAATTACATCATCCAGGTTGTGGGGTGCTACGATGCTGCATGATGCATCACTGCGACTTTGGGATGAGCCCAGTAGTACTCACTGAGCCAAAACTACCCGCTGAATGTGGGGAGTATTTTGCCAAAGATCTTGGGGAAATACTGGCATTAGTAAGTGCTGCGTCGTTCGTAGCTCCAGGTCACTTGGTGAAAGGCTCAGTGAATGACAGATGACACCGCATCGATATAGTGAGTTTTGAAGCAGTTTCGCATGGGTACAGCAGCTGAATATAGTTTAAAAGTATTTGAATATAGTCTAAAAGTATTGAACATACATAGTTTTACCATTTATTTAGGTATTTAAGGAAAATTATTTAAAGACTAATGTTTTATAAATATTTTGTAAAATCGTAATCTCTAAAATATTTGAAAGACTTTACAGCAACTATTAGATACAATTAGAACCGGCATGTATTCTTAAAGTAACTTTTAAATTATTATTTATTATGTTATTTGTTCTAATAAGTGGGTTTTATTATAATATAATTATTTTTTAAAAATAATTGCCAGGTTCAAAATGTGATTAAACCTTGGAAGGACTGAAAAAAAAACCCAAACCCATCCTACCTAATAGTGCTGTGGTGGGCGGGTGGGTGGAACTGTGAGTGCCGTTCTGCCTCCCAGGGCTGGGAGGGTGGGAAGGCGCTGCCTCCCGCTCGCCTTGGGGAAGCAGGGAGGGAAAGTCAGGAGCCCCATTTCTCACCTGAGGCAGCAGCGCTGTCGGAGGTTGGCGCAGGGAGTCATAAGGGCTGTTATTTCAAATTGCAGAGCCTGACCTAAATTCCTTGCCTGTTACTGAAATGTCCTGGGTTTTAATTGCAAGTGGTGTCAGGGAGAGATTTCTTTTCATCTGGGTCTGCTGCCTTGTGAACATAAAAATTCCTGCCGATGCCTGCAGGAGGTGAGATGGGGGTCGACAGGGATCTGTTATTTCAGAGGTTTTGTTTCAGCTGAAAGATGCCCTTGAGAGCTGCTCTTTGGCAAAAGCCTCTGGTCCAGCCGATGGTTGGTGCTGGGGACGGCAGCAAAGAGTAATCCCTGTTACATTGCCCTCGACCCTCCAGACTTGGCTCCAGGTACCTTCAGGCTGCAGGTCTGCACCCCGTTCCAGCTGCCAACGCACCCAGGATTCACACAGAAACACACGGTCTGGCTGGGCAGAAGGGTAGAAAAGCTAGGGACAAAGGGGACGTGGCAGATGAAGGTCACAAGCGTAATGCTTGAAACAAACTTCACTGGTTGTGCTAACAAGCATGTTAAAAGTGCTGCTTTAAAATTTGTGAATCTTTGGAGGAAAACTCAGAAGAGCTGTATCGGAGGTGATGTGCTCTTCTCAGTTGTGTGCCTGCATCAGTCACTCGACAAGGGGTTGTCCAGTTTGCACAGGAATGGAAGAACAAGCGTGTCTTGTTTTGGTCCCTGCCAGCCCAGGGTGGGAGCAGGTTTGTGGGGAGCAGAGGTGGGGCCAGGGCCTTCTGCACAGGGACAAAACCCGCAAAAGGTGAGAACAGTCTTAATCACAACCCATTTAAAATGGCATTCAAACTTGTCACCTTCCTTCCTCCCTCTCCCAGGAGTCAGCGGTTGAGCTCATTTTTGCTGCTTTTTTCACCACGGCCAGTGCCAGCACCTCCCTGATCCTCCTGCTGCTGAAGCACCCTGCGGTGATTGACAAAATAAGGCAGGAGCTGGTGTCCCAGGAGCTCTACCAGCAGCATGAGTGCTGCCCTGCGGGACCCTGCCCGGACACCCTGACCCCCCCGAGCAGCAACAGCGACAAGACATTCCTCCGCCCTGCGGCCAAAGATGCTGGCGAGGACCAGCGCCAGCCCCGGGGCCCAGAGGAGGAAGGTTCCCCACGGCCCTGTGCCCCACCAGAGCCCACCCCCAGCCAGTACAGTCCCTGCGCTGGCCCCCAGCGCCCGGTGCCATCAGGGCAGAGCCATGGCTGCCCCTCGGACATCAGCCTGGAGCAGCTGAGCCGCCTGCGCTACCTGGACTGTGTGATTAAGGAGGTGCTGCGGGTGCTGCCCCCCGTCTCTGGAGGGTACAGGACGGCGCTGCAGACCTTCGAGCTGGATGTAAGTGCCTCAAGCTGCTGCCTGCCACTGCCTGCAAGGCCCTCCGTGTCCAGCATGGAGGTGGCGCTTGGCTGTGTCGCTCACGGGGAGGTGACGCCCAGTGACCTCCCAGGGTCCCAGCTGGGCTGGGAGAAAAGATGCCACGGAGCAGATGGGCAAAATATTGGGGCTGTCCCAGCACAGGACGTAACGCTCCTCTCCTCCCTTCCTCTCTCCCTCCCCAGGGCTACCAGATCCCCAAAGGCTGGAGCGTCATGTACAGCATCCGTGACACGCACGAGACGGCTGCCGTCTACCAGAGCCCCCCCGGCGGCTTCGACCCAGACCGCTTTGGTGCCGCCCGGACGGAGGCCACGGGCCGCTTCCACTACATCCCCTTCGGCGGCGGGGCGCGGAGCTGCATCGGCAAGGAGCTGGCACAGGCCATCCTCAAGCTGCTGGCCATCGAGCTGGTCAGCACGGCCCGCTGGGAGCTGGCCACCCCGGGCTACCCTGCCATGCAGACCGTGCCCATCGTGCACCCCGTGGACGACGGGCTGCAGCTCTACTTCCACCGCCTGCAGCCCGGCGAGGCCTGAGCCGGGGTCACGCTGCCCCCTCGGCCCTGGCGTCGGTGGCCCTCCATGGCTGCCACAGGCAGGGAACAGCATGGGGTCACCCAGGGAGAAACCCCAAAGGCCGCCTTATTTTTCCCCTCCAGGTGTCCTGCTCCTGAGCTCCAGAGGGAGCCTCAGCCCCAGCCCCGGGGATGAACCCCCGAAGCTGCTGGCAGGGAACATCCCCCACGGGGGCTCAGCCAGCCCCTGCCCCACACAGGTCTCCAGCCACCGGGGATGGGGGGCAAAACTCCCAGAGCCTCTCTGTCCCAGGGTTATCTCCTGTGGGTGTGCAGTAGGAGGGGACGTCCTGTCTCGGTAGCTTTTTAGATGTAGAAAGAGGGAGGATGGGGGGGGATCTGTAGGAAGACACAAGCCAGGGCTGCTCAGTCCATGGCATCAGCTGTAGCTAGAATAATAGGGAGTAAAGTGGTTTTTATTGTAAATGTTTAATCTCATTCCTGCAGTTGCCATTAGAGCGGGCGCAGAGAGGCCGTGTCTCACTCACCCAGCAGCAGCAGCTGTGAAAGTCGTGCCTGAGCTCGTGCTGCTGCCTGGGGTCTGCCATGAAGCCCCCCGTCTGTGGCCCCCGCAGCACGTGCTCCCCAGCCGCAGGCTGGCCCAGGGATCGGACTGCAGCTGGGGAGGGGGCTTTGGGGAATAAATGTCTGGAAAATGGGCATTTCTGAATATGTCTGATTCGTGGTAGAAAGTCCCCTGTTCCTGATGATGCTGTTTGCACTGCAGACAGGGCATTGGCAAGGTGACGCAGGCCCCGTGGTGGCTGCCTGGACTGTGTCACATCCCATGGCCTCTCTCTGCCAGGGAAGGTGCCAGGAGGACAGCTCTGTGGGTCCATCTGGGTGGTGGTACCTGGGGCTAACCCTGGGTGCCAAGAGCACCTTTTTAGGTGTTTTCTGAGATGCTGAGACGCGGGGTATTTCTCTGCCATGTGAGATGAAGTGAGTCTTGTTGCTTTTTCACCGGGAACAGAGCTGGGCCCTTGCTCCACTGCAATGGAGCTCCGGCCAGCTTCACCTCTGCTCCCTCCGTCATCGTCCTGCTTCAGTGCCAGGTTGCAAATGTCCTTGCCCTGGCCGGTCCCCCGTGCGTGGCCGTGCTGGGGTCCCGCAGCGGGTGCGTGCTGCCCTTAGCCGTGCGGGAACAGGGCTACCTGGGGCAGAAATGTGGCTCCCAAATGGCACGGGTCTGACCCGGGAGAGGCCGACCGGCGGGGCTGGGTGAAGCGCTGTTGGCGGGGCGACCCCGGCGTGAACCGGCCGTGTCCCGAGAGGTGACTCTCTCTGCCTATCGGAGGTGAAATCAGCAGGTGGTGGCGGCTGCGAGTGGCAATGACTAACTTTAATTAGCAGGAGCTGCCGGCGTGGCTGCGACCCGCGGGCGACGGCGGCTCCCACAGCGGGCAGGGCTGTGCCCCCGGTACCGGCACCGGGATGGCCCGGGCTCCGCCGGCAGCGCGACCAAAAATTACCCCGAGCAGTAACGAGCCCCGCCGCCACCCGCTGGAAAATGTAACGTGAAACTAGTTTAAAAAAAAAAAAAAAGGGAAGAAGAAAAAGACTTGAAACTGATTTTGTTTGCAGATAAACACCAACATTTACAAATCAAGTGTAATAATTGTTACTTGTAATCAAAGTTTGTTCATATTAGGCTGTTAATTTCTTGACCCCCTTCCAAGATGTTTTTAATTATCCCTTTCACTCTTCACCATTTGATTCTTTTCGAGCCGATGGCTGGGGAATACACAGCTGGGGAGATAATAAAGCCTTCCTGTGGCAATTATCGGTGCTCAGGCCACCGTATCTCGTTATTTTGATAGACAGTGAACTTGGCGCGGTCGCCGGCCGGGTTCACGCAGATGTCACGGTCCGTGCGGTGGGTCACAAGCGGGTCAGCGCCCGGCGCGGGGAGAGCGGCGGGTCAGGGCGCGGCCGCCGCTCCCGGGCACCTCCGGGGGCGAGGAGGCGCCCCCCGGGCAGGGGCTGTGCCTCTCCCGGGCAAGGGGCTGCGGAGGCGGGCGGCCCCGCTCCCGCAAGGCACGGTAAGAGGAGGGAGGGTCCCGTGCGACGCGTTGATTGTCGGAGAAATAATAATTAGAAGTGACATCTTCCACCCTCTCGACCTCTCCACACAAACACGCACGCAACTTCCAGCGTTTATCGAGACTGTCTGGGAGCAAAGAAGGAAGAGTAACGGGGAGGGGAAAGGAAACGAAAACGAAAAGGAAGGAAAAAAAAAACCCAAAAGCGAGCACGATAGTTTATTGGCATCGGCCGGCCCGAGCGGAGCGACCCGCGGCCCTGAACCTCCTGCCGCGACCCCGCAGCGAGCGCAGCCGCCCCGCAGCCCGCCCGGTCCCGCCGCTCCATCCCGGAGCGCAGCCCCCGGTGCCCGCCCGCCGCCCCCGGGAGGGAGCCCCTCCGCGCCCCGCCTGCGGGCGGGGGGTCCGGCCGGTGCCGAGCGCCCCTTCCCGGCCGCGGCAGCCCCGACGGCCCCGGGTGCCGAGGAGCCCCGGGCGAGGGCGGGCAGCGGATGCCGAGGAGCGGAGCCGGGCGCGGCGGCAGTGTGTTCCCTTTCCGCGCTCGCCTCCCTTTCCCTCGGTGACCGGCGCCTGAACCTGCGCCGGGGGCCGGGACGGACCCTGCCCGCGGCCCCGGCCTCCGCGGCCGGGCAGAAATACAAGCCGGGCCTTCCGAGGTGAACCAGGGGACAGCGGAGGCTCCCCCGCCGATGCGGCAGCGCGGTTGCGGCTCTGCCCGGAGAGCTACCGGGTTCCCCCGGCACGGGGCGCCGACCCCCCGCCCCGTCCGGCACCGGCCCGGCTTCTCCCGGCTCCGCTCGCCCGCCGTTTCTCCGGCTGGGGACCGGGGGCTCCGCAGCTTGCAGAGCGCGTCGGCACCGGGCGGGGGTCGGTGTCTCCGGGCTCCCGGCTGCTGGAGCGGGCGCTTCTCCGTCTCGGCGCATCCCGCTGGTCTCTAAACGAGCGCCGGCGATAAATCCGAAGGGGCGGCCGGCCCACGGCTGTCGGCGGCGTCCCGCAGCCCGAGCGCGCTGCGACCCCCGAGCCTCTGCCTCCCCCCCCGGCGGGCGGGCGGGATGCGCCGCGCAAAGCAAACAGTTAAAGATTTCGGGGGGAGGAGCCAGGCCGCAATCCGCAATTAAAGATGAACTTTGGGTGAACTAATTTATCGGACCAAGGTAGGGTGGGCAGCAACCTGGGAAGGGTATAAAAGGCGGCGGGCGGGGAGCCCGGGCCGCGCACTCGGAGCCGCCGGGGGCCGGGCGGGAGGCGCTCCCCAGCCATGGGCTTCTCCGCCCTGGTCGCCAGCGCCCTGTGCACCTTCCTGCTGCCCCTCCTGCTCTTCCTGGCCGCCGTCAAGCTCTGGGACCTCTACTGCGTGAGCGGCCGCGACCCCAGCTGCCCGCTGCCGCTGCCCCCCGGCACCATGGGGCTCCCCTTCTTCGGGGAGACGCTGCAGATGGTGCTGCAGGTAAAGGGCGAGGCCGCGGGGCGCGGAGAGACGCGGCGGCTCCTCCTCTCCCTGCAGGGGAGGGGGGTGACGGCGGCTCCGCCGGCCTCCCGTGCCCAGGTGGGACGGAGCCGCTCTCCCTGCCCCTTCCTCTCCTCCTTCTTAAATCTTCGTTTGTTATTCCCCCCTTTCTGTTGTCCAGAGGCGGAAGTTCCTGCAGATGAAGCGCAGAAAATACGGCTTCATCTACAAGACGCACCTCTTCGGGCGGCCCACGGTGCGGGTGATGGGCGCCGAAAACGTGCGGCACATCCTGCTGGGCGAGCACCGGCTGGTGTCGGTGCAGTGGCCCGCCTCGGTGCGCACCATCCTGGGCTCGGGCTGCCTCTCCAACCTCCACAACGGGCAGCACAAGCACCGCAAAAAGGTACGGCCCCGACGGTGGGCGGGGAGCGGGGGCGGCCGTGCCAGGCGCGTCGGCTGAGCCTCTGTCCCCTTCCTCCTCCTCCTCCTCCTCCTCCTCGTCCCCCCGGGCAGGTGATCATGCGGGCCTTCTCCCGGGACGCCCTGCAGCACTACGTGCCCGTCATCCAGGAGGAGGTGAGCGCCTGCCTGGCACGGTGGCTGGGCGCCGCCGGGCCCTGCTTGCTGGTGTACCCCGAGGTGAAGCGCCTCATGTTCCGCATCGCCATGAGGATCCTGCTGGGCTTCCAGCCCCGCCAGGCCAGCCCCGACGGCGAGCAGCAGCTGGTGGAGGCCTTCGAGGAGATGATCCGCAACCTCTTCTCCCTGCCCATCGACGTGCCCTTCAGCGGGCTTTACCGGGTAAGGCTCCCGGTGGGCCGGGAGGAGAGGGGTGCCCCCGCCGCCAGGGGGGTGGGGAACGGGTGGGAGGGACGGCAGTACTGGCCCGAGTCCCACACTGCTCTCCCTGTGCCTGGCCAGGGCTTGCGGGCACGCAACATCATCCACGCCAAGATCGAGGAGAACATCCGTGCCAAGATGGCCTGTAAGGAGCCTGAGGGTGGCTACAAGGACGCGCTGCAGCTGCTGATGGAGCACACGCAGGGCAACGGGGAGCAGCTCAACATGCAGGTGAGGTTTCCCAGGGCCGGGTCCATCCCTCTCCTCTAGCCTCTCTCTCAGTAGCATGCCTGTATTTTGGGAGCAAAAGGGGAGAGCAAGGGGCTCAGTGCCCTCTCCCCACGCAATGAACCAGCTCGTGCAGCACCCTGGGCTGCAGAGGATGCCACCAGGCTACTGGCTGAGGAGCACAGGACCAGGGCCACATCCCTAGGAAGTGTAAGCACCAGTGCTATCCTGGCCCCTGGGTGTCTCCTCCAGCCTGGGAGCGATGCAATGATGGGGCGGTGAAGTGGGCCTGGGGGGGATGTTACATTCAAGACCTGTTCTACGTTCCTCTGTCCTGTGTGTGCAAGGAGCTGAAAGAGTCTGCCACAGAGCTGCTGTTTGGGGGCCATGAAACCACTGCGAGCGCTGCCACATCGCTGATTGCCTTCCTCGGGCTCCACCACGACGTCCTGCAGAAAGTGAGGAAGGAGCTGCAGGTGAAGGTGTGTGTCTCCCCTGGAACTGCTTCACAGGAGTGGGCAGTGGGGAAGGTACCTCCAAGAGCGAGGTCCCAGACAGACCCCCCCTCACCCAGGTGTTGCCCTTCTTTGAGGGGGCGGCAGGAAAACATCACTCACCAAGGGGCAGCTGCTTGGCAGTGCCAGGAGTCACGGCAGCATCTTCCTTCCTAGGGGTTGCTCTGTGGTCCTAACCAAGAGAAGCATCTGGACATGGAGGTCCTGGAGCAGCTGAAGTATACGGGCTGTGTCATCAAAGAGACCCTCAGGCTGAGCCCTCCTGTTCCTGGAGGATTTCGAATTGCACTCAAGACCCTGGAGCTGAACGTAAGCGGGGCTGGGGCTGGACTCCGCAGCGCAGCCACAAAGCATCGGTGCATCCGTGTCTGGGGGAAGGCAGGCAGGGAGGTGGGGGGCACCGACGTGTCCTGCGCTGACACTTCACTTTATTTAATGCAGCAAGGTGCCTCACGTCTCCTTCCCCTTCTTTTGACAGGGTTACCAGATCCCTAAGGGCTGGAATGTTATTTACAGTATCTGCGATACCCACGACGTGGCAGATCTCTTTACCAACAAGGATGAATTTAACCCGGATCGCTTCATGTCTCCATCTCCGGAGGATTCTTCTAGGTTTAGTTTCATCCCTTTTGGAGGGGGCTTGAGGAGCTGCGTGGGCAAAGAGTTTGCAAAAGTCCTTCTAAAAATATTTACAGTGGAGCTGGCTCGGAGCTGTGACTGGCAGCTGCTGAATGGACCTCCTACAATGAAAACGGGCCCCATAGTGTACCCCGTGGACAATCTGCCAACCAAATTCATAGGTTTCAGCGGCCAAATCTGAGGGCTCAACGCTTGCCTATGGCTGGATTTCTATGTAGCATCTAATATGTACATAGCAACTTTTTATAGTAACAAAGGCCTTTAAATATTTAAACTTGTAAATGTACAATAGTTATTTATGTCTTCTAAATATTTCAAAAGGCTATATTTTTTCCCCAAGCACTACAATTATGGGTCTCTGATTCATAATTAAATAATGTTATTTCTATAGAAATAAGTCCTCCCCTATTTAAAAATCTTACTGAAAGCTGGCCAGCTGAGCATTTGAAGACATTTCACAATGGTGTATGTATTAAGAAATATTCTTAAAGGCATTTGAAACAATGGTAACTAGCTACTCATCCAAATTACCTAAAATGGTTATTGTTTGAGAATGTTTCCAGTATTATTTGTGTCTAGATCTGTTTCATGTGTGAATTTTAAGTTTGATAATAAAGTTTATTTTTGATGATCCTCTGTGTGTGCTAGAGACCAGCTTAACCAGGTCTAATGGGTTTGGATGTAGAGTCAGATCTGCTTTTTCTGAATGAGCTATTTGCTCTTTCTGTGCCGATAACCCTCCCCTGCCTCCCACCCACAATGTGGTTCTGACTTGTGAATAGTAAATTGTTTTAAGTTTTAGCCTGTAAGTGGCAAGAGTTGTGCAAAAACATACGCACTCACTGAAAACAGTATGAAGTGACAGCAAGGTCTCCTTATCTTGGGCCGTAGTAAATAAGACAGAAAAGGGAAGCAGAAGAATAATGCATAATGTGACTCTTTCTCTGGAGCTGAAGAAAATATGTTGAGGAAAAAAAACTCCCTAATGGTCTTCTCCCATATTAGTGCTGACCTGTGTGAACGGACCAGGGGTCTTGCCCTGCATGGAGTCCGCTGGCTGTGAAGCTTCTGACTCCTTGCTTGTGAAGGTGTCTCTTTGCTGGTAGAGCAAATAAAATCTGCCCTGGTTTCTCCTTGAAATGCTGGGTCAGAGATAGAGCATGCATTTGGTTTCAGTTCTTTCCCGGAATTCAGCAAAGTGAAAACTAAAAGGCAGGCACTAATGTGAATTGATTAACAGGGAATCAACTGTTGAGATGCAATTCCCCAGGGGTGTGTAAGCAGGGCAGATAAAATGCCCTAGGCATGACCCCTGGTTTGGCTTAACCATAAGGTTTTTTGTGCTCTCCCCTGCTTCTTTCCCACCCCCCCCCCCCACTACACCTATTAGTCTTCCCTCAAAAGTCAAACAACATAGGCTGGCTCTATAAACATCTACCTAGCAAACCAATGTAATTCAGTGTCACTGACACTTACAGCACCATATAGACACTTTAATTTCTTGTTTGCTCCTGGAAGTCACTTTTTCATGATATTCTCTAAGGTCAAAATTAAGGATGGAGTTAAATTTGCTCAAAATCACTGCAGGTGTTTAATAGCATCTCTGAAGTTTTGGGTTGGATTTTTTTTAAGGAGTGTTTCTGTAATACATTTGATGTGTTTCCAGTTAGCATTGTAAATATATAAACCTCTAACGTAGGACCTCGGCTACCATCTATATATGTGTAACTATCAAGTCTTTGTCCTAGGCAATTTCGTTTAATCTTAAAATACAAAAGGTATTCTTTTTAGATTGTGCTTGAGTCTTCTTGGCAATGTTTAAAATCTTAAATGATATTTACTATGCAAACCTCTTATACCATTATGTTTTTCAGGGACTTGATGAATAATCTCAGTTTAAGACTCCTTTACTACCAGTATAGTAGTGGGAAACTGCAAACCCTGATCCTGATTTGCAGGTGATCCGAAGCCTAGAGACCCTCATCTTGGTATCCCTCATTAGCATTTTCTTCCTTAACATTTCAACATTCTGCAA
Organism: Gallinago jamesoni; assembly: GCA_025769975.1. Classification (NCBI taxonomy): domain Eukaryota; kingdom Metazoa; phylum Chordata; class Aves; order Charadriiformes; family Scolopacidae; genus Gallinago; species Gallinago jamesoni. Next base: position 21,609,559 of record JAOQGH010000002.1, on the reverse strand, counting down.
AGCCAAATAGATGTCGATATTCTTTAAATGGTTTGTTTATTTTTAATTGAAGTCTTTTATACGTGGGAACTTTTTGCATTGTTTTCATATTATTTTAGTTTATATTTTGTTTTTGTAAAGAACGGGATTCTAAGTGCTGTCTGGAGAATACAGAGAATAGGAACATTCACAGTGTAAGTCTAAGGTCATACATGCATTTCTCCGCTTCCTTTTTATTTTTGAGTCAAGTTTGCAAGGCTTTTATGTTTGGAGAGAAAAGAAAAATATCATATACTTAATTTGATTTTGTCTGGACAGCTGGGGGCACATCCTCAGCTGTTGTAAATCATGAGAACATAACCCATGTTAGGCACTGCCCCGGTGTAATTTATCTCTGTAGTTAAGCGCTCTGTCACTGCTGTGTAATTTAGGCATCTCAGAGCTACCTTTAAACAAGCTCTTCCCGAGAGGTGGTAGCAGTGTAGCTGCAGTAATATGGAGCTCTGTGCTGGTTAATTGCTAAAATATTTGCCCAACTTCTTGAGCAGGTTTTCCAGCCCCCACTAATCTCTGCAGCTGTGTCTGGCAGTGGGTGCTGGCTGCAGAGCAGCTCCAGGTGAGCTCTGGGGCATCTCAGGCAGCTTTGTGGGCTCAGCGGTCCCCACCGGGGGCACCCACCGAGGCTGCGGCTGCTCTTCAGGGGCTGACACCCCCAGCCCCTGCTCCTGCCATCCTGCTGGGTCCAGGAACCTGTCCTGCTGAAAAATTATCTCCCCAAACCCTGCTGTTTTTCAGGCAGGCCAGGCCCTGGCCCCAGCTCCCCACATGGACGCCTTGTGCTGGGGGCTGCAGTGGAGACAGGAGGAAGAAGAAGAGGAAGGAGCTGCTTCATCTGACAGGTAGTTCCCAGAGCTGAGCTCCCACTCTCCCTTCTGGGTGTCACCCCGTGTCCCTGTGAGAGACTGGCACTCCAAGGCTCACAGGCTGCAAGTGTGGGGGGAGCGCTCGCTCCCTGCTTGCAATTGGGCCTTTTGGGGGTTTTTCATACTCCTCCTCTTAGTTAACCTGCCATTTGAAAGAAAAACCTTTGATGACGTCTCTCTTCAAAAAAATGCACCCTATTCCGTAGACGCTGTGCTTTGGTCCTGGGGTAAAAAGCCATGATTTCTGTGTAGCGTGCTGGGGGCTCTGCTGGGGCACAGGGGGCTACTGCAACCCACGCCAATCGTCACTCCTGCTGGCCTGGGGCAGGTCTGGGGCTCAGAGCTTCTGAAGTCTCCATGCCATGTGGTATATTCATTCCTGAATAAAGATGACAGCAAAGAAAGATATTGGTGTGAATTGACACTGAGGAATGCTACTCAGTTCCTGATTGGAAGGCAGTAGTATTTCCAGACAAGGTCAGAACAGGTAAGAGTGAATTTTAATAATGGTTGTATGAGTAAGGGAAAAAAATTTGCAAATGAATGCTGATGACTCACTGGAAATAAATAAATAAAAAAACCACCAAAAACAAACCCCAAAACTAAAACCCCAACAATATTATTTGATTAAAAATAATTTGATCAGATTTATTTATTTTGTGCTAGCGAAACTAGGACGTGTTACTTTCAGCAGCTAAGCCTAGAAAGGATTTTTTTCTTTGGGTTCATAAAAGCACCTATTGAAGGGATAGTATCATTTGAAGCCTTGTATACTTAAGGTTTTGCACTTACGTTTCTTAAGTAGCCCAAGTGCTGGCAATCCATTGCAGAATTTCTTTGCCTTAAAACTATTACATACCATCTTTCCTCGAGCAGCCTAACAGCATCCTATACAAGCCCATAGGATCCTACACGAGGCTGTGTTTCTGCTGAACATTCACAGAAACCAAACTTCAATCTAGTGACTTTTGGCAATGTCTTTGAAATTATAAAAGGCAGTCACAAATCTTATGTCTGGCCGTACTGCTCATTAGGGTATGTTCCAGCCCCAAATTAGTGATTTAATTTATGGCTTAAAGGTACTGTGTTGCATGTAGTTGTCTTCTCCATTACAACAAAAAAGAGTGGGTAATTCTGGACAGCATTTGTTAGTCCAGATAGTTTTGTTTGCCAGGTGGTTTGTATTGTAAATTCTCCGACAAGTTATACATCCAGCATGCAATGCAAAACATATACAGATTAGCATCAAAGATTCAAAAAGTTTATTAGTTGCAACCATTCGAGTGATAGATTAGGAGAAAGGAAACATAACTGGCAGCAAGTTTAGAGAAGGCTCATTACTAGACTGGCTCACTCCACTTGTTTAATAATGTCTTATGAAAAATGTTATATGAGAAGTTCAATGAATAATGCAGCCTTCATTAAGTTATGTAAATGAATGTAACTTCGTGGGTGGGTTAGAAATAAAATATTTAACAAATCTGTTTACATCCAGAGAGTAAGAGCAGCAGAGACAGCTTTTAAAGAATATTGGATTAAAATATTTAAAAGGTGACAGACAAGGAAAGTTTGGTAATAGGACATAATAGTGCTGTTTTAATGGATGTTTACAGCTCGCCTGGCAGTTGTAACATAGGCAAGGCAACATATTAGGTATTCTCAGTTAATTAAAGTGTTGTTTGTTCCTTTATCAGCAGCCCCACTGATGCTGGCTCACTTGTGCACGCTGTTGGTGCCCCAGGGACACGTGTGTGATTTGTGAGGCTGAAAGGATCGTTTTAGCAAAAGTGACTGATGACGTACTTGTTTGCCAGGTCATTCTGTTCACACACACACACTCAATTATACACTGGTTTATTTCCATGCACGTTTTTCCCTCCAATTTATGACCATTTAGGACAGCCCCAGTCTCCCCAGGTGAAGTTTACAGGATAACTGCCGCAACACAAGAAAACCATAACCCAAGGGCTAAATCGACTGTTGACAGCGAGATTTCTACCGCGCCCACAAGTGCCAGCCTTTCTTATGCCTCTCCCAAACCAAATCCTTGGATTTGGGCCTCACAGCTTACCCAGAAGGTCAAAGATTGTTGGAGGCTGTTTTTGAGCGAAGGGGGGAATAAATTCCAGAGCTGAGGGCCCCGCACAGGCTCTCTCCAGAGATAAGTCACCAAGGGGCAGTCCCACGTGCACTCCTTCAGGTAGGAGGCAGCTCGGAGACTTTCTGAGCTGGTTGGGAGGTGAAATGATGGAGATGTGGGTCCTGAGCAGCGGTCTAGGTACAGCTAAGAGTTTAGGGAGGAGATGTGCACAGGCACATAGCTACTGAGATCGTGTTAAGCCATCTCTGTTAACACTGCTGGAAATGAAACGGCTTCCTCCAGGAACCGCTGTTTTGAGGGAAGAGCACCAACTTAATCTGTTTGGGTTTTTTTCTGCTTTAGGTGTATGGGGTCAACATTCATTTACTATATCTGTATCTTAGAAATATACTGATTTTCTATGTAAAATGTCAGCAGAACAAACATCTTTTCAGGATTAGACCTGAATTTGCAGTGGAGTGGTGGTAGGTCTTGGTTTTCTCAGCTTGCTGATTTAATTTACAAAAGAAGCACAGATCTGTGGTATGCTTTATCGAATAGCCTTTATTTTATGCCTAGGTCCCTCTGAATTAACAACCTGCCTGTATCCTATGGGAAGGGGAGGAGGGGGGTGGATGGTGCCCTGCTAGCTGCAGCAGTGCCAGCCTGCACAAATAAGGTTGGGTTTTTCCCCGCTTACAAGGCCACATCACACACCTACTCATGGAACACCCTGCCTCTCTCCAAAGCTTTCCTCGGGACCACAAAGTAATCGGAAAGGGCTCCCTGACCTGGCAAGAGCCTCCTCTTTCGTGTGTTGTCCTTCACGTTGACCAGAATGGCAGGAGACAGGGTGGGAAGGCAGGGGGACCAGGGGTGACAGCCCCAGCGCCCCCGCTGCAGGACACACAGGTGACTCTCACCCTGGTGTCACTCTTCTTGCCCTGACTTCCCCTCCTCTTTGGTGTCGTTATATTAGATATACATTATTGATGTTAACGATGCTGCCTAGAGCACCGCAGCAAGCTAGTGCATGCATTATAAATCTGCAGTTAGAGAGAAAAGTTCATTAATCTTATCAACAGATTGCTTGGAGTAATGGCATGTCGTGACCTTTTTGCTCATTGTATGAAATGAAATGGCTCAGAATTGTGACGTGTCTGAGGGAACCTTTCCTGTAACTGGGACCGAGAGCTTGATGGTCGCTGAAAAGCACTAGTTGTCAGTTAAGCATTTATAGAAAAAATTGCAAATTTCAACCACGGGGCTGTACACAGAAAAGTACATTTTAGAGAGACAAGTGACATGCCTGCAAAGTGGAGCCATCCACCTTTTAAGGACTCGTCTTACCATTCTCCTGTTTTGCATACTGTTAATACTTTTTTTTTTTTTTTAATCAGCAGTTTACAGATGTACTTATTATCAGAGTATTTAGAAGGAGAGAGAGGAGACGGGCCGAGTGTGCTGATGTGGAAAACTGAGAATCCCGGAGCAGTCAAAGGTACTATTTGTTTATTTTGGTGGCTCCTGGGTGATTGTTCTTTTCACCTTTTATTAACCTGCACATGGATTAGTCCTCGTAAACTAAAGAGGAGAGACCAGTGCACAACCCACTGCCCCAGAGATAAGGTCACAAAGAGGGGACGTGTCCCGAGTACAACCTCGGAGAAGAAATAGAAGTCTGAAGGCATTTACACGAGGCTGCCATTGCGCTTTACTAGCCCGACTGTGATTTACCGTATCAGTTCAACTGCTGACACCTTTATGTCCCTCCCTCCTATCCCAGCAGGCCACAGAGACACAGTCCATGATAGATGCTGGTGAACTTTTCCTCTGATCACCTTCTGAAGAACTTTCCCATAATCTATTGTTTTCTATCACAGTGGAAAACAAAACAAGGGTTTTTTTGACTTTCAGTTACCAGCTATTTTGCCCTAACTTTAAAGCAATGTACTGAATTTATTACATCAGTGTGAAAGAAGTTTTAAACTCTTGTCTCTTTATCCTACTCCCTGAACTTAACATGGTCCAGAGTAAATCAACGTAATTGCCGTTAGACCTACATTGTTGCAGGAATGTTTTATATTCCATGTTGTCAGTTATTTAGAACAGTTAATTGAAGTTGCAAACATAAAAAGAGGAAAGCTACAGTTAAGAAATTAACTTTTTTTTTGTGCCTGTGGGTACTGTATGAATTATATAAAGAGCTAACATTAATGGAAGACCAAAAGTTTCTGGAATATCTGAAAGAAAAAATACAATTGTGGATTCAGGGGAAGTATCTCCTTTAATTGACCACATAAAAATATAAGAAGTTATTCTGGATTGAGAGAAGCAGCTGACCTCTGACCTAGCGTTCTTCTCTGAAACTCCAAAATACCTACCAAAATGTTGCATTTGCTTCTAGATAAATAAATGCCCTGGGCTGCACCTGGTTTTGTCTCATCAAAATTCAGCACCAGTATTACAGCATAAAGGGGAAAAGAAAGTCAGAGCAATGGTAAGAAGGGGCATATTGAAGAGAGCGCTCTGGGAAGCGAGAAGGGAGGAACCTCTGGAAACCCTCTCCTGCAGGAGCTCCTCCCCTGCCCACCCTGGGCTCCCCTTCCCAGGGAGGGCTGAGCAGGGGTGTGTGTCCCAGCCAGCCTGTCCTGCCAGCAGGGCACCTGCTGGGCTGGAGGAAGGGGCTCAGGAGCAGCTGGACTGGGAAGGAGGTGTCGGGGAACAGCTGAGCCAGGCACGTCCCTGCTGCAGCACCAGTCAGCTTCATCCCTTCAGCAGTTCCGCTTCAGGAGGGCTGGGATCAAAGGTTCCAAGGATGTTCTCACTGTCTTCCCTGAGGCTCTCTGTCCTCCTGTGTTGTGACAATAGAGTGGTGCGCTGGTCTCTGGTTCCTGTCCAGTGATGGCAGTGAACACCTTCAATTTAGACAGGATTTTCATTGCAGTGGCTCATGAGGCCACACTTTGGTGTCAGGCTGTCTGTCACCACCAAAGGTCCTGCTGCGTGGTTTGGATGTGTGACAGCAGCGAGTGTAGGAAAGGCAGAAGGAGGGAAAGGATCGGTGGGAAAGGTCTGGGCAGGACGCAGGGTTATCTCTCCTCTATGAAGCTGAGCAGACCTCGCAGCCAGCCTCACTGAACCAGAGACCTTCTCCGAAGGTGCCTGGTGGCCACCGTGTGTCCTCGCCCTGCCCTCCGCCTGGCAAAGGAGGTGCCATCGCTGCAGGTTTCTCCCTGACGGCTCCTTCCCAGGAAAAAAAAGCGAGCCCTAAGCCTGTCTCCTCAGCAGGACAGAGGGGGTTCTCTCCTCCTGCCCCACTGCTCACACCTTCAGGACCTGGTCTCGGGAAAGGTGCAGCCTCAGGCTTTACAGAGAGGTTTGTTTCTCACCCCCAGGACGAGGAGAGCTGGGCTGTGAACAAGACTCTGAGAGGGGACAACAGTGGGTTCAGTCCCATGGTGGGTCCCACGGCAAAGGTGCTTAGGAGGTCACTGCTGAGTTACAGAAGCACCAGTAAAGGTGGCCCCAAAGCTTTTTATTTTACAGCTAGCACACTTGAGCTGGCTTACAGGGATGCAGCCTCCAAGTTGTTTTCTTTAAATTATTTTGATAATTCATTTCTTATAATTAACATTGCTGTAGAGAAAGATTTGGCCCAATGTCTTTTAACAAATTAAGTCTTTTTCTTGATATTCTTTATTTGTATATTGAACTTCATGCTTCTCAAAGCTGTATTTCTGGGCTCTGCCATATCATGGTGGCTGGTGTGGTTTTGGAACAGTTGTTTTCAGCAGAAGTGGCACAAACACAATAGTGGTATTACTAACCAGTCTTGTATTCCTGAATTCCTTAAAAGTGACTGCTAGCTTTATCTGGCAGCACAAAGTCTGCAGTCAGATATTTCTATATTTAGCCACACTATACAAATGTATGTAGTTATACATCTAGCTATAGAAGTTGGGTAGAAATACATAAAATGTTTTTTATCTCACATTACCTACACTGGGCAAAGAAACACAGCCACACTGTGGAACTGAATTTTGACCTGTCACCTCTGAAGCACGGCATCTGCCCCATCTGGCTGCTGCTCCTTGTTTGCTTGTTTTTCCCGAAGGCTGGAGGAAATATGAGGATTTCAGAAGCTTCTGGATCGGACCTGCTGTCCTTGCAGCCAGAGCAGAGAAGGGGGAGGAGCAGGGTCAAGCCACCAGCCTGGGACAAGGACAGCGTGGCTGCCCTCCCTACTCAACTTCTTTGGACGAAGAGGCCGTGGGTATGCCATGAGAGCCATCGGTGGGGAGAGCAGAAGCCCTTTGCCCACTGGTTTTACTGGACAGGCTGAGCTGGTGCAGGCACCAGGGCCACTTCCCTGTCACTTTCCTCCTTTCCCATCCTCACATTTCCCTGATCCCTCACGTTTGCCCCTGCACTGTGGTTTTCCTTCCCTCCTGGAGATCCCTGGACGGAGGGTACCTGCGCTTTTATGTCCCCTCATGCCCCCTGCACCTCTCTCCCCTCTTCCAGGCTTTGCCTTTCCCCTTATTTCCCACAGCAGTGCTCAGGGTCTCCCCACCTCCCAGTAGGCTCCCATCACTCCCATCTGAATGCCCTTGCCCAGGCTCCTACCCCTGGTGAAGGCAGTCTTTCCAGTCTTTATTTGTCTGGGAAATAGCTCATTTAACTGGGACGGGGAGGATGGGCAGAGATGAGAAAGAGCCATTGTTATGCTGAAAGCAGCTAATGGGTGCCACCAGACACTTGTGTGATCTACAGACCGTAGCAGAAGTCCCTTAAGCAGTGCTGGTGCTGCCCAGGGCATAAGAGTTTCCTGCTTCCCCTTCCCACTTTTCTGGTTTTCTTCCAGTTGAAGAAGAGCCTGGCACTGGTTACACCATTCCTTGGTGTTTTCGAATGGATTTGATGGGGTAGGCAAAACAGACCGTACTACAGAGGGAGAAACACCCTCGAGTTGAGCAAAGACCTCAGGAGGCATCGTTACAGACCCGAGGCCTTGGCTTTTGGAGCGGGGCTGGTGAGCTGGGAAGGACGTGTCCTGGGTGGGAAGGATGGGGGTGAAGCTGCAGACAGGGCTCCTCGGCTTCCTGGGGGTGGCTTGTGCTGGAGGCTGGGATTTGGTAACCTGGGGCCTTACTCTTTCTTGAGTGCTTAAACATGCCATGAGAGACGGGGAGAAGAAATTACACTTTTTCAGGAGAAAATGCCTTTTTTACAGCCGGATGCTGGCCCCTCAGCAGAAGTGTCAGTCAGCTGCATGCCCTCAGTGTCCCTGTTTGGTTAAGGGAGCCTGTCTTTGTGTTTCCTGTAGAAATTTGCCTTGGTTCTCAACTGGATTGGAGCTTTTATGGTTAATTGGCAAAACCACTGTCAAATAATTTAAAAGCCTAAATAGCTCAGGCTTTTACACCAAAAATCATTCACTGTCATATTTCTTCCACTCTTCAGGGGGCTGCGGGATGGAAGCGATGTGAATTGTTGCTTACTTTTTTAGTTCTGCTGTCTGAATACTTCAAAATTATTTAAATTTTCACCCTTTCTCATTATTTTTTTTCCTCTCTCTCCCTTGTCCTCTGCCTGGATCACGAGTGCTGACTTTAGTATTTAATGCTCCAAAGCAGTAAGTCTCTCAGAGTTTTCCTTGTGACCAAAAAAAAGTGGAAGATGAGTAAAACTGCTGGTCAGAAATGGAGCGTTACTGATTCATTGAGACAAATCCAAGAGGCTGGTGAGATGTCTGTAAATACGCTGTAGTGAATCACCAGTGACCTCCGAGGGGGAGGTAACGTGTCAGAGAGGGCCTACAGGTGCACCTTCCGGGCTGGTGTGGAAGATGGCTGTTTCCACATTCCCGGAGAGGTGTAGGGAGGGGGCTTGAAATAAATCTTGTGAGAGAGCGTGGCTGGCATATGGTGTCATTCACCCACGAGTCATATCCAGCAGCTCAGCAGCGGCTGAAGTTGTTAATATATCACTGCCCTTTAATGGTCTATGAAAATGAACTTTTGATCCCAGTCCTGTTTTAAGTAAACAGACGACCCCATCAAGCAGCACCATCCCGTTTGGGAGCTCAGTGGAGGCTACAGCCCGCAGTAAAAGATCTGCCATTCGCAGACACTGCTGGTCCGCTGTGAACCTTTGTCCAGGGGCTGGTGGTGGTGAAAGGACGCAAGGAGGCAGGAGGAGTGACACTCGGGCCTTACCGACTCCTGGTAGAAACGTTTTGAGGAATTTTGGAAATTAATAATGCTATCCATGAGTAAACTCAGGAGGCAGACACGGTCAGTCACCCTGCTCCCCGAGGGGCTGCCCGTGCGGTGGCAGGAGAAGGTTGGGGTATGGTCCAGCTGTCCCTCGCCCTGGGGACAGGGGTGCGGGGACCAGCGCTGCCGCGTTCCCTGGGGTGACGCTGAGGGTGACGGTGAGCACCTGGGCAGGCTCTGGCCCCCTGGGTCCGAACTGGGTGACAAAGTGACTCTGTTTCCACCAGAACTAACGCGCAGATTGAATCACTCCCTTTCAGCGCTAGAAACCAAACACGTATTGTAATGTGTTGTGCTCAAGGACACTACAGGCCACTTCAAATTTGATCTTAAAAATGTTTTACATGAACAAGAAAATTCACCGTCTATAAACTATTTTTTTTTTGCAGATTACGATCTTCTGTGCCAAACCTGTCATTGGTTTAAAGTTGACTGCCTTCCACCATAAAGCCCAACAGCCTTATTTTTTACTGGGGGCAGGAAAGGGAGCTGCACGGCCTTTCACCTTCCAGCTTTACAAGCAAAGCCAAACTTCTGGGCAATCACTGTGCAAAATGCTCTTTCCCTCCCCCTCTCCCACCGACTGCTGCAAACAAAGGTCTTTAGGGCTGGCAGCTCGACTCCAGGACTTTTAAGGGTCTTTACTTGACTGGAGATCAAAGGTTTCTCCTTAAAGGGTTTATCACTCAGACAAATACTCTGCAGTTAGCATTTCAAACTGGGTTTACAAGTCAAATAATTTAGCAATTTCTTCTAACCATGTGGCCTTATGCGGAGGCTGCTGGATGCCAATTACAGCTCCGCTTTGACATGGAGCAGCACTACCCATTGGCAAACTGTGCCCTTCTCACCAGTCTTTACCCCTGAGAAAAGAGGTTTCCACACATTCTGAGTAGGTCCCAGACTGCTCAGCTGGGGCTTGAGCTGCCTTCCTGGGGGTGCTGATTCCTCCCTTGTCACCTTCAGCATGTCTCTGCATCTCTCTCTGCCCCTGCAGAAAGTGGGTTTTCTTCCTTGGAAAGCATAAGAGTTATGAAGACTCTTATGGTGGGAGTTACTATCATTGGTGTACAATGCAGCAACGGGACTAAAACCATGTCTTAAACATTGTTCAGGTGTCCCTGACCATTAAACCTCCTCTGTTGAAAGTTGCTATCAGCGTGTCCTGGCACTAGGAAGAGGAGGTTGCCTGTTGTGCTGGTGCGTATGGGCCAAGTCAGCGCCCAAAATGCTGCTGTGGGCAAACCTGCACCAACAGCTCTTTCGTGTCAGCTGCTTGAGTCCAGAGCTCTGCTTGTTTTCTGTGCTAGATTTTCATCTGTTTTCTTCTATGTAGGTTCTTTCAGTGCTCATCACTAGGAGCATCTTCCAGAAGTGCCTTGAGCAATGACACTGGATCCCCTCTTGGTTTCGTGTAGCTTTTCATCTCATCAGGCAGAGAAATGGAGTCATTGATTTGTTTTGGGGAAGGAGAAATGTTTGTTTCTGTTAGTCTTTTGCACACATCCTCACAAAAAAAAAAAGGGAACAAAACAAACTGGTTTGTCCACTGATTTATGTAAACTCTGTTTACACATGTTTTGTTTTAATTCGACTGTAAAATTAGGGTAGCAATATCAGAGGTCTGTTAAATTGTGAGAAGAGCAATAGATTGGATTCATTGGATGGCAAGTTCCTGGGCTTACACAATCTGTCAGCTTGTTGTAAGGGGAGCTGTGTCAGAATTATTACATATTCCTTTCTTTTGGAAGTAACAATATACCCAACTTTAATATAACCAGGTAGACATTTTGTACAATATATTCCTCCTGTTACTATTGCTTGGTGCAGTGGTTCTTGCCAAGTTCAGTGTCTGCTGATGCAAGCGGTGGGAGGAATTGAGGAGAGAAAGAACTGTTGTTTCTACATTTTAATTTTGAGAGAGTCTATATTAATATGTCAATACCTTGCAGGTGTTATTTTACAGATAACTTTATTTTGGCAACAACATAGTAATTTTTATATCAGAGCTAGTATTTTTTTATCGTAAGCATTATGTGTTATCATAGCGCTGTACAAGAAGAGACCTTTTTTGACACTGTTTTTTCTTTTATTTATAGAGAACCATCCCAGCAGACTTTACTCTATTGCACCACACGAGCCTTATCATTCTCTTCTCCAGGATCCTGTCAGTGCAGCAAGTCTTCTCTTCCATCATTCGATTTTGAACAAAGATTAATTTAAAATGTGGGCTAATGTGAGATGAGGCTCAAACAACACCTTCTCCAGTGTTACGAATATTTGACTATTTCCACTGGAAGTGCCTTGCCTCATATATTCCAGCATCAGTTTTTGCTTTTTATAGCCATATCATGTTGGCGATTCAGTCATTTCATGATCAGGTAATACCTCCTGATTTTTATTTTTATTTTTCCCTTTCTGTTGTTTCCAGCTGATGACACCTTTAGTCTAATTTAAATTCTTGTTATTAGTCACTAAATATACACTTGTACTTCGTATATGACTTTTCATCCCACTTTTGCTACTGTATTCTTCAAGAGCATCTGTTTCTCCAGTGTGCTGTTCTGCTTGTTCTCTTTTGGACACCATCACCCTCTGGCTTTTTGTTGTCTTAGGAAATGAGATGGTCACAAAACTGATCACTGAGAAATGGCAGCAGTAATTTCTCCTCTAACCATCTCTGACCAAATATTCTTCCTTTCAGCACCTCCCCCCCCCCGGCAAAATTCTCATCCTCCTCACAACTCTCTCAGCTCATACCTCCTCTACCTGAACCACCCACCACTTGGAGAGCACAGCATCTCGTGCTCCGCTGCAGGCTTGCCCTGTGCCCAGAAATTCTGTTATTTTCTCAAAACGAGCCATCATAAAAGTGTCATCGACTCTGATGTTCTGAATTCTCACTGATAGAGCTGAGCTTCATGTGTTAGTCTGTACAATTTCCTACAAACAATCCTTAACTTGTCAGGAAAAATGTGACATGTCTGCATTTCAGGTAGGGATGATGGGCTTGTTTACAGGTGCCGCTTTGTGGTGCCTCCGTGCCATGTCCAATAGCTAATTCCCACAGGACAGAGGGGACACAACGCAGCAGCACGATATTCTTTTTTTTTAATGCTTGTCTGACTTGCTTTTTTTTGTCTGTTGGTTTCTCTGCTCAGAATCAAAATGATGAAATTCTTTCAAAGCTGTTGAAAAAATACCAATTACTACAGTTGTGCAAAAATACCATCTTTATTTAGTGATTGATTAAATCCTGTAATAGGGACCTGGCATAGTTATCAGTACTAAAAGAAAAACATGTTTCAAGAAATACTAAAATTCTCCTAATTACATAGATATTATGTATATACTAATGCCTTTATTTCTGTATCATTTTATGATTTTATGTTCTTTTGAGATCTAGATCTTTGTGAAGCACAACAGAATTGAGAAGGGAAAAAGAGGAATTTTATCTCTTTCTGCTATGGACAACCTCAAGCAGGTATGATTACCTACAAAAATCTATCAGTATAATATTGAAAAAAAATAGAATTGAAAATTAGAGAGGCCTCAAAAAGTTTTCATACTTGGACTCTCTTGTAAAATACCTTCTGTAATTTGTATATTAACCATTCTTTTAATAGTGGAAAAGGTTTATCATTCTTCAGATACAGATTCCTAGTGTTTGGGGTTTTTTATATTTTTTTAATCAATTATGTTTCTCATTAGTAATTTTCTGGAAAAGGGAGTAAGTATGTGACTTGGACTCATATTTGGTCAGACAAATACATCTGAGAAGGAACTAAAATCTTTTGTTTACTAAATGGAAAGAAGCCATGATAGATAGGTTTTTCCTCCTCAAAGGAAAATAATTGCGTTTTTATAACTTCTGAAATCCAGCTAAAAATTATAAGAAGGTAAACACTTCTGCAGATGACTTCAGACTTAGACACCTGGTTTTGAGCCCCAGAACCACCTGTGCTGAGTTAAACAGGAGAGGAAGGAAGTACAATATTCAAGGGAAAAAGTAGAGGGTGAGGCAAAGCGATGTCCCCCTTAGGTCAAACAAGAGGCTGTTTGTAAATGACCCTTCTGGGGCAGACGTATGACTTGCCAAGATTGGAGCGTTCTACAAAGGGATGCATAAATAGCAGTTGTTCACAGCAAGGGTTATACTATATGGCTATTAGAGTGAATAGAAGCAACTCGCTTCTTGCCAACGACAGGAAATAAGGTCAAGCAAAGATAACAGGTCTTTGAATTAGAGGTTTTCAAAATATTAGTCTTACGCCTTCAGTATGGAGTTGAATGAGTGATTCTCTTTAAAATGTCCTACTTCTAAAACTCAGGGGCATTTGAAACCGAGTGTATGAAACAGCAATCATTAGGCTTTATACCTGCCTTACCCAGCCTCAATTACTCTAGAAGGCAGTACAATTAATAACATGGCCAGTCTGAATGTAGGTAATTAAAAAATGTAACTGAGGGCTTTTGGGGATGTTTTGTTTAACCTGTTTAATTTCTCTCTAAAAAGGAAGAGACGAAATCATGAAATGTGCTGTTTCTGTAGCAGCACTGCTGAACATCTGACTTAGTTGAGACAATAAATATTTATATAACAGTATATTGTTTACTGCTAATCTTTAATATCTGTATTCCTGTGGTGCAGGAATAGTTCTCCTTTTCCATAATCCTTTAGTGGATTAATTACATAATCCATTTCCAGAGTGACCAAAGCCTTTGGCATTTGACAAAGGAAAATTGATCTTTTCCTGTTACATGTTGCTGGATGTGTCTCATAAGTCATCAACCAAAACTAGTCATTACCATGTTTTGGAATGCAAGCATTTAATATCAAGATTTGTTAGGGAAGTAGTTTTACAGTGATTCCTAGAAGTTCAGTCTGAGCTACTGTCCTCTTATCTCATGTCTTAAAATCTTACATGGTATTTTTCCCTGTAAGTCACTTTAAAATGTAAAGCAATTGGATCTGTGATAGGTGATATATGAAATTAAATCACAGGCATAATTTAGGATAATTTGAACTCTTAGGTATATGTGCCACGTTCAGTCATCACACAATAAGTGAACCTATATAAACATGTTTCATAATGGGGTGAATTCAAAATTAGTGGAGCTGCCAGCAACAGTGAAGATATGTGCAAAACATGAAAAAAAAAAATTAAGTATACCTTTTTTCTAGCCCCTTTATATAGCCTCCCTTAAAGTACACCCTTTTCTAGCCCCCTTTAAACTAGCACGTTCAATTAATTTTGTATTAATATTTTGTAGTCAAAACCAGAAATGAAAAAATAGTGCCAAATTATTTCTTACAACAAATACACAGCTGTAAGAGTTTTGTCTCTACTTCGTACATATCTCCTATTTTTAGTAGGTACAAAATTTGATTTTGCACATATATTGTTCTTTCAATAAAACACAAATCACCGATCACTGCTGCCTAAATAATTTCTGACTAGTTAGTAAATTCATGTAGCGTGAACAGATAGACTACGTATTTTGTTCTAGTGTTTGTGTATGCATTTGTGTTTCAAGTCAAATGCATAAGGAACAATGGATAAGGTAATTTTTTTTTTAGAAGACAATAGAAAGTCTTGTCTTTCATTTAGCAAGAAAGGGTAAAAACTCTTGATGGTCATTAACATGTGTTAGCTGGGCTAGAAAAAAAGATTAAACATCCTTTCACATTATCCCTTAATCATAGGCAATTTTCTTGGTGCTGGAGTTCCACACCTTTCAGAGGGATGTCAAAATGCCCCATCCAAGCAGATCAGCTGCAAGACAAGGGAAGGAAAAGGTTCACATGTTTGTGTTCCTTTTGTAATGCTGCATCTCCCTCTTTAAAACAACAGAAAGCATATTTCCACTTGGGAGTTTGCATTTAAGTGAATATTTATATTTAGTGCTTTGTTCAGTAATAAAATGCCAGTGATATTAACTAGATAGA
This sequence comes from Gallinago jamesoni, assembly GCA_025769975.1. Classification (NCBI taxonomy): domain Eukaryota; kingdom Metazoa; phylum Chordata; class Aves; order Charadriiformes; family Scolopacidae; genus Gallinago; species Gallinago jamesoni. The sequence goes on along the minus strand of JAOQGH010000002.1, from coordinate 21,594,346 downwards.
TAAATATTATGATTACATTGTTTCTGATAAAAATGTGCTGTTTGGGCAGAAGAAATCTGAAATATTAAAATATATGTATTAAAAGTAAAATGTTATAGGTATATTTCATGCCTACAAGAAATATTCTTCAGTTTAGAGAGTAATCTATAATCTTTAATGAGATCTAAAATAAGGAACAAGTGCTAGAAATAATGATAACCCAGCTATATTTTAAAGCTTGCTGTTTTGAGACCATGATAAGACAAGGTTATGTAACTAAAAATGTTTTCTTCACTACTGTACCTCTCTTTAATTGGTGGGAAACAAAAGAAGGAAACAGCCCTCTTCAGCTAGATCCCATCACAAACCAAATTCAAATCTGAATTGCAGGCTGACTACACGGGAAGGGAGAGACTGTCTTCCTAGAACTTACATACTATTTTCCAAGGTCATAGATGCAATCACTTCACAAAACTGAAGATAACATCTGCCTGCTGTTAAAATTTCTTTCAATTAATTTTTTACATACTCCAGTACATGGCCTTGGAAGGGTAAAATTAAAAAAAAAAAAAAAAAAAAAAAAAAGGGTATGTTATATATTTGAAGCCTGCCAAATCTGAGTAGATGGAGTTTCAGCTTTGGTTGCTGTATTCTCTCTCCATATTAGCCGTGTTAATGACACGGTGCTTGCTCCAGACTGCATTCACCTCAGTCTAGGTGTGCTGGAGGAGGAAACCTACCCCGTACCTGGAATTTCTCGAAGTTTAGTGGTGTTTGCCTCTAAGCTCTTGAGTGTGCTTCCTCTGCAGCTGCTGTTCGGCAGCCGAGGTGCCTGAGCTATGGCCAGGGATCAGCAGCCGGTTTTCCCAACGGCACCCGCATCCGAACGCGCAGCAGCATCAGGACTGGCTGCCCTCCTCCCCCGGCATTGCCTCCCCACAGGGAAAGTATTTCTTATCCCTATTTCCTTACAGAAATCTCCAGATCTCCATTTCCTTTTGGTCTTATCGAAGAAGTGGGAGAGGGACACAAATAATTTCTTTCTCCAATTCAGTTTTTGGCTTTTCTCACAAATATTAGTTATTGTTTATTTTTGACAGTCCTTGTGTTGTTTAGAAAAAATGTTAGAAATAATGTTTTCTCTCTCTTCTCCCCTCCCAATTTTCATTTTGCTGATTTTTATTGAGTTTTCCTTTAAACAGTATGCAGGGTACCATGAGTTTAACAATATGTTCTAGTTCTTTGTGGTTTTATATGTGTCTCACATCAGTCTTTTCTTTGGCCCTTCATTAACTTTAGTGATTGAGTATTTCTACCATATATTCTGCGAGCTCCCTAAAGCAAATCTCTGAGTGGTATTTGCTTTTCCTTCTTCCTTGGGTCTTTAACTTTTATTTTAAAAGATTTAAGAACTGGTGCTATGTTTCCTTGTATTTGTCCTTTTGAGCTATTCCTTATTCTTTAAAAGATTTTACCCAGATTTTGCTGATTCTGTTAACTCTTTTGTTCATGTCATTATGGTGCAAAGGATGGCATTTTTCCAGGGTTTGAATTATTTTTTTTGGTAACTATCTAAAGTTAAATATTTTTATAGACTCTTGGGAGGTTTGCAGCTCCTCTACGTTTGCCATCTGTACCTGGAGTTGTATTAACTCTGCGAGCATGGCTGCGCTTCTGTGCCATGACTATGCAGACATCAATCATTCTTTTGTCATTTTCACTCCCAAACTGCTAAGAAGCTTCCTGAACAGCAGCATCTGAGATGCATTTTAAAATTGTTCTGTCCTGTGTGTGGTTACTATCATAGAATCAGAATAGTTTGGGCTGGAAGGGACCTTTAAAGGTCATGTAGTCCAAGCCCCTAGCCCCACAATGAGCAGAGACACCTCCCACCAGACCAGGTTGCACAAAGCCCCATCCATCCTGGCCTTGAACCCCTCCAGGGATGGGGCAGCCACAGCTTCTCTGGGCAACCTGGGCCAGGCTCTCACCACCCTCATTGTAAAAAAGTTTCTTCCTTATATCCAGTCTAAATCTCATTTTAATCTCTTTCAGTTTAAAATCATTACCCCTTGTTGCAACAGGCCCTACTAAAAAGTTTACCCCTGTTTTTCCTGTAGCCCCCTTAAAGTACTGAAAGGCTGCAGTAAGGTCTCCCTGGAGCCTTCTCTTCTGCAGGCTGAACCCCCCCCAACTCACAGCAGAGGGGCTCCAGCCCTCCCAGCATCTCAGTGGCCTCCTCTGGATCTGATCCAAAAGGTCCATGTCTCTCCTGTGCTGAGGACCCAGAGCCGGAGGCAGCACTGGGGCGGTCTCACCAGAAAATGTGCAACTACTGCAGTCCCAGTGCGTTTTCTTTGCTTTTTCTTAATCAGGAAATTTAGTGTCATTATTCCCATTTTGAATATGGTTCAGCATGCTTCAGTTTATAACTGCCCCTGTCTTCTGGTGAGTGACATACTTCAACACTGATTTTCAACTGCTCAGCTCACGTCCTCACTACTGGAGTTTTAGGATGGTTACTGTGCTTTATGTGTGGTTTATATCTCAGCCTTTTAAAGGAAAACCGTTTAAAGACATAGGATACTATGTAGTGTGAAATTCCTGAGGTTTTTGGATGAAAAATGCTTATGAATTGTAAGAATTTGAGTCCTGCTTTGTTGTATTTTCTATCTACACAGGTGCATGGTTTTTCCTTCTCTTGCTTTATACGTATGGACTTTCTCTGTCTATCGTAGCAACATCCAAACCCATTAATATTGTATCTGAGGTGCCTGCTGAGTGTTTCCGACACTTTCCCTGGGAGGGGCACACATGTTAGTAATGATATCTCCAGCTGCTGCTAAATAAATCATAATGCCATCTTAAAAACATTGACAAAATAGAACCAGATTCCATATTGAAAGCTGGCCAATCTTTCATATGAATGTATTTCACAGAAATTCCTGGGCACCTGTTATAAGACTTACTCTTCACTTTTAATTAAAAGATATCCATAAGTATTTTTATTATATACCTAAGCACATGTGGTCATATCTTTTTATCTTTTGTTTATTTTCCACAGAGTGTAAAATCATCTGCCAAGCATTGTACTCTGTGCAAGGCTTGTTGTTTGAGGGTCATGTTCAAATGGGGAACCTGAAGGATGAAAAAATTGATGTACAGCTCTGAAACTATGTTTGTACAGCCAGTACATAAAATGCTGCCATCAAATGCAGGCATTTTGTTTTATTTTGTTTTGAGCTGTCCTCCTCTAGAAATGAAAATATAATGCTGGTATCATTTCCTGCTGGAGAAGCATGAGTATATTAGAGAAAAAGTTTCATGTACTTTTTAATAGTAAGAAATGAAAGCATATATGGGATAGGATTTTTAAATAACTCATCAGTACTGCATAAAGGTACCCAACTAAAATCAAATTCCTGAACTTCGATGGTTGCTCTGTTATTTTTTTGTTTGTTTGTTTTCCTGTTCTATGATGAATGGCTAGGCTTCTGCCTCACAGTGTAGGTCTTGTAATGCTTTTTGCACTTTGTGATCTTTTAATCTGTGTTGCCAGACTTGTTTTCTGTCTGAGGCAAACTGTACATTTATAAAGTCTACCACTAGCATAGAGCATTCACATTTACTGGTGACTCTTTATAGAGTTCTCCGTGTTCCTTCAGTTCTTTGCTCTTATGAGGGCTAAGAAATCCTTTTTAATAGTCTCTTTCAGAAATATGACTTTGGGGCAATTTTTCCTAGTCTATCTGCAAGCTCTGCAGACCAGTCTGCTTTCAAAACAAGTTTTCAGGTAGTCATGTCTTCTGTTCCTGCTAGGTGCTGTACTTTAACACCAGCATAACAGCAGTTGTCTTAAGAAGGTGAAATGAGGGACAACCTTAGGGCATGCAGACCATGGAGTGAAGCATATATATGCCAAAGTTCTTAAAACTTTCAACTCAAGTGTCTGTGAGAAAGAGCTGGGAAGCTGAAAACCAGAAGTAAGTTTTTAGTGAGCTAAACAAGCTTCATAGCCTTCACATGCAACAAAAGCAGTCTATGTTACAAGGAGGGTATTTAAACCATTGGCTGTTCTATACAGTGGGAGAAGGAGAGTGTATGTTCAGAGGCAACCACTGCTGCTGATGTTAACCTACTGGTTTCAGTGCATAAGGCTACTGTCATGCTGAAATTCTGTGTCATCTGAGAGCTATTGAGAAGTGGAATGTACATTAGAGCAGCAGTGCAGCACCATTGAATGTTGACTTCTTGTTGCTGAAGGTAGCTGATTCACAAAGGCGGTCAGAACATTTACCCATTGGGATCTCCTGAGGAACAGAGGACACTTGATTGGACAACATAATCCAGTGGAAATTAGCAGGTACTTGTATACGTTTTGGTATCAGTCACCAGCCAGCTGTGACTAGTATGACTGCTAGCGTGGAATCATTCCAACATATAACATCACGCGTGTGTGCAAGCAAGAAATACCACCAAGAACCTTACATCAGAGGTGATATACCACATGTCTACTAATTTAACCTCTGTAGAAAATATTGCCAAACTAGGAGGCTCTGCGTGCCTTTTGTTTAACTTGCTGTATTTATTACCTGACACCTTGAAGAAACTGTTAGAACACTGTTTATCTTTATGCAAAGAGAATCCCTGAAATTATGCCAAGTGCAACATTAGCATGGTTTACAGACCATTCCCATGCCCACAGGCCTAGAAAGTCTGCCCAAGGGCATAGGAAGGGTGTAGTCTAGTTTGGAATGGCTTAGTATGATGAAGGATGTAATGTAATCATTGGATACTACAAGGTAATAAAGCTTTTTGGATTAAAGATAGAATTTACAGGGTTTTTTCCTCTAGTTTAAATATATGCAAAAGAATGACAATAAGTTGGGTTTTTTTCCTAAGTTTTTTCCTCTTACCTTGTACTTTCAGTCATTTTGCTTTGTGAATATTGCATAGTAATCATCCATATTTTTGAAGCATATTCTGTTCATTAGTATCTTTTCTTCCAGTTAAGTACTTAACAGCCAACAGTTTAATTGTGAGCTCATTTAAAAAACATTGATAGTGTAACATAAAATGAACCTGGAGTTAAAATTTAATGGATAAGACACTGAGACTATTAGAACTGTTCCATATAATAAATAAAAAATGGGAGTAAAAACTGTCTGGGGTATTGTCATACACAAAGTACGCAAAATATCTCATCTGCTTTCTGGCATTAACCCAGCTGAGACCTAGCTACCATGTAAAAAACAGATTAAACTAACATCCATCAAGGTGAAAGATAATTATTGCTTGTGTCAGACAACACCTGTTTTTGCAGCATTCCTCAACTGAGTTAAACTAGAGACATGCTGAAGCTTTCCACTGAGTTTTACATTTGACAGTTGCCTGAAGCAATTGTGTCTGTGAAACACCTTCACCTCTTCCTTTGTTTACTTTTTGGGTAGACTAAAACTGTTAAAATACTAAACAGAAAATTTTATAATTAAGCAGAAAATCCAGCAGCAAAATATGTAAAGTCGATGATGGATGTCTATTGAAAAACATATTACAACAGTCAGTCTTTTGTGAAGTCTACATGCAGATCTACAGAAAACATTCATTTGCGAATGAATTCTGCTGACATTACTCCAGTGAGTAATGCCACTCACTTCCATGGAAGATGGTAAGAGTGAAAGTAGTAGTCCCTTGATAATGCCATTATGCACTCCTGCTACCTTCGAGCAATGCTCAAGGTTGTAAGGCAAGATGTTGGTCCTACTGCATACAGCAATCTGTGTCACAGGCACAAATCCCACAACACAGTCCTGCTCCAGTTGTGCCAAGACAGCTTAGAGCCCGTGGATCAAATGAAAAGCAATGATACATATGCATGCTATAGCTTTCATCAGTCAGTTCACAGAAGGATTTGGAATCTTTGCTGTTTTGTTTTGCCAACAGAGGTCTTTTGAAATAGACCTCTTTTAAAATAGAACTTAATTTTCCTCTCTATAGGAAAAACATTGAAAACTCCATGTCATCAACTACTCTGCAAGGTATAATCTAACTTGATCAGGTTAAATAGATCCAATCCAAAATTCACTTATATCAGAAAGGGTCTTTTAATCCATTGAAGTGGGGTTTGGATGATACCAGGTGGGTGATTGTGCTAAACAGTAGCCCCTAAATCAATTTGACAGGAGGAGAAGTTGTTTTAGAAGAAAGAAGGAAGCACAAGGTCTGGTAGATTACAAACTGCATTGTTTTGCCAAGAGGGAAGAGAACTGGGAAGGAGTACAAGTAATGGAGCACCAACCTTCCCATTAAAAGCAAAACTCCCAGCACATGGTGAACTGCGGCAAACTGTGTTCAAAAGGTAAAGAAAATCCCACTGCAAAAAAAATGCTTCCCAAGAGAGAAACAGAGAGGTCGATGGAAAAGAATGGTCCGAGGTCAGAGATGTGGTGTTTATTGGGGCAATAGATGCAGAGGCAGCACAGCATGCCTCGCCGCAAGAGGAGGTGGCAGTCAACAGTGAGTGGCACTAGCTGTTTGTAACGACATGCGGCTTGTGAAGACTGCACACAGATTTGAAAACAAACATGGTCAGATAGAGAGATGTGACATGGGTAAAGTGTATAAGCCAAAGGCTTTAGAGGAACATGTGCTGCCACAAACGAGTGAGCGGCAGTTGCACTGTATAGATAAAAGATGTAGGATCATCTTGTGGGAAATCTTTGCTGAAAGACCGGGCAGAGAAACTATTTGGGTTACCTCATCTATTCTTAAGAGTTTTATCTGAGAGTGTGTCAGGGCAGCATGGTCACAGCAAGGGCAGTGCTGACACCACCCACAAATAGAGGCTTTGAAGGGACTGCAATGTTACCTTTTCCATGGAAAACACATTTAGAGGGCAGATCTTGGTCATCAGTGTGTGTCCTTAAGCGAGCAGCCATACTCTTTAGAGAATTAAGACAGCAGCAGACAGAAAAAAATCAACAGAAACCACAATTTGGCTAAAGTCAATGTGCATTTCACCAAAAACTTAGTGGCCTGTATAGATCCCTGAGGTTTTGTTAGGATTGTAATACAAGAGAAGCACTAGGGACTGACAGAGGAAGGACAGTTGGTAACAAAACAAGCATGAGCATTAAATAGAATGGAAGCTCTGCAAAAATCCTGGTCTTACAATAGACAACAGAATGACCAAGATATGTACATTTCATAATACTTTAGCAACACCACAGCATTAATTTCCAGAAACTTCAGAAGAATGGATGGACAGAGCCCCAAATGTAATCTGACAGCACAGTAACTAGAGGCAGGAGTTAAGAGTACGGAAACAGTAAGAGTGTGTCTGTGGAAAGTGTTTTATAGACGATGCCTCAGTAGAGGATGAGGTCAGTGGAGAAAGCTGTCAATTATTTGAGCTGGAAATCTACATTGCTGGGAGCTGTATTAACAATACAGCTGGTACTGATTACATAAAAGCAGTACAGGAAATACCAGAAAGAGAAGATAAAAAATGTCCTTTGGTTTAAATGTATGAAAAAGACATCTTTGTAGTTTTAGTGATAACTGCGGAAGGTCTTAGTGCATTTCTTGACATTTCTCGTAATGTACTGATCCTGTGCTTTTGAATAACGGCCTTAGGCCATGATTCAGTTACATCAAACTTAGCTGAATAAAAGGTGTAATTGGTGATTAGAGAAGTGCAATGAGATCAATGGGAGGAGCCAAGTAACTAGATTCCATATGATGGTTTTCAGTTTTATTTTTCAGACAAATCCGAGTACAGACCTAACATACATTCTTTCAAATCCTAGCCGTAAAAAAACATCACTATGGTTATGAAACATAATCGCCTTTGCGCTGGAGTTTATAGCTTAGAACTATTTGAATGCCCAGTCTATATTCCTAACTGTGTTAACACTTCAACCTCTAATACTGTCCGAAATGGTTCAAAACTGGTAGAGAAAAACCAAATGCCCAGGGCAACATCCAATCTGAAGAACAAGTCATTGTGATTAGCTGCCAGAGAGGAGATGATCACAGCTGGAGTCTGGTTCAAGGAGCTGGCCCCCAGACCACATGTTCCAGCTGAGTGCCACGTAGCAAACTCTCACCCGTTTGTCTGCATGACACCACAGAGCTGGTATCAGTGTTGACCATGGCACTATATTTATCTTACAGATTTTTCCTGGTCTATGACCCCCAGATACCTACACAGCTAAGACCTGTTTATGAAACTCTCATCCACTCATTATCTCAGTTTCTAACACATCTTTTTGCCTGGTTTTTACAAATTCAGTTCTCCATTCATTTCTGTTCAGAAAGATGGCTAACAATTATTTTCCTAGACTGTTATTTCACTCACCTCTCTCTCACAATCATTCTCTCCATAGCCTCAGTCAGCATAAGTGATTTGTCTTTTAAGGAGTTTCATAGCTTATATGAGCTTCTCATTCAGCATCTAAAGGTCGACTCCTATTTTTAATCAGTTAATGATGCCACTGTCTATTTTCCACTTGTTACATTTTCAAAAGAGCAGTAGAAAGCTTTCATCCATGTATTTGGCAGAAGCACCATTAAGAACTTCTAAAGAAGTGCCACCTATTTATCTTCATTGCCCTTAGATACAATGCCTACAAAAAAATTGCCAACAAACGACTGAGACGCCTGCTCCTCAAGCTGATGAGTATTGTTCTGGTGTTCTGTTGTAAAGCTCTGTGGGAATTTGTTCTCTTTTATTTAATAGTAGAGCACTTTGGGGCAGGGACTTTGAGAGTTTTTCTGCTTTGTGTTTATGCAACATTGCTAGGACCTGCAGTGATGTCAACACAAGAATAATTAATAAAACTGTATACAAAATTATGTGTCCCAGAGGCCAGAGTTATTTGCTGCTCCCTGTAACTTATGAAATAGCTACACACAACAGCCTATAAATAGAAGACTTTTGCGTGATCTACCGGCTATCTTGAAGTGCCTTGTAGACCCAACCTTCCTTCAGCCCCAAGCATGGAGATTCTGTGTGATTAAAGATATCGTATCTAAACACAGACTTTTAAAAAGCTTGTGGCTTTTGCTGCACAGTTCCAAACACCATACTCTGCGTGTTCATGTGTTTTTGCTACTTTGCTTCTGCTTACTCCAGAATTAATAAAACCGGCCGCAGCCAATTTCAGTGTCACTGCTTGCTTTTAAACTTTCTCCCTCCAAATCTCTTAAAAATGCATGAATCAACACAGCAGTCTAGCAAGCCATATTAGGAGCTGATTTGATTGATGCTTCTGTAATAGGTTGCCAGTACAAGTCCTACAACAAATTAGAAAGAAATGGGAGAGCAGGGGCACACACAGGGTCTACAGAGCAAGGGTCAATTTCCTAAGTCTCACAGGATTCTGTGTTTCGGCTAGGGAATGGGTTTGATATACTGTTCTGAACTTCCCAGAAAAAAAGATAAGGGGATCTGAAGGATTAAATACACGTTGGTCACCCACACCTGTCATCAGGAAGGTAACAGCAGCCTTGGGGGGGCTGGCAACAAAATCTTTCCTGTCTGTTATCGTTCCAGGTGCCAGAGGTAACTTTCTCCCCAGATCACGAAATGGGTGCTACAGCCACTCCTCCATTGGGCTGAGGGGCAGCTGGGTGGAGGGAACGTTGGGCTGAGGGGACTCTTGGGTTTAAGGGACCGTTGGGCCAGGGGGACCGTTGGGTTTGAGGGACCGTTGGGCCGGGGGGACCGTTGGGTTTGAGGGACCGTTGGGTTGAAGGGGCCGAGGGGCTGTTGGGTTTGAGGGACCGTCGGGTCGTGGGGCCGAGGGACGGGCGCGCAGGTGCGGGCAGGCAGCAGACATTAGCGGAGCTGCCAGGCCGCGGCGGACCCGGCTGGCACGGCGGCGGTGCTGTCCTCTCCCCGCCGACGCGCCCGCTTCCCCGCTGCCTTCCCGTGGGCGCGGCGGCTTCTCCTTGCTGGGCGCCGGCCGTCTCAGCGGACTGCGCCACCGGCCTGAGGGGGCTCCCCTCCCTCGCAAAAGCCTCGGGTTTAGTGCCTTTTGCAAGCGATATCAGAAGATAGCGGGACTGTGAATTGCAGGTACAAGGCGTCCCTTTGACCAGCTGCTTGAAATTACGTGGGTTTGCAGTTGGCTTTGAGTGCCAGCTGAAGTTCTTCATTATCGTTACTTGCATCTGTATAACGTGTCAATTGCGTGATCAGGAGCGGAGCGCGAGTCCCGGGGAGCGGTCCCATAGGTAAAGTGTGAAGAAGGCTGCGGTGGGTTGCACACACCTGAGCGGCGCGGAGCTGCGCGGGGGCGGCGGCCGGAGCCGCCTCACAGGCCGTGCGCTGCCGGGAGGCCGGCCGAGGAGAGCGCCGGGCCCGCCGCTGGGCGGCCTGCAGCGGGGGCAGCCCCCGGGAGAGCCGGCCACCGCCTCCTCCTGCGCTTTTTTTTCTTTTTTTCTCCCTTTCTTTTCTCCCCCCCCCCTTTTTTTTTTTTTAATTTCTTTTTAAATTACAGCAAGGCAGATCTTTCCTTTTATCGTTTCTGCAGAATGCTGTCCTCTTGGGTGAACAGAAAAAAGTGTAGGCACCTTGGAAGTAAAACTTGGTGGCAAACGAAGTGGAAGGGTTAGAAATGGAGCTGTGTGATTAGGCTTTGGTCTTAAATAGTAAATTTGGAAGATTTAGTTGGAAAAGAAAGTTAGTAATACCCAACATCTTTAAGCTGCTTTAGGAATCTTCTCGGATCTGCCTGCCTGTCATAGTTCAGCTGAATAAAAACGTATTTATAACTTCATTAGTAAGTCACATCAGGGGCGACGTTAACTGTAATGCTGTTAGTGATTATTACAGCAGCTGTTAGTCATCTCTGGGTTGCTCTTTTTCACTCTTTCAGATGGAAGGAGGTAGTGAGTGACTCCAGTCTCAGGCTGGTGAAATACAGGTTCTTGTGCGGTATGATTATTTTCATAGGGAATTTATAGGGGTGTCAACACTTGTAGGGTTTTATCACTTGTCTGTTGGTATTGTAAGGCTCATTTGAACCCTATGTAGTATGGCAGTCAGCACTTCTAATGTGGTCAGAAATCTTTGTCATTCATGTATGCTAGTGACTTACAAAGTTCACTGATTGTGAACTTGAAGTGCAGGACATCTTGCATGATCTTAAAAGTAATTTTAAAGGCCTGCAAATATTTTTCCAAGTTTTGTTGGTTGATAGGTCTAAAATTGATAAAGTATGAAATAAGAGTGCTGTAGAATTTTTAGTAAGGTTAAGAGGGGATCATAGCAGTTGTGTGTAAGCAGGCCGAGATTTAGGGTCTGTGAGGAACATCAGCATCAGAATTTTAAATGCATTTTAAATGTGTTTTTCCATATTTTTTTTTTAAGGACTTTTTCTGGTATATGTCAAGAATGCAGGTGACAATTTTTTTTCCTTTGGAAAAAAAAGATTTCAACTTCTCCATAATAAAGAGAATCCAGCCTGAACATAAAAATGAAATAGCAGTGCAGGGAGCCAAGTGAATTCATGTGTGCTGAGTATTTTTTTTTTTTTAAATTAACTTTATCTGTGAACTCCCAGCCCTGGAGCCTATTTGAAATAAGATAGGAAGCTTCAGTCTTGTCACAAATGCAGCTACAACTTGTCCTGGGGAAGCCTTCGTAATGGGGTCAGGTAAAGTTCAATGAACTACCAAACCAGCACTATTTCAGAAATGCTAAGGTGCTCTTTCCACTGATCTCTCTACTCTCTCTGCCTGTTATTAAACTGGTAGTTTTTACAACATCAATAAAGAACTTTCCTACCCAATTGCCCCAGACAAAGGCCTGAAAGCTAGGTTTAAACTATGAAAACTTTGTGTTAGGTTCATTTAGATTGTTTTGCTGTGTCAAATACTCACTTGAGTTCAAAAGTTCAGATGAACCATGAACTTTGTCATTTCACAGCAGGCAGTTCTACAAATATAATCCAAAAGTGATCCAAAACATGCCATATTTAAGGTGCATTTGTTGTTCTGTGAGGAATATACTTGGAATTCCACATCTGCAAGGTTCTGCTTGACTTAAAGAAACTTTTAACTATTTAAAAGATGGGAAAAAAACTGAGCACAATTAAGCCAAATAATTCCTTGATCCCTGACCTTTTAGGCTTTCAAACCAACACATATTCAGTGACTAATCGTTACTGCACAAACTAAACCCGGCTAATCTTCTTAATAAATTGTGAAGTCTTGTATGCCTCATGGTTTCAGTGATGGCTTTTCTCCCTGTCTGGAACGTTGCAGAATATCAAAACAAATGGGTCATGGCTTTATGTATTTGTTTAAAGTTTGAATCTATGTCATTTGATGATAGTCTTGAGTTGAGCAGGTTTTACAAGCCTATCTGAAGTACAATACTGCTAGGAATGACAAATCAGTCAATGCAATTTTCACCTACTTATTACATAACAAAAACGTGTAGGCAAAAACAGTGTGTGCGAAACTGGCTTTTAAATGTGGAAATTTACCAGAAAGTGAAGAGGCTATAATAAATTCAGCTTCTTTTCCACAAAAAAGAATTCCTTATGCCTCCTCTCTCCTTTCTCATAGTAGGTCTGGAGACTCGATCTATCAGGAAGAAGCAGCATTTCTTTTTCAGACTTAAATTTGGAATCAGAAACAACTGATTTAAGGCTGTTGTCCCTGACTGTTAATAATTGCTCCCCGAAATTGCTACATCTGTTTAAAAGACAAAACCAACAAACCCAACATCACATATATTTTCTGACTTTTACATTAGAAAAAGTTTGAATTTTTGAACTTTATACTGTGTAAGGGCTGGGACCTTGTTTTGGGGGCTTATCATATAATTAAAATGCTCCTGTAACTTCTCATTTAAGGAAAACAAAATAATTAAGGTGGGGTTTTTTTGTTAAAATTTCTGCTTTTGGTCTCTGTGTGAGGCACATGTTCTTTGCAGGAGAAGTCAATTATTTGAAATAATTAATTGCTATTGTTGCATTACTCAGCAAAGAACAGACATAGGGAAGAAATTAGCAGTTTCTTGTGTTATTTGTGACTAATAAAGAGAAGAGAAAGAGGAAATGTCAGATTTGGTCGACATCTGCAACAGTTCAAAGTCTGTGCTGCTAAGCCTGTAGTTGTAGTTGAGATTGTGATTGAGTTTGTGATGCGAGTTGTGATTGTTACTAGGATCACTACCCATCTCCTCCCTGTTTCTAAGGCTTGCATCTGCTAAATGGAAAAAATACAGGTTGTAAGAAAGAGTGCATTGCACGTCTTGTCCGATAGCTGCAGAAGTTTGTTATCTTGGGCAGTTCTGCTGCAGTATCTTAACCAAGAGCACCTCTTCCAGGAGCTGGTGATACTAACTCCTGGGGCAGCCAGGATGCAGCCATCGTGAGCTTTCTTCCTGCATTCAGGCCTCTGTGGGAAGAAGCTGGAGAAGCAAAAGCAGAATTTCCAGAATACAAGCAGTGCATTTCAGTGGCAACAGCTTCCTACTAGGGCTGGTGTGAAGCATTATATACCACATCAGTGATCTGCAGTATGAGCTACAGTCTTCTCTGAAGGTTTGGTTATAGCCTAATTTATACATTTGCATTTATGCTGGGTAAAAATCACAGAACAGTACAACAGACTTTCAGGATTCTAGGTCTAGGTGAGGAGGGCTGTCTTCTGAGACCTCTCTTCCATCACTTTTGGAGATGGGCTGGTGGCAGGAGAGCCACTGAAGATGAAAGCTGTAGGCTGTGTTCTCACTTAGACTCTGGACAGCCTTCTGTAACGTCATCAGGAAGTGACTTTGGACACTGTTATGCAGCAAAGCATCAGAGGAGGCACAGAGGTGGCTTTAAGCTAATCGAGCATTCTATCGCTTCTCAAAGAGCTCCATATGAATCTGTGCAGAGCTACAACATATGTATAATAACCTGTGAGCTGAAGAGTATTTGTTGTTTGGCTTGTTTGTTTTTGCAAGGGGCAGTTTAGACCAGAGTCCTGTGTAAAATTCTAACTGAAGACAGAGTTTACTAAAGGGAGGTGGCCCTTCGTTTCCTCCAGTCGTTGAGGCTGGTGTCGCAGGTAAAGAGCTGGGAAGAATAGGTTATTTTTCTGCTATTCTGAACAGTGGCTTTAAACATTATTTTCTTCTTCCATTTGGAAGCAACTTTTACTGAGGAATATTCCACTGAATGGCTGCACCACTAATAATACTCATGCAGTACAATACTTCTCATTTTATTCTATGTTTTAATCAACTTTAGTGAGACAATAGAAGAGCAGTATTTCTCTTAGAGATTATCTCTTGCATAAGTAGATATTTCAGTCCTAATTCATTATGGCAGGTCCTAACAGGTGAAAACTTCTAAATAGATCTCCTGTTTTTATCTTCAGTTCTCCTAAATGTATGGTAATTGCTATACAGTGCATTTAATGTATTGTAGAGAAAATCACAATATTAATGAAAAACCAAGTGCGACACTTTTTTGTTAGATGTTTCTTCCTGTGGGTCATCTCAGTTCCATGTAGCTACAAATAGCAAAATTTATAGGCATTGAGATTCATTAGTGAAGCTATGTAAAAAAAGGTCAAACTCATCTAGTTCATAATTTGTAATTCTAGGTCATCAATTAATAAATTAGACTCTATTAATCTCTAATTTTGACTGAAATAGAATAATATATAAACCATATTCAGGAATATGGTTTAGTAATTTTTATTTCCTATTTCTTATTTATTTTTTTGTCAGAGTTAGGTTAAAGGTTGGACTAGATGATCTTTAAGGTCCCATCCAATCTAGATGATTCTATATTGGTGATAAATACAATCCATTTTTCCATTCAGGCCGCTGTTAATTGGAGTAATCGGATTATTTAGTGAATGGAAATAACTCTAGGATGGGAGAAAGACAGGTGTAGGTATTGTATTGCTTGTGAAAGCTTGAATTACTAGGCTTTTCTAATTCTTTATTATAATCAGTTGTTTGTTATAACAAATAGGAAAAATGTGCTACATTTGTTACTTAGAATTGTATAAAGGATTTTGTTACTTATGTTGACATACAGTGTGTCAGCATAGAAAGAAAGTGCATTGCCTCCTTCAAGACTGTTGAAATTCTGATTTTTCTTGATTTAAGTACATAAAATGGTGTCAGTTTTTCCCAAGCTTCTTGAAAATTCAAATGTTAACTGGAAAACCTGAAAAAAAAAATTATTTCTTTTATTAACCTCTTACTGGTCCATTTGCACATATTTGGGGAAGAGAATTTTCAGTGGTATTTTGGCCTTTTGGCTCTGCTTGCAAGGTAAGTAAGATTGAAAAATCATTAAGGTGATTTCAGAAACATTCTGTTTAGACTTGTCATAAAACCATTTAAAATATTTTTGGATGACAATGGTGGAAAACTTATACATTTTTTCCAAAGTGGCTGAACCATTACTAATTCAGTGTTTCCTGATCTTATCCCTACAATGCAGTAGATGCTTTGAACTTTTTTTCCAAATAGTGTGCTTTAAAAGTAAATATTAATGTTACATTTTTATTTCATAATTGTGTAATTATTTTGGTTAATTGCTAGAACCTCCAGTCTTGCAGGGGCTGACATGGAGTTTACACTGAAGTCATTTAAAATAAGGGATGAACAGCAGAAAGGCTGAGACTCTCTCTGAGACCAGAGAGAAAGGGCTTGTGCACTAGTGCATGTGTTTACAGTGTTAACACAAAAAGCGTAAGAACCTGATCCTCTGACAGAAGTCTGACAGTAATTTAGTGATATTGGTGTGTTCCCAGAAGGGAACAGAGAAGTGGTAAATTGCAGTCCCAACTCTTTAAGTCAGTGTGGTCAATTTTTGCACTGCTAAAAAGCCCAGCAGCTGCAATAGTTCCAGTTTTGCCGTTGGACCGGAGGAGCAGTGAGGTGTTTCTTCTAGTGACTCATCTAAGTGTTGTTGTCTTCAGCTGTTGTAACAGAAGTGTTTAAATACATAGCAGCTTACTTGTGAATGGCAAAGAAACAGGTGATGAAAACAATAGAAAGAGTTGTAATTCAGTTGTAATAATTCCAACAATAAGTTTGTCTTGATTTTTGTCTGCATTGGGATTCTCAAGTGTTTACTTTGACATCCTGCTAAGGATACTGTCAAGAGAGAGCATTGCTTTGTGCTTACAGAACAAATCCCGTTTTCCTGTCAAAGGAGAGTCACTGACAGCAGGGCTAATCATAAATTAACATAATTCCATGTTTTATATCTTCCTCTTCATCAGATGAGGGACCTGACCAAGTTGTGGTTAGCAAGTCTAATTATTTGTATTATTTGCTGACTGCGAGACTGGAGGTTGCCTAGATCTTCAGCACTGCCTCTTTTAGCCTTTAGCCAGTTGCTCAGCTTCTGCTGTCTCTTTCCCTATTCTTCTTTCAGTTGCTTTTACTATAACTTCTAAAAGCATTTTCTTCACCTCTTCTTCACCTCAGTTTTCTCCATCTTCACAGCCCATAAAAGACTCAGTGCTGTTGATAGTTTTCGCCCTGGTCTTTTGGAAGTTGTGCTATTGAAGGAAGCTGCCAGGGCGCATTTCTGTACTGCGAGGACCAGCCTGATGCCACACAGTGAAGTGGCACTGCTCGCTGGTTCATGTGTCCCTTTGGTATGCCATAGCTGCTGCTGGCTTGTCCTGTGTCCTAGGAGGTTATCCCACCCCACTAAAAACTCCAGAGAATCCTCTAATTCACTGATCCACTGCAATGACGATGCTGGTGCATCGCCAGGGCATCCACTGCTGCAGGTTTCCTGCATATACCTCAAGGACATCTGACCTTTTTGTAGTCTTTGTTTTCTCTAAAATCATGAGGTCTTAGCTGGTGAATCTGAAAGTTTGTGAACATGGTGGAGATCAATATCTACTCCCAGTTCAAATGATGCTGTATTTGTTTCCTTTGTGGTTTAGAATTTGTGGTGTTTTAGAAGGCATTAATTGTTTAAAACTCATCTGTTTTACTAGCAGTCTCATCTATTCACCTTCGTATGAGCCCCATGAAAATGCCACTAGGGAATGACATTTCTACTTCAGCTGTTGTGTTAGTAAATAGTTGTGTTGGTTTTGTTTTTTTTTTTTCTCCAAAACCACTGTATTTTAATGGAATGGCTTTCTGTCACAAAAACATGCAGAAAGCACAACTCGGGAGAGGTAGAACAAAGGAAATATCATCTTCATTCTACCTTTACGTCTCACATGGATGTGCCTGTAGCAATCTTACTTGAATTCTGGTGGGCTAGTGCGTGGTCCAGGATAGATGAAGTACCTGGCTCAAGACTCATCTTCTATATGGAAAGCATAGAACTTTCTATCTCAGACTCTCGTAATGATGTTTGTATGGCACCAGAGTAGCAGAAAGAGATCAGAGATCTTTTTTGGGTGAACAGCATTTGGATCTGCTGGAAAACATGCAAGTTTTAAGACCTGGCTGCGCTGTTTCCTAGGGAATCTCTCATCCTCTGTGAGGTGAGGGTTTTAGAAAAATCATGGAAGATCATGATTCTTCAGATCATCCAATATTTAGAGAAGTGCAGTATTATTAAAGATAGAATTGACCTATTGACATTTAGTGGGAAAAAAAAAAAAAGGATTCCTGGGCAGGATGGAAACTCAGGGAAATGGACATGACTGCTTAGAGAAGTGCAAGAGAGAAGGTAAAGGTAAAATCAAGAGTTGATGAGCAATTGTTTGTCCTGAGAGGATGGATTTATCATATCTGTCAGCGGCACTTTCATATAACAGTCTACCTTTTAGATGTTGTTTCATCTGTGATCTCTGCTCTGAAAAATCTTTCTTCTGCATTCTTTAATCTTACAGCTGGAATATTGAATAAGTGACCTTTTCTGACTCAGACACATTGTTGTCTCTGACCTCCTCAAATCATGGTTTCACCTTTGTTTCTGCCAGATGCCTCACTGCCTTCAGTCTCCCATTTCTCTGCACCTCAGAAACTGTCCTTCATTCCTAGTGGAGCCTTTCCTGATGAGACCAGCTCTGTCACAGAGCTGCTTTTCTCACCACTTGCCTCTCAGGTCATTGTAATTGACAGGCATTTACATTTTATTCCACTTTAGGAAAGCAGCTTCCATACGGAAAACACATTTTATTTGATGTTTGATTTATCCAGGAGCTGATCTCAGTCATAATAACTGTTTCTCATTCAGGGTTCCTGCTTTTCTTTCTGCATTTTCCAGCTGGACTGTTGGAGGCATTGGAGGTCAAGTGACTTGTCCCAGACTATGAGTCAGTGCTGTGAATTTGGACTAGGACCCAGTATCCTGAAGGCTCCCAGTCTTTGCCTCTTACCATCACTAGACCATGCAGCATCTCTGAAAGGTTTGGCTCTATGGAAAAATACAAATTAAGAACACTGAGTTTGAATCTTCATTCCCAGAATGTAGTTATTGAGCCTTGTTCAGATTACAATGAAAACATGTTTTTTTAAGTAAATAAACCATGTAACAACATTTTGGGTTTTGGCTTTCATCTCCTCTGCCCAGCTAAGTACTGGCAAAATGTTTTTTATCAGCAACTAATACAGGAAGCAAAACACAAAGGGGAAGAAATCTAGAAATGTTTGGCCTCACTGAGACCGTGATTTAACACATTTTGGACAGACTGACTCCTTTTGTGGCTGTATGCAGTTGTAGTTGGGTGCCTATTCCATTTAATTTGAGAATACTGCTGCTGACAATTTGAGGTTCAAACCCTCCTCTTTATCTGTGATATATACTGGGTTTTCTCCAGGGTGCCTTCTGGATTGCTTGGGCTTTAGAGATCTTAATTAACTAAGACATTTTGTTTTCAGAGCAGCTCCACAAGATGATAGGGGCACTCCCCCATTTTATAAAGTATCATAAAAGTGCAGGGAAGTTGGTGCAAGCGTTTCTGCTAAGTTTGGGACTCCAGTCTGAGGTGTTTAGACTTGATTTATCAGAGAAAATAAATTAAGTTGCTTATGCTTTAAAGGATTTTGGCTATTATTGGCTGATTGGTTTTTAAAGAAAACTGAATACAAAAATTACTTGTCTGTGAACAACTTCAATGTATTTCCACAAGATGCGGTTTCATTAAGTTGATCTTCTGTCCCAAGTTTTGGTCTGACAGCACCTGTAGCTTCTTGTTTGCTCAGTGAAGAAGTAATTAGTCTGCTGACATGAACTCTTTTGCTGAGGTCTGATCAAACTTTTTTTCTTTCCCTGTCCACTGGCTCCTTATTCTAGTCTCCAAACTTATACAAGTGTGAAATAATGTTTTCCCCAGCCAAGTGTTAAGTCCTTGTTCTTAAGCATTATATTGCTAGACATTACTGTCTGAATGTATTATTGATGGGGCAAAGTTACTCTCATTTCAGGGAGCAGTGCTGCAATTGCACTGACGCTCTCCAGAAGACCGTCCCAGCCACGAAAGAGCAATGGGAATGTTCAGATTAATTGGTTGGAGACTCACAAAATTATAGGTAGCTGAAAAGAGACTTTTATAATGCAAACTATTCAATAGCCTTAGCTTTTCCTGAACCAGCTGTGAACAGAATGAAGCTGACAATGGCATGTTGGTTTGGCAAGGGCTACTGTTACATTATCAATACAGCCATCAGGCTGAGTTTGGAAGAAAGTAAAACTTGACTAAGAGACTGTACTATTTTTCTAGGTACCCGTGCTCCAACTTTGTATTTCCTATTGTCTTTTGAATAACATAAGCCCCCTGGCTGATGCCTCCTTCTTTGTCACCTCATATATGATGAGGACTAAATTCACTTTTAGTCCTAGAATACTGATAAATCTCCCATCTTCTCTTTGACTTGCATATCTGTATTCCCATAAACCAATGATAACAGCACTCCTGATGATACATTATATAGTCTTTTGCTGGATACTTAAAATATAAAAGCTCATCTAGTTTTGAAAGTCCATTAAGTGTGATGATGAAATGGCATCCACATGCCATAAGATTCCAAGAGAAATATTTCAAGGTTAGCAATTTTTATAAGTTGTCTGCTCTTTGAAATTCAGTCCTCATGGAAATTCATATTCTCATGAAAATTTCAACCAACTCCTAACAGACTAGAACTGGAGCAAATCTGTCTGGTTTTGATTTTAACTGGAGTCAAAGCTCTTAGTTCAGTATTGGACAACTACAGAGACAGACTCATGTAGCTGAAGATAATTTTTTGCTGAAATGTTGGGTAAATCATGGCATTACAGTTGATGTTCTCATTATAACTCCTCTCTAACAGACTTCACCTAATTATGTGCGCACACAACTTTTTTAACTCACTTTGTTTATGTTTATCCTTGTACACACAGCATGAGGAATTGTCACGTGTGCTGGAGCTTATGAGGGGGGAGAGGGTGTTGGTTCAGTTTGGTTTTGTTTTGTTTAAGCTTGAATTTGAACTGTGGAGGTGGGGTTTTTCCAATTGATATCTGCCTTGGGTATTTTTTGAGACAGACACTTGTGAAAAGGAGAACATCTGGTTCAACGTTGTTAATCTCCATTTAGAGAATGCAAGTTAGATATTACAGAATCACAGAATC
>JAOQGH010000002.1:21543785-21573706 GCA_025769975.1 Gallinago jamesoni | reverse complement strand
ACCATTTCATGGTCACTAAACCCAAGACGGCCTCCGACCTCCACATCTCCCACTAGCCCTTCTTTGTTTGTGAACAGAGCAAATATTTTGTTTTCCAACATTGTTGTTTTTCTGCTTTTGAAACTTTTCTATCATAGTGGAACAGGAACAGTATGCATTTTGTAAGTACAATTGATGTGTTATGTAAGCAATGGATTTTTTTTTTTTTTTAGCTCCTCCACTGGAGTGGTTAGTTTTAGTGCTAACTCATTATGGAAAGATGAGCTACTCTAAATAGCAAATTATGGTTCTGCTCACTTTGTTGTGGGACTATAGTATGCAAATGGTGTAAACTGTTGCATTCAAATGAGAGAAAATGAGGGCTAGGGAGGCCTGTGTGGTTTTTCACCTGCTGCAGTGAACTTCTGACTGCATAGAATTTGTATAAAGCCTAGAAAAGCATTAAAGTTTAACAGCTACCGGTCTTTCAGCAAATCACTTGTAACAACCAGTGCTTGGAATACCAGTTGCTCCCTTGGGTTTCATAAGTGCAACACAAGAATGCAATTTTACTTTCACTTTTTCCCATTTTGCTTTTACTCTTATTTAATAAAAATTACTAAACACTTCATAAGGTCTACTTTGCAATGTACTTTGCCAGCCCCCCATAATTGTAGCCAGCAGAAAAAATGGAAATGTTTCCTTTTTTCTTTCTTTTTATTTTTTTTCCTTCTTGCAACAGCCCTTTATATTGCCAACAGTGCTTGACATGACATTTCTTCTTTCTTCCACGGTATTCCACAAACTCGGCAAATGATCATTTTGCTCATGACACAGGGCATTTTAGCAAAAAATCCTCATTCAGTGCTGCTGTTACCTTTTGAATTTCCACTGACCTATCTTTTGTTCCAGGAACACTGCCCTTGATGTTAGTTGCTGAACATAGGAACAGGTAGTTTGTATAAAAGGCTCTACCTCATTGCAAGAGGTTAATACTGCGGAAAAGAAAGGAAAAGTGATAACCCTCACTTTTTTATTAGTAGGTTTACTTTTTACTGCAGTCATCACTGAACTTTTTCTGTAAGGAAAATGCTTTGGAGGATTTAAATAAAAGCAAACAGCTTCCACAAATTTTGCTACTTAGAATAATTGGAAAGTTTAATTCAGCAAGTTCTGGTTGTGTTTTGCTTGGGGGAAGATACCTATATGTATTAGAAGTAGGGGGAAAATCTGTGGGAAATCTGTTTTATCTTTATTAATTTTTTTTTTAATCAGTTATGACACGGTGCACCAAGAATGACTATTTCCCTCTTCCCACCCCCCACCACTCCCCCAATGAATTCTTCAACAAGTAGCAAATTATTTAAGATAAATGCCTACTGCTGTAGACAGCTGCCAGAATAGAAGTGAAAATAAACTGGTGAAAGGAAACTGCCCAGTTCATGGAAAGGGCAGCAAGGATATAGTGCAGCAAGTCCATGACACTTCTGGATACACATGCTGAAAGACTTACCCTGGCTGGCCTGCTACAAATCTCCCAGTAATTCATTAAGGGGAAACGCTCCTTGCAACATTTCACTCCTGTTTTAACACCCTTTGTCTTTACCTTCCATACTCAGTGGGTTCATTCCTATGTCAAGTGAGCCTCAGTGAAACCACTTTTTCATTCCTGATAGAGCATACTGTTTTGCTCAAGTAGAAAGTTTAGATGGATGCTTTTACTGTAAGTATTTTAACAGTCTGTGGTATTTTTTCAAGGTTTGGGGTCAAAAGAAGGATATGATCATTGTGATCCAGTAAATGATGTAGAATAAAGTAGCGTGACTAGTGACTGAAACAGGGGTGAACGTTGTCATGTTTTGCTGTAAATTTGAGAAAGAACCTTGAAGAAAGAGTCATCTTCTAAATATAATGCAATCAGCCATATATTAAGATGGAAATATAAAAATGTATCTTGGTTGTTCTAATCTGCTTAAGATCTTTCAAATCATGGAATTAATTTATTTTCATTATCACAGGGGCCAGTTTGCTATAATTGTCTAGGGAGGAATCCCATTAACTTCACTTTGAATTTTTCTGAATGCTGACCATGGGATTTGACCTGTTTAAACAAAGCAGTTTGCCATTTATTTCAGCTAGTATTTAGTTATATCAAGTGTCTCTGTTCCTCCTTATGTAACTTGACAACCCTAAAGAAAATTGTAGCGAGTCCTGGTTTAGTAATTTTGTATTTCTAAAACAGATCAGAGTGACGGGACAATACTTGAATTTACACAATAGTTACTGAAATATGTTGGCAGAAAGCTAGGTCTGGATGACTTGAGAAGTAAAACTGTCATCTTTTGCTCGTAGTTTACAGTTTTATGAGATTAGGCAGGTTGGGAGGACAAAGTATGGCAATACCAGTACTTTTTTCCTTTTTTTTTTTTTTTTTGCCTTTTTCTTTTTTTAACTTTGATAGCTGCATAATGGCATGCTGGCAGTTGCTGCTGTATCTGGAGCTGATTTCATTTTCTAAACAGCAGTGCAGATCCATGAGCATAGCATGTGGAGAATGGTTCTATCAAGAGAATGTTTCAGGATGGTTCCAGCAAGCATGCAGCTCAAGAACAGTCTGTTTTACATTAGTGTGTCTCTGTGTACAGATTCCAATTTTTAAAAGTCTTGCTATTTCCCAGTCTATAAAATGGCTCATCACTGATGGCATTCTGTGGGGCCTCTGGATTTCATTCATAAACCTTTACAGTCTGATGGGATTTCCATGGTTGAGACACATTCCATTACACAGATGCACATACATACATGTGTCAGCTGCAGCCATATCTGCGTAAGGGGAACTCCTCTTCGGTGGAGACACATAAATGAACCATCTTCTAACTGAAAACTCTTTATCCTGGGCCAAGAGTGGACTGCATGCTCACATTGTCCGGCAAGAAAGCTGACCTCTATAACTCTTGAAAGTTTTGCTGCCTTGTCTTGTTTGATTGTTTTCTTGTTTTCCAATTGATTTTTAATAGTACTAACCAGTGTGACTGAAAGTACCACAATCTAGGCTGCTGTGATCCTGTTCACTCTCCTGTGGATTTCAGCTCAGGGATTCAGTGAGCTGCTCTTTCCTTGGTTTAACGCAAGTGGTGGTTAGATTTGCTTGTTGTAACCAGGATAGAAATATCCAATGTTATAAAGCAAACCCTGTGCACAACAGTTATTTTTTTCACTTGCTGCATTGAGACTTTTGCAATAATTTCTTTAAGTCTCCGTCTTTGTGATTAAAACCTTCTCATGTTTGTATGTAGGTGTATGTTTGCTGTTCATTTCTTAAAAATCCAAAGGAGTATATTTGGTACGGAAGTGCCACTCTTGACACTCATTATGCACATAGAATATTAACAAAGTTTCCTTTTCACCCTTACATTTTAGTATTGCTGTTTTCCTTTTGTGAAAGGAAGAGAAGGCTGACAGATGTAGGGAAAAACATCAAAAGCTCTTTTAATAAAGTCTGGGGAGCTCTGCATGGCATGGGACAAAATTTTATGGGGGATATTTCAGAAAAACACCATGGCCTGTAATATAGCCTATATACTGATCTCAAGTGTACAAAATTCTTATACAATTTTAAAGTTTTTTTAAAATTACATTATCAGTTTTAATATGGTAATACACATTTTGGACATCTCTGTGCAAATAAGGTGATTTATGACCTTAAAGTTAGCATTTAATACATCTCTATAATCCATAAGAATCTATTTTTATATAAAAAGTCTATTCATTACTGTGTGTGAGGTAGGAACAAGAATTATATATTCCATGGGCTTTAAGAAAAAGAGAGATTTTGCTCTTAAAGATGCAGGGGCTTTTGTTTGTTTTTCCCAGAACATTCCTTCTTTTGGAAACAATTAGTAACTTCGAATAACTAGATAGCATTTTGAGAATGTTTCAGCTTCAGAAAAAGGATCTGTACCTTATTGAGATAGCACTAAGTACTTTTGTGTGTTTAAGGCTGACAAAGTAAAATATCTCTAATTCTTAATCTCTTTTCATAGGTAAAGTAATAGGTTAAAACCTTCTGTTACATAAATCATTATTTGCACTTAAAGATTATTTTTATGCCTTGTAGTTTGAGCAGGGCAAGTGTATGGAAGTAAATATTGTTTAAGTTCAAAATAAGAATCCCAAAGCTAAATTTTAAATAAAAGGATACATACAGACCTGTGAGGTGGAGTGTCTACCTTGTCAATATATGTTTAGTATAGGAAGGAAGAGAATTTGTAACGCGTAGTAAAAACCTGAAGGGGCGTTACGAGCAGCATTGCTGTGCTGGTCATGCGTCTGCCTCAGGAAGTCACCCTTACTTTAGGAAGTGTCAAAAATAGGAAAATGAGAGGCTAGGAAGATGAATAATAGAAACAAATCTATCTGGGCATGAAAAGAAGCAACAGTGCGAGTTAGAAAAGTCAAGATTCCATAAGGCTTTTCTCCAAGTGGAGCCTTAATCCAGTAGCCTGAAGTGTGTGCTTGAAAAATTAGCAAGAATTGTTGCTAGAACAGGAGACCTGGAGAGATTGCTTTTATCAAGCTGCTGTGTGTTTGTTGTGCCATTGAATGCATGGTGGCAAGTGTGTCCTGCCATGCTTCTCTGACGTCCCCCAAGGATCTGAGGTTAGTTTACCCTGACCAATCCATTACTTTTCCATCTGGTAGCAAGGGGAATTACAGCAAGTGTTAGGGAGGAAGGCCAATGTGGAAAGCAGTAGGTTTCAGAAATGTTACGTTTCCAAGTATTCCAAAGCCTTAGAGATACACAGACATGAATAAAATAGTTTTGCAGAACAGTGTACAGTGTAGTGGAATAGCTGCACATTTTCTGAATTGGGTCACATAAAATGCTGAATTAGCTCATCCCTACCTCAGCCACTTCAGAGAGGTGCCAGAGCCTCTTGGAGTTCTCGGACAAGTAACAGCTCAATCATGGGAGAGGACTGAAGACACAGCCCAATAGTCATGTACCCTTTCATATGCTTAAGGTTCTCATTCCTTTCCTCCTGTGATTCTCCCTCCATCAGCTAGTTCTCCTGGGAACAGCTGAGTATTTACCAGGAGGTAAAGAAACCATTTACCTCTAAATTCAGGGCACTGGTCCATTTAGAATTGGGTTTACGTTTTAGAATTCCTTGTAGTAGTCTTCCTTCAGTTGAGTTGGCAGTTGCATAACTTTTTCTCCTAGGTGAAATAAAACTCAGACATTTGCATTTAGGTTTACGTTGTCATCACCACTCTAAAATACATCATAAAGAGACCAACCCAACACCGCTAAATTTTACTGAGCCTTTAGTAACCTGTGAAATCACTGCTGGCGACACTTGTACATGATGATGGCTACTTGTTAAGAAAGAAGAGAACTAAAAAGAAATTAAGTTGTAGTGCAAAACAATTGGATGCTTTTAAATGAATGCCTGAAAGTGGGAGAGCCCACTGTGCATGGGTGTGCTGGTATTGGCAAGTAAAATCTTGTTTAAATGGAGTGGTGGAAATCAAGACTCTTACTGTACTAATAAAATAATAAAATGTAAAATAACACTGGAAAAATGTGTGTATGGCTGAGTAATGACATGAGTCAGGTAAAGTAAAACCACCAGGTTTTCTTTTCAGTTGCTGTAAATAAGGGGCAGGTCCACTGAGCAGAGTTGCACAGGTATGGACTAGCTTGAAGTCCAAGATAAATTGAAGTCACTGCAGCAGGAGCAGGGAGGGTAAAGTCTTGTGTAAGGTCAGGAAGGACAACTGGTGAAATTCTCTTCAGGACAATTGTGAGTGGGACAGTTGCTTAATACTGTGTCTGCCCAGCAGTGTGTTTTGTGATGCTATCAGGATGGCTGGAGCACACTGGGGGATCTTAAACATTACATAGTGCATGGTAATTCTCAACATCTCAAATGCCCTCACAGTTTGGACTTCTGAAGCATCAAGTGGTACTGGATGATGGCCAGCAGCCCCAATCCTGTCATCAGTGACCTCTGGAGAGGATCTGAATGCGAGATACACTTCTGTTGTCAGTTATGCTTCTATTCCTTGCCCCGTGTTTATTGCCTTCCTATAATCAGTGCTGCACTTCCCATTGGGACTTTATTGTAAGAACACAGACACTACTGGGATGCAGAGGATCCCTGTGTGTCATATGGAGGCAAGAAAGCATGTTGACAGCATGTTATGAGAATGGGGATGACGGCTGCTGGCAGAGCCCAGGGAGCAGAAAAATCCTGCCTTGAAGTGAGAAGACAAAACCAGACAGGTGTTGAGAGTCCCAGCTATGACAGCGGGTATGTTTCCATGCCCAGCAGTGTCAGCACAGCTCAGATTGCTTTGATCCAGAGAGTGGCACTGATTTGAGGTGGGATCTCTGTAAAGATCATGGGGCAATCTCATTACTCTTTGCTGTTGTGATGCTTTTGGATTCCTGTTTATTCCTGAATTGCATTATGCTTATGTTCATAGGTACTCTTTTTTAAAATCTGTCTAAAATTTAAGTTACTACTCTATTCCAGTTACTGAGTATCTGGAATACTGTCTTCCTACCTTCACAAAGAATGTGCTGTGGGAGCCAGGGATATTTGTTTATTTCTGGAGAAGAAAAACAAAAACCTCCAGCTTCGTGCTTAGCATATGGTCATGAGCAACAGATCAGTTCATCTGCTGGCCAAGGGAGAAACCCTTATACAGTCACTGAAGTGCATAAAACCGTAAAACACAAAGTGAGAAAATGGTAGTCTTGTCTTCAAGGATTTCCGAGATGGGCATCCTCTCCATGTAAGGAGAGTGAAACTGGGCTGGCTCACAGGAGTTCTGGGATTGATTGTAAGGCCCTTAGTGCAGGATGGTCAGAGCTAAAATATGAACTTAATTGAGAATGAGCTTCAGTGAGCTGCCATGGGGATTACTTGCATGATGAAGAATCACTATGAGTAAACCTGGCCCACAAAGATTTCCTGAGGATCGTGTGGCAAGTTAATAGCTGTGCCAGTAATACAGCCTGGGTCTCTTGCACTGCCAGAAGCAAACAGGGCAATTAACAAAAAAGCATCAATGTGGATTTTGGCCAAAATAGGAAGCCATAATGTGTTTGAGACGACAAATGCCAAAAGGCATTTAAATTCACCTCTTAAAACCACTCAACTTACAGGTACTTTTACAAGTCTTAGTTGGACAAATGAGTAAAAGAGAACAGATGCAAAATTCCTTGTTAATCTTCTTTCATTTAGTTAGTTCTGTAATCCATAGAAATTATTCTTGCTCATACAGAGTAACATTTGCAAATTAGGTGGGGGAAAAAACCCAACAAACTCACTCCTTTAATTTCTGTTGAGTTCTTGGTTAATTGTAAGAAATTTTATGTACCACTGACTTTAGTAATGTCTTGGGTTTTTGGATGTTTTCCCCTTTTGGTTTGTTGTCATTTCCAGATATTTTTAGTCCTGTTTTCTCTGAAAACAGAGAGCATACCTGATTTACTATGTCCTTTTTAACTTGAGTTTAAAAATTCTAGAAGTTCAATAATAGTTTTTCTTGCTATGAGAAATTAAGTTCTCAATGAAAAAGGCTTTTATATGATGATTGATAGGTCTACTGTATTTCTGGTTTTAAAATGCACTTTGTTCATTTTTTTGTAAAGCAGAATAGTGTCAATATTACATTCTCTTCAGACAAGTCCACTATAGGCACTCAGTTGTCAAAATGTTTCAAAAACGTATAAAAAATAAAGAAATGAATAGAAGCTTCCTTGTTCCTTAAATTATTACTGTGTTACCCTGAACTGTAAGTGAACCCTTTTTGCTTATAAAAGAAGCAGCTGTTCATGCGATTGAAACCATGGTTCATTACAAGCTGACCCCAAATTCAGGAGTAAAACTTCCTCTATTTTACTACAACTATTCAGACGTGGACTAGAGATAAACAATAATCAAAATCAGGATGAAACTTGACTGGGAAACCCTCTATACTCTTTGGCAGAATTATAGCAGCTCTTGGATCACCAAGAGTGATATAATGTTAAATGACCCTAAAACATTCCCTTCTCAAATGCAGCAGGTCTGTGCTGCCAACTCTGGAGGAAACAAAGGCTGATTGTAATGACTCCTTAAACATAAGAGTATAGAAACATTAATTATCACATTTTTTCACATTAAACATTTACAGAGAGTCAAGATGAAAATAGACCTGTTTATGTTGATTTTACACTTTTTTTGGGTAAACCATGTGATTAAAACAGATTTTCCTTCCTTGTGTCTTATTTGAGTTTTGTATCTTTCCTATATGGGTTTGCTTTTTAGCTAATTTTGAAATTATTTTGGATGTAGAACTAACAAAAGTAAGCTAATATGCCACTGCTGTGTTTTGACTGCAGATGTATGTCTAGAGTAATGTCATACCAATGTAAAACATAAACTAAATTAATGCTCATTACTGGCCAGCTCTTTTATAAATGAAGTAGGGCAGTGACATAGTGCCTTGGATGTATGTTTCTCTCTTTTGGCCTATTGTGTTTGTTTTCTCTCTTCTGTAGCTCCCTTGTTTGTTGTTGTCCAAATTTGAGACACAGCAATCCTTTCTGATATTATTCATGACCCATATAACGAGACTTAGAGATAAGATCTTTTATTATTTACTAGGTGCTGTACAGAGTTCCTAAGATTTCATGATCACGTACAAACAGGAGATTCTTTATGAATGTATGTCTGTTTGCCATGATACATTTAATTACACAGATTGGGGACAAAAAAACTGAGTCACAGTGAAATACAATGTGCATCAAGTGGTAGAAATATTAATGATACTTTTTCAGTAAACTGTAATTCTTCCTCATATTGTAACTGTGTTCAGACCATTTTTTTTTTTTTTTTTTGCATTCTGACCTAACTTTCTTGTGGGGATATTAAAAATCTAGTAATGGGAATGTATCTCTGAGTTTTTTAAATGTGTTGTGTCAAGGCCAGGCTGGACGGGGCTTTGAGCAACCTGGTGTAGTGGGAGATGTCCCTGCCCATGGCAGGGTGGTTGGAACTCGATGATCCTTAAAGTCCCTTTCCAACCCAAATGATTCTATGATTCTAAGTGTCTTAAGAAATTGCTGGGAGAAAAAAAAAAAAAAAAAGCTGTTCTATGCTTAGAAATCTGCTGGCTGGGGATGTGTAATATTGTTTTGAGATAAACTGATACTATCTTCCATTGGTACATAGTTTTCCTCATGCCTTACTCACCCATTGGAGTACTTGTGTTTGACTCTTATTATTTATCTGCATAAAATTTTTTGATTTCCTTTATCCACAGATTTTGAGAGGTTTTTTTTCACCATAGATGAGTGTTTAAAATGTCAAATCTTTGAATGTTAGGAAAGCAAAAAGCACTTCTTTTGAAATGTCATTTTGAGGGAAGGTAATTGAAAAGCTAAAACTTCAGATTTCTCAGAAATACTTTCTTACATTTGTTTTATTTTCTTCACTCATGCTGTGCACTGTGCCCACATGTCTTTTTCCCTACTTAGTAGAATTCGATGTCATTTTTGTCCAGGTCTGTCTCCTGCCTGTCCTGAACAGAAGCTAGGAGGAGACCACCTAATGTTCACATCACCTGGTGCAAATTATGTTAAGAGCTTTGGTTATCAGTCTTCTCTTGCATAAGTCATCTGTTCATGTCATCTTAGTTTGCTTTTGGTGAAACTAAGTCCAAGTCTTACTTTTGGGGCAGATGTGTTTCTGGCCCAGAGTGGCACACTCTGCTACTCAGCTATGCTGAGTTCTGTAGGTTTCAGCAGCATCACATCATGATTCCTGGCCCTGTTAGAGGTGACACCGTTCAGGGCTGACCATACCCAGCAGTGATCAAGCTCCTCTGGCCACCAAAGTAAAAGGAGGATACTCTCAATTTCAGCCCTATGCCTCCGTGGTCATCCCCAAAGAAATATGTCCATTGCATCCACTGCAGCTGCTTAATGTCATCCATGTGTCTGTAATCTTTATTTCTGGGTGAGGAACTCCTACAGAAGAAAAAGAGCAAAGGCAGATGAAGACTTAGTGATCTCTGTCTTCCACTGAAAGAGAAAGTTGAGCTCACCCATAACCTTTTGGATATTTCTTCATGGTCCATTAACTGTTAGGGTAGCACTTCCACTTAATGAAGCTTTTACGGTTCAAGGCAATATCTTGCGGTTTATTACATCCTCTTGTCACCTGATTATGAATTGAGTCAGCAAAGTGTATCAGATTTCTACTGGGGAGAGTGGTTTCTTTTTTGGCTGTCTACTCAGCTGGAAGTGTCTAAGCAATCTTACTGTTAAGACGGGGACCCAGGTTGCTCAGATACTTATGGTAAGTGAGCATCTCTCTTGGTACTGGGGTGATCAGATAATTACCTGACCTTTCTGATATTCTTATTAATATTTTGATATTATGAGCACAAGCTCATTGGTCGTCACTGCTTTCCAAATCTCTAGTGCACAGAATCCAAGGATGGCTTGGTGGTGTTTGAGACCTGCAGCTAATTTCAGAATCTCTCTTGTGCTGTTGTAGAGAGGTCTCAGGTTTGCCAGTTTTCTTGTATTTTCTATTTGTTATTTTTGTTTCTCTAAGAACAGGTGAAATTAGGAGATTTTGGAGTTGCCTTTCAACAACAATGAAATACACCAGACTGAGAAATTACTGAAGAGATTGATTAGGACAATGTTTTTGAATCGGAAAAGATTTATAAATTCATTTGAAATCAATTCATCTGCTCCTAAAATGGAGCCATGCCATTTCCAAGAAAGGGACGGAAGAATGTGCACTCTATAAGGAGGTATAAGGAGAGTAGAAGAATGAATAGAATTGTCCAGTGGGATCGATATATTTCCCCCTATAAGGTGTAATGATGTAAGAGATGAGGAATATTGTTGTGCCTGTTGTAGCTTCAGAGCCAAAGGGAGCAGTGCCACTTCCTGAACCCAGGTTCCCATTTTCCCATTCCTTACAGTATCCAGATTGTCCTGAGTGCTCTCTCCTCTGCCCAGGTGATGGCAAACTCTTTAGGTGAGTGTGCAACGGCACAACTCGCAGACAGTCTGCCACTTTCTGTCTCACTCAGTCTCTCAGATGAATTTCATAGATAAAATAATCTTTGTCATTTTAACCTTTTTTTAGTGGTTTGAGTTGAAGTGTCAGATGTAACTTTTAATTTCCTGCCTATTTTACTTCAGAACAGGTCTTCTGGCGTTATTTAACCACCGTGATACCTTAATGCATCTATTGGTGTGTGACTCTTGCTCTGGCACATTTTAGAAACTCACAAAATGTCTGCAGTTTGAAAAGCGAATTATGCAAAACTGGAAAGTGCAAGGAACAAAGTAGACTTATTTTTCTCCTTATTCTTAAAAAAAACGCCAAACCTGGTTACCTTAATGTAGCCTAGAACAGACTTTTGAAAAAATGACAGAGATCATCTGTGTTTGGAAGATGCTATCTAGATATGTCTTATGCAGACAAGAAACTAGTTTAAAATGTACGGGACAGAATTACTTTAAGGGCCTTTTTGATATTTTGAACCTTAAAGAACTGGTAAATGAAAAAAGTTATCCACAGATACTTGTTCATAGTAAATAGGAAAAAAAATTGATGAAACCCTAATATTAGAAAAAGCCTATACAGAATTTAAGTAGCTGGTTTCAAAGCTAGCAGTGAAGGATGCGGCTTGATGTCATTCATGGCCTCTCTTTTAGGGAACTTAGATTTCCCTGTGGTCATGTTGGATTGACTCAGGAAAATGTAGGGGGCTCTAAACATCTCCCAGGGAGGTCTTCGGTTGCCCGATGCAGAGGCTGCTCATGTAGTCATGTAGATTATATTCTTTTTCAAAGGGAGTCAGAACAAAGCCACCCTCCATGACCAAAACCAAAATATGAGACCTCAAATGTATTAGCCTTTCAGTGCTTGCTTTGTTCTGATGCTGCACCATCTGCCACATGCTACACTGTGATTCTCTTGAAATATTTATTTATTTCTGTAGTGTCTAAAAGTTTGTGCTATAGGTGTTAGAAACACATAAGAAGGTAGTACTGCACCTAAAGATCTTACAAGTTAAACAAATGGAATACGAAGGGAGAAAGGACATTTTTATTTATTTCTGCTTGCCTTTTTTCTGTTATTTTGATTTGTCCATTCTGCTGCTTTATGTAGCTGCTCTATTTTCTAGTTGCTTTCTATAGCTACTAGATATTTTCTTTAATTGCACATACATGCTTTGTTGTCTCTTGTGTAACCCTTTCTTAATCTATCGTTAAACTTTTATGAGTGTTTCCATTTCCTTTTAGCTTTCTTGTGTTTTCGCGCTTGTGTACAAAGGTTTCTTTCAGCTGTAAAACATGAGTTTGTATTCTTCTTCAAACTGTTTGGTTGTTCCAGGCCTCTGGGCAATCTCTCTCTAGCATGTGTGAAAAATGCTGATTAGTCTGTAGTGATGTCGCTGTGCCAGAGCCACTGGGCATCTCCTTTGTGGTTACCAAAGACAGGCCTGAAGCAAGAAAGGGACCTGGGCAGCCTTTACTCCTGCGAGTCTGCTCTGTGCTTGCTTGCCCCAGAATATTGCAGCCAGTAGCATCTTTCACTTAGTTGCGAGGACAGTAACAGTGTGACCTGCACATGTGTGTCCCCAAAGACAAACACAGTCAGTGTCAGGATGTTAAAGCGTGGTGGAGTTCTGTCTCTGCTGTGATTACCAAGAAGCTCAAGAGGAATGCAGACACTAGCTTTTGCAATTCAAACATTTTAACAGGGCAGATTATTTGCAGAGGAGGAGAACATGAGATAAGTCATTTTGTTCGTGTTGCTTTAGCTGTCATTTGTCTCTATAGCTAATCTAATTAAAAATATAATGCAGTATATCAAGAAACACTGATAGCTGGACCCAAAGCTAACAGCCGCTGCAGTGTTCTTCAGTTGCTACTCATGGTTTATTTTATGGTCTCACTGAATGGAGTCTCAAAAAAAGAAACCCTTTTATTTATTGTCCCCACATCATAAAAATCATACTATTCTGAAAATTCTCAGACTGTTAACTAAGTGAGAATTAATACTTTCAGAACGATTACTGAATGAACCAAAGAGGTAGGCTGGGACAGTTGTATTTCAGCTCCAAGATCAAGATCTGTGAACTGGCTTAAATCCAAAGGCTTTGACATAATTTTCTGCTACTGCACTCGTGTTGTATTTTGTTTTCAGTTGGTTTGGGGTTTTTTAATTTTTATTTTGGTCACTTTCTGTATGAGAAAACAGATGCAGTGGAGGGAGTGGCATGAGTGAAAATTGCACACAAAAGGGTTTGGAACTCAGAAGTCCTTTAAAGAAAACAACATACTTCTTAAATCGCTTCTTTGATTTAAAATCTTATCAGCTATTCTGTATTACCAGCAGTAGGATACATTTGAGATGAGTCAAGACTTCTGGCACAAAGCTCAGAACAGCAGGTTTTCAACTAACTAAAGGTGAGAGTGTTGCCCTGTTGTTGATCCTTGACAGAAATCCCAGTGTGACAGTGTCACTTTCCGAGACACCAAGTGATGATGTTGGGTCTCCTCCAGCAAAGGCAATATTTGGGCAAAGACGGCATAGCTGAGCAGTCAGTTGGCTAAGAATGCCTGTGTTAGGAAGGAAGAAAGGATGAGAATAGAGAACGTCTTCTCACATAAAAATAAAATTTATTATTTTAATACAGATTTTCTAATGGATTTTTTTACTTCCCCCTAAAAAGCCTCAACAGTTTTCCATTGGACCCTGAGCTTATTGTTCTTCCACCGGAAGAGGTTTGTTTAAAAAAAAAATGCTTAAAAAAATAATAATAAAGTCCTCTAGTTAAAAAACAGAATCAGACAAAAACCCCAAACCAAAAGCACCCACGCCAAAAAATAAGCTGAAAGATTTAATCAATGAGTGTCATCAAAATTTTATTCAATCTGAAGTACATCTCCTGCAAAGCTGATATGGGAGAAAATAGCAACACTTAGTTTACAAATCAGATATTTAGAGGCATTTGAAATTCAATATTGTTTAGTGCTGATTGTGAAGTAATTGTTCTGTTAAACCAGGAGATTAGATGAAAGAATATGAAATTGTTTAATAGGTAGGTGGCTGAAGTTAAAAATCTGCCAGGAAATGTCACCTCTTGTCCCGTAGTAGCCTTCCTGGGCTAGTAACTTCCATGCAGCTGAAGTTTTGTCCTGTGTGGCTTCACCACAGTTTGGGATGGTCTTTTCCCATGGCACACAGAAACATAATTTCCATGGAATGATAGCAGTTCCTAGGATCACAATGATGTTTTTAATTCTTGTTTTTCTTCCATAATATAGCTACATATTTCTAAAGACTTGGCACTATCTATTGGTGTAGTTGCTTTTGTTTTCAAACTTATTTTCATAAAACTTCAGTAAATCAAAGTTTCTTTAGTGTGCTTGCTTCTGGAATTAAGAATACAAACGCATTAAATCTTACTCTAATGAACGACCTCCAAAGAAATTGCAATCAGGTGTAGTTCTTTCTGGTTTGCTAAGATTAATGAAGTTCGGTGCTCAAAAGGCCAAGTCTCTGTTCATCACAAGCAGGAAATCCAGAGGTGGGTGCCTTTGGTGGATGGAATAACAGAGTCCAGTGCAAACGGAAAAATTAGAAAAGTCCTGTGTAAGCATCAGAATTTTGAATGCTTATGCCAGGTGGTTCTGGATTCCATGAGTTCTTTTGTCCCGTTCAACCCTAATATCAAGCTCACTCAGTAGGGCAGGAGCAACAGTCCATGGGATGAGACATCGGCTTAAAAATGGCAGGAGTGTGATACCTCTGCCTGCCTTTCCCATTGCTGGCTGAACGCTCCCTCTTGCACTCCCAGTTTATGTTTTAGTAGAGCCTCTGCCCTCTTGAGCATCAGCCAGTGCTTGTGTCACTGCAGCTGGTGCCTCTGCAGAGTTCAGCATCTCTTAGCACAGAGGTAGGGCTCTGCTCCTGAAAGGAGGGCACAAGTGATACTCGTGGGACTGCACTCTGTTCTCAACAGTTTATTTATATGGGTCTGGCACTGATTTGGCTATAGCAGGTTTTTTGCTTCTTAAAATGCTCTTTTCTGGCAATGGCTATGTAATTGTTACATTGAAATTTCAGAGGAAGTTTGTTCTAGATGATTAAACCTTGGACCAGAATTTAATAAATCTGGCTCCTCTGGCTCCTGACTTGTTTGATGACAGCGAGCAAGTCATTTTATCACCCCATGGTTGATGCTTACCTAGTTAAGCCTGTTCATATGCACTGAAGCTAGATATTTTTACACCCCAGAGCCAAGAATAAGAGTGTTTCACTAGAATACGAGATGTCTTAGTCTGATGTGACATTTATCTTAACTCATCAGAAGTGCAATCAGTGGGGAGTTACCCAGGTCTTTGCTCATGGAGATAAATGTCAAATGTTATCTGTCTACATTCTCGTACGGTGTCTATCACCATGGTATCTGAATGCTTTCCAAAGCAATAATGTACACAAATTAGACCTAAACCAGTCAGCAAATGATCATCATAAAGATGTCACTGACAATTTTCTGGCAGTGGCTGTTTGGATCGAATCTTTCCTGTTTCCTTTCATTCTGTAACAGACAGTGAGAGATAAGCTTGTTTAATGATTGGGAGGGGAGGGTGGGGGGGATTAAAAAAGATAGACTCGTACAGTATGATGGAATACTGAATTCATAATACATTCTTTCTTTCACCTTCCTTCTAGTTTCCCTTTCTGCCCAGGAGGCTGAAGACATGTTCTCTCTTCTAAAGTCTGTAAGTACTCTAAGTAAGCACTGCCAACAAGGCCAGGTGTAATTTAAAAATATTTATGCATTGTCAGTTCTGGAATTAATCTTTCTTAATTGAATTGACACGAACTCATGTCTGCAGGTAATGTAAACTGTCAAAGGCTCTGCCAGTGACAGCATGTTGGTCAGGGTGGTGAAGTTAACGAGAGATCTAAATTATGATGGAATATCTCAGTGTTGGCTTTGGAGCCTGGTGTTTATAAATGCATTAGTAACATCACATTAAGTCCAGCCTCTGGAGTTCAGATGGGCTAATTATTTGTTTGCAGTTTCTGAAAGAACTGGGTTGACATATGTGTACCTCAGAAGCATTTTAATAGTATATTTGCTGCAGTGAAATTTCTTTAGAATTGAGTTTCCTTTGAGACATACTGTTTTCCTCTGAAATTGGTTAAAAATACTCATTTTTGTCAGATGTAAATTTTTCAGAGAAATGTACTTACCTGAGGGAACTAAGAAACATACGCAAAATTTTAGGTTTGGGGGGTTTATTTTTGACCCTTGGGTATTGTTAATAACAGGTGAGCCAATGCCACAGTAGAAGTGTTAGCTGAGTAGATACAGTGACATTGTGTGGGCAGATCCGCTTTGTATGAGTAAAGAGGAGATAGGGTCCTGCTTGGTGGACCTGTGTCCAAGGGGTGCTACCTTTGTGAGAAACTTGGTGTGCTGTCGTCTTTCTTGTTTAATAGTCAAGGATGAGTAATGTAGATTTTTGGAAAAGAAGATTTTTGAGAAACAGTCATTTGATGAACCCTTTGGATCAGACCCAGAGGAGGCCACTGAGATGCTGGGTGGGCTGGAGCCCCTCTGCTGTGAGTTGGGGGGGGTTCAGCCTGCAGAAGAGAAGGCTCCAGGGAGACCTTAGTGCGGCCTTTCAGTACTTTAAGGGGGCTACAGGAAAAACAGAGATAAACTTTTTAGCAGAGCCTGTTGCAACAAGGGGTAATGGTTGTAAACGGAAAGAGATTAAAAAGAGATTTAGACTGGATATAAGGAAGAAACTTTTACAATGAGGGTGGTGAGAGCCTGGCCCAGGTTGCCCAGGGAAGTCGTGGCTGCCCCATCCCTGGAGGGGTTCAAGGCCAGGCTGGATGGGGCTCGGAGCAACCTGGTGTGGTGGGAGGTGTCCCTGCCCAGGGCAGGGGGTGGCACTGGATGGACTCAGCGTTTGAGTCCGTAGTGCCATGCGGCAGTGGACGGGTATAATACAGTTGAAGTTTGACTGAGCAGGTGGCCACACGCTGAACAATGGCCATGAGAAGATGTTCCCGAGGTGCACCAGGAGAGGCTGGTGGGTGGCTGGAGAGAGGCTCCAGAAGGGGCAGGGCACAGCTCAGCCTGCAGGAACCGTGCTGACAGCAGAACGCTCCCGTGGTCCCGCAGGCTGGCCTGGCTTTTGCTGTGCAAGAAGGATGCGGGCTTCCAACTTATTTCCTTCCCTTCTCATTGCCCCGAGTGTACAAGTTTGTTTTCAGGGTCTCTTGCTACTTCGGGAGCAGGAGAGGTAGGGTTCCCTTTCATTGCTTTGGGGGATTTCCATTCCATTTTCCTTTAATTTGCTCCTCCCTGTTAATCGCATAAGAGAAGCTTAGAGTGTTAAGTGAACAGATAATTCTTGGTCCATGTATATGAGCAAGAAGAACTCAGATTTGCATGAAAATAGATGTCCTCAGGTTAGACCTTTACGTCTGGAAATAAGCTCTTTTCAGGTCTATTTTCCCTCCATTGTTATGTGGTTTATTTAATGTGAATGGTGGATGTTTGGGGAGGGACAGAGGTTTGTTTGACCATTCAGAGTCATTGGCAGGGTTTAAATTGGCACAGCATGGGTGGGAGCAAGATGAGTGGAGACATCTTATTTTTAATTAAAATATACGCACATATACTCATGTAATTGAAGTAAAAGTAAATCCTTTCTCAGAGGTGATTCATTCTACCTGCCTACTTTTTTGTGTTTAAACTCACAGCACAGTGGGACCACCCCATTTTGTTTCAGGATTTTTTAAGGCAAGAAACAGAACCAAAACCTGGAGTAGGTCCCTGGTAACAGAGCCCCTGTGTGGCAGCACCAGATTAAGACTTTACTAGTTGTTACGTTCCTTTCTTTCTTGCATAAATACTTGTCTCAGTCTTCCCCTCCTCCCCCCGTATTAATATTTGACCAGTAGCAGGTATACATACATATACAGTGCATATGTATGTATATACATCATATATATACACATAGTGCATATATAGTGCAGGATTTTGCATGGGGGCTGATGGATTGTGTGGTAGCATGTGTATATTTTGGGCTAGACTGACCTGGTGTGGGTGGGATTAGTTTAACAGTTTAATTGGCTGCCTCCTACTTCACAACGGGAACTTTTTAGCTTTGACAAAAGCCCTCTGAAATGGATCTCCTGTGCTGGCCAGGAGTGTCAGGGACACGGGCAGGAGCTCCTTGCTGGAGTCCGGGAGGTGCCCAGAGCACAGGTGGCCTTGGGAGGCTGGTGTGTGGTTCTGGAACCCAGAAGTAAGGGCAGAAGGCTGGAGTGAAAGTGCTAATTAACTGTGCCGTCAGTTCTCAGCTAGATAGCTATGCAAACAAAACATATGTTAACTATGTTAATTGAAACAGAGGCTTTGTGTGTGTGGGAGTAAAAGCACAGCAGATTCAGATACAAAATCTTTAGAGATCCCCTCCAACTCTGACAATTCCATGATTCCATGAAAATGCTTCTGCAAAGTTTCTCCCCTTGAAATCCGGGAAAGGTGTGTTAAGAAATATGGAGTTTTGCTGGAGAAGCCTGATGCTTTTCTCCAAGATAGTGATGTCTAACGTTTTGCTGCCCACCAGACCTTTCATTCTTTTAACATAGGTAAATCATCTGTCTCTCATGTTTAGAGTAAATGTTAAGCTTCTTAAAGGATTCTTTATCTTGACTGATAAATTGCCATGTTTGCAGTGCCCACCCCACACCCAGAACATATGTGGAGTGGTGGCAAAGTACTTTTTTGTTACTTTATTTTATTTTTATTTTTCCTATTATATTTGTCCTCCTGTGAACAAATAAGTTCTCATTTCTGTGCAGTTGATGTATTCTTGTTTCCCCGGGTCTGCCTGCAGTTCTGAAATAGAGTCTTGGGGCAAAGGAACCTGCTGCCAACTCACTCTGAGAATGTTTTGTTTGATAACTACACCAGCTTATGATATTCTTCTCAAGGCCATAACCCTTGATTTCTGTCTTTAGAGATCACTTCTTCCTGGTATTTTATCTGATAACCTGAGCAGTAAGGAGTGTGCACTCAAGGCTAAAAAGCGTGGGAATTCTGTAAGAAAGGGCATGTCTCACAGGTGTGAGTGTGGAGCCCTGCTCCCAGCGGCAGAGTGCTACCCGGGAGCGGGTTCCTGCCAGCGTGGGGAGAGGAGCAGTGTAAGAGCTGGTGTATTCTGTAATGTCTGAATATTTAAAGCAGGTGGTGCCTGTGGTCCACCCGGGGTGTCTGTAGCTCCTGCTGTGTCCTGAATGTCCTGGTGCTTTTTGGTGCTAGTCCTGACACCTGGAAGGGAACAGAGCTGCCTTGGAGGCTTTCATCAGCAATTGCAATGCATTCAGAGATTTTTGGTGGCTCCAGGGAGGTATGATTTTTCCCTGCTGTGTTCCTCATGTTGCACTTGCCAGTGGATTTCATCTCTTAGCCACAGCAAAGTTTACAAAGGAGACAGACTGTTTCAGAGGGTAGCTTTGTGGTCAGAGCATGGTCAGACTCGACAGACATAATGTGTATTCCCCTTTCTTTTCTGTATATTAATTTTTAAAGAACTTTGTTGTTTTCTTTCTCTCAGGAATCCTGTTTCTAATTAAGGTCCCTATCAGCACCAACGACACTCACCCCTCAGCAATGTGTGAACAGCTGGGGGTGATTTACCAGCTGAGCAAGCACTGACACGAGTCAGTCAGCACCGAACGCTGCCATCTCAGCCCTTGGTGCTGACTGGTGCCACGGAGTGGAAATCCCACCTACACAACAGCGTCACGGCCGGCGGGGACCAGCCTGGAGTCGCCTTGTGCGTGTGTGCCCGCAGCAGGGCCCACAGCCGCCGGCCACTGCGCTTCCCGGGTGCAGGCGGGAGCCATGGGCTGGATGGGACTGTGCTTTCCCTTCTCTGGGAACTGCACCTTGTTGGTCGCTGTGTGCAGGATGTGGCCAGGGCAGGCTAGACACAAGTACTGGAAGGACTCTCTGAACACATGAGACTTGGGATGGCATCTTGTGGTTGTTCAAAGAAATGCAAGAACACTTGCAGATGGTGAGTTTACTGCCTCTTTATTTTACACTGAGCTGCTTTAGGTGCAGATTTTTCTTCTTGAGCTGCGTGATGATTCTTTCTTGAACCGTCTGTCTAGTTGTCAAGCACATGACAGTAGCCTGTTCCAAGAGCCAGGGCTTGGGGTGACTACAGCCAGCCACTGCTGGTGGGTACCTGGGTGTGTGGGAGAGTGGCGCTGCTCTGGTGTGAGCCTCCCTGGTGTCAGGGACAGGAGGACTCGGACGTACTGCTGCTATTGAGCCATTGTCTGTTAAAAGCATTTGCTGTTTAACTTCAGCCTTTCCCTGCCTGTCTCATCCAGCAGCTCCGTTGTGTGGCACGCAGGCACCTCTTCAAACGTTTCCCAGAACAGTCATCTCAGACTCAGATAATCTCTTCTGCGAAGCACAGGTCTGTACTGGGGATGTAGGGGCTGGAGCGCAGCTGAACTGGCCCCGTCAGCTCTCCAGGCTGGGGAAAGCAGACTCGGAGGAGGAGGAACTCCTGGGGTAAGTAATGTACTGTTTTAAGGAAGAGTGGTGTCAGGCACATCTACGCTCTGCCCTTTTCCTGGGGCAGTGTCAGAGCAGTCCTGGCCAGTCAGTGCCCAAGAGCAGCGTGAAGCTGTTCCCTGCACCGTGCTAAAGCTTTGCCAACTGTTTGAACGAGGCAAAAAGCCACTGTCTGTCTGTATGTCTGTACGTAGCCATGTATGTTGGAGTCACACACAGCAGCTACAGAGGGGATTACAGATGTGACCTGTACAGATTACAGGTATCATATGGAAATAGTAATGTTCACACTGTCTGTCTTGTGAGCCTGTGTTTTCTTTTGTTTGTTACTGGAGCGGGCTGGGAGACAGAATGGCTTCTTGGGCTTTTCAGGTTTGTTTTTAATAGTGTTGCCTAATTGTAGTGAAACTCTCAAGCCTGTGCGTGCTTGGACAAAACAGCAGTGGGAAGAGGGTGGACTCAGCTCCCAGGGGCAGTTCCTGCCGCTGTTCCAGTGCTGGGCGAGCAGCTTGCTCAGATCCCAGCTCCAGTGCGAAACTGCTGGCTGGGGAACGCTCTTTCAAGGTAAATGCTGCTTAATTAGAGCCCTTTCAAGCAGCACACTTTCTTGTATTATAATGAGAATAAGGCTGCTGTGATTTTTTACTGTGTGTCAGATTTATGGCATTGATTGAGACCCATTTTAATAATGGACAATCACATATCAGCTCCTACAAGTTGCCAGTTATTTCTGCAGTGCTGTTTTGTCATCAGTGAAGGGATGAGCCATCAGGATGGTGATTAGTCCCAGCTCTGAGCTCTCATTCATAGGTCAAGATGCTTGAGAGCTTCTTACATAAAAAAATGAAGGCTTTTTGACAGGATGACTGCTGCTTGCTCTGCTCTAGCCCACGGGACTTCACAGCCTGGAAATTACTTCATGTAATAGCTTTATTCTAGCTTGTTCACCAGAATTAAGTCAGTATCATTTACTTATTTTGTCTGACAAGTGCATGGTTATTTTACAGTGCTGTGTTATAAGAAAGTGTTAAATGTGCCACTAAATAGAATTACAGAGATTGTTCAAGACTAATTCATTCTTGCAGTTGTTTTTGGTATCTTTTAAAGACAGCTTTATCCAGGCAAGAGTGTGGCAATCATACAAAATGCTGGTTGCAGGTTCTGCATTTCAGGCACCAGAGAACGTTCAGCGACGTGCTTCTGCTTTGCCCTCCAAGAGGCAGGTGGAACCCCAGCCTAGAACCTGATTTTTAGCCCAGGTTATGTTTTGCTGGGCCTGGGGAGAGGACTCGGGCTGCAGCAAACACTTGCCGGGTGCGGATCAGATTTCAGGCACGGGTGGAACCGGGGTTGTGGGATCTTATGCTTTGAAACTATTCAACAAATTTTGTTTCATATTAATTTCCTAGTTAATGAAGAAATTCATTAGAACTTTGTGCAAAAGTATTTACTTACTCTTCACTGTAAAGATAACAGTAGAATACCTTAAACTCCAGAATGGTGGCACTGCATCCTCTGGGAGACACTGTAAATACCTAATGTTTTGTAGTTTTGCAATACATAAAGAGAACTAGAAACTTGTGTTTTACTTATGGACGTTTTATTTAAACATTTGTAAATTATACTAAGTAAACAGCATATGATTTATTTCTATTTGCATGCAGTTGTCAAGTCTTCAGTGCAGTAATTAAGAATTTTAAGCAGCTTGATGTTGAAAACTTTTCTAGAAAGAATGTCTGACCCTTCTTGGACTGCACAGTGAGGTTTCTTCGCTGTACATAATGAGACATCGTGCTTGTTTTTCATTAAGTTAAAATGCAAAGTTTCAAAGTGTGCCCAACAGAGGAATTCTCAAAAGGAAGTATCCATTAAAAAAATAG
This sequence comes from Gallinago jamesoni, assembly GCA_025769975.1. Classification (NCBI taxonomy): domain Eukaryota; kingdom Metazoa; phylum Chordata; class Aves; order Charadriiformes; family Scolopacidae; genus Gallinago; species Gallinago jamesoni. The sequence goes on along the minus strand of JAOQGH010000002.1, from coordinate 21,551,180 downwards.
AGATAGCAATAGCAGGCAGCCTTTTGAGTGATTTTTATGAAAAATCAAATTTAAAACCAAGGAAGTCAGAATTTTACCAGGTGTAGATATTACTGAAGTAAAAAAATGTCCATGAGAGGGTTTATCCTTTGCTTTTTAAAAACACCTGTCATGAACCCGTGAACCTTGGCTAACCTCGGTCAAATTCTTCCTTATCCATCGTGCAGTTCCAAATAGTAGCAGATGAGAAGGATGGAGAGCTTGCTGAATTTGGTCCACAGCCTGAGGCCAAGCCTCATTACTAGTTAAAAAGATGAGGTAAAAAACTCTTTAAATTGGTTTCACAATCTTCATTGACAAATAGTTCTGTTGGGAGAGAAAGGAAGAAACAGTAGAGGTAAAAAGCTGTACACAAAATACTTCAGTGTAGTTTTGTAAAAGACATTTAAGATATTAAAGTAGATCAGAATGTATTCACATATGATAATATCAGTTCAAATACGGTAAAAATGGGTAAGATATTTCAGATTAGACTGAAATCCAGACTTTAAACCATCTATGAACTATTTTTAATTGTGTAGGTTATTAACACTTCTAAAGCATTCACTTCCTCCATCTTTAGTTAATAAGTTAATTCTAACATAAATTTTATTTTTTTCTCACTAAAGATAGTTGAAGTTGTTTATAGCCGTAACTCTATAATCCCTCTCTCTGAAGGAGGTCTGTTGCCAGAGGAGCAGGGGTGATGGCTTTAGGCAGGAGCGTGTACGAGTCCTTACCGGCAGCGAGTAGAGGAGAACTGCTGCAAACAGGAGTAAGACCAGCAAGACCACGAGGCCGATGAAGAGCCATTTAAACCTGCGCCACACAATAAATCTCATTGTCTTGCAGGGATTTGTAAACCAAAGGAAGGAAGTATCCGGTCGGCTGCATTTTGAAAGAAACAAATATTACTCATACTATAAAAACAGGGAAAACTTAAGGATGAGAGTGTAACCCGTGAAAACACTCCGCTTTGGAGGCTGAAGAAAACACAGATAGTTTTGCAATGTAAGACAGTAGTTTCAGCAAACGTGTGCCATTAATACCGAAACCACCTTGCAATTTATCCTAGTGCTTGCAGAAGGAAACACGATTGGCTTTTATAAATGTAGTTTTGCAAAGGATAATTGCTGTCTAATGTATCCTTTACTGCATGTGGATTTTGTGAAAGACATCACAGTAGCGAGACAGTATCTACTTCTCAAGCTAGTGAGAGAAAAAGAGCTTACTTTGGTAGGTCTAGTTTGGGGTTCATGTTGGGTTCATCTCTTCCTTTGCCAGCTGGCCTTTCCTCAGCTTCTTTGTCATTGACAACTTCCAATGTCAATTCAACTTTACCCTTCAGAAAACATGTGGCAGGAGACAAGCATCTTACTGAGACAGCACTAATGGCACTTGTTTGGTACGTACACAGTGCAGCCTGGCAGCAGCTCACGTGTGCTGCTGTGTGGGTTCCAGTTCCTCTCAAACCAGACTTAACTTCTGCATGTGACAGTCACAATACAGTATCAGAGAATGACATAAAATGGTTCTGCTAATTAATTTGTAGTTTTGTTTTAAGCTATCCATTGTTTTTTTCCAATTTAGCAAAAGAAAAACAGTTCTCTTCTTTCAAGAGCAAAAAAACCTGCAATTCTTCTTTTCTCTCAAGAACAAACCAAGGACTGTGCCTTTTCTGAATGACTAAGCATCTCATCAGTTATATTGCTGTGGCTGAGAGATGTTTCTGAATATGTTTCCTCATTTATTAAATTCCAGGAATAAAGTTTAAAGGCAAAAAACATTAGAAGAAACAGACACACTTGAAAGGCTTATTACTCTAGCAAGGGATAAATACACATTTATATTCTTCACAGAACAAGTTAAGGTGCTTTAGGTCTTCTCATTGCCCTCATACTCATGAAGCCAGGCTGGGGGCTCAGTATATTTGCTGTGTACAAAAATGCTTAGGATTTAAACTTTTTTTTTTTTCTGTAGCCTTTAATGCATTGAGGATGTTTCATATTTCTCCTAAACAGTAACGTGATAAATTCATCCTCACAATAACTCTGTTGGCTGCTTTGGCAAGATAACATGACTCAACCTGGCGCCAGAGTCCTTCAAGTTAAACAGAGCTAAAAACAAAAGAAACACATTTAGGCATTAAACTCCCACTTTGAAACAAATTATTGATGGAGCAAAATTCCTGACCTTGTGCATGGAATGTTCTGTTTACTCCTCCTCTGTCTGTCCACTGAAAGCTAACAGCAAAGTGGGGACTCTTAATGGTCTGTCTTTATCATTCAAAAAGCAAGGTCAGCACATTTCAAGTACATTTTTAAAAAGTACTAGTCATACCGCTAAAATACGGGAGCCATCCTTTTCTACGTAGCATGGCCACCATCCTTTCATGGCTTTCTGCTCAAAGAGAGAAGCGGTTCTGGGAGCCTTCTGGGAGCTGTCTGCCTGGAATTCCGGGATCATGCTTATAGTGCACTTCTCTGGAGTCTTTGCAGGAATGATGGTTTTATGTAAATCAAGTTCCACAAAGCCTGGGAAATGGATAAAAAAACCAAACTCTGCATAAGACAACCAACCCTACAGCACAGTAGTTCTACAGCAGCCTTTCCTCTCTCTAAACACGGGATACAGGAAAAACAATCACAAGACACATTATACCCTGTGATTAGTAATTTTACTTAAAGTAAGAAACAAAGTAAGTTTCCAGGCACATTATCGTTTGGTGCACTTTGTGGCAGGGCTCACCTGGATGGAAGTACCTTGGTTTTCCTGCCAGAAGGCCTTTACTGAGTGAATATTCACTCATTCCTTCACGGGCAGCCCTGTACTTGTGTGGGAAAGCAGGAGTGTCTGCACACTCAGTGGCTCATTTGTAAACACAATCCTTATGCCATAGTTTAAAATTGTTCGTTTTATCTCTTATTTTGAATCAAGAGTAAATCTTTTCTTAGAAGTCTTACCCAGATAGTCATCCAAGGAGAACTTGTCATTATCCCATATTTGAATGATCAGTTTGGGTGGGATTCTGAATTCTGTCTTGTCAAGACTCCAAAAATGTTCCTAAAAAATTAAATAAAACCAAAACCAAGCACCTTTTTAAAATTACTTAGGAAAATTCAAAGCTGTGGTCTGTTAGTAGTGAATTCTGGGGTTGGTGAAAGTGTTTAAGGATCTAATATTGCCCCTAAGAGGAGACTGCTCTTGCTGCCAATGTTCCTGGCCTATTCCTGGCTCAAAGGCAGAACTGAATCTGCTCACACCAGCAGTTTGGGAAGAGCATGCAGAACTGAGCCCAGCTCGCTCTCTCAGTATGTAGGTACAAAATTAGCAGACTAATTACAATCTGTGTTCTAAATATGAAAATCTTTAGAAATACTTACCTTTTTGGAAACTACACAGAGTTGCTCTGCTGGGAGATAGTCAAAAGGAAAAACAAATCTCCAGTTGAAGTTCCCTTCCCCATCCAACGATCGGTAGTGAACATCAGTTTTCTGCTTATTTTCTTCATTGCCAGGCATCCATCTGAAAACAGAGAGAAGTGTTTGCAGTGGGGTTATGCTGGGGCTTGTGTGTGCCATAGGCACGGCCCTAAGTGGCTGTAAACACGCCCTAAGAGCTGCTCACAGAGGGCTGGAGGGTCTTTGCCACCCTTTCTCTGTTTGCTTCCAGTTTGGCACTGTAAATAGGAACATCTGAACAGAATTTCTGACCTGGTAAGACCAGTACTATATCAGGGGTGAGTTATTGGCTGGGTTTTTTTTTTATTGCCCTTTTAGGAGAAATTAGATCAATAGCCTAGTAGTATATTTCTCTGATTTCCATTTCATTTTTTACATTAAAACTAGGAAAATGTAAAAAGAATCCAGGTTATGCAGCACCAAAGCTACCTCCCTGTCTTTTCAGTTGCTTCTCCTCTCAGGAGATGAACTGCTGGGATCTGTCACCACGCACTGCCTGGCCGTGCTTGATCTCCTTGCACCTCTGTACGGCTCAGAGGCCAGAGCTGAACCAGATCGTCGCTGGGAGCCATGCTCTAGGTGTTGCCAGGACATTCTAACATCACTCATTTGTGTTACGTGACAAAGTGCTCCTACCCCTTTACGTAAATGTCACTCATTTCTTCCCCTGTGATGCTCTTTTCATCCAGAAGGACATCTTTGGTGTTCCAGACAATCACCCGCAAGATATACCTAGGAGAGAGGATGTTTGGGGAGGAGAATGGAAAGGCTTTGCTGGGGCTGCCGGACGGTGTGTCCTATGTGCAGGTACTCACTTCTTGGCCTTCCGGGGAGTGATGTTGAAGGGAGGGCCTGGAGGTCCTAAGCTCTTGGGGAAAATATCAACCCACATCTGGAGCTTTCCCTGTAGCAGTGGAGAAGTTGGATGAGGGATCATCGCATCCAGGTTTGTCCTGGTAATCCTGCGGAAGTGCTTATTGACATGCTTAGTACTAATCCTAGCCACAGAGCAGAGCTGACCGGTGTTACCACTGTCAGAACTTGTACAGACTTTCCGTAGAAGCTCGCCCAGTCCCTCACGTTACGGACACTTCAGTTCTCATTCTGTAGGTCCAAGTTTCTGTTTCTCACAGGTGACATTAAGGGCAGTGTCACACGTGTGGCTGAGAGTTTGCAGCCACTGGCCCTGCAGGCCACCACTGCAGATTCTGTACCTCATTCAAATGCAGGCCTCTCTGTTTGTGCAGGTAAGTTTTCTGGTTGCTGCAGAAACTTCCTTAAAAATCCCACCACTGGTGAGTTAGTAAACACAGAAAACAAATGTTGGCCTTTGTTCCTCTCTAACAGAGAGGTCCAGGTAGAGAAATGACAGGTTTGGTCTCATTTGCTGAGTGTAGCTCTCAAGCCAGGCTGTCTCCTTTGCTGTTTGTGAGGTAATAAACACACATTCCCCTTTATTTCAGTAACAAAGTAATAAATAAATCTTTCCCAATTTCCACTCTGTCAGTGTTTAAGATGTCATTTTGGGGTCTTAATGGCAAAACCTAACTGCATTTTGTTGTTTCTAGACTAACCTGCTTTAGTTTCTCAGCCAAGAGAGACTTGGCTGAGAACTATTAATCTGTAGCCTCTTCCCCTGAGCGATCCCACTCTATTGACAACACACTCTAAATGCAGAACTCTGCATCCCCGAGACCAGAGGTACCTGGGAGATGTTGGGCTGGAAGGTGCTGTATAAGGTCCTTGTCTCCACGTGTTCGGGAACCAGGCCCTGGGTCCTGAGGATATGGAGAGCCAGCCTCTCCTCACCTGGACCAAGATGCTGGTGCAAAATTTTGTTGGCATCTGAAAGAAAAGAAATGGAAAAAGAACAGGGGCTCATAAAACAGAATTTTAATTTGAACTTTTAAAAAATATTAAAACCAGATATTTAAGATTGAGCTGAAAATTGCACTCAACATTTTAAAAAATCAAATTATTTTTCTAATTTTCCATAAATGACTGAATAGTTTTGTATCAATATGAAGTGAAGACTGAAATATAAAATAAGTGAACAAGCTCACCTGCTTCTTCCAAAGTGTAGTCTCGTCCCCCATAGTTAATCTTTCTGCCATTCTCTGAGAGGACAGGAGGAGCGTAGCCTTTAAACCTGGCTACGTTTTGCAATAACTGAGTTGGTTTTAGCTGATCACGCCAGGTATTCACACCTGAACTTTTAGGAAAACAACAGAAACACATCATAAAATTATTCACCACTTGGGGCATTTACACATCATGTAAAATGTATATGTTAAACCAATTCCAAAAGGGCAGCGCTGTAACTGCCCACATTGAGGCCACGCCAGTTTGTCAGTGACACGATTTGATACCAGCTTTGGTACCAGTTACCTTGCAAGACAGAGTGATTTTTTTTTCTTTACAGGTCAAAATAATTTGTGCTAATAGATGCCTTCATATTTATTTCTGTGAGTGGGTCAGAAAATGCTGTTAAGTGTGTGTTATCTGGACAGAAATAACACACGTTATCATATAAAGAGAATATTAAAATGTTTGAAATCATGGTTTTTAGTCAAGGCTCTTCTGAAGACTCTGGAGCTTAACTTGGAATTCAGCTGCAGAGTGAGCAGAGCTGCAGAGTACCCAGGAGAAGTCATAACGTTGGTTTTTAACCATATAATTGAAGGAAGCCCAGATTTTGTACAGAGACAGGGTACTAGAGCTTACAGATCACAATTTTCAATAGAACAAAGGACCTACATGCAGTACTGCTGGGGGATGCCACAGTGGGAGCCATAACGGGAAAGGAATCTGTTCTCAAGGTCAATGATGGTCTCACCCACTTTTTCATCACGAGTCAATGTGTCATAGTCATAGATGGAAATTTTCAGATCCTTTTCTTGAGGCAAGAAGCAGCTGAGTTCATACATTCTAAACATAAAAATGTCCAGTTAATGCTATTGCACTTTTGAGCAATACTTTTATTTTTAGACTTATCCCCCCAACCTTAAAAACCCCACTTTTTAGTTTGTTTTTGAGCAATAGGCTTTACAAAATATACAAGGCATGCTTCCAGTGCTGATAAATCTAGCAGTAGTTACCACTCATGCTGCAATTTCTATTTGCACTTAATAATTCCATATGTGCTCCTGTGGATATTACAGCCCCCCCTTTGTTTCCCATGCAGCAGCTCAGATTGGGACTGGGAAAGGAACTGGTGTGGCTCTGCAGCCACTGTAGAAAGGGGACAGTTCTTCAATCCATGGTTTCTGTATGATCAGAAATGTTTTGGGTTTTTTTTATTTTTTTTTTTACCACAGTACAAACACAGTTGGAGCCTTAAAAAATATGGTCAAAATGTTTAGCTTCTCTGACTGGAAGGGATTACTCTGTCATCCAGCCATCCTACACAAAACATTCTCCAGCTTTCTCAAATGAGTTCTCTGAATTTACTTTCAAGATACGCAGCCTCTGAATATCTTACCCTTGAGGTAAAGGATGCCATGGTTAATGATTTCTCTTTGTCCTTTTATTTGTTTGCTTTATTTCTAGGCTAACTTTTTAACTTTGACTTCCAGAATCATTCTGGAAAAACTTGGAATGTTGAAGGTATTTTGTACCTATAATCAAGTCTCTTTGCTGCCCATTTCCTTACTTAATCTGAACATGCAAAATCCCATAGCATGTCATTGGGAAGTGTGTTTTCCCAATCTTCTAGAATCCTTCTCGTCCTCCACTCCTAACGCTCTAACTCATCAAAGTCTTCCTCTAGTGCTGGACACCAAAACAGGCCCAGAATTATAAAGATGATGTAACCTCTCCATTCCTAATTAGCCTTTTTCTATTAGCCTTTGAAGGAAAGGCCAGTGCACTGGGAATGCATGTGAAGCTGATTACTCATCAAGACAGCTAACTAGTT
>JAOQGH010000002.1:21488375-21543685 GCA_025769975.1 Gallinago jamesoni | reverse complement strand
TCTAGAATCCTTCTCGTCCTCCACTCCTAACGCTCTAACTCATCAAAGTCTTCCTCTAGTGCTGGACACCAAAACAGACCCAGAATTATAAAGATGATGTAACCTCTCCATTCCTAATTAGCCTTTTTCTACTAATGTATTTCAAAGATCTTATTAGCCTTTGAAGGAAAGGCCAGTGCACTGGGAATGCATGTGAAGCTGATTACTCATCAAGACAGCTAACTAGTTTTTCAGAATTAAAACTTTCTCTATATTCTATAAGTATACTTAGTTATTCTTGTACGCGTAACACAGAGCAGTTTGAAGACACAGCCAGTGTTTGAGTCCGAGGGACAGAGGAGCTGTAGACCGGCCAAACACCCGTCCTGTCCTGTGGTTTCAAAGGGAAATGCTTTCTGGCACTCTGCTCACAATTAACTGTCTGTGTAGAACTATGAATATGAGCATTGGATATTTCGAATAAAATAAAAACCTTAAAAAATAGGAAAACATTCTAAAATACAATAAATTGGAAATACAAAAATGTTTCTTACCTGCCAAAAATTGGGTTGAGAGTATTAGGGACATAGTTATCTCTGTCTTCAATTACTTTTTTACTTAAGGATATTTTTATGTAAGGATCACACTATTCAAAATAAGAAAAAAATATTAACAAATACTTATCACGGCTAATTTTATTTAAAGTATACTACAGCAAAGTTAGCTCACTGACATTCCAAAAGCAAGAAGTCTCACCAGCCCGTTATTGTCCTGTGGCTGAAGCTGCAAAGCTCGAACGATGTAAATGCGCACGATGCACTCCTGGGGCCCGCTGTCCGGCAGCTCCCGGAACTGCCGAGGAGGAGCTGGCAGAGTGGGGTCGTCGGGCAACGCATAGATCTTAAAGGAGCCCTGAAAACAACATAAACGCTCAGGCAAGGTAAATGTAGAAAAGTAACTCTGCTAGGTTTGGGTTTTCTTATTTATTATATATGGGAAGAGCAAAGTTCCAGCCCGATCCCCAGCCACTTGGAGGTGTTGTGTTTTGCCTTAGCACAGACTGACTGCAAAGGCACAGGCATGTCCCTAGCGAGGTAAATCAGTGCAGCTCTTTGGGGTGCAACACAGTCGCTCAGTTTGCTCCAGCTGAGAACATGTAGCACTTACCTGGTTCCCTCTGCAAAAGCATCATTTAAAGTTTGGGTCTTGGGGTTTTTTTTGTTTGTTTGTTTGGTTTTGTTTTTTTTACATCCAATGTTAACATTATTTTAATCTTTAAAGGTTACAGACAGAGTCACAGAAATAGTACAGAATACCTTTTCTAAATTAATTCTAAAAACATGCTTCCTTGGGAACACCTGCAGGTGAAACTTCAGCCCTGTTGAAGAGGTTCTGGGCAGGTTCTGTTCCACAGGTGCCAGGGAAGGTCTCTTAAGCACCAACAAGATTGTTTTCAATTAACACGTCTCATGGTCAGTGTGAGTGATGTGCAGCTGTCCCTGCCTTAAAAAGCAGAGCCTGCACCAGAGGCTATGAGCATCTCTTGCCCAAAAACATGTCTTTAAACACAAATGCTTGCAGGTAACTTACTTGAGAACTGCTGGTGTGGCTTGTACACACACCTGCATCCAGCACTGGGCTTGCACGCGCGCGCACACACACACACCTGCATCCAGCATTTGTTTGTTGCCCATTATTTGAAATTTACCTTGAATTCCCCAACCACTGATGGATCATCACTGTCCTCAGATTTGCCTCTGTATAGTTTAAACGTGTCACAGAAGTCTGTTAAGCTGTTAAACTCAGGTACTTTTTCCAATTCACAGTCGTACAACTTAGAAAAGAAAAAAGGAAAAAGTGCAGTTCAGAAATTATCACACAGATCAGCCACAGCACTGTGGCACTGCCAAGGCTATTGTGTGTTTGATGGAATGTCTTAAGGAACCAAAGCATTTGCAACTCTTTTTACTTTTACATTGAGTGGAAGCAAATGAAACGTTTGAAGAACATGCTGTCAGGCTTCAGTTAGGCCCTGTTAAAAATGAGGAAGTAGCATTTCAGAAGCTTATCTTTACTGTCTTCATTAGGTGTGTGAGCTGAGAAAGGGAAGTGGCCTGGCTTCAGCCCGTAGCCAACAGCGGTTCACGCGTTGTCAATGTGCAGGTTGGTGCAGGAGGTGCCTGGCACCCAGAGACACCCAGAGTAAAAGCCCATTTGCCTGAAGGTGGGATTAGACTCTGAATACATCGCTTCATGAATGCAGTTAGGTAGAAAAGAAGCAAAGATATCTTTTCTTAAAAACCTTAATTTCACCACATGAATTAAGAATGGACCGTTACAGGAATTCATGGGCAGTTAAATTTTGAAGAACATTTAAAAAAACAGAGATCAGTTTGGGTTTAAAGCCTATAATCATTGAGATGATACATTAATTTACTTTATCCTGAACAATACCTTTAAAGTGTCATATCCTTTTTTAATATACTGTCCACATTTTTCGTGTTCTCCTACTGAAGCATAAAATTTGCTCCACCAATCAACAATTTCTTCCTCCTTAAAGAAAAGCAAATAAAAAAATCGGTTATTGGGAGATAAAGCCTCTTCCGTCACACTGTACAGGAGAACCAGTGACCAGTGAAACCAACTAAAACACACAGCATACAGTCAGCACAAGCTGATCACAGCTTTTATGTCAGATATTTTCACTGTTCTTATCCATACACTTGATAAGCTCATTTAGAAGGCAGTCTGATTTTTTCAGCTCGTTTACAAGAAAGCAATGTATAGATCTTTAAAAGTAGTGTACATTACCTTTTCTGTCAGCTGCTCGTGAGGATCGTCATAAAAAAGAGCAAAATAAAAACAAGGGTAAGGATAGGATCCGTAGAATTTTGTACAGTTAAAAAAAACCTTTAAAAGTTTAAGTTTTTATATATAGAATGTATATAAAGTAAGTTCCTAACATCAATAATTTATAAGTACAGTTAAAATATATTCAGACACTATGTGTTTGATTTTTTTTTTTTCAGCTGTTGGTATGTCCTTTATATTAAACAGGAGTGTAGATACATATATATAAAAAAAATACTAAAAAGCAAGTTTTCAGGACGTTATCACCCTGTGCTTTGTTCTTCACATAAGAAGCAAACCTGAAAGAAACTTGGTTCTCTCGTGGTACCACTGCAGCGTTACACTCTGGATTCCATTTACTGTGTCCCACAGCAGCACCGCTCCCCGCTTTCATCTGCGGGTGCAGAGTGCGCTGCAGCTCATTTATTTCACATGAAAAAGGGGTTTGAAAAACACTTACAAACTGAATCTATTCCCGAGATTCTTTTCCAAACAAAATTAACATACATAAAATTCAAGGTGGTTTTTTTTTCATTTTTTGAACATTTACTTCTTTATAAAACAATTTGCTAATGCTTAATTAACAGCCTTGCCTTGTACTATAGTTTTTCAGTTGTTCACAGACTGGATTTTCAGGAGTATGAAAAAAAATAAGAAGAATTGTAAATTACAGTATCAAACACTTTGTGTGTCTATAGATTTATGGGTAAAAGTAAGTGCAATAACAACCTGCACAATCCAAAATGCTTCACCTGGTACATGACAGATACCATAATTATACCCAGAGAGGCCGTTAAGAGCAAGCCCCACGCACCTCACTTGGAAGCTCTGATCAGCAAGTGTGATTAAAACCCGGTGTTTTAATTTAAAAGCATAACCCATAATCTTTTGTGCAAAGCAGAGGAAATATGGAAAACATTTTCTGAGTAGAAGCCCAAGGCATGAGTAGGTCAGGACATGGCTCTGGTCCTGTTCTGTAGGCATTGCCTCGCCAGGACGCTGGGGTCTGCTGTCTCTCGGTGCCCTTTGACTTCAGCACCATTGGGTCAGATTTGCATGGGACTGGCAGAGTTTCTACAGGCAATGGGAGTGATTTACTCTCCGAAGCCGTATCATTAGTGATTGGCAAAACTTACAGGCAGAATTCATGGGGTAATTTTGAATCCTTTGTCATATTTAAATTTGACTTTGTTTAAACACAATGTTTGTAACGCAGACAGCATGTGTCAGCGTGTGACAGCTTGTGTGACGGTGCAATCACAGCTCAAACTCCCCATTTAGAGCCTTTTCACAGAACATACTGTGGAGAACTCTGAATTTTTCATCAAAACATACTCTTGGAAGAGTTTAAATTGGGAGGAGGATTTTTTTATGTTTTCCCCTTGATATACCTTCAAATAATGCACTTTGTAGCTTAAGGAAGAAGAGGTTAAGAAAGAAAAGAATCAAAACCTTAAGACCTTCTTTAAAATTCCCCAAGCAAATGATGCATCTTCAATATCTGAACTATTAACATTACTACCACTGGTAAGCAGGATGTGCTCACAGAATACCAAAACCCAGAGTAAAACACCACATGAGAAATTTGAGATTTTGGAGTGAAATATTCACATGTAATGGTTACTGTTAGTTTGTAGTGTGCCCAGTGACTTCACCGCACACTGGAATACGTGAAGTTTGCAAGACACTAACACTGAAGTATTAGCTTTTTGAACATCTAGAAATTAGGGAAAGAAAATCAAGAGCCATAGTGGATCCCTAGAAAAGTTAGAATTATATTTACTGTAGATTTATTTTATTCTCCAGGAAGTGGACTTTTAAACAAAGTTTAAATATTAATAGTGTGGTTAAATAATTCCTACTGATTTTTGTGCTTTAGTACATAGAGTCCAGATAAGCTGACACACAAAAATGTTTTCAAATATTTCATACATATGGTACCCATCTTGTAAGAGTTTCAGAAGACAGATACCCTAATCCTACACGAGCACCATCTCCTCCAAAATCCCTTTCCGCAGCAAGTGCCGAGAATGGCGCAGCCCCGTGGCCCCCTGCCCCCGGGTACCTACGTGCACTGCGGTGGGAGAGGCCATTCTGCTGACTGCTGCTGACAGACTGCTCAAACACTGCAAATTGCAATGGAATTGATGAAATTCTGGCACTTTGTGTCCTCAGGGTGTTGTCTGCATTTCACTTACACTTTCCAGTTCACTTTAAATAGTTGTGAATATTATCTCCCTCGCATACGGACGCTGTCACTGGACCTCGCATTATAATACATTTCTTTCGGATGATGTCAAACTCAAAAGGAAATTGTGTCTCACCTTACATAGCATTTCAGCTTTCCCCTCTTATGGTTGAAAACAAATACACAAAGTCAATCAGTTTTGGCAGCTGGTTCAAAGTGCTAAGTTGTTTTTTTTTTAATCTATTTTCTTAAAATTTTTAAAGGAAATAAAAATTATCTGTACCAGCTATAAAGTGTTTCTGTTGGACCAGAAGGTGTAATTCAGATAAAAGTTTAATATGTTCTAAATTAAATATTCAGGACAATTTACTTGTGCGATGAAAGTAAATAGAAGAAGATGGTCTGTGAGAGCCTGAGTATCGTTGTATTAGATACAGAAAAAGAGATGAAGAAGAAATGCCACCAGTAGCACACTCAGAGAGGAGGGAGAGTTGGAAAGGTTAAATTCAGTATTTACTTTGGGACCTCTGTAAGAAAATAAAAAGTTCTGCCTTTTTGAAAAATCAAAGTTGTGGATTAAGAGCCTGCAAAATTACTAAATTAAAGTATCTAACTTTGTGCTTCCTTTAAAAAACAGGCCATCAGAAATTTATGAAAAGCTCTTCTAGGTAAGGTGAACATTTTACAGTCATAAAATAATTGAAAATTTTTCCTTGAAAGTGTAACTGTCTGGAATTTGTCTTCACTCATGTTTCAAGCGAAAGGTAAAATTCTGCAAGGTGAATTATTGTTTAATTGGAAAGTAAAGTTGTATTGAGGTGGTCCTGAAAGAATCAGAGCAATCAGGAAAGTCACAAGGCAGAAGAGGAAAGGAAAGAAAAGAGATGTTTTTGCAGAAAACCTGTTTAGGTGGGATGAGCTGTGGCTGGTGTCACAGCGCGAGGGGCCAAGCTGTGACAGGGACTCAGTGAAGGTCCGTGTCACCCTTTGACTGTGCACAGAGCACACACCTCCTGCCCGTCTGTGGCACCAGAGCAGCAGGGGACACCCGAGGGATGGTCTGTCACACGCCTCCAGCAGCCACTGCGCAAAGGGGTTCATTCTTAGGCTGCTGGGGAACTCCACCCTGCACAAAAAGCTGTGGTTTGCTGTTTACTCTATGGAAACAGCAGTTAAAATGATTAACATATTTCCTTTGCTTTCCTGTCACCAGGTAAATTTGCTCCACCTGGCTTCCCAGAAGGCTGCGTGTCTCTGGCAGGTCTGTCCAGAGAGTGCCTGAGGAGCCACCAAAGTCCAGCATCGAGTGCCAAAGGTTACCTGAGCTGCGAGCAGGGGCTGTGTGTCCTCCATCTCGATCACCGTCTCCTGGCGCGGTGCAGCCGAGAGCAGGCTCACTGCAAAACAAAGACTGCATTAAGGCAATGTGGCCTCAGAAAAATATCTTACTAAACATTTCCATCAGATTGGAAATCTAACCACTTACAGAAGATGTAAAATAAGTCATTGGCTGTATGTTTGATCCTCTAAAGAAAGCAATTAGTTGCCATTTTTTTCCTAAAAATACACAGTATATTTTTGTGCAGGATATGCAAGCATTTCTCAGATATTTAGAATTAAAAAAAGAGTGAAAGTTGGAAAAAACATAGAGGAAAATGTCAGCATTGTATTCAGAGAGTTTTTCTGGATCACCGCGTTGGTACCCAGTGTAGGGCTGCTCTCCCCGCAGGTGAAGGCCGAGCTGATACAGGGGCTGTCAGGGACCCTGCCTTTGCACTGTCCCCTCTTGCACCCTACAGAGGAGTGCAGTAATTAATACCCTGAGCTAGACTGTTTTTCTTTCAGCTAATGTTGTCTCCAAGTAAGTGCCCAAGAGGAGATGGCTGTTCATCAGAACAGCAGGAAGAGTTAACACCAAAGACAGGTCATTCTGGCATCTTGTAAGGAAGCAGAAATTTCCATTTCCCAGCCGCTACCTTTCATCTGGGGGGCGATGTCTTCCGTGGTGGTGTAGGGGTCACAGCGAAAGCTTTCCAGGAGATTGACAGTGCACTGTCCCACGATGGGCTTCCGCCCAAATGGTCTGTGGTCAATGACTTTAATCACGAGAGAGGGGCTGTATAACTCCTCTTTTGGCAAAAGCTGAAACCAAAAGGTTAGAGGTTGGTTATGAAGTGAACAGAAGGAAAATGAAAAATAAAGTTTCCCCCCCCTAAGTTAGAGCTGTTACTTCATTTATTTAACTACCACTATGTTACACTAATGCTACACAGAACTACTATATTCTATAGTTGTACGGTGAATTAAAATTTCTAACCTTATATTACGGTTCAATAAATGTCAATAAGAATAATTTTAGTTGCCTCAAATCTTGAATTTTCTTGACCCTTGCACAATTCCTATCTGAGCAGTGGGAAAGCAGCCACACATCTACAGGTAAATTGATGCCTTTTCAAATAAATATATATATATACTGCACTGAATTATGCATATAGAATTGTATAATTTATCAACATCTTACAGACTTTTACATGATCTGTATTGGAATTTTCAGGCTTGGCATGGCTTGATTTCTTAAATCAAAAAAGGATGTGCAAGTTTTTCTGTTCATTCTCTCATAACAAATCCTTGCCCTTTACAAGTGAGGGAGAACCGATTTTGGTATCGATAGCTGGCATAGAGTTTTTTGCAACATACAACTTTCATGAAGAGAACAGAAGATGGAAAATTTGGTGTCTTTTTGAGGTTTTTGATCACCACAGATTCCACCATTTCACCCCCACATTCCACAATGAGACTCGGAGACATAACAGGGGCCATTTGGTAGTTTTTCATGTTTCGCAACCCCCAAGCCAGAATCTGTAAAATAAAATCCAACACAAGCAAAAGTGAGAGAGATACCAATATGCTTCAGACGATACTCAAAACATAGGAATGAAGAAATAAACTCTTTTCAATAATAAAATGTGACAGGCAAAATATTTCAAGGTGGTTGTTCTAGGAAAGTTGATGGAAAAAATGAAACTCAAAATTACTTAAAGACAATAATCCCCCATATTTCTGACTATGAAACACACACCAGCAAATACAGAGCCCTGTCTAGAGACTGAGGGAACTGTCCGTGTGTTCCCTTAGCCTAAGAGCAAACTGTACCTCAACTGCAGTGAGCTGAACAACTGGTCTGATTCCCTGAGGAACCATGTAGAGCTTTGGTGCTCGTTGTGAGGGAAGAATCGGAAGGTTGGTGCCACCCTGGTAAGACACAAAAACAAGTATTAGTTTCTCTCATCTTCCTTAAATAAATATTGAGAAAATTCTTCACATTGTGACTCACTGAGAAAGGCTATATAATACATCGCATTATATTATATATACACACAAAAATATATATGTGTAAGAAACAGATACCTTGTCCCTCAAGATAAGCTCTGCAGCAAACAGAATGTCCCCAGCAGCTCTGCCGTTGTTTGTCACAGGGTACCAGAGCAGCTTTGGTGTGATGTCCTCTTCTGGCACTAACTTGACCATGGGGGAACAAACACTTCTCCCAAGGAATTCATCTTTACCCTGCAGCCCAAAATGGCAACCAGAGCCATTAATGCATTAATGCAATTAATATCAATAAATAAAAACTAATCAGGGTAAAAAGCATTCACCTACCACTTGGTCACTGTCAAAGAGTTCAATGACAACATTAGGAGGGTTCTGGGCTACGGTCTGAGGCTCCCCATAGATGTCAATTTCATTAAATATGAGAGTTTGGTCCCACGTAGGATTTAGAGTTGAATGAATGATCTCAGTCGTTTTGCTTTGGTGGAGGAAAGAGACGTGAGCGTAGGGATCTGGAACACCACACAGAGACCAGAAGCAGATAGTTACAAACAGGACCCCACTGAGCCATAAGGCACACAAGCACAATTCTAATCAAATACAGTGTATTATTTTTCTTCTGCCATTACCAGTTCTGTAAGCCATTCTATATAAAAAAAAAACACAACGCACACATACACATAATTTACATTAAAGAGAGCAAATTCCATTTGATTACTAAATGGCTTCCTTTATATAAGTCTCAATTAACAGAGTAATAAATGAAAATTGTAAAACAACTTCTAAATCAGAAAGAGAATCTGCAAACAAAAATGCAACACTGACTGTATTGATCTCCTCTTAAATACTTCTGTAGAAGCTTTTTTTTTTTTTTTATTGTCCCCATTGATATACAAGTGTAGAGCCTCATAAATGACACAGAGAAACCATTCCAGAGCCCTGACCAGGTGCCAAACAACCAATTCTCACAGGCGGCATTGCACAGATCAAGCTTTGGGTTCAAACATGCTTATTTACAGCAATCTCTTCTTGTGAAACAGGACTGGAGTGGTCCAGGCTCAGGGTTTGGCAGGTCTTTAACTCATCAAGAGCTCAGAGGAAGGTACTTTCATGAGGGTCATTAGCATTTCCCCTACAAATGGCAATTCCTAAGGACTAGAGGCTATTTGAAGATTACCTGGAGGTCAGACACCTGATCAGGCTGTTATAAAATTTGGCTAACTCTGCAAACTAGTTTTAGAGGAAAATAAACTGTAGCTATACAGGTCTATGTAAGACTGCATCTGAGGCACCCATCTTGAATTCTACATCTGCAAATTACAGGCATTTATTATTGGTTCTTTGTATTTCTTTTAAGTGCTGCATATTGAAATAAGATCAAATACACACAGGCAGCTGTACAAACCCACATTCTTTCAGGAAACAGCACTAAAATATCTATAGGTCTATAGCTTCTGTAACAAATTAACCAATGCATTACACTTACTTAATTATCAATGAAAACATGGAGAGAAAGAAGGATGCAAATGGAGATTAATGAGGAAATAAAATTTTAAGCTGCCCATTTCATCTTTATCTTTGGCTGAACTTATTTAAACGAAGTGTAAAGTCATACTCTTACAGAATGTAATTTCAATTTGTTCTCTGACTTCCCAGTGGAATTTTAATTCTAATTAGCAACAGTTAAATACGTGATAACTTGAGTATTGAATTAGCCTAATTACAAAGATGCTGAATGGCTACAACGCGGCTGGAATACCCAAGAGCTGGGAACAGCAAGCCACAGGGACACTGTATAAACAAACAAAACCCAGGGCTATGAGTAAGGCAGAGTGTAGTGCTCTACAGGTTCCTCTCAGTATCGATTACTACGAGATACTGAACTTGGAGAGGCTGTTGGTGACTAACAGCCCTCCAGCCTCCCTCATCCCTGCTCTTGGGCCAGGGCAGGAGCTGTGGGCAGGCTGTGCTAGGAGGGGAAGCCAAGGGCAAGGGAGGAATTGGGCCTGGGAAATTCCAACCTTACTTGAATTCCTATTCCTTCACTGGGGATTCCTTGGCAGCAGCAGAAGCTGCACATTCAGACACTTCTCTTTTGGCAGCCTCTGGGCCAAGATAACCATGTCTGGGTCACATGTAATGGAGCTGAGACTCCCTCTAGGGCAAAGTTTCAGTAGCTGGGACCTACACAGAGAACTTAGGGATTTCAGATATTCTAGATCTAAATCAAGTTACACCTTCATTGCAGAAGTTGGTTTTCTGCATCCAGGATTAGCAGAATTTTTCCATACCTGAAAAACTGTCTTTGTCTAAAGCCATGAGATTTCTTGCCTGGTAGACGTAACAGCGTAGGTGGTAAGTGTATACTCCTGTGTCAAATAAGTACAAAAAGTTCAGCAGCATTATACAGGCTTATTTTCTGTAACAAAGTTGTTTTGGGTTTAAAAGAATGCCTTGCACGTTTTAACTCAAGCACAAGTTGTAGTAACATTTCTGCTTTTCTAGGGAGAAGTATGCTAATACCAGTGAGCCAGCACCTGAGAACGTTTGTTCCAACACAACTTAATGCAGAAATGAGAGATATCCACTAATATTATTTGGGCTTTTTTCACCATATGATTGTCTAAAGAGCTTTCTATTCAAAATTCCTGTTTGAAAGGGTGGATAATGTAGCTCCTCTGAAGTGAGTCAAGACATAGGCATTCCTGTGCTTAATTTAAGTTTTCACCACAGCACTTGTGGGGACCTGGGAGTTTCACATTTTTAGCTATTAGCTCTAGAAAATTACTCCAATTACAATTCTGTCTCTCTGGCTAAAAGATTTAAAAAAAAAAATTAAAAATCCCTGCAGGCAAGGTGGAATAGCTTAAAAGGAAGGTGTGCAGCACGTCAGTAAGTGACTACGGCTTTTCTTTAGAAGACATCAGCCCTTGGGAAGTCTGAGCCACTCGTAGCCTCAATGAGCTGGAACTCTGAACTCTAGTGCTTTACCCCTGTTGTGGTCATTAATTAAAAGAAACAGCAATAATCTCCCTCAGCTTCTGAAAGACAAGAGTTAAGATTTAGGCACCCTTTCCCAGCAAGGAGATAAAAGTTCTGCAGAGTCCAAATGGGTTGGAGACAAGGGTTCCAGTCAGAGACCCTCAGAAAGGAGTCTTGAGAGTGGAGTGGAGTGGCCTCCGTTCCTCTAACAAACACCGGTGGCTCCCATGTCTGGGTCCCTGCTTTGGGGAATCCCACTGCGGGGATTCCAAGGCATTTTAGCCAGTCCAGGTCGGCAAAGTTACAATTTTGTTCACTCGGCCAACTCAGCTCCATGGTCTCATTGCTTCCTCTGGGCCAGGCGTTAGTCTGAGCCTGCACTGAGCTCTTACCTGAGCCCAACCAGCACAAACTGAGCTGGCTGTGCATCTCCTCTGCCGGCCGAGCTCCCTGCGCTGCTATGGAGGAACCCTAATGCATCATTTAGGACAGCCTAAAATTCAGATGCTGCAATAAGTAGCTTTCAAATTCCTGTTCCATACAGATTCTAAAAATGTCTGCTTGACAGTGGACTGAAACTGTAATTTCTCTTTTAGTTGCCAAAAGATGGCCCTGTCAAGGATCAGATGGTAATTGAACAGAAGGTGTATAAACCTAGATGTAAAGCACAAAGGATTACAATGCTTTTTGAGGCCGGGCAGAAACAGCTGTGGTTTCTAAGACAGGAATTGTTAAAGAACCTACTGTCAAAGTAGCAGGAGACAAGTGGTGTGTTGGCACCAAACACGGTTGTAGCCGACTCCTTGGTTTTGTCTGAACTCTTCCCTTCGCCCTCATCGACACTCGTGTCTGCTCCCTGACGTTGGAAAAAAAAGTTACTGTGTATTTGTGAACATAGAGAGAACCTGATGGCAGTGGGCTGTGTGGGGGAGTACACGGGTTTCCGTCTCTTCCCCAGGACAAGGAGAAATTTACTTTCCTGAGTAAATGTACTTTAAAAAACGTTTACTCATGTCTGAAGGTCACTTCTTGTTGCCATTGAAGCTGTGGCAGTTCCAGTTATTTCATCTTACCCTCCAGAATGTCTTACTTCTAGAGACCCAGGAGCTGCCCATGGCCCTTACCGAGGGGGGGCTGCCAGCCCCTGCCCCGCACCGTCGCAGAGAACGGCTCTGAGCCCTCACACAGGCAACAGCCCTGGAACTACCACCAAAAGTGAAACTGAAACAGGGATTTTTAAACTCTATGGAACCAAATTAAGTAGAGAAAGAAAATGCCATCAATGAATCATAGGTTGACATGTGATGCAAAAAAAGAAACAAACCAAGAAAAAAAGCAAACTTTAATTAATGCTATACAGACTGAGAGTCATTATTTTAGGAAAACATATTTGGTTTTCCTACACTATTTCCTTCAGTTTGTATTTGGGTAAAAAGCGCTTCTCTATGAAGCTGCGTTAGCCTGAAAACTTAAGGACTAATTACACTCTGATGATCTATTTGTGACGTGTGACATTCTGGCTTCTCCAATATTTCGCTCTCCTCCTCCTGGTTGGCTGTTCAGACACGCAATATTAACCCGGGGCACAGTGCCTCTGGTTTCTTGTGCTGATGTCAATACATGTAAATCATGTACATGAAAAGCCTGAGGTGTCTTTTCACTTGACTTGCAGAAGGCTCAATCTAGTAGTTTGGCCTTTTGCTCTAAATCTCATGTAATGTAATAATAAAAAGAATTTGAAAAATAAAGTAATAAGCAGGTTATGCAAGAGTCTCTGTTCCAACTTTAATTGTCTCTTTCAGACTTGGAACAATTTAAACAATATAAACTGTATTAGTTCCTCAGTTATATATCAATCTAACAATTCAGGGACTAAAATAGCTGATATACTTAATTGTTTACTTACTATAAATTAACAGATTGTACTTTTAAAGACTTTTGATAAACTGTCCCTTACCAGAGCACCTTCAAGTTTGAAGATTGCTGCCGCACCATGTGTCTCTGAGGGAGCCATTTTTCGTCTCCATCGTCTTCGACGGAAAGTGTCAGAACTGCGTTGTTTCCAGTGAAATTTCCAGCCGATCAAGGAAGCGTATTCCCATCCTTCCTGATCTTCATATGATGACATTGCCTGGAAGACATAAATCCTTGTTATCCAGTGTGTTGTATGAATGTAAAAAAAACCTGGCACTTGCTCTGGCAGGCATCGTAACCCCCTCCCAAACCACAGCTGGAAATACCAATTTAAAAAAGACAAAGAAAAGGAATATCATGAAAACATGCAAGATTGTTCCAGATTTTTTTGTTTGGTATTAAATTTTTTCTTTAATCAGAAAATGAGTAATCTCATGTGGATTTACAATAACCAAAGCCTCAAGCTGGGACAATGTGCAAGTCTCCGAGCGCCTCTGTCTTCTCTTACCCTTCCTGCTGCTCCCGCTTGAGCCGGATCCCTCTTACGCTTCCGCACCAGCCTCCGCCGTCGGTGCGTGTGGTACATTTTCTCTGCAGCAACCCATGACTTGGGCTTTGTGTCCGGAGGAATAGTAATTCCATACTCCCATCCTGAAGCAGAATTGATGAGTTGGTGTATTCCCAGAAACGCAAGCAAGCCCCAGCAAAGATCACCTGGTCAGCCTGAAAAACTCTGTCGAGCAGCATCACATTCTTCCCTGAAAGACTTCAAAGTCTTTTGAATTTCAGAATTGCCTAATAACCAGTTTCATACTGTTAGGACTTCATCTGGATCGGTCCTGCACGGCTCTCTCCCCACACAAGACAGGAATCTCATCCCTTGTGCGGTGTGTGACCAGCACACACAAGTCCCAGACCCCCAGGTCACCGCGTGGCATTGCCTGGTGGCTTGTTCCCCAGCTAGAGGCTCCCAGCTAAATTACCAGACAGACCCGAACCTGCCTCTGCCACATATTCCTGCTGCAAATACAGAGGCCTGATGTTCTCAGCTTAAGCTTCTGACTTCTCTAAAACAAGCCCAGTTACTGCTACTAATCCACACCTTACAGGCCTGACCCCAACCCCTAGACTGCATCAACACTGGACTTGGGAAAAAGATTCTGGAAACTTATTTCAAACAAGGAAGGGTTTGATTTCCAAGCTCACAGTTTATACATACAGTTTTCCCAACTGGAACCTCTCATGTTAGTAGATTACTGTATGCACTCGCCTTAATTTTTTTAATTTGTCAAAGCTTTTGGCTCAAAATTGTCATTGCTGCTTTGTTCATATACAGGCCCTTTTGATCCAAGAAAGGCTCCATGAGAACAGTGAGTTTGACGGAACAGTGACTAAAATGGAAAGATAAAGTAATGCAAACAGCGAACACCTTCTTAGTGTCATTTCATCTGATTCCTTAAGCAACTGCTATCCAAATATTTCCTTGATGTTCTTACAGTCTTGACATGCATCCTCTTTCAGTATAGACTATGGCAGATCATCCTAATCATCATCAGACGAACAGTAAATCTTACCATGCTCATCCACTGCTCGATTTAAGTCAGATTTCCAGGCGTCATCTTCCCACATCCATCCAAAAGGACAAGTGAACTCACGTGGCGGTGGAGCTTTTTCTCCATTCTTTTATGCAGGGAAAACATAACAGTTCTGTGCATTAATGGATGAAATACACTGTGTAGCAAATCCTAGAACTCCTTCTCTTAAGCCTTTACTTATTCAGTGAAAATTATACAAGCCTCACCACATCTGTGTAACCTTCTTCTGCTGCTTTCCACTCCCCTCCGGGATAGCGACTCTCGTTTTCATACACTTCATCAGTAAACTCAGTATGACCAGCATCAGCTTCAGTCAACAGGCTGCAAGTCCAAAGCAAACATCATACCAAAGCAAATATATTTCAGTTAGCTACAGAAAACATGGAGAAACTATGTACAAGAATGTGCAGAGGTGCTAGAATTCTGGATTGTCCACTTTGGGAAGTTCCCTGTATTAACAGAGCACAGCACAGCCCTCATCTGTACGAGGCCTACTTATTTCCTTAGAATGTCTTCCCAAAGCTGACACAGTTCCAGCAGCAGTAAGCAACAGGAGGCCCATCAATCCTAAGAACGAGTGACAAGTAGGAGTGTTTAACTGCTGTGTTAGTCAGGATCCGCTTCAACACTTCCTCTTGGAAAAAGAGAAAACATCGTATATTTAAGTGCAGCAAACCCCAGACTGCACACGACAGCTAGAGGTACCCCTGATGTTCATATATCCAGCTATGCACTAACATCTGGCATTGTACTTCATTTTGTGCCCCTTTGTGCTGTTGACAAGGCAAACGATCAGTTGGTTAATATTTTTCTAACTTGCAAATAAAAGAAATAAAGAGAACATTAAATCAGACAAAATAGCCTTGATTTCCACTCGTGAGTAACTGTGCTTCAGAAAGCACTGAAGTACGTTCTAAAATGCCATCTGCTGGTCAAATAAAGCCATGCAGATTGTTTGGCAACAAAAGCAGATGCAAGGCACAATAACCATGCTTATGCAGTTTAACAGTAAGGGTTTCTTCTATTTTCTGAGAAAATACCTCCATGTCTGTTATTGCTTTTCTTCATATCTGATTATGCATTGAAATAAAAACTATTAATTGAATAGGAAAATAAAGGCATCCATCTGTACCTATAAACTGGTATGATTTTAAAATGGATCGGATAATAGCAGTTATTTTTCCTGCACTGTTTTTCTACAGAAGATGTAGCTGTCTAACGGTCTTGTCTGGAGCCACCACGCAGAATCCCAGAACCTCACGCAGACACCAGCGATCCTCACAGTAGTTTTCCAGGAACAGGAAACTACTACTATCCCTTTTTTAAAGATGAGGCACTGAGACACAGAGGATGTAAGCAATGTACCCATCAGCACTTCCCAGCACTTCTAAACCCCAAGCTTGTTCCTGGGAAATGGATGTGTTCTTCCTGTTGTATGTTTTATTTGACTTTTTAAAAAAGGTAAGGTCAATTTTAATGGTATTAACAAGCCTTCACTATTGGCTGGCTTTTGCTGTCCTACACAGTTAATCTTAAAATCTCTGTCTCAGCCGAGAAAACAGAGAGGAGCTTTTACTCTGCAACCTGAGATTGAAGTCCTCTACTCCTGCGTGTATAAAATTAAAAAACTCTGACCTTCTTTCAGGATCAACCATCCATTCTCCTTCCCACTCCCAGCCTTTTGGGGGTAAAAAGTACTCTCTTTTCAGTTTGATTTTTCCTGTGACATCAGAAAACTTGTGGCGACCAACGAGGCCTGAGGTACCCCACTTTCCGAAAAGAAGAGCCTGATTTTCATACTGTTTGAGAAGAAAGAAAAAAATCAGTATTTCAGGAATAATAAAAAGCTTTTAAGAGGAAAAAAATAAAAATATTTATTTAACTGTTACAACTGAAACATTCTACTATATGTTTCCATTCTCTGAAATTAAGTACTCCCTTCCCACATTACTCTGCAATGTCATCATTAATTTCTGGCCTTCATTCCACTGCTAAACTAAACTGTCTTCTCAATGCAATGCCACTCTACAATCACAGTCAAACTTCCTCCAAATTAAAGCTTTGTTAAATAAAATGCCATTATGTTATTCAAACAAATTTCTTCTGTTCCCTAAATGCATGGTCCTCTCCTTTTCCACCTCAAATCTCCTCCTGATTATAATCTCTTCTTTTGTAATATGTAGAACTGAAACATAGTTTTCTCATGGAAGCTACCAGCCTGCTGGGAGTCCAGTTTATGTAGTGCAGTTTCCTTTATGCTAATGGCATTATTCATAATTTATGATGGTCTTGAGTTTTCTGTAAAACTGTTGGATTGCTGTATGAAGAACAAAAAATGAGATATTCAATAGCCTTTTAAACTCCAGATGCAAAGAATGGATTTGACTATTTAAGTGCCTGACTACAGCACTACTGACGGTTCCAGCAGAGGTGCAGTGCTGACACTGCACTATATGCACCGTTAGGTGATGGGGCATATAAAAGACACCTCCCACTTACCATTATCCTTCAAAGTCTCTATTATATGCTGTGGGACTATTTCAAGCATTTTTATTCCAAATTTTCTACCACTGAAATGTTATCATATTATACTCTTTTGTCAGCAAAATCTACTGGGTTTGACCAGTTTTTCCTGTAACAGTAAATTTTCTACTGCTACAAAAGAACCATTATTAAGCAAAACCACTTGTATCCAAGTATCATTTGTAGAAGTGAAGAAGCAATTAAAATAAAAGGGCTATTCACATGCCAAAACATAATGATCTAGATCCCAATCTTAATTACACTGATAAAAATCTAAAATAAATGTCTTTGAAATCACTGGAGTTAGCTAGATTTTCACCTGATTAACCAGTTCAGAATCTGCTCGGCTGAAGTTCATCTGGTGGGCACAATGGACTTGATCATTAACTGCCTGGAACGGGGTCTACTTGTTTCAGTAGAATAAGTAAGTACTAATCTCCCTTTCTGTCTGGGTGCAAAAAAACATTCAGTAGAGCTCCAATTTCACTGAATTCCTAACACTCACATCCAAGTTTGAAGTAAGAAAGCAACAACGGACATACCATTTCTGCAAAAACACTGAACGTTCCCTCTGCAAAGCTATTAAACTTCTTTTCCACTGCGCTGAGTCCAAGCCAAATGTTAATTCGCAGCTCCACAGGCATTTTGACGTCTTTCGTCTTGTCCTGTGGGTACTGGCACGCAAACAAAAATGTTATTCTTTGTTATGCTATGCAGGTATTGTAGCTTTCAGTAAAATATACACAAGAAGAGAGAGATATGAGTTACAATACATGATTTATTTATCTCTTCCTATACTGCATTTCCTCAAAAGCCACTAATAAATAGTTCAGGAAGAAAACATGAATTAAATGGTACCTGCCTGGGGCACGTAAAAGTCAAACACTCTAACAGTAGGATCATCCCTGTTCTGTGTGTTCTCTCCCAGGTTTCATCCAGCAATGAGGTTTTAGTTATGCCAATAGCTTAAAATATCAATATTGGTTTCAGTGTTTGTGATGCAGAGGGCAGTCAGAACGGGTCATTCAATGCAGGAACAACATGCTGTGACATGTGTGGTCAGAGGGTGGCCATAAGCCCACGAAGATACAGGCTTGGCTGCATTGAAGCGTTCACCGATATAACTGCCAGTACACCAACAAATGCTGTAAATGCCAGTGTCTGACAGTCAGGTTGCCTTTTTTCTGGTTACGTTTATTCCAGTTAAAGATAATGTAAACTTAAATGGACAAAGTAATTCCTGTTCAAGAGTAAGACTCAAGTCAGAGAACACACCAGGGAACTGCTGGGTGCAGACATGCCCTGTGTTACTTGCAGAAAACCATCCAAAACTTTTAATAGGTTTTTGGAACTTCTCTGGATTACACTAGTTATTCCATTCACATCCAACCTCAAAACACCAGCCCCAGCCACACTTCAGAAGTCCTATCACAATTTGGAGCTCTTTCAGAAAAGCCTCAGAGTTAGGGGCTAATGCTGGTTCTAACTGGCTTATGATGAACTTCACACTGTAATTTCTGGGACGCTTTGAGGAAGGTTCATGCAGCTGCTTCCAATCCGTCCTGAGTTTTGACACCTTGTTCATAATTTGTCTGTGTGTCAGAAGGCATCACAGTTTAGGGAGTTAATTATTTTTTAAGGGGGGGGAAAAAGTACCTTTAAGAAGATTGTTTGGGTCTTTCCACAGTATTTTCCAGAGGACTCGGGGCTCGTTGTGGAATAGAGCACTTGATGTGCGGGAACTCGAGCATACGCCAGCCTCTTCTCCCCTCGGATCATCCAGATGATCACATCAGGCATGCTGTTCTGTGGCTGTGCAGGTAAGCATGGTCATTAACAGAATGTTAAACTAATTGAATGCTTAGATGACAGAAACATATATTAGTATTTTATGTCAAAGGATTTATCACTTCAAATCAACAATTTACATGAATTTATGCTAAAGAGAGGAAATTGTTTTACTTTGCAAGTAATACAATATATAGTTCTGAAACAACCATCATTAAAAATTCCATTGAGGTCGTTGGAAAGCAAGTAAGTTCTATTAAAAAACACAGTTCCTGTATCTTTTGCAAATTTTTCCAGAGACGTATTGTATCTCAATTCGTTTATCATGACTGTAGTGACTGATCCCAAATATTAATGCTTTGGATTGACCTGCTACATACGTAGGTGCTGGTAGTGCCTCCACCTTATGGGTAGGTCATAACAGGACTTTTACCATAAGTCAAAGAGCCTGTTGGCAGTTCTGTGCACACCTCTGTATGCCAGCTGCAAGTCTACCAAATAATTGCTCTTCTTTTAAAAAATCAGTTACTTTTCAAAGCAGAAATGACAAAGAAAAAACCCCCAAATATTTCTACAATGTGGTGAAAACCAGTTATGATAGAACTGAGATGAAAATTTAAGATGTTGCTGAAAATTTAAAAATGACAGAAACAAGCAGATTTAAGACCGTTAGAAGTTGATTACTCTGGCTAACTAGTGTGGAAGTACAACATACATCCTGCAGGCCCTGAACCAGCAATGTGACTTGCAATTCTGGAAGAAAGGAAAGGACAAAACACCGTCACCTTAAACAGCATAGAGTTGATTCTACAAATCACAGAGGGGTTATTTCCCAACGTACACTCTCAGTGATGACAGCTAACGAACTAGAATGTTGTATTTAAGTCCATCTTCGTTGCGGAGGGGAACATGTTTGCTTTCACAGCATCTAAAGCTACTGTTCTAAGGAGAGTGCATATTGCTCAATCAGCAATGAACATCCCACCGATTTGTGTTAGCTGTTTCTAAACTGAGTCGCTGCTATTGCGCAGTACCCACCTCTTCACTCAGCTGCAGTAATCTATCCAACCAATCCTCAATTTCTGTCAGGGTGGCTTTGACATCAGTAGCTTCATCCCTCATCCTCGCTGCTGCTTCTCTGATCTGCTTGAGAGACTTGAGGCGCAGCTTTTCTATCTGAGTGTCAAGGACTGTAATATTAGATTTGCCTTCTATGAGGGGAAATGGTTTACTGAAAAAAGAATATTTCTTATGGTTAATAATCGAAGTGGATTTTGTTTAGACACACACTAAATGTGGACACGCATACAGTGGGAACAGCTTGAGAGCTTGAGAGCCTTTATTTCCTGTGATCCAAACCCACCCAAATAGTGCTAGAGCATCTATTTCTGCAGAGATTTCCTCCTGACAAAGTGTTTACAGCAAGCAAGGGAAATGCTGTGCTTACACAGTAAGTACTGACCTAGAATAGCTCTAGGTGTCTGCTTTAGTGTAATTGCTGCTAGCCACGCAACATCCCTGTCCCTGGACATTCACATTAGAAAACCATTGTCTCAGAATGTACGTCTCAAAGACAAAATCAGTGCCTTCAGACCAAGATTAGGTTCCTTTCCTTCACCAGAAACTGTAAATCCTCAGAATCTCAATAAACAAATACAGCTTGCATGTCTATGACCACAGTTATCTAACCCTCTGGCATGAAAATGTCAAAGAACTCTCAAAGAAATCCATGAAACACAACTTCTGAGTCACCAGAGGGCAGAGTAACTTCAGTGGAACCAAGAAATCCTGCATTCACAGCAGAGCCCAGGAAAAATGAACGTTTTTTAGTTGGTGGAGGTTTGAGGGAAAGGCAGCTTTTCGAAGACCAATGTCTATATCTCTATATTTAATGATACTTTAAAAAATATTTGCAAAGACACTGCCAAGTTTGAAAAGACTGACTCTTCTCTGACCTATTTTTAATGACAAGCCATGCACTTCTAAGGGCTTTGATTCTGCAAAAGGTTCATACTGACTATTGTGCCTCCCACCATAGCTAGTTCTGTTAATTGGGATGCAGGTGCTGCCTGTCCTGATGCCAGCAGTTACACATGAATCCAACGTGCCACATCAGAGCCTCCAAGAAGTCACCTCATTTTAGGTTTAAATAGTGCGCTGAAAACTCTCACAGACTCCTAACTCATTTAAACTTTAGCATGGCAAGGAAGACTGTTCTATGAATTCAACACAGGGAAGTATGTCTTTGACATGGGTTTCATGAGTTTGCTGAAAAATCATAAAGAGCATTGTATCCTATGAACAACAGAAAGCTCATTTGGTGGATATATCTAGGTGCTATTGCTCCGTAATTGTTGAGTGATATTTGACAAAATAAAGGAGTGAATTACTAACAGTGCAGGTGTGTGTCACGAGGATGGGCTGACATAACTGATATAACACCTGAAGTGCCTACAATCACTAGATGGATCCAGGCGACAATAGTTTGCCCTTCACATTTGGCTTTCCTGAAGTATGTCACCTCTTTCTCTCTGCTTTCTTCCCCTTCCCAGCAGGTATGCTATGAAGCGACAGGTTTATATTTTGACAGAAGCTTTCTATCACATAATTCTTTGCTAGTATATACTGATCTCGACTGTTTGCTTCTTTCTCTGTTCACTTTTATATCGGCTCTATAGCTTGATGAATTTGTTCTCTCATTTCACGTTCTCTGTTATTTCCTCTAATGGCTAATAACAGCTCTCTCATTTTCCCTTTCTTTTTCCGGTGCTGTTTCACTACCCACTTGTTTAATGTTTTAAAGTGTCTCTCCTCACCTCAATGTCTCCTTCTATTAATGTCTCTTTCTCATACAATTAATTCCTCTCTATTCTGAATTTATTCTCCTTCAAAAACTTGTGCTGACTCCTATTGCCTCCTCTGAACACGTACATACAGACACGTTGACTAAAGATTTACTCAAAAAGATCATCTTTATGGCCCTTAGGCTCTAAATAGCTTTTAAAGTTTTTATTCTGGGCTTACCAGTAAATCACAGAATTTCTTCCCTAAATTTCAGAAACAACATTGAAACATGGGTAAAAAAAAGGTACATGAGGAATTTCAAAGGCGGCAAGATGGTAGAAAGGCAGTAGAGATCCATGAATTCGCATTTTCAGAATGGTCCTGCCTTAGATTTTTTCAAGAAATGCTGTTTTATTACTGGCAGTGACTAAGATAATGGAGAATTACAAAACTAGATGGATGACTTCACTGCAATATCCATGCTAGTTTACTACTTTCAGAGACTTTTGGAATTCCAGTTCTTAGGTCAGTTCATTGGGTTAATCTGATTATAGTCCTTAGAATTTGTTTTCTGACTTACTAAAGGCAATAGTGAAGATTCTGAGCAGACCTAGAGTGATAACATAAGAGATAAAAAAGGTACTTTTACCTTATATCTTCTGCAAGCTCATCAATCAGCTTCAGCCACATCTCAGCTAATCGGTTTTCAGGCATTTTAGCCTGCATTCCTGATTTTAAGGCGGCTAAGTTGGATTGCTGAGGAATTTAAAAGAAAAGGATTTGCATTTATAAACTTTCCATAGCAGTTCATGGTCAATATGAGTTTCAAGACTTTAATCTTATTTATTTGTATGTATAAAGCCCAATCAAAAAAAGACTCAGATGTTCTAGCTTGATATGTATTTTACAAAACTATTGCTATGTTCTTTCTCACTGAATTTAACAATACATGATACTGCACCTAACTTAAAAAGCAAATAGCAGTTCTACAGAGTCATCGTGTCCCCAGCACCACTGAGGATACTCCCTTCCCATGGGAATTCCCTGTAGATTCAAGTAGGAGTGTTTTGGGCTTTTCCAGAATCCAGACCTATGATCAGCAGTGCAATGTGTTTCACTGAGCTATGTTTCATTTTAGATAGCAAAAAAGGAGGGAAAAGTGTCAGAAAACTGTTCCGTAATTTGCTCAAAATGTCTCTTTTTGACTACCAAATAACACCTCCAAATAAAAAAAAAAGTAAAATGAAAAGCATGTCAGCAAAAGAAAGATCTTCAGTGTCTCACCAGTCTTTCAGCCATGTGAAGGATTACATTTACGGGGTCTAATCTGTGACTTATGTCCTCCCAAAAGGATGTCAGTGTAACAACTGGCTTCGTGTTTGCCCACGGCAAGTAGTAGTAATAGTTACCTGGGGAGAAACATCTGTGCATTAGAGGTAGAGTTCATGGCAGGATGCACACTGCACGAGCTGCTGTAATTATTTCATTGACGTACTACCTTTCACCAAGAACACACAAGCTAGTCCAAACTCAAAGGATTGGTATTTTTTAGCCACTGTAGCATCTGTTGGATGGTAAACTTTTACTTCAAATTGCTTCCAAATCCAATGGATTTTTCCAACAAATTATCTGTTAACATGCTCATTATTCTTTCCCATAACTTACCAACGCTGATAGCACCTTAATATAAGTGTATCTCTGAAATAAAATACTCAAATAAAAACCTGATCACTTCATTTAATACACGGAAAAAAAGAACTCCTACTGTTTGCAGTTAATAAAAAAAGCTATAGCTAAAATATATTTTCCTGTGACCTACCTAGCTAGGTTGTTTTCTTCTAGGCTGCCAGACACCTCATTTAAAAACAAGTTTTTCTTTTATTCTAAACCAGAATGTTCAAAGGGTATTTAATCCTTAGTTTTTAAGATATCTGTAAAATAATGTGATTTTTTTCTTGCCGATTTTCCCGTGCACATCTAGCACACGGTCAAAAGATTTTACTGAATTCTGTGAAAATTTGTCTGATAACCTGAGTAGGCTTTGTAGCACATGTTCCATAAATGTAACTTCATCTCAGAAGCTGTAAAAAGCCACACGTTCTTTCTGTCACACTTTCAATAGGTTTTTAGTGCATTTCAGGCTGTTATTTCCAAAGCTATAAACTGCTCCTCAAAAAGGGCACGTTCCATGATTTTATCCCCACGCCAGCAGCATCCTTACCATCAAACACAGCTCGGCTGTACTGAGTTGTGGATGCCAAGGGTTTGCAGGTGGTATCAAACTTGTTGCCGTAGTTGCCGATGCTGACTTCGAACTGGAGTGGCTCCCCGGGGTCTTGCAGCATGGTGGCAGAGTGGAACACCGCAGCCAGGCAGAACTTCCGCCGCCGCTGGTATTTCTACAAAAAGAACCTTTTTAGACATTTCAATATTTGTAAAACGGCATACACGATTATACGCAACCATAGCAATTGCTTAATGGAAATAATAATTTTAATACTTTTACTAGTTTCTGAGAAGCAACCAAAAAGATATAATGTGTGTATAATAAATTACTGTATTTGAGATTATAAAAATGTTTCTAATTAACATTTCATGCTACAAGTGTATGACATTTTTGTACCCACACCATTAATAACCACCTCTCTTAATTCTGTGATTCCACTACATTGTTTCAATTTTACTAAGCTAGATCATTCTCCAAAAGTAACCAGCCAAGACACATCCCCACTACCAACAGCAACAATAAAACAAGGATCTACCTCAACAACCAGTAAGTCATCATTAGGAATCATCTCTAACTTTTTATTAACAGGTTTGCTTTCAAGTATCGTAGACAGTTCGACCAGAATTCTCCCTCTGTAAGCAACTCCTTCTCCCTGCAACATAATCACACATTGAATCCAATTTCACACATTTGTCCAAAAGTAGCATACTCTTTCTTTATGATTCTGTAACCACAGAAGTGTTCTCAAAAATCCTGCAGAGGCATGGATGGACATATTTGAACAAAGGAAATAAAGAGTTTGCTTTAACTAACACTAGAAGTGAAAAAAAATATTTAGAAAAACAAGGATATAAGAAATACAAATACATGCAGAGATGCAAATAGTGCAAATCACCACAAACACAGCTGCTCCTTCAAAAACACCTTTCAAATGAAAACAGGTAAGAATCAAAATACTACCATACTTCCTTATTAATCACAATTATAAGATATTATTCAAAAAGCAACACCAAAGTGAGCATAATGTAAACCAAAAACACACTAAAATGAATTAATTCATTGATTAAAAAGAATTGAGGTTAATTCTTTTATTAAAAACAATTAATAAAGAAACTAACCTTTCCAAAGTTTAATTCATCATACGGGTCTGGGAATCCAGTGTATTCTCTCGGACTTCCGTAAAAGTTGAGGTAACAAGGCCCAAATGTTGGTAAAAAGCCAACTTCAGTTTCTCCACTGTTTGCTAACAGAAAACGTTACCATTATATCTTTGCTAATTATAAATCAGAGCAGGAAAAACAATTAACACTACTATCAAACCCAGTAGAACAAATGTTAGACATTAGTCAGGTATTAGTTATTAGTAAAGTAGGAACACTTTATTCTCTGGGCATACTCTGTGAATTTAAAGTAATTATACCAGTGACTGTGTGTGTTCCTGACCTCCTCCTCCACTCCACAGCACTTACTGCTTCACGCAGTGAGAACCCACAGAACAGACACTTCTGCCCCACTCCAAATATTAGCTTTCCACCTTACGTTAAAAGAAAATGTGTTTTCTAGAAATACATGAAACTGAGTAAAACAACGTGCAATCATTTAAATGCACAGGCCCTCGGCAGCTAAACAGCTACATAGAGGATGTACATCATAGTGGAAACCCCCCTACTGTTCAGCATAGTTAATCCTACTGGACTAACTTTTAGTATCATTCTTCTGTGGTAATATGACAGGGTGAAACACAGACTGCTGCTAACATAAGTGCTACAGTGCATTATTTCTCACAGACTCTCTTTTCAGTAAGCAAAAATTCATACAAGACTGAAAGTTTGCAACTTCAGTTAATTCTCAGTTAATTCCAATGACAATAAACTCCAATCTGTATATTATTTTTATTCCATGACTAGCAAATTACAAATTCCCAATGTCTTAGTCTAGCTAAAAAAAAAAATAGTAATAATACAGATTTAGATATTTTTGTCAGTTTTAGTAGCTAAGCTAGGAAATTGCACACCAAAGCTATTCTTTATTTTCAGATATTTAAGATATCTAAGAAGTTGAACAGGTATTTCCATTGTTAACGCTTACTGTCATAACTATATTTTTGAACAGTGTTTTTTAAGCAGAAAAATATACTTATATTATTACTGTTGTCTTTTGGGTTTGCATTCATGCCTGTAAATTTATTAGATGAATGAGATTCTAAAAAGCTCTTTTTGGAGCCAATAAAACATTTTTCAGGCTTTATTTATATAGCTAGCTACGTACGAGCAAACCAGCCACTGATTATGGTGGGTAGTTAGTGACAGGGGTCTCACAGCCAGGTCACAAAGGGCAAGCCATGGTTAGAGCACAAATAACATGCTCAGCTCTCAAACCCAGCACCCGCCAAGCAGAGAGATTTGCAAAATGGTCCCGGTGCCAAAACTGTTTGAGACGGTTAGTGATGCCCGACGCTCTTTAATCGTGAAGGTGAAGTCTTTTAGACAAGTATTTATGGGTTTTCTTAGGCAATGCTTCTCAGTTTGAGCAATGGAAAGCAAAATCAGTAACAGACAAAGATATAAACCTTCATACGATGAAGCCCCTGTCCCCGAAGTTGAAAATTCTATATTATGAAAAGAGAAGAAGTTACTTGACAAGTGACAATAGCATTTTGAAAACAAATATATCACAAAGCAGTCTCTTTTTAAAATATAGTTGAAGGCCTGAGAAAAAATAGAGTTCATGTGGGCTAGAATTTTACTTCCTGATTAAAATATGAAGGTGCTACTGCCTGTACAAACTCCAAAGTTTTCGGAATTTGGGAAAGTACTCACAAATTTAACTAATTCATTAACTTTATATATATAAAGGAGCTGATTTCTTAATTAGTTACTGATATTTCCATGATGATGCGGTTTTAATATTAAAGTGTCAATACTTTACTTTGAAAAGCTCCACAGTATGTTTTCTAGGAGCTTTCCTTTGAAAAGTTCAGAAACAGAAAGTCTTGTTGTCACAGAATTGAGGAACTATAGGAAAATACACTTTCTTAGAACACTGATCTTTGCTACGCCTCATAACAAGAGCAGACAGTAAGTTACATACTGCTCCATCAATTACCTTCAACTTCTCCTCCAGAAGAAGCAATTTTTGAGAGACTTAAATATGTTGTTCCTACTACATCATTTTTTGTAAGACGATCCCTACAAAAAGAAAAAAAAGAATTATTTTATTTAAATATAATGCTGGGCATCCTACACAGAAGCAAGCTCCCAGTGATTAAATGTACTCAGAGACAGTGTACACACGTTTGTATTGCCTGGAATGTTTTCATGTTACTGGCACGGGAGGGGACAGCTGGTGACAGAAGTGGGCTGGATGATGACAAAGTCTCTTTTACACCAGCACCTGAATAGCACCAGTGCTCAATGCTCCCCACACAGGATTAGCAATATTCCCATATCACACTAACCAGGTCTCTTCTACAGAAACCATCAAGGAAGATACTTAAACTCTTACTTAATTATCTCATAGACTGTAAAAATACCTGGCATCTACAGAACCAGACTTGTCTTCACTTAATATATTTTATATTGTCTAGTATTTGATTAAAAGTCATAACTCACCAGTCAACAACTGCAAGTTTTATTTTCTCACACATTGAGGGAAACTGAAAAAAAGCAATTAAAATAAAGGAACCCATCACTTATTTCACCTCTGACATGTTAATGCCCTGAGTTCCAAAAGAACCACTGTTTTCCACAAAAACAAGAAAAAAAAAAAACACCTCACCTTGATCTGAAGATAAATAATTTGATTCCACTCTGGATTAGCATTTTTCTCAATTATATTTGTGCAAACCTGCAAAAAATGAAATCAACTATGCAGCACATCAAAGATAAAACAGCCAAAAAAGCATATATCAGCTACGATTTAGGATAAATCATACTCTGTTCAGTAAGAGGAGGGCTAATAGTTAATGATGGATCCTGGGTGGTTTATGCTGCACCAAGCCATTAGTTTTCAATTGGTAAATACTACTAAATCATCCGCGTATGCAACATTAATGACTATTGGAGGGAAAAGGAAATTTTGAAACAGTGTTTAAACCAAAGACTGGATTTACCCTCCAGGAAAAAGCTTGTTATTTCCACCAGCTACAATTTAACGTGCTTCCCCACTGGTACTGATCTATCACAGCAGAGAAACAAGAGGAAGGAATGACTTGATTCCAGCTTGCTTTAGGCACATCTGAGAGTGGCTGAAGAATATATTCTATGGAGAGCCTGTATTATTTGCTAGTCACCTCTTCTGAAGATACGCCACATTACTGGGTATGACACCCTACACTGTAAGACAGGACTGATACTTTTCTTCTTAAAAAACAGAAAAACGACTGGTGAATAATTAATATATAGGTTGTGCACTTGAGCTTCAGCTCAAATTCGGAATTCTGAGGAACACCTTAGTAATGAATTGTACAAACGCTGTTACCCTGTCCAGAAAGTTCTGCACTATCAGTTCCAGAAGCCCTCAGAAGGGCGGGCAGTGAGCCATCTGGAAAGTGTTGGTCCCGCGGTTACTCATATGTTCCTCATGTGAGTCACCAGCTTCACACCCATTCCACTGCACCTTCCAGTTTGTTCTCAATTTACCAAGTGAACTTTAGGGCTAACACTTTTTTATTTCCACCATTTCAGCAAACTTAAATGTTTATATTGGCATACTATGATTGGAATGCAAAGATTCACTTATTTACTAAATTACCTTTTTCCCAGCAAAAGAAACTTCTACAAATGGATCTACCAGGTTTTTCTTGTCTGCTTCTCCTCCAAATATTTCTTTGACAGTCTGTGCAAAAGCATCATCCACTGGAGAGGTGTCAAAGAAGAAATTAAGGTTTACACTTTATTTATTTATTTATTTATTCAGCCTAAATAATAAATTCCCCACAGCAATCCCACCAAAATGTTCCAGCTTACAGATCTAGGTAGGGTAAAGTCTAACACTAGGATCTAGATGGCCTTGGAAAAGAGGGGACAGGGCACCAGCTGCTGCAAACCTCTTGGAAGCTGGCAGGAACTGGGACCCAACAGGGCACCGACACGGGCACCGTACTGTGGAGATGGACACACACAGAGCATCCAGCCCTTCTGCACATCAGCTGCACCTCAACACCAGTTACTGGCGTGTAACTGCTGCAACTGGGGGAGGGCTAATGAAGATGACCCTTTCCCACTACCAGAAGCTGTGTCCCACTCAGCAACACATGACCATTACTAATCCAACATGTAACACATTAAATTATCCCTATAAGAATTAAGCAGATGTACTGAGTGTTACCAAATGGGCTGCGGAAGCCATCAGAGAATTCGTGGCTCAAATAACAATGTCAAACACTCAAGATGAGGTGTGTGGAAGGAATGTCCCTGAACAGTAACACCAATATTTCTAACAGCAATCAACTACAGCGTTGGACAGTAGTAAGAAGGTATGTACTTTGGGGAATGTCCTCAGCTCTGTAGATTTTGAGAAGGAAAGTGACCCATCGTAGTGCAATTCCAGCAGGCAATAACAGATTGCTCTCCACGTCATCGCCTTCGTTATCTCTTTCCCTTTTTTCAACCTGTTGGGAGATATAGTAGTACATAGTATCTGGTACATAAGAAAGACAGAGTTATGTACAGAATTAAGGTGATTAGTTAAACTTGTGCCCATAATACTCTTCAGATAGAAGGCTGTTATCAGTTTCATTATAAAGAATAAAATTTAATCAAATTATCAACCCACAAAAATTAATTCTACCTAAACTATTTTACTTACATTTTTATCTCTAAAGTATTAAACTGCAGGGTTTTAATCACATTTATCATTATAATCACATTTTTAAAATCATCATCATCATCAGATGATGACAATTTTGGTACCTGTACAATGTTAACTTCATAAAATTTTCACACTTATCTCAAGATTAATATTGTGGTAAGGCCTCGTACTGCAATTAGAAAATGCACACAACT
The DNA here is from genome assembly GCA_025769975.1 of Gallinago jamesoni. NCBI lineage: Eukaryota > Metazoa > Chordata > Aves > Charadriiformes > Scolopacidae > Gallinago > Gallinago jamesoni. The sequence goes on along the minus strand of JAOQGH010000002.1, from coordinate 21,513,520 downwards.
CTGATCAGGGGGGTGGAGAGGGCAAGACAAACATTTAAATGAAACTTACTGGTGGCTCATCTCCAGTTCCCAGGACAAACATGCTGACTTTCATATAGCCTTTAGCTCCTGAATTTGTGTCTTCAGGATCACTCAGCAAAAGCCATTTTCTCATGACTGCATGGCCTAAAGTAAAACAACCAATGACCACCCCCAGTAATATCCATTAGAAAATGGAAGAAATCATAACAACAAAGTCAGCGGTTCCAAAAGCATGTTTTATCCTCAAACTAATTGTTTTAAAAATTTATTCTCTCCTTGACAGATCTCAGTGGAACCACTCAGAACAAGAAATCTGGTGGTGTTAAAATGCTGTGGTAAACTAATTCAGGGACATAATTATCAAATATTTTTTGCATTATTTTTCATATTTTAGGTCTTCGATACCAAAACTAATATTCAAATTGTAGGTGCTTGTACTTCATCTTGAAACCACTGAAAGGAGTTACATATTGCTGGATTTTTTGAAGTTAATATTTAAAGCAGCAATCTCAGATAACTTTCCATTAACTTTCTTCTTTTACTTTAGAAATTTAATGAAGGTTTCAACTTCAGGTTTACAGCTTGAAAAGAAGCCCTGAGGTAGCTGTTACTTACCAGGCTCATCATAAATGTAGCCAATGTCAATCTGAAATAAAGAGCAAAGGTATTACCTCTGAAGAAATACCAAAACAGAAAAATGCCAGGGCAACTCCCCTTGAGTGTTTCAGGAGCACTACTAGGTTGTTCTCTTGTCACAAACAACAGAAAGTTTACCATAACAAACACAAATTCAGACAATTACACTAAGAACCCCAGAAATTACTTTAACTAAGAGACTTCTCCACCATTTCTTTTACTTAACAAACTTCTCACCAAGTGAACACGTTTCCACATCACTTAAGAATGTGCTTCTTTATGTCTTCATACGTATCACTATCCTGCCTATAAGGAATCTATTACAACTATCTCTTCAAACCCTACCTCATACCAAATAATCACCCTGATACCTTTTGGGGAAAAAAAATTACCTTTTGGCAAATATTTTTTCTCTTTGATTCAAGTAAAACAACATGGTATATAAAATATACAATTTGCTTTAACAATAGTTTGTACTTAAATACAAGTACAAGTAGAAAACTGCTAGTGCTTTGAGCAAAAGGCCTCTAGCAGGAGAAGCACAACATAGTCAGGTAATTTTTTGGCCTCTCACTATAGTAGTATAAATTTAAACACTTATAACAAGTACTTAAAATTTTTTATTTAATTTAGTCAAGATATAGAAGTTGTTCCACACCCACCTTGAATTCTCCCATGAGACAGTCTGCTCGCAGGGAGTGAGAATCATACACCTGAAGAGACAGACAAGCATGAAACAGGAGTGTTCCTGAACAGGGCAGCGAAGCGGGCAGACAATGCCATCTGCACCCAGCAGCCTTTTGAGCATGCACCACTCTCCTTACCCGGATGCTAACTGTTTCATCAAGCAACTCTAACGGAGTCATGTGGACATTGTAGAAAAATATCTGTTACGGTAAAAAGAAACAAAAAACCTGTCTCAAAATGACAAACACATAATTCTGTGCACAGAAAATGCAAACACATTAAGAGGCTTGTGAACCATGCTTGTGACAGGACATCTACCCTGCCTCCTTCCTGGGCACATTATATGGTAATTTAGCACTTAATAAAAAACAAAATTTAGTAAATAAACTTAGTACAAAATAGCCAAAAGACAGTCACAACTTCCATTTGAATGACTGCAGTAGGCAGAGCTGTGCCGCAAATTTCCAATGCAGCCCTTGCTCCTTGCTCTGCACTTTGCATTTCCCTCACAGGAACAACTTCAGGAATTATAAAGGTTTTTCATTTCCCAGGACATTCAATCCTGGTCTAGCCATCTCCCTGCTTTCTCCCTTTCCTGGTTTTTATCACCGCTTCATAACTCTTGACTGCTACCTACAGCTTAGTGCAAGTCCCCAAGATTCATTACTTCCTTGGTTCTGCCTGCATGTGTTAAACATGACTGCCACCCAGCTCCAAAGCCTTCTGAATTTCCCACCATTTGTGGAAAGTTACCCCTCAGCACGCTCTCTATTAAGCTTAAGCTTTGCAACAACAGTCTTTCAGACATGGGATTATTCTTGTATCATTCTTGCATGGCTTTGAATTCTCTCCTGCATTTCAGTGTGTTTGACGTACAGATCCCCAACTGGATGAAGAAATCTAGTTGTGCCCTCACAACCCACGGGTAGCATGGCAATGATGGCTCCAGATGCCGTGTGCTAGTCTTACTGCCCCACAGCGCTGCACTCAGAGCTCATCTGCACACACCACAAAGGTCTACAATGATTCCTAATTGATTTTTATGTGATTTTATAACACACACACAACTATTCAAAGTCACTATTAAGTCACACAGCCAACTGTATCAAGGAACACGTTCCTGTGTCTCAGCTGAAGTCTGACTTCCTCCTAGACAGCTTCATCCGCTAAGCTGCCAGGAGCAGAGATGTGTTTGGTGATGTGAATACACAAAGGGACTGGGAACTACAAAATGCACATTAGCCATAATTACTCTTAAATACTAGCAAATTCTTAGTCATGGATCGTAATGAAAGCTGTAAGAGCTATTTTTCTACATTTGATAGCACCAAGAGTTCAGCTACAGTGTTCTTATGCCACTCACTTCATCAAAATATGGGTTGTTTCCTCTTTTGATTCTCGTTCGATGTGTCTGACCGCAAATATGAACTTTGACTACTGGTTTTACGTTATTTCCAGGCAACTGACGACCTTCAATGACTCTAACACGAATCTGAAAAAAAAGAATATTTGTATTAATATTTGTATTAATTCATTCCCTATATTATCTATCATCCTGGTGACAACAATTTCTTACTATAGCACCAAAAAAGTTACCCAGCGCCTGAAGGAGCTGGCAGATACCAACTGGACAGACTTTTCGAACTTCATTATGATCACAAGTATAATTTTACTTGAATTTTACAATACAAGTGGGAGATAATTATTTCAGTAAAATGCTTTTTACTTGCTTTTACTACTTACTTTTAGAGCTGCTATTGTAGTTTGAAATCTATAAAATATACAAACAATAAGCTTCATCTACATTTCAGTCACAACTGTACAAAACTGGACATCTCTGTAAAGGCAAGTTGGAAGAATACTTTTGAAATACAGGCTTTCAAATGAAGAGGTTAATTGTCTCTACATTGTGTTAGATTTGCACAGTCTGACATTAAGTTACACTCAGGCTATGTGAAAAGAGCAATGTCATGTCAGGCAGAAAAAGAGCACACGCAACATTTAATAAATCCCTCACCTGGAAATCTTGTGGTTTGTTAGAAAGGATTCGCCGTGTTTTCCTCCCTTTGGTGATGCGCTTCGCCAGCTGGGCTTCCTTCGTGCCACTTGGAACTGTTGGTGTGACACCAACTGGACCGTCCACACCATCCTCATAAACTCCATCATCTTCTCCATCTCATACGGTAAAAAAAACAAAACAGTGCAATTAATAAGAAAAGAATACAGGTTGATGTTAAAACCAGAGTCTAATATCCAAGATTTCCACTAAAATTATATTATCTCACTTCAGCAATTTTTTTTTGCTAACCACATGCTTTCAACTCCTTTTGAAAGCTAGTCATTTTAGCCTGCTTAAGAACAAATTTCTATCATAACCAAACTAACTGTAGATCTGTCCCTCTCCAGGATGCAGTGTCTAATATAATTCCCAGACACTTTTTTCAACCAACCAATAAAGTTTTAGCAAAGTACAGTTCAGCTGCAGCTGTCACCAGACCCATTCACAATACACCAGAAGTGATTAATTTTATTCCAGCATATAGCATAGCATTTGTTTTTACTTCAGCATCTTGAAAACATTAAGATACTTGGGGTCTGTCACCCAAAATAAAACTCTGAATCCTCCCCCACAGCATTTAATTGTGGAATAAGTTAAAGTCTCTTAGTAAACCTCTTTGACAGTTGTGAAATCACAACACCTCTGTGGAAGGCTGTTCTACAGCCACATGACACTACAACAATGGATCACACAGAGAGGTTCCAGTATTGCAAAACAGGATCCATAAATATCTAGACCACAAAAGTGTGTCACTCCCTTGTGTTTGCAGCTGCTTTTCTTAGCTGCAGGACAGTGACTATGGGCAAATCTACAGAAACAACAAGCTGTGTCTCTGATGGTCAGCGTTAGCAGAATGTTTGGTAACTTCATGCATTAGTTTGCCACCACAGGGTTAAAATCACTTCGTATACTGAAGTCCTCAGTGATCCTTATGAGACATATAAAACCACAGAGACTGACCTACCAAGTATTCTATAACTGGGAGACCCACCTCCCTAACACCTCTCCAAATCCAGCTGCCTGGATGGATCAATGCATCTGATTGATTACACACCCGGACTGAGCACCACAGCTGTAATTCCTGAAACCGAGCTGTAGCAATCTCAGCTGGGGCGGTGATTTCATTTAATTGGAAATACATATTTAGAGTAATTAACTAAGGTACGTTTGATAATTTGCACTGAAATAATTTTCATGCAGTCGCTGGATACTAGCTAAAAACCTGCCATGTTTTATTTTACCTGTATTACCTTATAGTTTAATTAGATTTTTAAAAAGCTACCAAAACAAACTCATATAAATCAAATTACCTTTTTAGCCTTCAAGTCCATGTTTCTATAAAATTCTTTGGAAGCGTAACAATTTAACACCCAGCTTTTGTGTTTGTGTTACCTATCCTTGCACTCCCCAACAACACCTCTCAGTGAAGTAAATGGAATCAAAATTTTCCCCCAGAAGACTCCTCATTTCAATTTTTTCTGTCTTACATTATCTAACCCTATCATAACCCTATTCCACTGGAGAAAATTATGCTAAAGACCATTTCATGTCAAGAAATGCAAATTTTCTTCATAGCTGTAGTTCTGAATCATCCATAATTTCTTTGACATCACTGTCTGGCAGTCTTGAAATGCTTGCATCTGTTTACATTTCTTTTCTGATGAGCAATGCTGCTGAATCCCTTTCTTGCCTTATCTTAAATGTCTCCATGATCTTTCGACAAAAGTGTTCCGAGAGAAGATTAAAATACCTTCTTGTGTATTGGTCCCTCCTGGATCATTTGGATTTGCAGGTCCAGCTGGTGGCTCATACCCTACTACCAAATCAATTGTCGCCTAGAGAGAAATACATGGGGTTTTATGTAGCACACGGTATCCACAACAACGGATTTAAGCAGTAAGTTGTTCTAACGCGGTACAAGAACAGTTAGTTATTCACAGTCACAGTGCAGTCTATAATAAAATTTCAGCTATTAGTAAATGAATAAACTGTTATTAAGCTATATATACATGCAAACAATAAAGATGACAATTTGCAGCTAATGGAATAGGCTCTAAAACAATATCAAACAAATGGAATCATTGCATTTAGATTTAGAAAAATCTGTCACAATACTGGCAATATAACATGTCCTTCAAATGTTAATTAATTTAATTCCACAATACTCATGGCTGACTAGGTGACATCCTAAGTTTGCAGATGGAAAAACAAAAGCAGTGAGAAATAACACTATCTGACTAACAATGCAGAAGTCTGAACCATAAGTAGAATTTCCTATCTGGCTCTTCTAATTGCTTGCTCATACCTCCATCCTGGAAGAAAAACACTATGTCATTTTCCATTCTAATTAAAGAATTGTCTTTTTTGTGCTTGACTGTGGTTTTGGATTATTGAACAAACCATTATTATTCCTAGTTGCCACAGTAACATGAGGAGTCAGCAGAAAAAGCCCAACCCTGTGACCAACTAACCATGTATTAAACTACAGCTGATGAGATACTGAAATGATCCTGAAATCCTCTTATTATGAAGTGTACTAGAGTGCAATAGGAAGTGCCTTAACAGCTAGACTGCACAAACACAGCAAGGGCCTAGTTTTAGAAACTACATAATTAATAACTAAGTTAACAACCAGTTACTGACTGTTAAATTTAAACAGTGCTAAAGCAAGTTAAGCGAATCCCTGTGTAACTCTCTGGACTGAGCTGGCACTGAACATGCACAGCATTATGTGCTTCTGGAGCCAGCGCTATGACACCAGGGGATGTTAGGACACAACACAGCAGTGCATGTGGGAACTCCAGCTGGCACTCTGGAAAATGCTCTTTCTCAACATCAGGCTGATTTCCATGCATACTTTGTGGCACATAATATTTATAACACAGATATACAAATACATAATAAATAACAGAAAACAATTTATCTAATTTAAAGGATATTAAACAAACACAGATGGTATAGACATAATTATGTCTTGTTATAAAATCTCCTTTGTCTGGAGCTTTTTCTATAAAATTCCAAGTATTTAATTTACAAAGTAAAAATAACTTGAAAATATTTTTCTCTCATTATTAGCCCTGTTGCTGGAGCATTTTGATCAAGAATACAGTAAAATAAGGAAATGTAAGCCACTTACTCCAGTTTCTTGTCCCTTTTCATTTAGCAGAGGTATGAGTTTGAAGGGAAAAGATCTGCTTTGGTTACCTACAAGATCCTTAAGTGCTACAGATGCACTGCCAATTAATCTGAAAGGAAGTAAGAATCATTATTAGAATGGATGTGTACATCAAACACAAGTTCCCTTCAGCCTTTTGCTAGTGTCTGCCAGTCTACCAAATAACTCCAGCCATGACTTGAAAAGCCAAGACACAACAAAAGGTCACTGCAAATGTTATCTAATGATTGTGTACTACTAATCTGTATTTGCTGTTTCACTTAAATGTGCTGGTGTTCTTTACAGAAGACACAGCTTTAACCTAAAAGAGGCTAAAAACCTAAATTTAAATAAATTTTGTGTGTATTGAGAACAATCTGTATAACTTTCAACAGCCGTGACACTTGTTCCAGCCACTGGACTCTCACTGGTAATCCAAAGGGTGTAATACTTCCTTTCCCCATGCAGCCCTGAGGGCTCTCAGCGGAGCAGTACTGTATGAAAGAGAGACAGGATAGCTGTGTGCTACACAGAGACACAAAAAGACACACACACACCTCTGCAATGCAGACAACAGAACAGAACAAACGCAGCGTGCTCACTAGAGGCTTCACAAAATTAACCTTCTTGCCCATACTTGACATTCCAGAATGGGTTCATCTCCTCGCCTCTAAATTCCCAGATGGTTTCACTGTGGCTCTAGAGAGGCCAGGAGATCTGACATCACGTGCTGGACTCTCCTGAGCTACTTCTGTCTGCTTTGGGACAGCATCTCTCACCCCCATCCTTCAAAAAAGTGACAGTTGCATGCACTTTTAACCTGAGAAACTGCTTTTAGGCAGAGTTTCTAACAGTGTGGCATTGGTCTCATGATGCCTGGCCCTGTATTTCATTCCCATAATATGCAATGAGTGTTTACTCCTGTACTGAAGTGGATTATTGGAATAACTGAGATTTTTGCCAATGAAAAAACCCAAGGATAATTTCACCCTGTAAAGAGTACAAAGAATACGTTTTACAAACAAAATACCAGCTTTTCTGCCAAAGAAAAAAGATCTGTACATGGCGAGCTTAACTTTGTGCCTTTGAACAGATTACAGTGCTTTTTCCCAGGGAATGCAAGGACATTTTGACATGGAGCAAGAGCATTATTACAGCTACTCTCAGGGGCTATTTCATGAAAACACAATTTACATTTAGCAAAGTACATTAGGATAGGTAAGTATAAAACATTGGTTTCCTGCAAATACATTACAGGAATTACACATGACACCTTTTGTTTAAATGTGCACAAAAAATAACTACAGTTTCTGTTCAAATGACTTGTTGGAAGTCCTTTGGTGCTTCCACCTCCCCACTGAACTCTGCTTTCCCAGTTCATCTCACCCCTCCAATCCCAGCTGTCTTTTTGATAGTCTTGACTCACTACTCAAACCTTCCACTTCTGCCCTCAAATGGCCAGAGCACAGTAATATTCCAGGTAAGCCTCACACTCTTGTCACACCCAGGGGATGGGCCAGATGGAAAAAGCAGTTTCAGATCAGGCCATGCTGCAGAGGAACGCAAGAAGCTGCTCTGACCTTTGATGGCCATAATTGAAACTCATCATTTCTGACACCTTACTGAACAAACACCTAGGTTCAGTACTGGAGTAAATCCAGCGTCCTTTAAAAAACTATCGAAATACACCAAGTCATTTCAGTGAGATGAAACAAACACCTAGGTTCAGTACTGGAGTAAATCCAGCATCCTTTAAAAAACTATGGAAATACACCAAGTCATTTCAGTGAGATTACATTGACCCTACGTACATTTTCCCTTTTACAAAGTGTTGCCCACAGCTGGAAGTTGGCTGAAGCACTGACTCCATCATGTCTCAGCTCCAGGGAGCTCAAGAAGCTATCTCGTCTGTCAGGCAATCAAAATTGCATTCAACCCATAAGACAAACCTAGATTTGGAATGTCAGCTGAGTGTGCAGTGGTCTTGTTTACTCTCCAACTGTAGCAGTACGTGACATGGCTTATGGTTTGGTGTAGCAAACCTTGACACTAAGAGCAATGTCTGCCCAGCTCAGGAAACAACAGCAACTTTCTCTAACAGAAAGAGGCTTTATTATTCCCAGTGGTTCAACGCTCCAAAACCCGGTGTTATAGGGAAGTCAGTCTGACATCACACACCAAAGAGAACATCTCCCTCTACGTTGGGTCAAACTGTTCTATGTAAAGAGCATGTGTCATGCAGACAGACACTGACACTACTCAACAGGCAAAGCAAAGCAGAGAGAGTTCATTCCTTAACGACTGCAAAACCCAATGTAGTTAAGAGAGAAAAATACTGTGCAGCTTGATGTATTGTTCTCTTTATTACATAGCCTTCTAACATGTTAATAGCTGTGAAAGCAAGTATAATATAAGCAAATGGGAAACTATTCCCACAGTTGGAAGGAACAAATTCTTAAATTTCATTTACGCAGCTGGATACTGAAAGAACCAACTTCTTGTCATTCTTTTTCCTTCAATGCAAAATTAATCAATGAAAATTTTCCATTCCAAATATTCTTATTTTCCCCAAATACTTCAACCAAGACTATGCCTTCCCATTTGAGAATTACAGAGAAAAACATACATAGTTTGAGGCATCATAGAAGGGCAAAACCCAACAAGACCACCCACAAACAGCCAGGCCAAAACTGATTCGAAAGAAAAGCAAAGAAAATCTTTTCCTGTGTAAATTTGCAGAAAAGTTTTGTAGACTTTTGATTTGATATGGGCTGGAGTGACTTATATTAAATCTAAAAAGAACTTCAGAACTCACCCAGTCTCAAATCATCCGATTGACCGTTTCCACCACACCCTCCTCTCCAGTGACATTAACTCAAGAGCAGCTGCTCAGCAGCAGTGCTTCTGACATTTTCCAGTGTAAATCTCCATTTCTGCATCCTCATCAGGCCTGTGCAAATGATAACTGTGCGCACATTTGACTACCTAGTAATTGTTTTTAAAATTCCCATCACCTTCAGAGGACTGAAGAGGGAATCAGGTACACAGACTACTTTCTTGCTGCCAGTTGCCTCTCATGTCCTTTGTTTTCCCCTCCTTTAACAGGTTGGGCAACAACAGTCTGCAGTCTTTTCCCACTCTACCAAGAGTGAGAAATCTAATATTCAGCCTGTATGCTATCCTGGCCCATTTCTAAGCTTTAGCCAAACTCTAAGCTTTAGGCAGTTAGTCTTTTGCCTTCCCCAAGTGGTTCTGTTCACTGGATTTGGGATGTTTCAGCCCTTCCTTGGCAGAATCAGATAACTGATGAGGTTGGAAGGGACCAACCCCTCCACTCAAGCAGAGTCAGCTAGAACAGGCTGACAGGCTGATGTCAGAGAGCACTAGCTGTTGTCACACCAGGGCCACGAAGAGTTCATTGCTGTTTGATGCTTTGCTGCAAGGCCAGCTACTGTACCCACTTCTGACATGTAACTACCCCCCCAGTTCTTTGCAGGATCACTGTGATGTGCTGTGTTCCTCTGGACTCTGAGGACTCTTTACCTTCAGGCAGGAGTGCATGCTATCTCCCTCTGAAGTCGTGACTTCCAAGGTGACAAGGAGCCCTTTCCTCCCAGCACAGGTGAGAAGGTGTTTGTCACCTATTTGTCCTCAAAGGACACTGTTCTTTGCTGGAGCTATTCCAGATCTCTTCCTCTTGCCCAGGCAGGCAACATTTGCCCATTTATTTCCAGATCACACTGGGCTCTTGACATCACCCATTGGAATAGTTTCTGCTTTGGGATTAGCTCAGTACGTCCACTGACAGTGCGCTCCTCAGCTGTTTTGTCAGCAGACAGCAAATGAGTATCACTTCCTAACTCTGCTTAAGTACCTTCTTGGCCATCCCTAGGACTAGTTCATGTGGTAGCCAGGTCTCTTAAACTTTTCCAGCTTCACAAAAGCAAAGCAAAAATCCTGTCCTGCCACAAGCAGTTTAAACATTCTGGTCTACCACTAGTAAGATACCAGAGATAAATACCAAGTCCACATTCAGAAGCAGATTTTAAACCACTTCAAATATACCTTATCAGTAATAGGCCTACGAGACTTTCCCTCAGTAACCAAAGGGAAATACATAGTTTATCAGCATGACATCAATGAACCAAAGACCAGCTATTAAACACAGAGTTGCACTTGTGCCAAAGCTAATGAATCCGTTAGTGTTGTGGTTAGCAGTTCCTGTTAACTGCCCAAATAACCAAGAGTAGTGAAACTTCACACCCATGCCTGGATCAGGAAATGCTAACTCAGTTCCAACCATTTTATTACTCCTCCTCCTCTCTTTGACAGGAGCGATTTACATTAAATTCTTTAGCGTAGCACATCTTGCAGCTGCTTATGTGTTACTTCTACTGGAAGCCCAGTGATTTTAATCCCCGACAGTCAAGCATTTCCATTCTTTTGACTTTTTTTTAAGGGTCTATTTTGGCCCAGGTTTATATTGATTATTCTCTAGCAAACTTGATCCCACACTGCAGCTATAATCAACCTTTCCTTCTCGGTGTATATATTCCTTTACAGATTCTATGCTACAAGACCCAACACCCACCTTCTGTTATTCATGTTGTGTTTCAAAATTGTTATTAAGAGCAAACAAACTATTTTTATCTTTTGTAGCTATTTGATAATACTCTCTGCAAGAACAAACTTTAAAAAAGAAACAAAGCGTTGATATTATTTTGTACAAGGCACAAACCCTCCAAACTGAATCTTAACCAGGCTGGATCTTGCATCCAACGTACGCGAGGAAAACCCACAACTATGCACAGCCATACTGATGTGGAAAAGAATGCACACGAACGGGTACAGCTGTAGCAGGATTCAAACAATCTAGAAATTATTTAGCCATGGGAAACACTTAAACATGATTAAATATTTTGCTGCACTGTTCAGTTGTGGCTGCATTTTTCTGCTTGAGAAAAGGGTGTGCCGGATCTGGTTTTCCTCTGTGTCGCTAGGTTACTAACTACCCAAAGAACGTGGGGAAACAGAATCCCAGCTCCCTCTCAAACAGAACAAAAATCACTTCATTCGGACACTACAGTAACTTCCTTTTAACATTTTTTTTTCTTAACTTTACAGGGACAACTGAAGTTACCGGGGAGGTTTTGTTTGTTTTTTAACTGCATAAAGATTTGTGTTCTGAGAGTTTGAAATCTTTCTACTGACAGTATTAGACATAATAGAAAACAGATGTGTTCTCTTTTCAAACATTCTTATGCTGGAAAATCCAGCTAAGCATGGATCATATGAATCCTCTCTAATTTATTCCTATGACGGTCTGCCTACATACATGTCACTGTGGTTTGCTTTATTTATCTTTTCCAATGACTGCGTCTTTTACCATGAAAAGCACTCATTTAATCTATCTGCAAAAGTTTAGTGATCCTGTAAACAAAGCAGTAAATTATATCTCCAGGAAAAATGAAATGGAAAAATATGCAAAAGTTCTTTCAGGCTTGATTTACAGAAACATGCCAAAGCACTGAGTTAAGCATATTGGCACAGCGTTAAAAGATAACAACATCCTCTGTGCTCCTCCTCCTCTGTCAGCGTAAAAATGGGCTGGAGGAACAGCAATATAAGCTGTTTCTAGCAGCAGCGTTATACCCCAATCTCCTGTTGTGCTGTTCCAGAGAACAGTATGGGTTCTGCAGTCACCCCTTAGGCACAGCAGTGGCCTGGGACTTGCCAGGGGTGACTCTGTGGGAACAGCAGGGTGGGAACTGGCCAGAAGCTGTGTGAGCAGAGAGAGGGAGCTGGGGTGAGAAACATAAAATTTTCCTTCTACCTTATGCTGCAGCGAAGAACGGTGGCAGAACATTTCACCAAAAGTTGTCTCTACCTTGAACATAAAAACAGCAATAGCCACTGCTGCTTTTCCTCCAAAGGAGAGAAAATCAAGCCAAACACATGGTGTAGTTTCTTCTCAGTGCTCTTTCTTTGGCAACACGTTCCTCTAGATGTACTGTTTAAACTCTAAAACTAAATCCCAATTCAATATAGAATTTAAAGTAAAAGATATAAAAACATGAACCTCCAAAGGAAAGACTACTGATTTAGACTCAAAACCCACTTAAAACCAGATACACCTCCCAGGTTAATGGGTCTACTCATGAGTAATGTCCAAGTCACACGTCAAACACTGGGCTTCTGAAATAATAAGTCTTTGCCTCTGAAAGACTTCAGCGCAGTTAACTGCATCAAATTTACATGTAAAAATAAATACAATATTGGGCAGCTCTCCCAGCCCCCTTCTTTTGAAACTGTCATTATAGTAGCTCTCGGAAGTAAGGACCTCAGGTGTACATCTCCATCTCCCCAGTCCCAAACACGCAGGCAAAGAAGGGGGTGTCATTTGCACTCTCTTCCCCCAGGCAGCTATTTGCAATGCTGCAGGCGTATATCTAACTACAGACTTTCTCTTAAGTATTAAAAGAGGGTAGCGTGAAAGAATGGCGAAACCATGATATGATAGCCCCAAATCTCTCTCGAGCTCAGTATTAGTAAATAGTTCTGTAGTAACTCTACAGGAATACTGGTTATGCATAGGTACAATATGTGGGAAACTTATTCCACATTTCCTCTTTCACATGCTCCTTTGTCTAAATGTGAATGTTCATTAATACCAAATCTCTTCTGCTGTTACAGAGCTCTGTGTCTTTAGAAGAAATCTAAGATTACATTTCCTATTATCTTGTTAAACATCAGGAAAACTACTCGCGTGTTTCCCACTTCTCAGCCCCTTATCCCGTTTTCCTGCCAACAGCCCTTCCAAACACATCACGCGCTGCAAGTGTGTGGTGGTTATTGAGGATTTATTTTCAAAGAGAATTACTTTGAAGGTGTTGCTCTCTATGTGGTACGGACTATATATATTTTTGCACAGCTCCATAAATGGAAGTCACTTTCCCAAAGAATTTTAGTGGCTTGCTTTTTAAATTGTACACAGAGTAAGTGGCAGACAACTTCCTGTGCATAAACCCAAGCAAAACAAACAGGCATTTGCTCAAGCTGGGGGTTAAGCACTGTGAATACAAGTCCAGATGACATTTAAAAACATAGTTTGGAAAAAAAGCCCACAGGCCTGCTTAACTCTGAAGCCACGAACAGAGTGAAACACTTCAGAACCTTCAGATAAGTAACTTCCTTTATTTTCTGATACATTTAAAATCCATTTCAAAATCCTGATTACTGGCCAGCTTTCCTATATCAAGTTCTGGGATCTCACTAAAGGCAGAGGCTTGCAATATACTCCTGCTTTACTGACCTTCAGGAATCTCAAGAATGAGAGATTTAGGGGCATCAGCTCAACCCACAGTGATGGTATAACACAGCTCTCAGACTATCGTAAAAACCTGAATTCACATACTGGGAGGAGGCAGTAAGTAGTAAAGAAAAGCTAGCAATGGAAGTGGACTACTATTATCAAATATGAATGGATGCCTAGCTCAGTGTCATAAAATATCCAAATTTGCCACCAAAAAAAAAAATAGAGGAAAGAAGATGACATGATATCATATTCCCTTTCAAAATAGCAATAGCCACCACTACTTGGCATTGACAGAAAAGAAAGAGTGCAAGTGTGCAGCAAACAGAGGAATGGATCTTTGTTTAAAATCTAGGAGTTTATACAAAGAAGTAGGTAACTGGAATCTCATTCTTCATAAGCTATTGGGTTTTTTTCAGTACAGATTAAAAAAAAAAATCTCTATTTTGAAGGAAATGTATTTGTGTTTTGTGTGATATCCTGCCAGGCACATGGCTACTTTTTGTTTACCTTCAGTTCTTTAAAATGAATAATAAAGCTTGGTTTTATTAAAGCTAAAACTAAGCATCTTACAACTACATGAAGAAGTTTTTGTCTGAGCATTAAGGACACAACAAACAACTGCATAAATGAAACTTTCCTTTAGCCTCTCACAAATATAAAAAAGGACCATACATAAAAAGATCTGCAACCTTAGATCCCATGATACTTGATTTTTAGATGTCTGAAAACTGCAGAACCCAATTTTAGGGATATAGGTGCTGTACATCCTGCCCTGGGAGAGTGCAGACTTGTAGAGCAGATCCAGGCCTATTGACGGGCACCAACAAACGAACAAAACCAGAAGTGGTGCAGGAGGGAAAGAGCCTTAAATTCCTGCATGGTAGGGGCATCATGGGAAAGGGTATTTCTATCTGCTGAAGACTTAAACTCTAAATCCTTTACTGATAGTAAGTCTTTATCTTTTCTTTCTGAGAAATTAATGTCAGAAAAGGCAATTCTCAAAAAAACAGCCTCCCAAAAAAAACCAGTACCCCAGATCCCATTCCCAAGACAGTTTTTGTATTTTATCCAACATATTTATCCCGATGACTAAGTCTCCCAGGAGATGAGTCTAGGACTTGAATTCCTCCAGACAAGATAGGAAATTGAACTTAGGCTTCCTAGGCAAGACTTAAAGTCACCTAAAATATAGCCTCTCATGGAGATTTTTAAAGATGCTAAGAGCCTTTGATGCATTTTGTAATTTTGGGTGGTTTGTGTTAGCTATGCTCTGAGAATGCCAATTAAGAGTTCTTCAGAATGACTTTCTGGACACTCGTAATGTATTGCAGTCTGGGGTACTGCCCTGCACCAGGTGTCTGCAGTGGCATAAATCTAGTTACACAGGGACCTTTATTACAAGTAAGCACCCACTGAAATATGGCAGCTGTGGTTTTCAGATGACAGTAATAGGTGAAGGGATCTATATGTTACCCAAATTCTGCCTTAAATGCCTAAAATGTTCCTTGAATTTTGCTTCAGCATCTAAAGTTAAGTACAAAAAGAAAGCTGGCACTTTGCTTCAGAGTAATGATGCAACTGATTGGGGATGGAGAGCCCACTGGCTTACAGGCTACAAGCAGGTGCTATGTCAGAAGCCATCTAATTGCATTCTCATTTCTCTCCAGCAATTATCAATTCCATTTTTCCCTGGACTTCTCTATTGAAAGTTGTCTTTAATACTGGGGAAAAAAAAAAATTTAAAAAGAACATACTTGTTTTGTCCAATTGTTTCAAAATCCTTCACAATAATTGTCAGGGAAGATGAATTATCCAGAGCGATTCCTTTCAAGTCAAATTCAAGAATCTGAACAAAAAAATAGAGCAAACCTAAATTATAATTATATCATTTCAAGTTATATGTAAATTAATTTAACAGCAGAATAGTGTATACAACAAAAATATTCAGAAATAACTTGCATTTTGTGAGAGACAGACCACACCGGCTTACACTTGCAAAAGCAAAGTGAAAAATCTGGGAACATGCTCATAGCACGTTCTGGATTTGCTAGTTACAGTAACAATAACAGAAAAAAAAAAAAAAGAATTGTTTAATACTGAGCCATTACCCCTTCTGCAGTTGCACTTCCTCATACTAACATAAGTGTTTTCTGACCATTCATAACATCTGATACTATTCCCCTGCAATACTTGTTGAGGCCAATAACTGTTGAATTTAGACAAATATTTATAAGTTTACTTTCTTTGTATTCCTAATTACAAAATGTAAAAATAATTTTTAACTTTCATTTCTGGTTGTGAAAAAACACTAAGAAAACATTTTTCCCAAGAAAAACATTACTTAGGATGCAAAATAGGACCAGTCCTACAAATAAACCATGAGGAACTTCCATAAACGATTTATTCTGATTCTGTAGGGTTTTTTCCTAGTATATAATAAAGGCTCTAATTACATTCCCATACATGTGGCTAAGCAATGGCTGAATATAATTTGGTCCAAAAGTAAGAAGGAACAAAACCAGGCCACAAACTCACCAGATATCCATCTACATTTACATAAGAACTTTACTTAATGAATTGCAATACGTGGTGCAAAATTAATCCATTCACCTGCATTTACTACCACCTTGCAACAAGTCACTCGTTCCTGTTTTAACCCATATTCACAACTGAAGAAATTGACTTACCAATTTTACAAGCATTTTGTCTTTAAAAAGACCAAAAATTGATTAGAAACAATTTACCTCATTCCAAAAAGGATTAAGTTCACTGTCAATTTTCCTTGTTTTCTTTTTTTCATCTGCAAATACAAACAAAGTGTGATGATCTGTTTTTGCTAAAGCACTATACAAATATCACAATTTTTCCTTTCACTTTTCAAAAGAAAGTTTGAGCTTTAAACCAAATGTTCCAGTTCTTTTTGCCTCTTCCAGTAGCTGCAGATTTTACAATCAAAAAATGCCCTGGGCAATTTTAATAGTTGAGGCATTTTATTCTGTTTTGTTTAAGCATAGCTAGATGTATTCCCAAAAAGCAAAGCTAATGGTTCGGTTTCTCAACCTTTTATGACCCTTGACTGCAACTTCAGTAGTGATGAAAGAGAACAGGCTAAAGGCTTGGAGCCATCAAACCAAACAGTAACCTCACAGTGATGAACTTCAGTAGTAAAGAAAATGTGTTATACATTTACCATACCCGAGTTGCAAAATACTTGTGTTTAGCTCTGAAATAAAACCATGTGAAAAAAAAATCTTAAGAATATATACTTACAGCGTCACCACTTTCTGCTTTAAATGAACAAATATTAGCAGAAATACACATACATATGAGGAAATGCAGTTCTTCCTGAAAACTGGTTTCTAGAGGTTATGCAGATCATTTCACTGACATTGACTGCAGCCTAAAAATTACACATTTTCCATATTTCATGGTAAAATTTACATTTGGTCGACCTACAAATCATGGGTGTGTGGTGTAAATTACATATAGTGTGGCATTTCGATTCAAATTCCTTGCCCTGAGAGGAATAACACAGGTCAAATGTTGCAGAGGCCCCTGTAGGACCCCTCACCTATTAAAAAGGAAAAGAAAATTCAGTTCTTAAGGCAGGCTGAAAGCGAGTAACGTGCCACGGCTTTTTTTTACATTTTAGTTGCACTATAGGCATACAGCTCTGATGGAGAACAAGTTTTGACACGACACTCAGAAGCACAAAAGAACAGTGTCAAACAAGCAGCTCTCTAAACAGACATTCCATGTAGCAGTGATAACAAATAAGTATGATTTACGTAGTCGGTAAACTAAGTGCTGATCTATGAAATGCTCAGCCACCACAAGACAGCTAACTTTCAGACACCTCCCTGTATCCAAGGACTACAGTAAAAGTAATAGCAGTTTTAATATATGCAAGTTACGACTATACTCTGCCAGGAAAACACTGCAAAGGCCTGGGAAGCAAAAGCAAAGATAGACCCCATGGGCAAGCTCATACATCCGCTATAGAAGCAGCAGACTGGTGGTGCTTTTTATTGGGTGAGAGTGGGATGTACTGCAACAAAAAATGTCAGCCCATACTGCAAATTGCGAGAACTGACTCACATTTATGTAACAGGAATTGTCTACAATTTATACAGGATATTGACTCACTCAGTGCCACAAAGGAAAGAGCATTCATAACATACCATGCTGGGCACTCACATTTTGCGCAACAAAGAGCTAATTATCATGCTAGTAAGAGAAACCCAACCTCATGTTAGCTAATAAGAGACAAAGCATTTTCAAAAGTGAACATGCCCGAATATCTGGGGTTTGGCACTGTCTCTATGGCCCCCTCAACCAGGGAAAAGACATTGTCAGTGCCGGTGAGAAAGGAAGAGCTGGGGTGTTTGCAAAGCAGACAGTGAATCACAGACCTGGTCCTGATGGGACTAGTGGACAAAGGCTCCATCAGCCCTGCCTGTAGCTTATCAGTAAGGTAGGGAAATCCCTGGCTTCAACAACAGTCCGGACGATTCTTGACAAGGAGTAAAATCTTCCACTCTGGACTACCCATTTTCATAAAACCAGAAGCTAGATGTTAATACTCGCAATTGGAAATTAACGTAGTAAGAACTTAGTGAGAGCCAATGAGATGACACAGTGATCAAAAAAAATCATTCAGGATGAGCTGTTTAAATAGTAACTGTTCCATCATTAGAAAGATAATGACAGTAGTGCAAAACAACTAATGCTTACATCTTTATTTTTTTCCTCTATTATAACTAGCATTTTTATCAATTTTAGCAGTTGGGGAACAGCAGAAAAAAACATCTTTTAGAATAGTCTTAAGTCTAAGATTCAAGAGAATCATGTTTTAGTTCACTATGTTTTACATAAAACTTTTGTGAATGAAGAACTCAGAGTGCACACTGGCAGCAACTGCAGCATCGAATGGGCAGACCTCTAAAACCCAGGAAATTAAAGTTAGGGTAATTTAATTCTCTGCAAAACAGAAAATATAAATTTAGGGAATAATTACACTCTCAATACTCTTTTCTTTCACACACAGAAATATAAACTAACATAGCTATGAAATACTGCAGGGCTGCTGGAAAGCTCCTACATTAAGCACAAATGGAAAAAGAAATTTAATTCAGATTGGCCCAATCAAACTGAATGCCATTTCACATTGGTTTTTAATCCATAAAGCTGAAAGAGGCAGTTAAAAGGGATGGTCAAAGCACTCAACGTCCTAGTATTGACTGCACATATAAACAATTATGTCAACTTTTACACACCCAAAGACAAGACTCTGACACACATCTCTCCAGCTTGGTGTACCTTACAACCCAAAAGAACTGCACCGGTTTAATCATTACCACTTAGTGCCACTTCAGCAAATGACAACAGCTTTTCATATTAATTTGACTACTAATTTCTCTCGCGTGGAGTGACAAGAAGCTCAGAGTTCTGCAGTAACAGCCATTCCACACAGCAACACATGCGTTTACTCTCAGGGTGTAGTTCTCTTTGAACAGTGAGTTGTTCTTAAAGTAAATAAAAGTACCGTCCCACTGGCACATTAACGTGTAAAACAATATTGAATGCTTGCACAAAGCCCCTCTTTTGCAAAGAAGGTGTCACCACAGAACCAGCTGCCTGCTTCCTCTGAGTATGAACCCTGTACACCTCACTGTGATCATGGTACTCCCTGCATAGTCTGTGACTCGCTCAGTTACACAAGTCTGATGCAGCCTATTCCATACATAGATGAAACTACACCAACACATCTGGTAACATACACAGTGTCTGCAGTCACACAACAACAGTGGATGGATCATGGCCTTTTTCCTCACAGCAGCCATGTAAAGGTATGTTCCTGAGAGATACTGGGGTTTTCGTTGAAGTCTTAACACTACTGAACCTGACATCAGCAAAGGCTGTGTAACTTAAAGCTTGAAAAAGCGAACGAACAAACCCCTGTTCAATGAAATGTCAACTTCCACGCAATTTTCTGCCAAATGAGTGCTGTTCTCCAAGAGTTCTCCAAGAATAATCCTTAGTCAAACAAGAACATGAACTGCAGGGCTATGGCCAAAGTCCTACAGATGCCAGAGTTTTCCCCAGTCCCAAATAAACTCCCAATTGTGTTTTTTATGTCCCACAGGAGGTGCAGTGGGTAAGAACTACAGTTAAAGACAACTGCCCGTTGACATACACCTTCCCCAAAATCAGACTGGTTTCCCATCTTTACCCACTAACAGGGTGAGGGGGAAAGGGCTGTATATAAAAAACAACTATAAAAATGAACAGCCAGAAGTTCAACATATTTCAGATATGATCCCTACACCCTTACACCTGGCGAAGAGGTACTCCACTTACGAATTAAATCAGAGCTCCTCAAGAGCTGGCAAAAGCATGATATTTTCTGCCCTCCTTGAATCACACTGGGCAGAAAGCAAAAAATTAGACTGTTGGTATATAGTAAACCACATAAAAAAAAACGTGGTAGGTATAATGAGAAATTAAATACCTTACTAAAAATCTGTTACAGCTATGAAGTTGTATTTAAGACAATGATTAAGCATGTCTGCGAACATGAAAAAATCTCAGTTATAGCACATAAAGTGTAAATATAAACTAATTCCTTTAATGCCTCTTGCCCAGTTCCTGTGTTACTGACTAACAGCCCCGGATAACTGAAGGACTAAGAAGCAAATCCAGCAACGCAGGAGAAAAAAATAAATCCATAACTTGTATTTCCTAGGTAAAAGTGAATTGCATTAGAGCACACAGTGGTAACAAAAGATTACAAGGAGGAATTAAACAGACACTTGAGGCGTCAAGAAGCGAAGGCACAAACCAACTCTGGAGTTTGAAACTGCAACAACAGAGGTGACAGAAAGGCAAAACTCTTGACAGGAAAGCAGAGAGAAAGACAAGGAACTGAAAAGAGAATATGAATGCTTAGGAAGCAGCAGAAACAAATGTAACAAACCAGAGAAATGACAGGACACCATTAACAGCACTTCTTTCAGGGCAAATAAAATCACATTTTAAGAATTATAAAGTTCCAAAAGTGACACAGAGTCACCCACTTGCCCTAACACACAGGGAGGTAAAAAAACCAAACCTGAAAAAGAGGAGGAAAAGAAATGAATTGGAATGATAACACATCTTTCTGAAGCTGAAATAAAGTGTCCAAAAACATTTTGTTCTGGAAGTTAAGATACTGGACGTGCACTGCCTCGTCCTTTTCCAGCCTCCAGCAGAATATCCTGATTTTAGATTTGGTTTCTAAAGGTGACAAACCCCTGCAATGATTTTTCATGCTTTAGGAAATACCATTTCCATTTCAGTGCAGAGTCAGGAAAGCAAGCCACCAGGAATTAAGGTGACTGTTTGTCAAAGTTTGGTTTAACTTATTACATGATGCACAATTGCTGTGAGGTTTCTGCGCCTTAAAGATAAACTAATACTTGAAATAAAGTTCCTTTGGTCTAGCCAAGTGAGGAAATGATGACAACAGGTAAAATATACTGTAAAATATAATTAGCTTTACATACAAATGCTCATTTTATCACACTATTTTCTCCCTTTCCCATGTATCTGATAAGCAACGACAAACCACATATAAAATGTGGTTTCCTTCCTAAGTCTTTATTTTAAATTAAATAATTTCAATAGGCAAAACTTTGAAATGCAATTCGGTTTGTAAAATAAAGCAACCAACAAAACAAAACAAAATACCTTCAGTAACGGTACTACTGTTTTTCAACATGCTGTAATAACAACAATAAATAAGCCACAATAAAAATTGATGTAACAGTAAACAATAGCTGTGCAAAGCAATCAAGACAGAGGAATGATTTTTTTCAGCAGGAAAACAACAAGGTAATCTTAAACTCACTCTTAATTCTGGTATTGATCTGTGCAGTTGGATTTGGGTTTTTAAAGCAAAGGGCTAAGCCTTTGCAAAAGCTTGTAAAATGCAGATCTGAAACTGGCCAGAAAAGACCAATACACTCCACAGAGTCCAAACTTCATTCAGGTAACTCCTGTCTCTCCAACTAAAAAGTCTTTCCTAAACTTACATAGGCACTGTCCCTGAGTAATTTATAACAGTTTCCTTACCTTTAAAAATAACAGAAACAATAGGATCTGGTTTCCCAAACTTGGTTTTAGGGATATTGCTAGCAGATTCCACAATCACCCGAAGCATTGTTTCTGGTCTTGACTAAGTGTAGATTAGTGCCACAGAAATTCAAGGAAGCCTTAAGTTTCACGCTCCTGAAGTTCTGGACTGAAATGCTAGCAGGAAGGGGAGGCAGGGAATAGCTGGTATACAGTAAAGGAGGTCTATGGGTGGATCCATGACGGACTAGCTACTGCAGGCTATGAAAAAAAAGAAGTACCTGTAAATTGACACCCAGTTCTGTCTGCAGATGCTGCATAAAAACAGCCCTCTCTGGCGAAATCCAGCAACGGAAAGGGCGCAGTGTACAAACGGCTGCAGATTTTTTTTTGTTGTTGCTTGTATTCTTAAACTATGTGATAAGTCCCTCCTAAGCAACCAAGGCAAGAATCAGCGCCAGTCCAGCACTCAAACCCACACCACATCTGCCTCCTGTTATATACCAAGGTATTATATTTCACAATACCTTATATTTTTTTCCTCTTAATTTTTAGAACTTCATTGTAAACGTTTTTCGTTTGCCTCCGTGTCAGTGTATGACCACAAAATACCCACAGTCTTCAAAAATAGTTGGAGTGCTCCCCCTGCAGTTGTGCTCTGGAACAACTACGTTTGGCACAGGCTAAATACTACAGGTTCCACATTTAACAAGCTGAATTTTGATAAGCTCTTGAGAAATTATTAAAATATATGTGCATACGTAAAAATAAAAAAGAATCAAGGAAATACGTGCAAAAAAAAAAATGTGAGAAGACCCTCTCTATTGTTTGGAGGCCTATAAATATTTTGTATTAACATAAATACATGCAGTAGACTCTGCTACAGTGAACACAGTAAGTAAAAAGAACTCTTTCCTCTGAGCTACCCGGGGTTCCGCTTTATGAAAGTTTTTCTCAGCTGCGGACCAGATGTAAAAAGCAGCACCACTGCGAAGTCTGGTTTTACATAGAGATGAGGGGGTGCCAGCCAGACGGAACAAAGAGAGTCAGGTGTGGGCACAGTTCAGCCTTGGCGCATGAGATCTATCCTAGCTTATTACTTTTGAAGACAAGAAGGACCTTGCTTCATTTCTAAAATTACTAAATTTGGGGTAGCTGAGGATCTCTGGGGAAGAAAAGGCAACTTAAAGCTTACACGTTCAGCAAGGTACAAGACACGTAAGACATAGCACTGAGAAGACCCAAACACTTGGCGCAGAAGCATCACGGCGGGTTGTCCTGTCCCTGCCCATCCCAGCCCCAGACAAGGTCCCCAGCTGGTGCAGAGGGGACAAATCTCGCTCCCCCCGCAGCCGGTAGCCATCGCCCTCTCCGCCCCAACGGCGTCAACTGAAGCCTCAAAGGGGGCCGGGAGAGCCACACGCCGGCAAGAAACACGAGGGGGCGCTCACCTGCCACCGCCCCTTCTACAACCGCCTTTTAAACAGGAAATGGAAATCCCTTCAATGGAAAAAAAAATAATGAAAGGGGGAAACAAACGCTGCCCCCGCCGCCCCGGGGCCGCCCTCGCCTCACAACGCCCGCCCGCGAGCGCCCGCGCGGCGGCAGCCACGCCAGGCGGGGAGAAGAAAGGCCCCACGGCATTGGCCAGATGGTTCGCGCGACCGTCCTCGCCAGCCAATGGGGAACCTCCTCTCAGGCTCTTCGAGGAGAGCTCGGGAGCGCCTCGCCGGCTGTTAGCGGCCGCCGAAGGCCGGACAGCTCGTGCCTCTCCCGCCCACCTCCACGCCCGCGCCTTCGCGGAAGCGCTGTTTAAGCCCCGCCCCCTACCTCCTCTGACCCCTCGGGGCCGCCGTAGCCCCTCGCTTCGGCTGGGAGGGGACTGCGGGCGGAAGTGACGATCCCGGAGCCGCGGGATTCAAACTCCCGGAAGCGGGGCTGGGCCGGCGACCGGCTGGGTAGGGGCTCTCCCGTCCTCTTCCCTCTCGTCCCCCCGCCTTCCCCCGGGGTAGCCCGGCGTGCTGCGAGGCCCGGCTGCTCCCAGCAGGAGCCTGCGCTGTCCGTGCTTGAGCAAAACTGTCAGGAGCCCCGTCCCGCCCGGCGGAAGGGATCGCTGCTCCCTGACGCTGGGTTTATTTTTGTTTTACAGGTGGTTTAGGATGAATTCCAAGACCGCCAAAGAAATAATTGCTGGCAAGTGGGGCTTAAAGTCGGGTGGCCCCAGGCCGGGGAACGATGTGGAGAGGCACAGGCAGGAGAGCCGGAAATCCCTGGAGGAGGCGGGGAAAGGGAAGGGCAAAGCGGCTGCCGCGGAGAGGAGCGGGCTCCTGGAGGTGAGGGGGGGTCTGGAGGCGAGGGGGGATCGCACCCGGGCTGGCCATTGTGGGTCCCTGCTGTGCCCGGTTAACGGGGGCCTGAGGGTGTCTGACCTGAGCAAGGTGCCAGTCCCACCTCTTACAGCGTAGTTTCCTTTGGTGTCAGTGCCGTTTGAGGGGGTTGTTCTCAAATATTCTTCGGTGATGAAGTTTCAGTTTCTCTGTCACCTTCTAATGACTCGATGCCGACACGTCGGGTTCCAGCACCAACCCCTCTCGTGGAGGATGAAACGCTGCCCTGGCCCCGAGGTGTGCCAGGTGCAGCAGTGCTGCTCGGTACCCAAATGAGAGCTGAAAACACCTACTGTAGCACATCCTGAAGCTAGCAGGCCAGATAATTTGGATAACAGAATCCTTCTCCTTAATGCTTTATTATAACTCCTTTGTCATTTCACTTGTTGTCACTGAGTTTACAAGAGGGCTCTCTGCTGCTTGTCAAAAGGTACTACACACGCTGACCAGCACTAAGGGGCCATCACTGCACTGCAGCGTGCAAGAGTTCTTGTGCTGCTTGTGTTTTGAGGTTCTTCTGTGGCAGTGACCTGTATTCACAGACACAAAAAAGTCTGTGGATTTTGGTTCTTTGCGTTCTTTCCTTGTTTTATCTATTTCAGAGTGTTTTTACTATTGCTTGAAGTGTTTCAGATGATCAGTGTAGAATCATAGAATGGTTTGGGTTGGAAGTGACCTTAAAGATCATTGAGTTCCAACCCCCCTGCCCTGGGCAGGGACACCTCCCACCAGCCCAGGTGGCTCCAAGCCCCATCCAGCCTGGCATTGAACCCC
>JAOQGH010000002.1:21473265-21487746 GCA_025769975.1 Gallinago jamesoni | reverse complement strand
TTGCCCCTTGTCCTGTCACTGCACTTCCTTGTAAAGAGCCCCTCTCTGGCTCTTCTGTAGGCTCCCTACATGGGTATGCAGTGTAGAATGGATATGTAGAACTGTGATGATCATTGTAGTATTGTCTGGTTTGAGTAAAAAGTAATATTCTCAGCCAATTAAAGGCTAAGAGAGAACCTTTCAAAGTGACTACCTGCTCAAACTGTTGTAATTGCTAATGCGTTTGTTGCACCGACTGACATTCATTCGTGTAACTTTTTTATTCCATTTTCATTTAGAAAATACTTTCCCTTGAAAAAGAAAAAGAAAAACACAACCATCTTCTTGGAGAGAAGGACAAAGAAATCCGAAACTTGAAGGACAAGCTTAAATCCAAAAATAAGAATAGTGAAGTGTCCTTGTTACAAAGTCAACTGGCGGAAAAAACAAAGGAAGCAGAAACAAGAGGACTGTTATTTTCTTCTCTATTCGAAGAAATGAAGCATTTAAAATGTAATTTATCTACTGTTACTGCAAAATGTTCTGAGCTTGAAAGCAGAGCTGTCACTTCTCAGGTGTCCCAGGTAAGCACTGAAGAAACACTGTGGTTGCAAATTCCAAGCCTAACCTGCGAACAGACTGGTAAAGGAGAGGACTTCAGGGTGTTGGTGGAAGAAAAGCTCAGCATGAGCTGGCAACCTGCGCTGGCAGCCCTGAAACCCCCCCACCCCAGGCTGCATCCCCAGCAGCGTGGCCAGCAGGGTGAGGGGCGGGGGGGGGATTCTGCCCCTCTGCTCTGGGGAGATCCTCCCCTCCAGTGCTGCCCCCAGCTCTGGGGTCACCAACATCAGAAGGACACAGGGCTGTTGGAGCGAGCAGGGCCAGAGGAGGCCATGGAGATGCTGGGGGCGCTGAGAGAGTTGGGGGGGTTCAGCCTGGAGAAGAGAAGGCTCCATGACAGAGACAGGACAGGAATAATGAGCTGCTTATCTCATTTAAGATAATTAATAGGTGCAATGCCAGGTACTTGGCAGGTTTTTTATTAGTGCATTAAGTTTCCTGCAGTTGTTTCTCCACCCCTGCCTGCCTTAATGCTCCACCGAAAATGTGGCAGGGGCACAGGGAAGCTGGCACCAAAGAGGTGCCCTACGAGCCTCTTCCAGACTGGGACCTGCAGATGGAGCTGGTTCCCTGCACTCTATAGGGAAGTGGAGTAACTTCTAGAACTTCACCTTTAGCCAAATACACAACAAACTATCTTAATCTACTAATTTTCAATTATAATACATACATATATATCACTCACTTCTTGTAATGCAGTATCTTGGGAAATAACATTTTAAATGCAATGTGTTTATTTTCAATCTCAAGAGACTTTTAACTTTGTTAGAGAATATAAAATCTGTGTTAATTCAACACTATGTTTTTGTCAATGAGCTACCAAAATAATTTTTTGTTTAAAATCAGAATTTTAAATCTTTTACTGATTTATCAACAGAGGACAACAAAATTTGACTGATGTTTTGGCTGGATGTCTTGGAAGACTTGAAAGCAAGTCTAGCAACGCAGGTTGAGACTGCTAGGTGGCATGTGGACAGAGGGATGCTCTGAGGTGGGAACAGCAGCTGTATGGCACCGTTTCCAGAAAGCTTTTACTGAGATGGAGTTCTAACGTTTATAGAAATAAGAATCTGAGCACTTGTAATGTCTCTAAATCCTGGATAGGCTCATGGGCTTTCCCGGGTGTTTATAACCCTCCTGTTACCCCAGTGAATTGTCAAGGTCCCCATCTTTCCCTGACAACTCTTACCCACCTGGCTTATTGTCACACGTACGAGGATATGGAAATAGAACAAACGCTTTCCTTTTCTGTGTATTTAAATATTTTTCAGAAGTTCTTCTGTAGCTTCCAGGTCTTCCAAGACAGCAGTTCATAAGAAAACACTTGATATTATTCTTGGGAAATCTTTTAATGTTAAGAGTTACGGAATGAATTGAATATAAATCTTTGTCCTGTATCTTCCAGGAGATTTATTTTAAATCTATGAAATAATTTTCTACAGAACTTAGATACTTCTTTTTTTAAAAAAAAAAAAAGAAGAAAGACTATAAAAATCTTTAAACACTAAAGGCACAGGTATGCAGCTGTTTTTCATCTTTAATAATATTCTTATGCTATTTATGTGACACTAATAGTCAGACAGGACTAGCTTTGCTATTTCAGCCATCTGTTTTAAAGAACACTGACAGGTTGTTCTTTGCCTGCAGGAAGCTGTAAGGAACGGCACTGGGTCACCAGCTCATCTCTGTGAAGTCGAAAAACAACTGAAAGATGTAAGTTTCCTGTACAACACTGCAATGATAAGCCATTTGTATCAAGATGCGTAAGAATGTAAATTATCATCTTATACATTTTTGGGTGGTCTGGGACCTCAGGGGTATGTTTCCCTCTAAAATATAATATCTCAAATTATTTTGTGACAAGACAATAAATTAAAAAAAAAACTTGCAAAAAAAAAAAAAAAAGACAAAGATGACTAATTCATTTAAAAATCTGCTAAGTTGCCAGAGGCTTTTCTGTTGTTCTGTTCCTTTTCATGAAGGCACTTGAGAAAAACCAGCAGTGGCTGCTGTACGACCAGCAACGCGAAGCTTATGTCCGGGGATTGCTTGGAAGGATCTTTGAACTTGAACAGAAGTCAGAAACAGCCAGCCAACAAGAACCTAAAGAATTCAATTCAGAAGGTATCGACCCTTTTCTTTTCCCATAAGTGACCCAAACCATAATTATCTATAGAAAAAATTTTCTGAAAACAAACTAAAGCACTATTAAACAAAATCAAGACTTTCTTCTCAACATTTTGGTTCCTTAATGGCAAAACTTGGTTAAATAAAATTTCTTTGCTTCCTGTTACTCAGCTATATTACTTCATCGACAGTATTTCATGTTCTTATCTACTTCAAAGATGGTTTTTAACAGCCTTGACACTCTATTAGCAGCCTCTCTGTTTGCAGACAGTGTTGAGGCAAACATATGTATATCTCCCATCCTTCAAAGTGTGCTTCCAACCTGCAGAATGGATTTATGAGCTAGGTGTGGTCCGGGGGTTTGGGGTTTTTTTTAAATAAATATTATAAAAATGACTCAAGACTGCCACATTCTCTACTCGCCTGAGGAGTTGTTACAGGGCACTAAAACCTGTGGCAGGTTTTGGCATGGATGCAGAACGGTGTTTCGCAACAGGGATGTGGCCACCACCAGCTCATTCCCTGCTGGTTACCTCCTCAATAACAAGCACCCCTTCAGCCCCGTGAGCTCAGATTGAGTTGTGCCTGACCAGCACATGCAATAAAGTTAAAATCACACTGAAGGGAAGAACCAGAAGGAGCTGGCTTGCTTTTCCCATTGTCAAACTCAGAGTTCCTGCAGCCAGAGCTTTGCCGTCGGAGCAGCGGGAGACGAGGAATAAGGGTCTGACAGGAGTTCCCCTCTCCAGGCAGCTGGGCAGCAGCAGAGGTGGGAGTTTCTCAGAACCCAGCTGTATGAATTGGAACTAGATGTAACAACTCTTTCCAAGGAAAAACTTGGTATTTCTCTGAAGGTCTCCCTACCCTCTAAAGGAGTATTGCTAATGAGAGGGTAAGGCTTCGCTCAGTTGAGGGGAGAAAGAACAGTCAAGCAAGAAACTTTGCCCGGTAAATTGTGCTTTGGAGAATGAAGGGAAGCCTTCAGTAGAAAAAGGATCAAAGTAAAGAAACTTAGTGCTAAAAATCAGCAAAACCTGTGAAGTTCTGCATTCCTTGTTCTGCTTTTAAGTATATTTTGTATTACTGCTGAATTTCTACAGGCTGCCTCTTTTTTTTTTTTTCTTTCTTTTTTTTTCCTACTTGAAAAACTTCCATTGTGTCAACAACCAGAAATTTTTCCAATTCTGGTTTAAGGAACAGTCACTAGCCAAGAAGCAGGCTTTTTTAAAAATCAATAAAACTCTCCTAGTCCCCGTTCTCTGCAATTTAGAAGTAAATGATGGCATCCAATTTGAAGAAGATGGTCTGGCTTTGGTGAGGAAGAGCCCACCCTTTGGTGGGAAGGAGACTTTACTCAGTTAAAAGTACCGGAAGCTGAAGTTTGCTGCCAACCTGGGCTGGGTAATAGCTTAGAATGCCAGTTTCTATCAATATACCTTAAGATCCTGTCACGGATTTGATGTGCTGATTTTTAAGTTATTCCCCCTCCATTACTATCTCAATTATTTCTGCCTCATTAAGGTCACCTGCAAGAGGAAAAGCAAAAATATTATGACCAGCTGTTACTAACTGCTAAGAGTGATCTTGAGACTGAAAGACGCACTGTAACCCAGCTGAGATCCGAACTTAATGAATTCCAAAAGAAGCATGAAGAAAGCCAACAGGAAATAATGAGCTTAAATGCCTTA
The DNA here is from genome assembly GCA_025769975.1 of Gallinago jamesoni. Lineage (NCBI taxonomy): Eukaryota > Metazoa > Chordata > Aves > Charadriiformes > Scolopacidae > Gallinago > Gallinago jamesoni. The sequence continues at coordinate 21,483,331 of JAOQGH010000002.1, read as the reverse complement.
TTGCAGTCGCAACAGGTTGCTGAAATGAAGACTCTAGAAAATGAAAATAAAATGAAAGAAGCACAGAGACTCAAACAAGAAAATGAAACTCTTAAAGGACAGCTCAGAGAAGAAAAGAAAAAGTCTGAAGATCTTTTATGTCAGGTAAGTGGACGCACTTGGAGGTTTAAGATCATTAGCAATGCATCAGGAGAGCTGAGAAGTTGTACTTACTCAGCAAGACCATCACTCGCTTGCTCTGCTAAGTTTTGCCTGTATGTTTTTGTCTGCATCCTAGCAATCACTTGAAATAATCAAACTGAACTTTCCTGAACTATAACACCATCCTGTGTTCCCCCTGCTCAGGGCAATGGTAAGGGTTCCCCAATGTTTGCCCCAGAGATGTAGAGATCCAAATTAGATCTGGCTGTTGTGTAAAAGCCACATGTTTCTGTATTGGAATATAAAAGTTTACTTCTACCCCTTTTTAGATTTATTATTTGTTAAGCTAATTAACTGTTGTACATGGAAGTTCTCTATTAGAAATGTTTTTCTGCCTTGTAGGTGCAACTTCTTCGTAAATCGCTGCTCAAGCAGCAGGAGGAGCACACGAGGACAGCGTTACTGGAACAACAGGTACTGAGTTACACACAAGATGCTGACACTTAACCTGTACTAGGCACAAAGGCTTTTAGACTAACTTTTCAAATTTAACAATGAGCAGTACATTAAATGAAGTAATATTAAATATGAATATTCAACTGTAAATAATCTCTTGATGCTTCTAAAAACGTTGATGCATCTGGCAAGAGGAAAATCTGTAACCTATTACAGATAGGAGGGTGTGATCAAACCTGACTCTATTTTCTCCACAATAACTTGTTCTTCTGCACAGCCTCAAATTAGCTATGGGAAACGTCCTCCAACCAATCGACTCACTGAGTAATATGTTCTTGATGAAGTTGTACAAATAATTGCACTGCCATTTTTTCCAAGTACATTCTTATAGCTCTGATGTTTTTGGAAAAAGAAAGTTACATTTATTTGCTAGGCTTGGGTGAACAGTGTTACCCATTGCTTCTATCCAAACTGTCTTGTTACAAGAAAGATCCTGGAGAAGAAACTGGTATTTTTCATGAGAACTTGCTCTGTGTGCTTTCCTATAAAATGCTCAGCTTAAGATTGCAAGACAGTTTAAAATACCCTCCAACTGAAAAAACTTCAAACTCCACCTCTCATACTTGGACATGTATGAATTTCACTGCAGTGAAAGCAACAAATGACTTTTTAAATTTTTTTTTTTAAAATCCCATTTTAGGATGTGATAGCAGAGTAAAACTTTATATATTTAAAGGGGAAATATTTCTGGTAGCCTCTCTCTCCCCCATTCTCCCTCCCAATCTTTAATAATTCTGATTTTAATCCTTCGATTTTCATGCTGGTGGGCTGCCAGATCCAGATGTGCACCACAGACTTTGAGAATGAGAAGCTTGATCGCCAGAACTTGCAGCATCAGTTAAACAAAGTCCTTAAGGAACTGCACAAGGCCAGGGAGCAAATAACCCGTCTGGAGCTTCTGGTATGTACTGAGTAACTTGCAAGGGAATTTAGGTTGGGGTTTTGTATAAAAAATCTTTTCACTAGAATCGATTTCACGTGTAGCGAGTCTTCTGTTAATGTCATCAGCCACTCCCTGTGGCCCTTACAGCCTTTAGGAAGGTGGTCCCAAGGCACAGAACCCTACATCAGCCAGCTAGCCGTTGTTTGTCGCTGCAGCACACACAGAGAAGGAGACCCAGAACAATCAGGTTCCTGAGCAGGGGACACTAAGCGCAACGGTCTCTTTGCCACTTACTGTATAAGCCCAAAGAAAGCCCCCTAGATTTCAGCCCTAGACTTAATGGAGAAGTTTGTAGAGAAGGATGAAATATTAGGCAAGCCACTGATCTGGCTTGCTCTGGCGTATGCAGGATTTTTTGACTGTTGGTGCTGGAACTCTACAATAAAATCTCTTGTAAGATCAGGTGATAGCTGAATAGGACTGTCAAAACTGCATCTCTGGACTAACTTAAATGGGCTTCAAAATGGAAATCCAACAACTGTGTCCTTCTTTAGGTCAGGTCTGGGAACTGAGCCATTGTTTTATTAAGGAATATTGTGCGAGTGGTGAGGAAGATGGTTGGGGAAGGATTCCCAGTCTGACATTGTGGGGAGACCTGTCTTAAACAGCCTGCAGAAAAGCTACACGCAATCTAATTTAACTGTGGTGGTAGAAACGTACAACATGCCTTCTGTTATTAACACAAGTAGCATAACTGCATTTACCCATCTTAAAATTCTGCTCTTATTGCTGTGACACACACAAATCTCGTGTGCCATCAAACTCTTTTTCCTACAGTGTATGGTCAGCGCTCTCCCCAGTCTCACACTAAAGTCTCCCCTTTTGCAGAAACTCCAAGAATCTGGCTACCTGGAACCCCACGCAGACCTGCAAGCTGTGTTTGAGGAGAAGCTGACCACATGTGACCAAAGTCCTTCCCGGAAACATTCCAGCATTCTGGATGAAAGTTTCCTTGAGTGCCCCAGATGCAAAGCTCAGTACCCAACAAGCCAGCACAGAGAGCTCCTAGCACATATTGACTTCTGCACAGCTTGAGCTCCAGATGGACTGTTTGCTGTGGCCAGGCTGCCGGTATGCTCTTCTGCAAAGGCAACACATCTCCTTAAAGCTTCCTTCCCACGGTTGTATGAAGGACCTCTGTTTTATAACTCTGTTCCACAAAAACATTATAGTAATTTATTTGGCCTCAAATGTTTTACCTGACGTTTTTGCAAAAAGAACAGCTACTGCATTTTTGGTTGCAAGTAGAAGTATTTTTAGAATGAGGAATACCTTAAAATAGTAAACTACTGACTTAATCTTTTCTCACTGTTAAAAGTGAGAACAGTAAGAGCAGACCCATTGCGTCAGGCTTTGTTTTAATGTTTGGCACATCCAGTTCTTGGTTGGCGATTCCTGATGATTGCTGTCAGTTGAGGTACAAACCCAATGGGCCAAAAATATTTTGCAGCTTAATATATATGTATTTATATATGCATGGGGTGTGTGTATACCTAGTGGGTAAATACAGGTATTACATGTATCACATACCTGTGTAACGTATTGCTATCTTGATACTCTAAAACTCAGGAGGTTAAGAGGTCTTAAAAAAAAAAAAAGATTTTTTTTTTTTTTTGTTAAGAGGTCTTTGCTGCTTAAGATTCCTGTTGAAAACATCAATCCTAAGCAGCTGCTTTTCCTGAACCATACTCAGGGCTGACTTAGAGCTCATATAAAAATGCCAACCAAGGTTTAAGCTCTTCTTAAAAAAATGCCATTGGGAAAACAAACTTCCCAGCAAATACAAGCTTTCTTGGTGCTGAAAAAGAGAGAATTGCACTGAAGTAAACCTGTTTGCACTTCTGTATTTTAGAGGTTAAAGTTGGGAAATGTCAGTTATTTAATCTGTTACATTTGACAAATGTCCCAGTTTAAAAGTGTGGCTTTAATAAACTGCTCTAGTGGATCTGAATTGCCACTGTATTTTGGTATTAATACAGAAAACAGGTTAGCAATAAATTCTTGCAACAAATTAGAAACCAACAAAAAAATTCCCGTAGGGATTTGCAATCCCAGCATTATTTTCCTCTACAGCACCTCCTGTAAACCTGGGTCTGTTCCTTGCATTTTGCTCCTTGTGCCTGTGGTTAAGTCCAACAAGCAGTGAAATCCTTGAAGTGAGGAAATGTTACAAAGATACATTAGTTAACCTTCTAAAAGCAGCAAATTTTTCTTATGGTTTGCTGAGGACAGTGAAATACCCCAGGTCTGTCTTTCTCTGCTACACAGCCTCTGGTTGCTGGCTGATGCTCTATCAAGCTTTCCTGCAAAACTGACAGGAACTCTGCCTCTTGCTGCATTCTAGTAATTTTAATCTCTCATTAAACTACTTTTGGAAGTTTAAGATAGTTGTCTTTTAACACTGCATTAATCAGCTACTATTCTATTCCCAGTTGCACACTCAGCATAGTTTCTGCAAAAGGAAATTCTGATCTTTTATGTATTATAGATGAAATGAGTTTGCTGACCCACTCCAGGTCTTCGGTACTTCTGAGGCTTTCCTAAATTAGCAAAAACTATGCTCTCATTAGAAGCTGGTTCTGAAGAGGGACACTCATATAGTTGATAATTGATGACCTTTAAAAAGTTTTGTTTGTTCCAGCACTTTTTCTGAACTTCACCAATGCCTTTAGTCCCGCTTGCTAAATATTAAACCTGCGCAGAAACCCCTTGCTGCTGAACTTCTACACACCATGGGGGGGCAATGCTGAAAAACACCAAAACACTTGTGTGAAGGCAGAGCCACAAATATTATTGTCAGCACTTACACACGACTAAAAGCAGTTCTAAAACTCCCAATCCACAAGGCACACAGGTCATTTCACTGCTTTTTTTTCCACTCCTCAGAAGCCAAGAGGAACCCTGAGAATTATTTTTTATCCTAGAAGTAAATGAACAAACAAAAGGTCTGCTGCTCCTCTCTCTAGTCATATGTACGAAAGAAAATTTTGTGCCTAATAAGCTCATTGTAATGCTAAGATTTAGCTGTAAGTTTAGTTCATAAGTAATTAAAACAAAAAAAAAGCTGTTATTTCAAGCACTCTGTATGTACAATTTCAGTAGTCTTTTTCTGAGTTACATCTACTAGGAGTGATTGGGTTTCAGTGCAGCAGAAATTCTGTGAAGTCTGCGTTATTTGAAGATGTTGGTCGTGGGCAGCTCCTGGATGAATACGAGGGGTCTCCAGTGCCAGCGCCTTTATAAAACCAGGTTCTTTGTGAACAGCAAGGGAAGGGAGCGGGTTCGATGTGGTGTGTTGGAAAGAGCTGAACTGAGCCTAACAACTGAGGGTCTCTGCACAAGGAGAACTGCAAGAAATAACAAATGAAAGGTGGCTCTTTGATTTTTTCCTTATATCAAATGCACCGACTTCTAACCATCCACAGGCCTGTGCAGCATTCTCTCTTGCTCCAGCTTTTGATAACCATCTTTCACACAGATATTTGCCCTGTGCCAATAACGCTACGAAGATGTTTAGGCAAACTACACAATAAACCACTTGTGTTTGACTGTGCAGATAACAAGGGGCAGAGGGGTGTGGTGCCGGTCGTGCGCAGAGAGAATCACGCTGAACAGCACAAACACCTCCAGAGAACAGTCCCTCGCTGCACACCTGGCAGAGAGCACTGACGGGAGCGGTGCCTTCAGGGACGGCGGGGGGAATAGTGCTCTGGTGGTACCTCCACAGCAAAGCAAAGAGGGGGGTGAGACGTTTTCGTAGAATGGTTTGAGTTGGAAGGAACCTTAAAGATCATTGAGTTCCAAACCCCTGCCACAGGCAGGGACACCTCCCACTAGACCAGGTTTTATTTGTAAATCCTTCTGAAGCACACCACAACCACAGGATTTGCTCCCATGGCTCTGCACCGAAGCTCATCAGCAGGAATGGGGTAACTTTAGGCACACCTGGAAGTTAGCAAAGGTGCAGCAGCACTCAAATATCACACAAAGTCCACATAAACCTGACGCAGGGTCTCAGCTCCTGGGAAGGGGTGTTCTCCCAGGTCCTGCACACTGGACAGAAGCACTTGGGGTTCCAGCAGGCACTGCAGTGGGTGAGCTCGCTGCTAGATGAAGACAAACAGATGCATTTATATCTGCAGCACAAGTTTAACTTTGCCCCTCAGGCACTGGTGTAAATGCTTCAGCTCACTCATACCAAAGTATGGGTGAGCAGTTTGGAAACTTCCTAAAAAGCAAAATAAAACAGATTTGTATTTGAAACAAACCTTACAACGGCGTAACTTCGAAGCACAGAATTAACAGCGTCCAGAGGCAGAACAGCTGCAGGACGATATGGAAAAGCAAAAAGGAAAATAGAAAGCTTATGCTGAAACCCCTGTTACATACATACAGCTTGAGTCACCTGCAAGCTTGGGACTCTTTTGTGAAGACAAAGAGATATTTCTAATGCAATGAATTTCAATCACCAGCAAACATTAAATACGCAATAACTCTGTTACAGAAGTCAGTACTAGTTACTCATTGTGATACAGGTGCATAGAAAGACACAAACACCAGTCTACCTGGAAGAGGATGCATAAATAAAGCAAAACTTTTACTAGGTAATGTCCATGTGGAACAAAAATCCCCACTTCCCCAAATGACCCAGGCCAGCAGGTCCCTCTCTCTGGGAAGATTTCTCATACCCAAGAAATAAATAAGCTGAACTATCTCCATCTGTCATGACAGTTCATTGTTGTCAGGGCAACAATCTGAAAAACAAACTTAACTGACGGTATCAGGGAACACAGCCCTTACCTGCCACAGAGGAGGAAGAGACTCGGGCTTTCGTTCAGGATGAAAAAAACCACCCACAAAAAAGGAAAGCAGCCTTTCCCCTGCTTGGCGAGCTAACCACCTCCACAGGGCTCCCCACAACTCCCACTTAACCCAGGACAACGAAATCCGAGTTGCCTCTGCATTTCACCACCTCTGAGCATAAAAGAGCACTTTGTAGGCTGAAGAAACGGTACAGGTTAAGCAACGTGACAGGTTTCCAGGCATTCTGTTAATCCCTTCCTGCCCGTAAGCACACGTGGAGCACGGAGCACACACAGCATCCACCCTCCTCGGTAACGCCAGCGCCGCTGTCCGGCAACGGTCCCTCCCTTCCCCAGATCCCACCTTGCCATGGTTGCCACGACTGCAGCCACCCAAGGGCAAACACGGCTCCCATGGGAGGGAAAAGAAAACGGGTTTTTTAGATAACGGATCCATTAGACCCGTGAGTAATCAGAGTGGGTTTGTTCCTGCAAGGAGCCTCCCTTTCATTTGATAAAACCCCACGCAAAAGGGCATGTTTCTTCAAACACCTCTGTCCCCCCAGGCACAGGGGTTGGAGCTCAGGTCGGTGTGAAGCTCACTCCCCAACAGCAGACTAAGAGCAGTGTTTTGCCTTGGTTCTCCTGAGCGAACAACAGGCTTCTGCCAAGTGAGTAACGCTCTCATTCGCACCTAAGGACCAAAGCTAGAGTGATCCTTTCCAAAGAAGCTCATGGGTCTATCCAGATACTTCCACACATAGTCTCATTTTCTCACCTTCTGCCCCACCCCGGCATTCCTTTCCTACCTCTGACTGAAAATAGCTTCATTAATAACACTGCTTTGGATGTTTCTCTCCCCATTTTCCTCTCCCTGAATTGACAGGACCAGTTTCTAATTTAATTTTCTACTAATACCAAAGACACTAAAGATTTCATTCATAACACACTTTGCATTTACCTGTGCTCCCATTCCCAGCTGCCCCCACCCCTCCTGTTCATGCCTTCCGAGTTTCACACTGGTACAACCAGACCTCTAAGGATGGCTCTTTCCCAAATCCTGGCCTGTGTTCTGAGCTGCCCACAGCCTCGGGGCTGGTCTGTCAGCTTCAAAAAGTCCCAGGCCTGTGAGGTTTTGCCAAATGGAAGGACTTTGCTATATTTCAAGATTCAGTACTCATCCTACAGAACCAGTCCACAGAAGAGCCAACAAAAATTGTGGCTAGTTATGCCCAACTTTGATCATAAATATCAATAATCATCCTCAGTAGTTCCATAAAATTTACTGAAACTTTTGCAATATGGGCGCAAAATATTTTCCCAGCAAATGACGTAGAATAAAATATGTGTTTTGAGACAACTGCCAGACACTCGTGTTGCTGCTGGCTGCCAAAAAAGTCACCTTTGCAAGTTTGCTTATTGTCTTCAGCAGCCACCCACATAACAGCAAACCTGCCCGCACTTCATACCGTCCAAGAAATCAGCAGGAATTAGCAGGAGCATCTCATCCACCCGTTTAAGCTGCCCTGAAAAACCCCTCTTCAATGAGACAGCACAGATCGTTAGAACCACTTCCAGCTCAAGAGAAAACATGCCAATTAAATCAATGTAACTTGTGCACTGGCAAAGGGGTGGGAAGCAGTCCAGGAAAGATCTCACTCTTGTCATTCCCCATTAGAAGATCGTCCCTTAGAAGGACGGAGTCTCTGGAATCTCCACTAATCTGGAATCCCCGCTAATGCCATTGCGTAAGTGGCTGAGGGCCAGGTCACAGGCGGGGTACGGCACCCCCCGCTCACCCCATCCCTCTCCCACCTGCCTGAACTCCCACCCCAGCAGAAGGTGCAGCTCCTGCTGCCCAGCCCCTGACTGCCCCGACGCTGGCTCCACGTCAAGGGAGCGCATCCAGAGCTCTCTAACATTGTACAGCTGTTTACACACCCCATGAAAACATCTTCTCTTCTTTTATGAGAATTATCTGCTCGTCTGTGACGATTTATACACTTCCCTCCCAGCCCATTTTAAAATCATCTGGAATCAAGAGCATAAGTGGAAAGGCCTTCTTCATTCACTCATTTCATTCATTTCACCTTCAAGCAGTCTGAGCAACTGCTTCCAGGAATTGGGAGCCCAGAGAAAAGATGCTATTTTATAGGTATGTCTGAATTTACCAGGCTTCTTCCCCAAGAACTCATAACTCAGAATCAACTTAGTAAAGGACCCCAGTGATGAAGACCGTGACAGTTCCCCTCCACACCGGACCCCGGTCAGCACCGGCAATGCATGGGATGCCAATTCCAAACACCACTGTCCAGACACAAGGTGATGGATAAATTCCTGGGTTTTTTTTGCCTTATAGCAGCACTAGTTACCCCGTGCTCCCAAGGAGAGCTCTGAGAGCCATCTGCCAGCCATCCCTCTGCTGTAGGCCGTGCACAAGGGGTGCAGCCTGAGCCCCCGCTCACCGGTGCCCTGGGCCCAGCCTGCCCGGCGCTGGAGGAGGTGGCTGTGCCCAGGCCCCTGGGATGGCGGTGCTGGGCTGCTGCCCCACAGCCTGCCCGGGGAGAGCCCCGCTCGCCCCCACGCAGGGCGGCCTCTCCTCTGTGAGAGCTGCGCCCTGTTTACTCTCCCACTTCCTTGTTCCACTCGGGCACCAGGGCCATAAACCGCCCGGCTGGCACGGCCAGGCCCTCGGCGGCACGGGCAGGAGGAAGAGGAGGGAGGAGGATGGCGGCCAGCCCCCTGCCCCGCCACGCCGGGAGGGCACCACAGGTGCCACCGTGGTGGTTGGGAGCGCAGCCCTGGCCTAGGGCTGGCCACCCTCATGCCCGCTGGCCAGCCTCATGCCGGGGCCGGGGAAGGTGCCAGCATCCTGGTTTGAGGAGAGGAGAACGGAGGAGAACAAGACCTACTTCTCCTTCTTCTCGGACTTCAGGGGCCACAACGTGACAGCCCTGCGGGTGGGCGAGTCCTGCGCCCTGGCCTCCATCTTCCTGCTGGCCTTGGTGGGAAACATCTGGGCCATCTGGCTGCTAGTGCAGCGGCCGTGCCGGCTGCGCGCCGCCAACTGCCTGGTCCTCAACCTCTTCTGCGCCGACCTGCTCTTCATCACCGCCATGCCCTTCATCGCCGTGGTGCGCTGGACCGAGTCCTGGCTGCTGGGCGATACCGTCTGCCACATGCTCTTCTACCTGGTGAGCCTCAGCGGCACCGTCATCATCCTCTCCCTCTCGGCCGTCAGCCTGGAGCGCCTCATCAGCATCGCCCGCCTGCGCCAGGCCGCCCTCCGCCGCCCCAAGGCGCTGGCCGCCGCCCTCCTCCTCATCTGGGCCTCGGCCGCCCTCGTCACCCTCCCGCTCTGCTGCTTCTTCCGCGTGGTGCGGCTGCCCGCCGCCGCCGGGCAGGTGAGGGCAGGGCCGGCGGGGCGGGAGGAGGGCTCGGGGGGCTCGGCCGCCGCCGGGCAGGTGAGGGCAGGGCCCCGGCGGGGCGGGAGAGCGGGCGGCGGGAGGCCTCGGGGCGCTCGCCAGGGGCAGGCCGCTACCGGGACCCCCCGGCGGGGCAGCCGCCCCCTCCCGCCTCCCTCCCCTCAGCTCGGCCGGGTTTCAGGTGGGTTTTGGTTTGCATTCCCCCCGCGCAGCTGGGAAATCCCCTTTTCAGCAGTTTG
>JAOQGH010000002.1:21447382-21473165 GCA_025769975.1 Gallinago jamesoni | reverse complement strand
CAGCTCGGCCGGGTTTCAGGTGGGTTTTGGTTTGCATTCCCCCCGCGCAGCTGGGAAATCCCCTTTTCAGCAGTTTGTTTTTTTTTTTCCCCGCAGCCCGGCTTCTGAGGGGAGCGGGGCGGCCGCGTTGGGTCCGTCCCTTGCGGTGCGAAGTGCTCCCCCCCCACCCCCGTCCCCCCCCAGCACACTCAGACTCCTGACCGAGTTGGAGGTCTATAAGTTTCAATTTTAAAGTTGCCGTCAGCATTTGCTGGCAGTATTTACATTGTGGGGAACACCCCTGTTTGTGGGCGTAGGGGCTGGACAGACCCCGGAGCAGCGCCCGAGGGGAGCGCTCTGCTGAGGGGCAGCTCTGCCCCGGCCGTGCCGCGGCCCTCCTCGCCCTAGGCACAGAGGGAGGGAAGGAGAACTTTGTGGTAAAAATACCAGCACGGCGTTGGTTTTCTTCTGTATTCTTTGCAAACAGGATATGCAGATCTGCACCTTGGTGTGGCCCAGCTTTGCAGGAGAAGTAGCCTGGGACCTCACCTTTGCCGTTGTTTTCTTTCTGGTGCCAGGGCTACTCATCGTCATCAGCTACTCCAAAATCTTACAGGTAGGGTGTCCCGTCACCGTTTGCTGTCGAGCAAAGGGGAGTGGAGCGTAACGCCTGGGCATCATCCCGCTGTCACCAGTCCAGCCCCGGGGGACAGGCGGCGTGTGCTCGGTCCCTGCTGAGCCTGTGGTACCGATGGGGGCTCCTCGGCCGCTACCTGCCAGCCTGGGCAGCACAGCCCTGAGCCCAGCCCAAAGGCTGTCTTCCTTTATACACGGTATTTGATACACTTCTCCCTGGATCCACTGCTCCTATTTAAAGACTGACAATCTCCCAAATGCTAAGGGAGTCAAGCATTTGAAATAACTAAAAACTAGGTCTTTGAACTTAAGCTCCAGAGTCACAAGGGATTTGTAAGAAAGCAAAGGGAGGTGGGACTATAAAAAAATCCATCTCCTCTTAGATCTACTGATTGTCTGCACCTGTTTTTAGTACACTAATCTCCTTAGATTACACTTATTCCTCCACAATTTCAAACGTAACAAACAAAACCTGTGAATTAAACATTCCGCTTCCACTTTCCTTCTGAGTGGACATTGTTTAACTGCTGAAATGCAGGCCAAGGTACCAGGCACTACCGAGTTTTCATCTATATTTTAGCAAGCATGACACCAGTTACCTAAATTCCTTTTACAATGCCTGATTTCATACCCCTTCCTCTTCCAAACACAGAGCATCCGTTAGGATTCAGTGATGTGCCGTGAACACGAGATTCCCAAACTCCCCTTACTCTGCCTTATTACAGCTCGTACAGGACATAGATTTCCATGGTGACTAAAGGAGCTGTAAGATTTCAGGTTAGCTCATAGAAAGCAATGCTGATTACTGACTGAAAACCTAAACGTTTACAGAAAACAATGTAAAATCCTACTCAAATGTAAAATGTGTAATGATTTAGTTACTGGAATGAAGTTCATCCTCCATCTGGTACGTCATATCGTCAGTGCGGCCATAGGGAATTGGATGGCATTCCTTCTTGGGCATCATCAGGATTGTTAACTATGTGCCGTTCGCATTTGTGAAAAAAAATCAATGGGTTTATTTAGATAGAACAAATCAGGTCATAATTTGACGTTAATGGGATTTCACAAGTAATTAAGGCTCTGTTTTATGGTGAAAAGCATTTATGGCTGGTTGAGAGCCATGAGCAGAACAACCAGCTTGACTAACGCCGAGGCGAGTTCACAGCTGAGAGGAAAAAAACGCTAATAAAGTGAGAAAGTCTGAAATGGAACCATTAAGAAAAAGTAGAAGTGCTTTTTTTGTAGTCAGTTTTCCCAACAGAAGCATCACATGCCAAGATTTACTTTTGCACTTGTGAAAACGTGTTAGCAATTCTTCTGGGTGTCAATGAAAGTTACTTTCTTCTCTGTTCCTGCAGATTACAAAGGCATCAAGAAGGAGTTTAAACGCTGGTTTAGCCTACTCGGAAAGTCATCGGGTTCGGGTTTCCCAGCAAGACTACAAACTATTCCGAGCGCTCTTTGTGCTGATGATCTCTTTCTTCATCATGTGGAGCCCAATTATGATAATTGTTTTTTTAATTTTAGTCGAGAGTAACACAAAAGACTTCAAAATTTCACCATCAGTTTTCTTCTGGATAACGCTATTCACTTTCGCCAACTCTGCTCTCAATCCCATTTTGTACAACGTTGCCCATTTTAGACGAAAGTGTCAGGAAATCCTCCTCTGTTGCACGGGGAGCCCCGCGAGGCACGGGGCTGCCACAGACACCATGGCAAGAAAAAGTAACCAGGAACCACCACCTCTCTCTTTCATCACCAGATAATCATTTAACAGCCCAGCTGTGCCACACCTACACTGTCCCAGGCTGAATAGGTCACTGTGTTATACTATTAAATGCCACAGAAGGAGAAGAAAAGAGCGAAATCTGTATTTTTAATTCTTGCAGGTAAAATTCTCTTGGCCTGGCTGCTTTGCCTCAGTAAGATTTGGACAATTTAATTCAATGGACTGAATTCTCCACTTAACACTGAAATAAATAGGAAGATGGTGGTGAACTTGGTGAATATAAAATAATTTAAATAAGTACTTACCAGAGGAATTAATTTCTATGAGGGTACATTTTCAGTTGGCATAAATGTCATTAACTTTAATGAAGTTACAGAGAATGTATATCAAGAGGGCACCTGATCCATTTTTACTCTGTTTTCTACTAAGAGAGACCAGCTTTCTAGTGAAAACATACATCCTCAGAGATGCTCTTTTTCTCAATCCCCTTTAAAAAAAGGCACTCAGATAACCTGAATGGAGATTTGGGCAGAATAACCCATACCATGTAGGAAACAGGATGATAAATGTCTGTTATCACCAAGTGAATGAGCAATTTGGTTCCATCTCAAGTTAAAAATATGGACATAATGCCTGCTAATTTATAAATAAAGAATAAATAAAGGTTTACTTGTCATAAAATAGGTTTTTAAAAAAGATGCATATTTTTTATGTCGTCAGCAGTCGTACAATGAAGTTAATCACTGACATCCAGGGTCACTGATATTCCTTCCTTCTTTCTAAAATGCTACTGGGAATGATTTCAGGTATTTCCTAGAAAAAGGCAACACTATATTTGAAAATAAATTATAAGTTTTAGAAAGAAAATACATATATTTTAGGTTTGTGTTGTGGTTTTTTTAATTAAAACTCCTTCAGACAGAAATTGAAACCACTGAAAAAAGAAAGATTCATTTCTTAATTAATTATTGCCATTTGTCAACAATTCAAACTAGTGCATTAAGATAGCAGTTCACTAATAAACCCAGTGTCCACATAGGTACAGATGTGCATACAAACAGTTGTCATCCCTGTAATCCAAGTTTATTAAAATGTTTCATTGGTTTATTAACAAGGTGAGCAAGACAGCTCAGATAAATATACCCAAAATCTAAATGAAGCCGTTTGAAAGGTTTCCAAGAGAACACCTGATCAGTGTGTTAACTTTACATCCATGGGGCTGTTACATGGTTTCTTTCCACAGTTTTGGATCTCCTTAAGAGCAAAATCCTGAAACACACAAAAAACCCAAAATGTTTTTCAGCCACACATAAGGAATTAAGTGAATTCTGTAAGAGTTTCTGATACAAAACTTTCAGTAAATGGCTGTTTCAGCTTAGCTGACAATCATTCCTGCATTCTCAAAAGCACTTGCTTTGCAGGAACTTGGCTTCATGCTACTGGAAAATTCGGAATCAGCCAACACCATGGTAATTACAGGTCCTGAGCACAGCAAGGGGAAAAGGCAAATTGCTGGCTTTACATTTCTTTTACATTTACAGGCATTATGGAACTCACATAGTCTTACCAGACACTGCACTCAGCACCTAACACATTAGGACAGCAGACAGAGCATAGCACTTGGCACACGTTGGTAGATTTGGTATTTCTGTAACTAACTAGAGGCACTATGATCAACTTTTAAATTAAAGTTGGGAGGTCAAAGAATGTTTAAGGCTGAACATTCAACAGACGTTCTGAGCTTTTATTTTAAAATTACACTGTTGGGATCTATATGCTGTCAAAAAAAGCACTGGATTATATAGAAGTTCTGAGATATTTGAAAAAGTTGTATCACAAACTATAATAATTTAATAATTATTAATAAAATTATTAATATATAATAAATTAATATATTCGATTTTTTCTTTTTGATTATACTTCCTGGCAAAGGTTGACAATTCATTTCTTGCCTTGGATGCCTCACAGAGTGTAGAAATAATAGAAACACAGATCCCACCGTGTTGAATCAAACCAATGCTTGGTCTCACTCAATATCCCGATTTTACTTTGTGTAGGTTTGCCAGAAATGCCAGGAACCACAGTAACCCCCCCCTCAAAGCCAGTCAACAGCTGTGCATCCACACTTCATCTTAGATTTAATCCAAACCCATCCCTAATCATCTCATTATTTTATTCTCTCATCTTCAGAAACTTTTATTCCTGCTATACTCCATTTGAAGAGCAGGGAATGCAGCATTCAAAACAAGGAAGTTTCATCAATTTATATAATGGCGTTGTTTCTTTTCTGTCCTGCCCTTTATGCAACCATACACTTTGTTGACAAAAGCCAATTTCGTTTACATTTCTGATGTCTTTTAGTCCTGACTGCCTCCAATCTTAGCTGTCTTTTGTCTCCAAATTCTCATTCAGTACAAAATTTTCATTTTTGTTGTTGTCAGGCTCTTTTTTCAGGTCACTAATCACTATTCTAAACACCTCCCACCTCAGCAGAGCTTCCAGGCAGCTGGTTATCAGCAAACCTACTTTACAACACAGCAATATCTCACTCTCTGTTTGGAGACCAGATGAGCAGGTAATAGAGCCACAGGAGCTGCCTGTGCTCATCTGTTCTGACTTTCTTTGTAATACACAAAAGTTCCAGTTTATTCTCACATGTTGTTTAGAAAAGCCTTTAATCTTGATTTACAGATTTCAGTGACAAAGAGCATACAACAACTCTTGGTAAACTGGTCCCAAGGATAACGACCTTTGGAGTCAAACAAATGGCTATTTAATTCTGCTCTGAATGTGTCCAGTTTAAAGTTCCATCCATTTTAATTTATTATTCCTATGTTTGCAAGTCCTTCATTATCCAGTTCCCTTTGCTTGTGTGGGCAAGCACAGCCCTTACTCAGGGCAGCCCTTTAACCCCCTTCTGCTGAGAAAAGATCAAGGTCTTTGAAGTAGTGACTAGAGGACACATTTTACAAACTTTCAGTCATTTTCTCTGCTCCTCTTTGAAACTCCTAATTCACCCTCAGTACGCTTTCAGTGGTGATTACCATCATAGCAAGCAGGCCTGTGCCAAGCACGACAGTCTCACCCGAGCCTGGAAATGCATCTTTTGCATCCTTGGTCTCTGTGCACAAGGATCACACTAACTCTTTGGCCGCAGCAATGCCTTGGGAGCTCACATCCAGCTGGTTCACCACCAGGGACGGGTGCCCTACTCTTTTATTTATGCTAAATATTCTGATCTGTCTTCTTCGTTCTTTACCATTCCCCACTCTGGGTGTAATCTTTATCAGGAAGTGTATTACGTTTTCCTTAGATCATTGATTAAAGTAGTATAAAGTACCATTTTGCCTTTTCTAATAAACCTGAACTCAAGTGAGTTAATCGGTGTCCTTCCCCACGTTGTAAGCTCAGCCTGACTGTGTGACTGCAGGTGGGGTCACACTGCAATATGAGGGACACGTCCCTCTTCCACAAGCCTATGTGAAACAGTTGGCATGTGGACCTGGGAGAAAGGACTGCTATAAGGTACTCTTAACAGGACTTCTGATTTTCCTTAAAAGCCTTTTATGAAGAATTTTTCAAAGAAATTTTTGAAAATACATTCTATTCCCTTCAACAACTATTTTGTTGCGAAAGGCAGAGAGTTGTGATTAAAGAGACACAATTTCTCTTTACAGCAATTATGAAGTTTATCCTTACTATGTTTATTCATACTACATTGATTTAATTGTTTTACAACTTCCTATGATTATTGTTCCAGCTGATGTGATACACCGCTTAAAAAGCTACACACCTTAGCTCTCCTTCAGATAAGGAAAGTTAAAGTGGGAAATAACTTACTACAAGCTTCAGCTTTCAAAAGCAGCCACTTAGTAAAAGATTTCATGCACTTGCTATTTAACAAGCATGAGAGTCCCAGTGCTTTTGTCATTAAACCCTGAATTAAAATTATTCAGAAAAAAATGTTCTTACCATTATGAACAATAAGTCTGTATTTTCTGTCCAAGCAGAGGTCCATCTGCCTTTGTCTGACAATTTTCTGTGCCTCTGGGGGCAATCCCTTGGGGTCGCGGGAGAACACAAAGGAGTAGCTATCGGCACAAGTACCATCTTCGTTTAGTTGGCGACAGGAGTAATGAAGAGCGTAGGTATCGTAATCTGTGTCCACTACCCAGTGATCATCGTCTGGAAGACACCACAGCAAAGAAGGAAAGGTGTTAGAGACACAAGTAAAAGCCACTAAATCTAAAGAGATTGCTGCCATAACTCTGTAAAGAAAATAATAGGGAGAAGATTGGTATAAATGATAACAGATGAGTTCCTAGTTTATTCCTGTGTCCAGTATTACAGTAGCTACCACGAAGTACAAAGAAAGTTTTCTTATTTTAAGCAAAAAAGGACAATAGTCAGACAGAAAATAGTTTAAAAAATTAACAGAGAAGCTAAATGTGCTCTTGGTTATGCTAGTCATGCTGCAGATTACTCAAATCCATAACTATTTTTCTAACCAGGGATGTTATTTAAATTGTATTTTTAAGGAAAAAGATTATGATGCAGCTGCCATGTGCATTAGGCGTGTATTTGCTACAAGCTCTATCATATACCTTCTTCTCAACACACAGTGACAATTTCAGATAATTCTTAACTCTTTAGCTAGGTACCCTGATAACTACCTGCTCCCCCAGCCCTAATGGAGCTGAACCCAGCATCTGCAGTGCAGAGCCTTGTCTCTGCACCCTCCTCTCCAGGAGCAAAGATCCCCCTCGCACTACGGCTGCGCTGGTGAGGGCAGCGCTGCCTGTTCCCCTCCCCACCCCTCCCGTGAGCACCACAGCTTGCAGAAGGCAGAGTCTGGGTCAGCCGCAATCTCCTGTCCTGGAGGACAGGACTCAGCAGCAAGCTGTGTGGAGATCCAGCAACAGCTCAAGAGCAGCAGGCAGCATTCTTCGTAAATGTGGTTTTCGAGAGCACGGAGCTCCAATCACTTCCAAATTCCACCTGCTTCTCTTGGGAACAATCCAGGGAAGTGTCTTGAGCAACAAGTATCTAAATCTCTACTTGGCTCAATAAACTAATTTTGCGTAGGGTGTGGTAGATGACAGGAAAAAAAAAAAATATATATACTGGATCATATTTGTTTCTCAAACCAGATAAATCTCTACATTTGCAGATATCAGACCAAGCAAAATAACAATTGCAAAATCTTCTTCCCTGCCCAACAAAGTCTGATGTTAGACTTTTTAGAACAAAAGCACTGGTAACTGAGTTGTGAACTAAAACAAGACTTAAAATTCTTTCTCTGCCTTTTTCTTTCCAAACAGTGACCTTTGATTATATTGTTGGGTAACAAACAAAAGAAATACAAAGACAGACAAAGACTTGGGCTTCACGTGTTTAAAGAAAGCCAACCATCTGTTCCATATAAAAATTAGTGATTACCCTGTTCACTAAGATTACCCTGCTCATTAAGGCTTTCCTGTATGAGAGTTACTATGTGTCTTAAGTGTGTTTAAGAAATCCAACACTACTTTTTCCTTTCCCAGCACAGGGACACAACATAACTAGGCCCCCAAGTAGTTCTGCGTCTTCTCTACCCAAGTACTCACTTCCTTTCTGCAGAAAGGAGGCAACACCCCAGTACTTCATCTTGAACTTGGCGGGATCCTCTGTGTCAGTGAAGGAACCGATCATGTCAGCGCAGACGTCCCAGTTACTGCAGCCAGAGAGAAAACACCACGTTCAGACCTAAGAGCAGAGATTCAGTGTGTGACCAGCACAGGGACAGCAGGCAGGGTCAGAGCACCAGTGGGTGAAGCAGAAGTTAAGTGAAATGGAGCAAGAGGAAGACTGCAAACAACTGACTTGAAGAGCCTGACTCTGCCCTTTGCTGTGGCACTCATTTGTCCGTTCTCATCAATGGTGAACTGGGCTACCACGTTGTCCTGCAGAAACAGCCCCTCGGGGTCCTTCTTTGCCATGGCGTACCAGGTGCCGCTGTACTGCACGGGAACAAGAAAGGCCGCGGTTAGACCGAGACGTATGGAAACCCCTACAGACAGACATTGCAAACTAGGGCAGGTGACAGAGGGGGTGACATGCAGAGCTTTGACACCCTGCCTCAAAGCTGTACTGAGGAGAGAAAACTAATGTTCCAACAGCACAAACCCACTGTGTCCTACTGCAGCCAGCTTTGTGAAAGAATTGACATTTTTTTGGCATCCATTTGTATCTGCAGTTCTCCCGTATTTAGAATACAAAATTTGGTGGGAAGAGGGTAACAACTGGCAGATCTTGACAGATCTCTGTATAAATGTTTTTCCCTTCCAATGATGCCCCAAAATACCAAAGTATTAATTTTCACAGAATCACAGAAAATTTTCATAGAAACAACCAAGTCACTACACTCCTTTTCTGTTCAGAGCATACACTTTGAGGACCGTCTGCTAAACCTCAGGTTCTGCAGTACTCCTTTATCAGATGCATCAGGGTCCAGCATTTGTGGATGTGTGGGCAACATCACACACTTCTGCTGCTTCTCAGTATTGCAGTCCGTGACTTCGAATGAAAACAAGAACAGACGGCTGCTACTGAATGCCAGATCTAGCAGCCTGGGAAGAGGAGTCAGGCAAGACACCACAGATCCAGGAGAGAAAAGAGATTTACCCTGGTCTTGTCGAAGTTCTCCTTGACTCTGAAGCTGCTTACTCGGCAGTCCCGCTCGGCCGTGCTGCTGCCCAGCAAGGCCAGTGCCAGCAGCAGCAGCCAGGGAAGAGCTCTCTCTGCGTGGGCCATCCCGTCCCTGCAGCAACGGCAAACAGAGAGAGAACTGTATCAGAGACAGGCTCTGTCACACAGGCAGGTAAGGGAGGAAGGCTGCCCTGACAGGTCCTCAGGGCATCCTGCAGCTTCCCCTGATGTGCGCGCAGTGAGGGCCCCCGATGATCCCCAGCCCACCACGGCAGTGTCCCTTACAAGCAGTGCCGGTCCCTGTAGCCTCCTGAGAGCCCGAGCGTTGGTGGCAGTGGCAGGGTGCCTGGACTGGGAATGCTTTATGTACCCCCGGGGCTTTCGCAACCCCCCGAGGCACAAAGCCGGCCCTGGAGGGGGAGCAGGGAGGCGGGGTGATGCAGGCTGCAGGCTGGGGCCCCTTCCCAACAGCCTCTTGCGTAAGTCCCGTGGGCTCAGGGGGTCTTTGACCCTGACCTGCAGCCAGGCAGGCGCTAGCAGCCTTTTCCTAACCCAAAGGCAGAGCTCATATCTGGGGAGGGGGTGTTGCACATGTGCACCCACATGTGTGGGAAGAACAAAGGAAAAGGGAGGCACCCCATCTCTGCAGGGGGGACAGTAAGCCACCTCCACCTCCTCTGTGATTGTACACACCACAGTCCAAAGTCCTTCTTACCCAATGTGCTCAACCCAGGTACAAGATGCAAACTTGTTTCCTTCACCTCCTCCCCAAATTCCTTTCCTCTTTTCCCCTGATAAACAGCGGCAAACATCATACTCACAAGTTCCTGCTAACGTTTCTGAAAGCCTGGTGGTGCCAGAATCTCCTCAGGTCCCCATGACCAGTTCCTTCTTGCTTCCCAGAGGCTGGCTGAGGTGCTAACCCATCTCATGGTCCCAGGGTCAGGAACTGGGGCCCTGCAAATCATCAGGGAGGCAAAAGAGCACTTTGTATGGTGTTGCAAAGGTGTCAGGAGATACGTATGGCTGGCAAATACCCAGCTGTGTGTACGCACCACATCTGGCGCTTCTGGCATCAATTTTAAACCTGAGCTTCCAGATTTTCTATTGTTTTTGGCAAACTGCTTTCAGTTACATAAACAATTATTGTTTTCCCCCGTTCAGGCAAGTTTTGCTGCCTCTGTCAATATTTGTTCTATAGTTTCAACATCTTTAGGAAGCATTAGAGAAAACCTGTTAATTATTTTCTAGACATGTAGCCAGAGCAGGATAGGAATGAAGAGAACTAATTCACCTACTTTTTTCACCTCCCAATTTTGAAAGAATAAAGGCAGAAGCTTGTTAGTTGAAAAGTCAGTGTTCGTTACTTTAAGAATTAAGCAAAAATATGATTAAAATATGGAGATACTAATGTAGTATTAAAAAATCCTTCAATAGTATCTATTCCTGTAAAATTTTGTCAATAGCACAAGTACCCATGAAAATTCTATGGCAGAGGTTTCCAAAGGAATCTACAGTCACTCATGCAAACGAATCAAAATCTGTTGAGATTTGCCCACCTCTGACACCCTGGGTCATCAGCCCCATTACTCTTACTGCATGTTGTCCTCAGCTGTTTTACAGACAGCAGACCAATGCAGCTTTCACTCAAACAGCAATTTACTTATGTTAATTATTTTTAATAAGACCATTTGTAAATCTATACAAGGGCCATTACAATATCTTAAATTAATCTGAGGTCATCAACAAAAATAAATTAGAAACATCTAATTTTGTACTAGCCACTTGAGCCACAGTTTACATTAAGGAAATCCTTTTGCAGATGGAGATAAAGCGGTTCTTTGGTTCAATGACAGCAGGTTTTTAGGCCAAACGGCTCCCCTGTGAAGGCAGCCACAGCTAGATGTGGAGCTGGAGCTGGGACGGAAGGCTACTGGCAGACTGGCTTTGCTCTGGTGAGTCAAGGGTGAGTTTCTTCTCAGTCCTAACAGATGTAGCTATGCCAGCACAACTGTGTCAACTCATAAACAGTGTAAACTTTGCCTCAGTTAATCATCATTTGGATTGACTTGGGCTACAGCTTCAGCTGAGAAACGATGCCAGCGAGTGATCCTCTCCCAGGTCTTTGGAACCTGCGTGTGCTCCTTGCAGATGTGTGCTGCTAATGCTAACGAAGAGGAATGGAATTTGGGCCAGGAGCCCAACTGATTCTGAGAGCAATCTGCGTAGATCAAGTCAATGGCATCAAATCATTGCTGAGACAATTAAGTATAAAAGAATTATTAAAATATTGATAACACATAAACATGCAAATAACCTCTAATGTAAAGCACACATTTACAAAACTTAAGTTCAACACCAAGCTTGATAAATTTCGTATATGACTTCCCATTCTGATATTTGAAGCTGGCAGCATATTTTGAATATCACAGAAAGTTTTTTAAACGTCAGTATGTATTTATTGGAGCTGTATTTAATTGATTTGAAATTTAATTGAATTGAAAAAAGTCTTTTACCTTCGAATTTTGCCAAGAGGCCAAAAAAGGGGCTAACTTCTGGCAGTGTTTCTGTGATTGAAGTATTTTCTACATTAATAGCCTGTAAAATTCTGCAATACTTTCCATTATGAATAGAAACAGAAAGCACACAGAAAAGGTCAGATTTTCAAAGGGAATGGCAGAAAAGAGCTTTCATTGTAGAAGTTATTTTAGTTTCATTTATGACATAATAATAAAAAGGAGAAAATGAGAGTAAAGTTATTATTTAAAACATTTTAAACACTTCAACATTGAAGCTTTAAATATTAAAATAATTACAATTTTATTTGCAGTCACAAGAATACGTCTATCTCTTAGGAGAAAGCTGGCTCAGAGCACTGGTACAAGGAAATGGAGCATCCCTTTCCAGCCGGACCAAAAAAAGCCGGACCAGATTGAAAAACGCTTTCCTGTTTTCTTACAGTTATTACTTTAGAGTGCCATTCACAAAGGGGGTATCCATTAAACTCTCTGGGGGGGTTCTGCAGGGGAACGAGTGATGGCTGCGTGCACAGAGCAGTGGATCCACGCGCAGCCGCTGCCCCGTGGAACCACACTCCAGCTGAGCCAAGGAGCTCCGTGTACTTTGTGAGGGACACCTGTGTACACTGTCACCATCACAACTGCTCCCCTTGGTGGCAGTCTGAGTACAGAGGTCAAGGACAGAATGGAATTGAAAAGATTATCCTTTGCACCATGCCAGCCTGTGTGCTACCTGTTTTTGTAATTTAATAACGTGACATTTTGCTTAAGGAGTAAATTTACATTGAACGCTTTATAAACAGTATTTAAACAACCTAGTTTAAAACAGTACCTTTATTCTCTTTAGCAACCCTTTGTGAGGACTGTGATTCTGAATTGAAATGTTTTTCTAGATGTATTCAGGCTGGCCAGCCTGGTGAGGTGAGCTTTAAACTGTGACAGATGAAAGACATGGGCACACTGGAGCGAGCCGTGGCGATCACTGAGCGGTAAGAGAATCTCACAGAGGAGAGGCTGAGAGAGGTGGGACTGCTCGGCCTGAAAAGGGCCTGGGGGGCCTTGTCAAGTGTTCTGGTGGAGGGTATGAGGAAGGCAC
The DNA here is from genome assembly GCA_025769975.1 of Gallinago jamesoni. Taxonomy (NCBI): domain Eukaryota; kingdom Metazoa; phylum Chordata; class Aves; order Charadriiformes; family Scolopacidae; genus Gallinago; species Gallinago jamesoni. Next base: position 21,460,516 of record JAOQGH010000002.1, on the reverse strand, counting down.
TCAGACCCTTCCCAGTGGTGCTGAGTGATAGTCTCAGTAATAAAAAAGGGCCAGGTAACCTAAGAGCGCTGGGGGGTAACTGCACGAGTGGATGGGACTAAAAGGCTCAGTCCCTATACTGAAATTCATGCCAAGCTACCAAGAAACCCATGCTCATGGTCAAGGCTATGGTTTTCTTGCAGCCCAGATTAACCCCTCCCTGCTGGACTGGCCATTTACTGCAGAGTGCTCCCCAGAAACTGAAATTTCTGGTGACCACTTATTTCATGATCCCCCAGAGCTAATCATCAGCAGTTTTAAGGGACCACGAAAATCTGCAGCTCTGCGGAAAAAGCAGCTAACTTTCTATCATCTTCAGTGTTCGCATTTTTTAAATTGCTTTTGCAAGAAAAGGAACAGAAAATTATTTTAAAATAAATAGAAAAATTAAGTTTATTTATAAAGGTCCCCAAAACATAGCAGATCAATGCCACTAAAACATTTCAGTGACAAAACCTGGCTGTGTTAAGGGCACATGGTAGTAGATACCTACAGAATCCATTCTCACAACCTAAGCATTTAGGAAAAATCAATAATATCTCTGAATATTAATTTCTTGGATTATACATATGAATCTCTGATGTCCAGACAGTGGCCACAGAATTATTCACATCAAAAAACAATGCAATTGAAATAAACACATTTGATTTGTGTTTCTTCAGAAAATGTTAGCTGAGTGAGCCATGTTAACTGCTTCCAAGATGGACAGAGACGCTCAGATGCAAACACTGAGCTGAACTGGGGAACCTTGTAAATACCTTTGACATTTACGTGCTGCTTGAGTCTATTTAAATAACCACGTCTGTCAGTTATCCTTCTTAGGAGTTTCCATGTATCACAGGGGCTCAGGAATGGTCTACTATTAAGAACTACTCCAAAAATAGTTTGATTTCTGTAGTATCTATGAACATCAAAGGCAAATGACATCATATGTATTAAAATCACAAAGCACATGATTTTCTTATATTCTCTGAAATTAAAACAAATTGAAAAACATAGTACACTGCTTATCATGTTTTTAAATCAAACTACCTCATCATGGAGAAGAATCAAAGCCAAAAGCATATTGGTTTTGCCTTTAAAAGTGCAGTGAAAATGACTGTGTGATGTTAGTTTCCAATGTTAAACCTCCAACCATATATAGGATCCCACAGCAAAATGTATTTTCTTAATAGGGGATCTTATTAAAAAATTGCTAGGAAAGATGATAGCAAAATCATGTTTGAAAGTGCCAGAAATGCGAAATAATTTTTTGTTATAGTTTCTTATAATAACCTAAATGCAAATGGGAATTACCATGACTAAAGACAAAAAGGTTCAATAGTGTTGAAAATGAGAGTAAAGGAGATAGAACAGAAAATAAATGTCTTATTCCAGCACAGAAACTTTAAAATTCATTACAACCCTAATGGTCCAAAATGTTTAATGGTCTAATTTACAAATTTCATTAAAATACTAATATGATAAAAACAAAAAACAAAAAACAAAAGCATCAATAAAAATACACTGTATTTTCCTAGCTCTACAGGGGTGCCTAATTAAAATATGTACAAAGTACAAATAGTGTAACTTAGCATTTGTAAAAATAGCTCGGCATGGCAGGGATTTGGTGGAACCACAATAAGCTGGTCCTGCATATTGAAAAAAATGGGCACACATGATAATAAAATTGTTCGCCCACAAAAATGTCAACCCCCCAGCCCCAAATTAACTCACTCTCCCTCCAGAGAGGGAGTGGAGAGGCCACTGTGCTGAAATTCAGATGGGTTTCAGTGAGCACAGATCATTTGCTGTCATAGCTGGCACTCAACTTAAACTCAGTCTTATCGTTCACATAGCTCTGGGTTAAATCAATTGAGCAAGCTCAGACTATTGTAAGATCTTTAGGATTTCACCTGTTTTATGCATGTATAGCTTCATAATTTTTTACCCTTAGTAATCCAGTTTTGATCGCCTCCTGACTATTTTGAGGAAAAATAAATTTTGCAATTTTAATTTTTTCTCTGTACCATTCTGTTTTCCTCCCCTTAAGGACCTGTCACAAATACACATGTGTACGTCTGTGCACGTGTATGATGGGGGCTAAGCATCTCAGTGGAATTCCTCATACTAAGTTTCAATGGAAACTTCTGTGCACATAGTACAATATATGTACTGTGAATGAAGAAGATAACATACAGCTATACAGATCTACACATCAGACAGTTTTATAAGGTCTAAGAATTAATTGGTTAGTTTAAAATGCTGAAATGATTCCCTTAGGATTTATGAGCTAAGAATGCTCAGGGGTTTAGTGTCCTGACATCTCTTTAATTAGCAGTCTCCAAGATCTCACACTAAGAAGATGCTAAGCCAGTGCCTTCTGTCATATCTCAAGAGTCTCAGAAGGGTCTGAAGCCACAGAGGAAGGTGAATGTACTATGCCTGGGAGCTGTCCAATATGTTCAAAGTACCACTTTCTCACTAGTATCAAGTTAGGACTTCTTGCTACCACTCCTACTTCAATAGTGATGCAGATCTAAAGGAAATCCTAAGAACAATCCAGCAAAAATGGGTGAAGTAAATAAAGATGCTGTTGAAAAATACTTGGAGAACAACCCCCAGTTTGCCAAGGAGTATTTCGACCGAAAGATGAGGGCAGAAGTGCTGGGAAGTATCTTTAAAGTGAGCCCTGGAGATGTGAAGGAAGGAGTCAGCTTCAAAGACATGTCCCGTCTGGAGGAGTGTAACATACTTTTTGAGCTACTAACAGAGATCCAGGATGAAGGAGGCACTATGGAAAAGACCGTGCACAAGGCCCTGCAGAGGCTGGCACAGCTGCTGGCGGCTGATCGGTGTAGTATGTTTGTTTATCGGTCCCGAAATGGTATTCCAGAGGTAGCCACCAGGCTCCTCGATGTCACTCCAACTTCCAAGTATGAGGACAATTTGGTGAATCCAGACAATGAGGTTGTTTTTCCTCTGGACATCGGGATAGCAGGATGGGTTGCTCATACCAAGAAGTTTTTTAATGTACCTGATGTGAAAAAGGTAAGTGACTGCTCTTGGGGAGTGAGTTTCCGTGTGTTCGCTTGCTCACCATCATTTGCAGGGCTTGAAGTGTTATTCTTCAAAAACATCCCTGAGACAGAAATCCAGACCAAAAGCATAAGAAAAGCAGCAGCAGAGTTTGCTTAAAATCCAGAAGAACTACATCATGTAACCTAGTGAGGTATTTCCAGTATCCTTGCACAATAGTTGTAATGTAATTTACTGTAATAAGGGAGGAGAATATTAGATTAGTAGAGACCATTATGTACTTGTGTTGCTGTTGAACAAGTCAGGCTCCTGTTCTGTTATCCAGGATGGGTTTCCTGCTCATTCTGTGCTGCCATACATGCACCTCCAAACAGAATTAATTTGTAGCTTTTGTAATGAGGATGCTTCCTTATAAGTAGGTGAATGAAGCCAGATGAAGATGAGGTCAACATATATGTTCAGCTTCAAGTCTGCTTTTGAATTTAAAATGGCTCCAATTTTGAGTATGTCCAGCCCCAGGGCTTCTGTTCAGAACATCTATAGAAGTATATTAATAAAGTCAGAGCTGCTCTGATATCAAAGTTCCTGTTGAATTTGCACAGAATCACCTTCTTTAGTTATGGTGCTGATAAGGTTATTATTATAATGTTAATTAAAATGATGAGTGACCTAGCAGGAATTAAACATGCATGAATAAGAACTGCTTTAGAAACTGCCCTGAAATACATGGGGACACATAAAAGTGCTTTGATTGTTGTAGATTTCTTTAAAAATAGCTAACCTTACATTATCATCTGGTGACATCTTCATCTCCTTTTAGTCTTATACGGAAAAGCTCAGCATAATCAAATGTTGCTAAAATAATTATACAAGATGACAGTCCAGTTCTCAATATTTCCTACACAGTCAATTCAAAGTTATGGGCCTTTTTAGAGACGGAAACCACCTCAGTGTCCTAAGCTCAATGTAAATAATAAAAATATTTTACACACTGCAATTATCTATGTTTTCCAGGAGGTAATGTATTTTATCATGTCCAAAGCTGGCAGGCATAAAGAAACACAGGACTACTTTTCAAGCTCAGAAACAAATTAAAATGTATATATATGTGAAAAGAACATTCCAATATATAGCAAACTACCTCAGATGTAAGTAGGAATCACAGAAGCAAACAGAAGAATGACTTTTAACTGAGCACAAAGATACTTTCTTCAATGGCTGCTGCTCTGACAAGAAGCATAAGACTTGCTGCTTCTTACCTCCCCGCAGGGAGATTGGAGGATAATCTTTCTAAATTCATAAGGCTGATTACATGAGAAAAGATCAGGAGGATCAGGAAAAGATGTGCCTTCTATCAGACACTGCACTGCTTCTTAATGTCATTACGTGAGAGGTGCCCACAGCAGGGATGCCTAAAGTTTCTGTGTTTGCAGTAGGATTTGTTACAAATTTTTTTACAAATGTATTTTGAATATGCTTAAGTGAGATAACCTTTCTGTCCCGCTAAACCTACCAGGTATACATTTTGCTCTCATAAATGATTTCATGTCAGGTGAGTTTCTGTCCAGCTATTATTCAGTCATTCTAAGGTGATCTTTACTTAGGCACCCGTTTACTCTCTTAGGATTACCGAGGTCTATGCCAGTAGGCCCACGCTTAAAAATGCAGCTAAACCAGGGTGCCATTAATCCACATTTGGTAACTAAATGTCATCAAACATTGACATTTTATACGTTAATTGCAAAACTTGCAGAGACTTCTCTGGGACCAAGATTTGTTATTTAAAAACAACCCTGAAGGTCTCAAAATTGTCACAATTTCCATTCTACTTCTTAATTCAGTGAAGTGTCCAAATCCACACTCCTCATAGAGGCAAAGCTCCCACTAGTGTCACCAGAATCTTTATCTCGGTAAGGAACCCAGGACTGCAGCTTTAGTCAGCAACATTTAAGGAATATAATTAGTCAGTGGCAGCAAAACCAGGCAGCCATTGAAGCCTTTATCATGTTTTTGAAAGGGTAATTATTTTTCAGATCACTTTGTATGCACTTCAGTCAAATCAGATTGTCTGCTACTCAAATCCTGAGCAAAAAACGACAAGCAGAGCTAAGCCAGAGAGGAATTTTGCCCCTGCTGCCTTGTCAGAATACAAAACGCACAACGAATAATTCTAGATGGCTGTAGTGCTTTAAAGACGTCATGTCTAACCACTTTCTATTGTTGACACAATCCATATCCAAATAGCATGGTATTTTTTAAGTCTTAAGTACAGGACAACATTGACAAACTCACAGTGAGACATTTCCGTACTTCAATCAACACCCCTTTGTAACAAGAGTGAATGCAATGAAAGATCACAACAGCAATAAATCACTGAAAAAACGTTAAGACTCCACTTTTAGTGCCCGGTAGCCAGTTCTGTAGGGATTATCTCCTTCTTCAACCTGGAAAGGTACCAATAAACGTGAGGAAGCTCCTCATCCTGGCTAATGCTTCAGAAAAGCAAAGCAGGGAAAAGATACAGACATTCCACAATTAACTTAATAGCCAGAACAGTTTCCCCCCACAAGATTATGGACCTGTTGACTGGGAAAGCTAATAGGATATAATCCAGGATTTAACAGCAGTGAGAAACAGCAGACCAGGCAGAACCAACTACACTAATAATCTGCCTCACATTATTCCCAGGATCTGGTAGAGTATGTGGCTCAAATATTCCGACGTAAGACAATATACTGCATAATATTTGATGTGTCCATTAATATTCTTTAAATTAATATTTAAAGAATAACATGGACAACATGATAAAGCAGAGAACTATATAAACTTACATCTTTTGTGAAGGCATTATTTCCAAATAAAACTAAGAACTAAGAAATAGTTAAACAAGGAGCATGTCTTCTGAGGAATCAAAATCTCACATTTTCAGCCTGTAAGAACCAATGATAAAGACTATATATATGTGCTTTAATATATTGGGTATTTATTGCATTATTTCTTTTAATTCAGAGACATTTGAAGACAAAGATTTAACTGAGAATTGGAAACTCAAGAAATAATATTGCTGGTTATAGTAAGAGTATAAAATTATATATGGTGAAAAAATGATTCAAAACAAGTGAAGGCTTTTGGATTAGATCCAAAAAGCGACTCAAATTTTCTGATGCTGAAATAACAAGCCTTCATTTTTAGAGATCCTGCACTGGAATCCATAACCTCCAGTGAAGTGAAGAAAAAATGGAGAGTGGAGAGAGTCTGCTGCTTCCAACTCCGATTAAGGAGTCAGGGCAGGGATCACTGTGGTACCTAACTTAACCACTGGAATCCTATGATACAAAACAAATGCATCTTCAAGTCACAAGCACTTCTATCATCCCTTTGAAAACTGATCCAGCTTCAGTTTCTATGAGGTGGTTGTTGTTGGATTTTTTCTGGGAGCTTCACTGCAAGGCTGGGAGAGACTTTACTTCCAGGCCTATCTGAAGTGACTGGAGTTTCAGATTCATGGGAATGTGCCAGTCCTCAGACTCCAGGTTGTCTGAACCTGGAACTAGGAAGATGAGACACTCCATCTGTTTTCTTCTACACCAAACTCTAAAATAAATGGAAGGTTATTTGAAGAGGGGAGAGAAAAGTGCTAAGAGAAGCATGGTTTTGGGGCTCAGTGGCTCAGACTCCCAAGTGGCAGTGAGGAACCTGTGCACTGAACCTGGACAGTGGTCCTGGGGTCAGGCAGGAGGCTGAGGCTCCCTCCTGGGGTGAGAAGGCATTGCTGGAAGCAGGAGCATCCATGTAAAAAATACAAAGCAGTGGGAAAGCACAGGAGAGAGCAAGATGGTCAATGCCACAACTAGTTGCCCTAAAAATGAAAAGAATGGAGTCACCCTGTGGTGGAGCTGGGCAGTCACTTGCTAATAAGCTGCCTCAGTTCTTTCTCCTGTTCTGCCAGGCTCCCACCAATGTGAGCCTGGAGAAGAACCCCAATTACCCAACATACTCACAAGGCAGAGGATGTTAAAAAAAGCTTCAAAGGCCAAAGGAAAATTGTTAGAGTAATTTTAGAGGGAAGTTCTTGGGAAACAAAGCAGAGTTGTTAAGATAAGAACAAAGATATACAAGGTTACAGAGGTACTGCCTTCTTGAATGTCTGGAATGTAATGAGAACTGAAAGAAATAATCAAATGGGGAAAACATAGAGAGGTAGCCTTTTACCTGGGAAGAACTCGCATTGTAAAAGTTAATGTCTGCTCCTCCATTTTATCTTATTGTCTTTATAATAAAAAACAGATTGTCATAAACTCACACTCAGAATAGTAAATATTAACTGGAAAAATTGAAATGTCTTTCAATTGCTATAAATACAAACATTCAGTCAACTTACAAGAAAATATTCAAACACAGGAACAAATTTCTATTAATCATGCCTTCCAGAAGAAAAACCCAAACCTTTAGTTCTTGCAATTAGCTTCTGTTAAGAGAAAAGATCCCAAAAGTGAAGAAAAAATTAACACTAAAAATTAAAATAAAAAGCTCCCTTTTAGCCTAATTTTCTTGGTTTATGTGAAAAAAATACTTCAAGGAATATAATACAGATTCAATTTCAAAAAGTTGCAAAATAGCTACTACAAATGACAAATAACAAGCAGACATTTCAGTGACACGACTGAAAATTTCAACCCCCAAATGCTATTAAATATATCTTAATTTCTACTTGATTCTGTTTCAAAACTCTAATGATCTTGGAGATATCAAAGTCAATTTGTTCTCCAACACTAGTAAGTTACACGTCAAAATGTAGTTGTCTTACATGCCTGATAATAGATGATCTTTTGACTGTGGCCTAATGAATGGTCAACTCATTTAGTTAATTGGTTTTGGGTTTGAATCAGACTGATGACATTTCATAGCTGAAGATAGGTGTTTTTTATTTTCCATTCATACTCAGTTATATCATTATGAAACCAAAATGTTTGTGAGTTGAAATTAGGATAAGCAGAAATAAGAGATGAAGCAATATAGCACACCAATACCACCTACTCAGTAGTAAAAAAATTTTGTTTGAGAAATGTGAACCAATGCAAGACAAACAGTGGGAGAATAAAACATCAGGATAGGAGAAAATATTGCAGGGCTAACAGAAAGAAAAATAGAAGCATGTAAAGCTGATGCAAAGAAATGTGTGATACTGATGAAAGTGTGACACCAGCTCTTGATGGCTACTGTTCCTGCAGTGCTCCAGACCCCACCCTGGTCATCGTACATCCACAGGATGATGTATTTTGACCACACTGAGCTCATCTGCCCAACCCAGAACCTCCAGCACAACACCAGCAAAATAGCCATAATGACAAGGTGTCCCAGAAAAGCCATTCTTCCTCTGTGCTTTGTAAGAGGAAAGAGGTGGAGGAAAATAGGTATCTGCTCTCTTGACACCATCAACTCAGATGCAGGCTTACACCTTCTTATTTTTCCTTAACTGTGATATTTGATAGACTTTGCCAAACTGGAACTGGACAGGTAGACTGACAGCAGAGGCTGACATGTCACACCGAGTCCACTCAGGAGGGAAGGAGCATAACAGTAAGCATTTTGGAAGAGGAGTAATGGCGATGGTGATATGGAAACCAAGGTCTAAATGTCATCTGTGGGACATAAACAAAACTATATCATGCTGCTTCCCAGCCAGTCTCCCAGTCACCAAAGCAAAGGCCTATGGGATAGTCTAATTTCCTGACATTTCAACCTGCTGTGTAATGAACATGTTGATGGTGTGCCAAATCATAAGAAATTTGGAGTAACAACTCTACTGGAGGTGTGGAAGCCTTGGTACTACCAACACTGAGCTGCTTAGTTCCTGCTCCCTCCAATGAAGCCGAGCAGTGGTCTTCACCCTGACCAGCCCAACAGGGAGGGAGACCCTTCTTCCCTTACACTTTCGAGTTGCTTTTCACACCTCTCCATTTCTCTGTCTCTTCTGCATTTGTACAAACTCCATACTTGTGCATAACAAGGGTACCCTATCTCATTGCTTACAATAGGTTTTGCATTTTCTGATCAAAGTGACACTAAACGAATAATTTACACTGCAGACTTTGACCTGGAGTTTCCAATAGTGTCAAACTCACTTGCCTCAGGCTGCATTTTGTCATTAATCCCATCAGAAATTCTCAAGGCTTAGCGCGGTGTTCTGGAGCAGAGTGTAGCAAATCCTAAGATCACATAATGAACTGAGTGATGTAGTTCCTTTATGAAACACTGTAGGATGGGTCAATGAACATTAGAATGATGGGCTTCATTGTTTGTTAAGCTTGCCATAGAATACAGCCTGGAAAAGGTCAGAAATTCTTGCAGATCTCTTTTTCAAAGTTCGTTTAAAGAACTGTGGGATAACTAAAACCAGTCAATGAAGGAGAATTTATCATGAAATAAATTAGGTCCTTAAAAACTGGTAAAAGGACACAGAGAAGAATTTATCTCTTCCAAGAAAGGAACTGAGATCTGCAGGGAGAGCCATGAAATAAGAGAGACATAAGATGGTTCCTTCTTGTGGGCAGTCCATCAATAAGAACTTTTCAGAAACAATAAAGTAACACTGTTTGTTTGGTTTTTTTTAAACCCTTTACATAATCATAAAGTATTATCTACTCATGTAGTCATTTAAAATTAACTTTCTTCTCCAAATGCCTGTGGTTCCTGAGGAGTGAGTTTTTCTCATTTATATTTATTTTACTTTATTACAGACATGAACTTACAGTTGGGTAGCTACAGTGCAGAATCAGATGTGGGATAGTCTCAGTAAGCAAGTTTATTTGTAACTGCCATATAAGCAAGTTAAAAATTATTTTTAGAAAGAATGGCCTTATTTTTTGCTTTCACAGAAGTGTCATCACACTGTTTTCACAACAGTGACTTCTGATTTCCTAAATTCCACTGCTAGCTACGAGATGGCAATTAGGCTTATTAAACTTAAAGGAATTGGAAAGTTGAGGACAAATTACCTAAACACAGACCATTATATTGATATTTCATTGTTAAGAGGTTTATAATAATAATGTGTAGTAGTGTTGGTAAGTTACAGTGAGATAAAACTGCCTTTATGGTTTAGAGATTCAAGAACCATGAATTAGCTACTAATTTTAAGTGTATAGGCTAGATCCATAGCAGCCTTTCAAACCCCTCTCCCATTACCTTCTGTCACCTCTAACGAAGAGATGATTTTCTGCTCCTGTGTGCCAGTGTTAGCTCAGTGTGTGTTGCACATCTTAGGATAGATCTACAGAACTGATCATTGTACAGTCAATGGTGAGGTTTAGCTTTACATGAAGATAATAGAAAACGCTTGCAAATATACTACAGTTAGGGGGTCACCAGCAGATTGCCTTTCCCCTCACTTTTTAAAAAGCTTGGGTTTATGATTACCTGAAAGTTCAAAGATTGCTCTGAAAGAGGGGTGGATTCAAAAGACCAGGCTCAAATCGACTATGTGTCCATGCTCATATATCCGTGGGAGCACCAAGATGCTCTTCTGGCTCTGGTACTGCAGAGCATAGTTCTGCCTTCTTTGCCTGTGAACATGATTTTCTAGACATTGAGAAGAATTATTTTCTTTGAAAACAAAGGCAGTTTATGTTCTCAAGAGAAAATATTTTAAAACCTTGATTGGAAATAAAGGCTTCAAAACTCCTAGCAATTATGTGCAAAATATTCAATAATGAAAAGCCTAAATCTAAGCACAAATTTTTGCTCATATATGCAAATCATGTGCGATAGGAGTCTGTATATGCTGTGGGAACGCTGCCAACGTGTTAGAGGTATTTATATCTTTCTGCATTGCACTACCCAGGCACAGCTCAGGATGGCTCGTGATTACTGAACTTTCTGTTTATTAACACAGACTTGCATTCTTTAAAATTTTCCTATTATCTGCAAAAATTGCATGACCAAAGTGCTGCTTCTGAGACTTCTGAACACCACTGCTTGTACCTTCAGTCTGGTGTTATTAAACAAATTAAGACTCAGCATCTGTGTCCTGCTGATTCAGCTCACTTGGTGTATATAGGTCTCCTTTAAGTATTCATAAATGAAGGAGTGTCTGAAATTTTTATGTATTCCCTTATAGCAGCATGCAGCACTCTAAAACCAGGAACCTCGGCCTCACCGTTATGCTAGATGCTCTTAGTGAGACAGAGGAACTACAAAACAGGGTCAAATTCTTTATCATCTGATTTACTTTATTTTGAATGGCTAAAACAGTCAGAGATTCAGAAATTGTTACTGATGCCCTAAAACCAGAATGGTTGTGTCAGTAGCTAAAACATCTCAGAGAAAAGAAAATATTTCTATGTGATAACATACTTGTTAAGCAGACTGCAGGGCAGTATTTGATTCTTACATAAAAGAAACAGATTGACTGGCATTTTCCCTGGATGTCTATTCAGTGGAATATCCCTAAACTTTTCTCCGAGAGAAACGGAAAGCAACAACACAGGGAAAGTTTGACAGAAAGAAAGAAAATATCTCTTCACTTGGAGGATATATTGGGAACTGGCTACACTTTCCAGGGACTCAAATACAGCCTGATACGTTGAGCTACAGAGACAACATATTGGTTACTTTTATTCTTCTCAAGCTGATTTATGGGGATGACACAGGCTGTCTTTAAAAAAATCAATTGTCTGTAAGAGAGCCCAGCAAGTAAATACAGAAAAGACATTTCAGAGCTATTTCCACATACTAAATTCCTTTCATAGAAATACAGTCCTAGAAGGAAATCTAAAATGCAAAAGTAAAAGACGGGCTGTGTAAAGACTATGAAGAACTGCCTAACAGATAATAAAATCCAGTCTACCTTCTCAGTGCTGTTTGTGCTATAAATTCAACACAAACCAGAAACAATTGCTAAAGAGGGAAGAGGGGAAAAAAAGAAATTAAGAGGAAAGGAAATTTTAGTTCTGGCACTTCCGTGCCTTTTCATGCTTGATTTTATAACCCAGAAAATGTTTCTTTGTTTAAGTAGCTTTGTGTTTAAATTGTGAAAGTAGCTCACCAGGCCGCTCGCCACTTCTTGATGGTCTCATGTGGCACCAATGGCTCATCACCTGAAATAAGAACACCACCTGTTAAAGGAAATTCAGGGGGAATCTGCCACAGAGTGTAGACCAGGACTTGAGCTCTCGTCTCTCTGATGAAATTTGAGCACTGACTTGTTAGAAGTGGCAGATACAAGGGAATGGAAAAGGCTCAGTGAGGACAGACTCGGGCTATTTTAGCTGCTTAGTAGAACCATATCACTTCTCAGCATGCACATATTGACAGATTTCAATCACCCAACTCATAACTCAGCTCATTTAGATATATAATCGTAAGAACATCACAGAACCCAACAACCCTTAACAGATTTCCCCAATAAATTTCAAACCCTTTTCTAAATTAAAGAGAACACTGAAGCATTTCAAAGAAAACACCAAGAATTTCTTTGATATGCAAAACTGAAACAGTTTTCCATGAAACATGAGCTAGCTTCTCAGGAACCTTTATATAAAAGAATGAAAAGAATAGCTCTTACTAAGCCCCTTCAGCACTCGGTTTCAAGGATGAAACTGGTGGGGCAGTTAGTTGTGGCTCGTTCATCATTCCCACAGGATCCCACACACAGCAAAGGCAGCTCTACCTCCTCATCCCCCAGTCCTACACCCTCCCATTCCCCAGAGGAGCACAATGGACTGGGAGTTTGTCAGCAGGAAGGAGTAAGAAGTGCTCACCCAGACACATACCTTCTGGGGATGACTCTCTGTCAGAGGCATTTTTAGCCATATACATTCAGGACAGATAGAAGTTTTAAACTCTGCGTAACAGGACAGTATAATGAATTTTATTTACAGAAATAATTAAATAATAAGAAATATTAACATAGCTATGAAGTCATTCTCTTACATGTATTAGACTCTCAGGTACCCACAAAGTCATATTACTCTTTCCTTTATTTTAGATTTTACCATAGTTTTCACTGAATTTCACTGAATTTCACTGAATTTTTTTTTTGGAGTTGGAAGGGACCATAGAGATCATCTAGTCCAA
>JAOQGH010000002.1:21425546-21439568 GCA_025769975.1 Gallinago jamesoni | reverse complement strand
GGGCAGCCTGTTCCAGGGCTCTGTCACCCTCACCGTGAAGTAGTTTTTCCTCATATTTGAGTGGAACCTCCTATGTTTCAACTTATGTCCATTACCCCTCATCCTGAAAAGACTGCTGAAAAGAGTCTGGCTCCCTCCTCCTTCAAACCACCCTTTAGATACTTATAGGCATTAATAAGTGTTGTTATGGAACAATAGTAGATGCTTGTTATAAAACAATATAATTTCATTTTGTTTTAAACTTACCTTTTTATCACAATATTACATATCATGGTGACACCCATTCTTCTGAAAAGCGAACAATCTACCATTTAGTCTCGTTATGTTTCATGTTATGGCCTGTTTCTATGTGCTGGCTGGAGAACATGTTTCTCAGGATGTTGCATGTACCAGAAAACTATAACCATGATTTTCTGAGCACAGTTTCCCACCAACTGTATCTCCAGAATGATTGATCCTCCTCCTCCAGCCCTGGACATGCTTCTCCCCAGAGAGGCATCTTAGCCCGTATGCTGGAGCAGTGACACGAGGGGATTTTCTGATTATTCTCAGGGATTCTCCAGGTGACGTAGGAGAGAGAATGACAGACTGATTCTTATTCAGCAGGCTGCCTCTCATCCAAATAAGTTTAGGGAGGTTTTAAATCTTCCTACTGTGGTCTTTGCTGAAAGCCCTCTATATGAGGTCATACACAGTGAAGCTATTTATAAAAGTTATCAGGCTTTACCACGACAGTGCTAAACACAAGTCAGAAAATATAGGTAGCACGTAGCAATCCACCTTGGCTTATCTGAGGAATGGAGCTATTAGCCAAAGGAAGAAAGGAGGAAAATATAGTTCCAAATACACAGAACCACCTGGTGCCTACATCAATAGGTGATTTTAGGGGACGGGAGGAGCCCGAAGGCATTAGAGGAACTAAACTCCATTATACTGCTACTTCAGATTTAACTAATTTACAGTGACTTAGAATCACAGGGGACGTGGCCCACAGTAATCACAGACAAGAGTTCAAAAGCCATGCCACACAAGAAACGCTAAAAGATGCATAAAGGCTGTTTTAAAGGGACACAGAAGGTGTGTAGATTAAACAAACAACAAAACTGAACATGCAAGACAAAATAGAGGCTTGTCTTTGAAAAGAAGAGGTTTTGAGTTTTGAGGCATCTAACCATGTCTTTGACTTTAGTGGGCACTGAACACCCAATGCTCTCCAATTTCTATCATTAATCAGTCACAAGAATGAAGACAAGCAAGTATTTTTTTTTGCTCTGCATTCTACCAACGGTTAAGATATACAGATTAAACTACTGAATGTTTAGATCAGAGGCATTTTAATCAAAAAACTCTGAATCAAAAATATTGCCTCCAGAATATTATAAGAATTGCTTCTGTTTCAACAGGTCAGCTGCTCCCCTGGCAAAGCTTCATGGCTCCTCCATTTTAGAAAGGCATCACCTGGAGTACAGTAAAACCCTACTGCAAGATGAGGTACGCCTGCACGAGCCTTCTGCTCACACTGATAAACACAAAAGATCCAATCAAGTTACGATGTTCCAAATTTCACCCTGTCTTATTCATTCCTCTAGGTCCAATTATGTTAAAATTCAGAAGTTTAAGTCAAACATATTGTCCGCTTTTAGAAAAAAAATCAGTAATTCTGCCAGAAACAGACTCAAGACAGAAAAGCTTTTCCTCTGGGCCTCACTCACACTCCTCAGGTTTTTTGCACTTTCATCAGAAAGTTTTCAGCAGAAAGTTTTGCACAACATCAGAAACAGCTGATGTTGAAACCAAAGTAGAAAATGCAATGACATACGTACAAAATGCTGTTATCACACTGCCGCCTCTGGTTCAGGAGGTCTGAGTTCAGCTGCTGGCTCTGGCAGCTGAGGAGCAAAGGGATGGAGCTGTTTACGGAGGACCCCCTCGCCCTCAGGCCAGGCCCCACACACCTTAACTTGCTCAAAGGAGGCAGCATCATGAGGATCGGCTGCAGCTCCCATTACTGATCCTCCCGGAATTTGGCAGGCCCTTCCCCAGCAGCCATGGAGGTGAGGCCCCCCCAACCCTGTCTCCTCAGACTCAACAAAATGGCGGCAGCCTGGCCCACCAGGGCCCTCTGCCATCCCTCCCACAGCACAGCCTGGCTCTGCCTTGCCTACAATGAAAGCAACTATTTACAACTCTTTACCACATATTTTGCAGGGAAATTAGAGATTTAAAAGGCAAGTCTTGAGCACATGCTCCCTCCAGCCCACTTGTTCACCGCAGTGTGGCAGGCAGCTGCTTCAACCCTCATTTTTCATTTTCTGATCCCTGTGGTGATGCCATTTCCTCACCTCAGGAGGCTACAGAATAAGTTCTTACACTAACCAGTAGCACAATGATCATAAAAACCCCAGAAGAGTCATAGTTTAAAAAAAAACCCAAACATGAAACCCCCTTTACCTTTATTGATGGTAATATACTCTTTCAAACGCGAGATGGCAGGGAGTAAGCCCTGCTCTTTGCTGGAGCGGGTGTCAGGATCTCTGGAGCTCTCCACAGCGGCCTCCCTGTGCCAGGTGCTCTCACAGGGACTGTCCCCTCAAGGGAAAAAAGGAAGGAAATCCAGGACATTTAGAAAAATCCAAGTGTGACACTCTCATTCGCTTTGCGTGAGGAAAAGGCCATTGCACTCACCATGGCAGGTCCCTGCAGCACTGCAAGCTATGAATTGGAAGAAAAAGTCTCTACGGTGCTTTAAAAAGTCCGGGAAAATTAGGTGTATGGAATGTGAACTGTAAAGAAATGACGAAGAACTGCCATTTCTCTACTAAGTATGTGGAATGCAGGTGTTTTTCTTTGGTCTTAATTTACATGTGGCAATTGGAGTACTTACAACTGTTTTGAGTCCCCATGGATTTAGTTTGTGCAGCCTCTGAGGGCAACTTCCGAGATCCACGTACCCTCCACACAGTTAATTAGCCATTTATTAGCCATGAATAAGGGCCATCTTTACCAATGGAATAATTTTTCGTTTGTGGCGTTATTTTAATTTAGGGACTGTAGTTGGACAGTTTTGTTACACTATTCTGAGACAACCTGTATAGTACAAACCAAAGCCAGTGTTATAAAAGGAATTGAATTCGTAAACTTTCCATCTTGCAGAGTTTAAACATCTTCCAGAACCTAAATAAGCGCCAGTTTGAAACTGTTCTACACTTATTTGAAGTTGCAATAATAGCAACTGACTTGGCTTTGTATTTCAAGTAAGTACTAAATTCTGTATAACTTCCTACTGAAAAAATGTCAATCCTATACAATTTGTAACTGTAGTTTTCCATTGTTTATATGCAGAGTACAGAGCTATATTTAAAATTGTTATTAAGTCTAATTCTTGTAAAAAAAAAAAAAAAGACATTCTTAGGTTGATGATAAGCTTTCAAACTAGAGAACACACAGATGTATATAATACTTAGTATACATTTAGTAGGTCATGGAAATACACTTTTGTTACAGCAAACACTGTACTTCAGAAGTGTGGGTTCCATAGCCAAACTGTCAGGCTGTGTGCACGTGTGATACTGTACTACAGTCAGACTCAACAGGACTGTGCTTGTGAGATGCAAATTAAGATGCTGTTTTAAAAATAAATGTGCAGACATCAACCGATCCCAGCACTAAATATGCCAAAGACTCCAAATATCAAATCACCCGTCCTGTTCCCACATTATTGACTTACTGTGCTTTTACAAAGAGCATTTTCCTTAAAGATATATGGAGTCTTTTGTTTTGGTCCAGATGTCTTATGACTGGGACAATTTAAAGCCAGGAGACAGGAAACAATTCAGTAAGTTATTCAACAGCAGTTAATAAATTTTAGTGAACAGTAGTTCCATTATTTCATTCATTCTAAATGCAAATTAAGCAGTAGCAAGACACATATTTTCAAAGTTCTTCTCAGTCAGGCCTTGCTTAGTGCTGCTTTGGATTTTTGAGGGGAGGGAAAGGAAGAACATTTATCAGTATTAGCTTCACTTCTCCAAATTCATTATGTTATAGAAGTAACAAACATAATACTACAGAAATATGAATGTCACTCCAGTTTAGTACGAAGAGTTAGGAAATTAGGTTGGTTTTTTTTTGTCAGGTATATAGCAAAATCTGTATGTGCTAGGTTACCTGAAAAGTTTGTGTTCAACAGGAAGAAGGTGTCACTTTAATACTACTGTGACTAGGATGCTACTCTGGAAAAGCATAAATATCATAAATATGGTTTTCTATTTAATTTTTTAATGCAGAAACTATGTATGATTTATTGGTATGTTTTAACAGGAAAAGAACTATGTTTCAAAAGATCGTGGATGCAATTGAAAAGATGGAAACAGAAGAGGAGGCAATTAAATATATATCTATTGACCCAACCAAAAAAGAAGTCATCATGTAGGTGGTTAATATTTTACTCTTTATTCAATGTAAATGAAGACTTGGTGTTGCTGCCTGATGATGAGTGTAACCATGATTTTAAATTATAAATAGATGGCTACATTCTTCTCACAACATGCATCTATCTGTATCTTATGCCTTATGCATTATCTAAATGCCTTAAAAGACCTAGACTTTTGGTGGTTTTTTTTTTTCCCTAATCCTTGCCCTAATGCCACTCCTGTTCTGTGTGGTGTTTTTGAAGGGCTATGATGATGACGGGCTGTGACCTCTCTGCTATAACCAAGCCTTGGGAAGTGCAAAGCAAGGTAGGTACCTTTCAAACAGCCAATACTGCATTTGCTATCTGGTCTACTGCCTGGTTGGTGATTGCTGCATGATAATGAAAAAAAAAAATTACTTATGATCATTTTATAGATATTTAAGTATCTGCACCCAACTGTTTCCAGAAAACAGCGTCTATTTTTCTATCACTGTACGTGTAAGGGTTCCACAACGCCTCTCTCCAACTACCCTACAGTTTTTAATGCAGAAACTATATATGATTTATTGGTATGTTTACTTGTCCTGCTGCTAAAACTGGCATCCCTGATTGTGTCGGTTGTTCTAGCTACCCTTAAATATCACTCCGTTATATCCAACATCTGGTATTTTTCAGGGACAGATTTAACAACAGTATGATTTGAATTAATTGTGTCTATTTCGTAGATCTTGGTGTCATTTTAAAGCAGCTTAAACACACTAAAAATAAACTCTGCAATACAGTGTGCCACTGTTTGTACATAAGTACTTCAGTACTTACTGACCATCTTGCTGAATCTCATCACTTAGCTTTAAAGGAATAGCTTTTAATCAAATGCATAATCAAAACAGAACCGCACGATGCTTGTAGGGCCTTTTAAGTAATAGCTATTTCAGGTGCCAGAAGATCCCCTTATGTTGCTGATACTGTCTTGTCCCTGTTGACAATTATCTATCATTTCCTCAGCATGCAACTGAATATTGGTAGAGATAATTTGCTGGAAAAAAGCCTTAAGAATGCCAGAGAGCGCCTGTAATTTTTGAAAGAAGCAATTGACTACCTCTACAGGGACTAAAGAGTGGAATTCCATTGTATTTGACCAAAACTTCCTCTTTCTGGAGAACTTTTTAAACTACTCAGAGATAATGCAACTAGCAAGAAATAAGCCATCTCTGTGGAAGGGAAGTTAACAATGCTATTGAGTAGTAAACAGTAATATGCCAGTTCTTGGTTAATCAACCTTTTCACAATTTTCTGGAAAGCCTTGTTCTTTTATTTATTTAAATTTACCACTTTCTGCTGACACTTCCACTGAACTGTGATTATTCAGGTTGCCCTCATGGTTGCAAATGAGTTCTGGGAGCAAGGTGACCTGGAACGAACTGTGCTACAGCAACAACCAATTGTAAGTACTACAAAATTTAACTGTATTAGGCAATATTAACTGTTATTAAACCACTGACTTGATGATGCTGACTAGATCGTTATATCAAAAAGCATGGTATTTACATGATCTAAATTACTGCTGTTCTCTTCTAGCCTATGATGGACAGAAACAAAGGAGATGAACTACCTAAGCTCCAAGTTGGTTTCATAGATTTTGTGTGCACATTTGTGTACAAGGTAAGAATAATTATTTTGTTTTCCTGCTGCAGTAATTCCGATGGCACAATTAGTGACAAACTCTTGCAGTTCAAAACTTCTAGAGAGCAGGAGGACTCTTGGTCACAGGGGAAACAACTGTCACAACCACCACAATTTTTCAGTGTTGCTCCCACAAAGCAAATTCAAGAGATGTGAAACAGATTCATTAGAAGTGAAGAGCTCAGTGAAACTTGATGGTGCTGCGGTTTTGTTACTGCCTCGAAAGACTGAATCAGAAAGCCCAGTCTGATTCTTCACAGTCCCGTTTAATACAAGTAACCACCATGTGGTGGTTACAGAAAGCAGTTAATGGCAGAGCAAAGGGAATAGGAAACTTGCAATACTCCAGAAATACAGATATCCAGTATCTTCCATATAGCACTGAAATGCCGTTATTAATCCCTGTCCAGCTTTTCATATTATCGCAAAATCTCATGCAGAAAAGCAAAATGCAATTATTTTCACATCTTCAGATACATCCTCATTGGCTTGGAATATACTACAGGATACTGGGCTTTTTTTATTATAATCTGATACTGATAAGCATATGATAAAACACCATGTATCATAGTTATAATTGTATGATATGAATAGACTATCAAATATGGGTTTAGGGAAAGTACTGAAATGTGCAGTATAGAATTCAGATCTTTTCTAACTGATGATGCACAATCAGGCATTATTACCCCAGCACAGTATTTCTGGTAACAGGCCACCACTGCGTGGTGCTTCCAAACAAGAACATGCTTCCATATGTGCAACAGCAGGTATTCACTCTACTTCTTTTAAAATTATTCTTCTTCTCCGGAAAACCCACTAGCAGAGATGGAACAAGTGCTCGAAAAAAATGTGAAATGAAACAAAATTATCTAATCTAGCATATGTACTGAATTAGATTTAATAGAACAACGAAAGCTAATGTTTCCTCTGCAAAGCAGCAGTATTTCCACAAATTCAGACTTTAGAAATCATCAGTGTTTACTGATTTCTAATTTGCTATTTAAATTGTTTGTATAGGAATTCTCAAGGTTTCACAAGGAAATCACACCTATGTTTGATGGTCTTCAAAACAACAGGGTTGAATGGAAAACAAGAGCTGATGAGTATGAAGAGAAGATGAAAATTATTGAGGAACAGAAGAAAAAGGAAGAAGAAGCAGCTGCCAAAAAAGGTTAAGTAACTTCTAAGGTTTTCGTTTATATATATTTGTAAGGCAGTCAACATAATCTGTCTCTCAAATTTGCACATGCAGCATGCTCATGCAGTATTCTAGTAAACTTCACACTAATGGTATGCAAGCTCTGAATTAGCCAAATTAGCTTTATCTTCACCTGGGAGAGGTGTAACCTTTCAAGATGAAACAAATCCAGTACACTGACCTCATTCTCTAAACTGCAGAACAGCAGAAAACGTGACCATCACAGAAACAAAGGGAATGTAAACTTCCTTTTGCCTTAAGTCTTAAAACTGAATGTAATTAAACACTTATTTACCTGTAAACACTTCAACCACCTGAAATACTAGACACGTATCAAAATTCTGTCTGGCATCAGCCCCAAAATTATTCAGGGGCTTTGTTCAAGCTGAAAATGAAAAGCCTAAGGAAAAGGGATGGGAATGGATAGAGTGAGTTTGGAACTTTATAAAAAAGCAGTGCAAATCCCCATTTCTCTTCCAAGTTTAAGATCAAGCTTTTGGCTCCACCTCCCTGACATCAGTTTCTTGGCTGAAATACACTCTCTCATACTACAGATTTAATGCTAATCATCCTAAGACAGCCCGTGCTCTGAAACGGGAAGCATGGCCGTGTGTAACAGCACCTGGTGTTAGAGAAGCTGAGAACCTGTCACTCAAGTCAGTTATCTGTAGTGGGTGCTGCCTGTGGGACAGGTCACCAGCTCTGCCCGTCAGCCGAGGGGACTCAAAAGGTTCAGAGAGGAGAACAAAACACGTGTGGTCACTACAGAATGATTTACTGTCAGCTGGTTTGAAAAACAAAAGTTAGCCTACCCTAAGTGTGAGTTTCACATCTTTAAAGCATCACCAGTACTGAAAAATTTTTGTTAATCAGTGTCTGGTGAGTATTCATTACATTTCACGCGAAACAGAGGCTACTCAGGTTACTGAGTTACCAAGTTACTGTCAGTGTCAAGTGGAACTAGGGAGTTATTTGCTCCTAAAATAAATTACACTAGGCTAAATTAAAAAAAAAAAAGTTCTTAAAGTACTGTAGGTTACATTATTTAATCAAAGCAGATTTTTGAAGGACATGCTTAATAAACTGAGTCAAATATAATTATTGGAATAAAATTACAAGAAATATTTTGGCCTACTCACACTGTGATACCACTTACATACATGTTCACAGAAATTATGCCCACCCCATTGCCTCCCAAATCAATTTTTAAAAACACTTTTTTGCAATCAATGATATAATTTTGCTTATTTAAGATAAATTTATCACTGAGTACTAGCTGGTTGTGAATATGATCAGAGTACTCTATCCTTACACTGGAATGTAAGCCCCTGAACTGCACAGAAATGCCAGGAAACAAAACCAAACCAAGGCAGGACCTACACACACACACCTCCTTGTACGTTTGCTCTCCTGGCAAAGAGTAACCTTAGTACAGTCTTATCCTATCCCTTAAGCACAAGGTTCTAGAATGAACATTAAATTATACATTTAGGGAGACTCAGGTATTTCTACTCCCACCTGAAGTTAGGACCGTCTCACATCACTGGTATTTCGGAACCTCTGCATCGCTGACCTAGGGAAAGAAGGATTTTCCCTTGCTATTTAAATTGTTTGTTAATTACATACATTAATTACCAGCAGGGACAGACGGATTTGGAGGACTTAGGGTCTGACCTTTCCATACTGAAACTGGTATCACACACTGGAAGTCAATCGTTTTGCATATTTCAAACGTGCACTGGGACGAGGCCATGCAGGTTGTGAGGACCAGACCTGACCCTGGCAAACCAAGGCCGTGTCAATACACGCGTTTGTCAAGTCGGTTCATACAAACAATCATCGGATACCACGGGGGTTTCTCTAGATCACACTGACCCGGCTATTCTTAGCCAGCCAGTAGTAAGCACAGGACAGAACAAACGTGTTTGCTGAACCACTACAGTGGAAAGTTCAGAAGAGAAACTGAACCAGAATACAGTATGAAACTAAGAAAATAAAATACTTGGTTAGTAACATAGTGTTGATTATATCCACCGGTTGCAGAGGGTAGGACACTGATTATGTGACATGTTTCAATGCAGGTGGAAAGGGTCGAAAATGACCTAGTAACATGGTGATCCACAGCTTTCAAATGTAAGTTTTAATTCTAATATTGGTATCTTACCTTAAATGAACCTGGAAACGCAATTTGTGACATGGAAAGAATCTTAACTATGACCAATGAATATCTGTGGAATCATTTGAGAGAGTCTGTAACAGAACCCGTAGCTCTAGATAACAAACTTCAAAAGTCTCTCTCTCCCTTAATTGGTAATTACAAAGGGATTCTTGCAGGATTGGATAAAGGCTTATACAATTAGGTCAAATTAAAGTTTTTGTAGCATATGCTTCAATAATAGATTCACATGATATTGATCCAAGAGTTTATTTCTTTTGCATGGCTTGCATACGGCAGTTCTGTATGTGTGGGACAGAGTTAAACATTATATCTATATCTATAACTACTGAAACTTTCCAGTAAGAGTGGTTCAGTGTGTGTTTGGTCCTTTGAGCACTCCTACACCATAGACACAGATGTCTACATCCCATGTGCTATTGCTTCTTATTCCATTTCCCCAGGAGAGCAGTGAAAGCATGTTCCATTTTCAGGTCAAACACACATAATACTTGTATCACAACAGCAACACCTTTTAAACAAGAAACTAGAGCAGCTAAAATTTAACAGAAAATACTCATTTTACTTTCCTTCTCTATTTTTAGCTGAAAATGCAGCTGGAGGTGGTGGTGGAAGTGCAGAGGATGGAAAATCCAAAACATGTATAATTTTGTAATTCTTTGTCTCAGACACTGTTTCTGCTACAGAAAAGCCATCTAGAAAGAACTTCACTGAGCCGCAGTGGATTTCTGCTTCGCATAGAATAGAATAGATCACTCTCTGAACGATCCTCCTAATCACTTGCCATTTGTTGGAAATAATTTTTAATGGAGTAAATAAATACTGACAATTAAAAACTGGAAAATTAAAAGAAAAAATAATGGTGCAAAATGATTAACTGTGCACTCTCGATATTTTGTCACGTCACTCAATTTATATACAGCATTTTTATTAAAATATGTGACTTCTGCCCACTCTAGACAAAATATAAATAATTTTGACAGATCTCACATTAAACTACTGAGTGAAATCTAACATGTACAATTCAAACAAAAAAATGTGGTTTTTGTAACTTGTATATTTAGATTTTTATATTATGTGTATTTAATCTGGAATTGTCCTTTTCCTTCATTCTCAACACTACACGAAGACCTAGCGCAGACACCTCCTTCCCTTTAGGGAAGCTCACCACAGCAACCTGGCTCCTAGCTCTTAAAGCAGGTCCCTGGCACATGGTGTTTTTTCAAAACTACCAGGGATAAATCTGTAAATTGTAGCCACAGCTCTGAGAACCCGCTCTTTTGCCCACGTGCAAAGGCCTGTGCCCACAGCTCTTGAACCAACCACCTCCGACTGGAAAAGTCTCAAATACTTTGCAGACAAGTACGTGTTTGCTAAGATTGTCCACAACTGGATCTACAGCCACAGGCGTGGAAAAGGCTCTTGTGCTCCCAGCGCACCTTGCTAAAAATGCAGAAAATTAAAGTACTTGAAAACCAATGAAGTGGCACCAGTTTAATCCTGGGAGGGCGAGGACAGCAGAGGTAGCACACAGCAGAATTGACACCACCTCCCTCTCTGTGACTGAGCCAGAGACCGCACAGAAATGAGCTCCTCACCAAACCCTCCTGCTGGGGAGGAAGGAGAGGCCACCCTGTACCTTCCACTGGGTCTCTCATCGCCGGCTCCTCTGCAGCCAGAGAGAAGGAAACGGATCCGAGCGTTCACTGGAACCAGTTGCAGATCTAGGAGGAGACGGATGTCAAACGCAATTCCTGCAACAAACACCTCTAACACAAACTGAGTCTCGTCCTTCCCCCTTTCAATGAGCCCAGGGGCTCTTCCCTCTGACGGGCCTCAGCGTACACAGAGAATGTCTGAACCATTTCCCACCGTATATACCTCCCTAAGATTGCTCCACAAACATGGACACTGTGTACAACCACCCAAAATTAAAGCAAACCACCAAAAAAACCCCCACTTATCAAATCCTTATTTGTAAATGGACCAAATATTTTATGCAAACTTCGTTCTGACACAAACCCAAGCACCATGTATTATTTTCTGTATTAAATGCAGATACTAAAGAAAGCTATTGCAAGGTTGTTTAATCATGTAATTTTATTCACACCGTATTAAATGCCGTGTTTAGTATGTACACTGCACCATCTCCTACTGCAGCTCTGAAGACCTAAAAAGGAGTGAGTTAT
The DNA here is from genome assembly GCA_025769975.1 of Gallinago jamesoni. Lineage (NCBI taxonomy): Eukaryota > Metazoa > Chordata > Aves > Charadriiformes > Scolopacidae > Gallinago > Gallinago jamesoni. The sequence goes on along the minus strand of JAOQGH010000002.1, from coordinate 21,427,908 downwards.
CCAGAACACCCAGTATACAAAACCTGAACAGCAAATATAGTGCTGGGTTGGAGAGGGGCCGCTGGGGCGCGTGGCACAGCCCTAAGCAGATTGGGGAGATTGGATCCGACTCTCCACTGGGCTTGCGAGATGACAGAATTAACCTTTAAATCCACCTTCTTACCTAAAGCAGCCTTCATGCAAGGCTACACTTATGTCTTACTCAAGGGCATCCTAAATATATCCTTGTGCTGTCACCCATTATGTAAGTACAAACTGCTGAAAATGTAATTATGCTCATTAATGCTTGTAAATAAGAGTTCTCAACTTACTCGTACGAGCGCATGGAACGTGTTCATGAAGACACTGCGACATCTCTGCTGTCACATCTTCCACATCAGATACTTACTATAAATACTTTCTATAAATATATCTACAGTGGAAAGTACTTATCAAAAATATATTTTATACAACATTAACTTTCCTTCAACTTGCATGAACATTTAATTAAAAAAAAAGTTTGTCACTTAAATCCAAATAATTTTAACCTGCCAAAGAAAACAGCCACTGTAACTGTTTCTGTGCAGACTCTTTGGAAAGCTAAAATAAAGCATGTTTAAAGTTGTGTTGCAATTTGAAGAGGAAGCTGAATCCTGTAAGTTTCTCAAGCAATGCACATTCTTTACTTGTATGTTTAGGATTACACTTTAAAGAAGGATTAACATCCAATCAACGCTAAGGAGATCAGAAACCATATATAACATCGAGTCACGTGTACGCCTCCCGTAGAAAGCCACACACTTTATTTTCCATGCCAAAAATTCCACCAACCAACCATATTTTTCTAAGTGGGATTATCCGTCACATTGTATTATAACCAAAATTTAAAACAAAGTCACAATGAACTAAACTTTTCTAAGGGAGACATTTCAGACGGTTTACTTAATTCAAGCAAAATACATATTTGATAAAAACTGAACTTCTCCAACAGCATTTGAAAATACTTAAAAAGACTAATGTCTGAATATTAAAGTCTACAGGACCGATACATTTCAGGCTATTAACTCCTGCTAAACAAATTAGAAATATGAATATATTAAAGTGTATGGCCTTAATAACAGAATCTTCCAACATGCCCTCTTACAAAAAATCTGACAATAACTGAAGTTTCAGCTAGAATAAAAACCAACCAACTTCCTCGATGTAATGTCAATAAACTATATTCATGTTTGTTTATATCCTTCCTCCTTTTAAGTTTGGGTGCTGTGTATCTTCTGCACCAAACTGAAAAAAATATTTCTCTAAATTCATGAGTCTACCACAGCCTACGGCAGGAAAAGGATGTTTTGAGACCCGAAGCCTTCAACAAAGAGAAAGTCCTGAGGATGGTCCACGTGAGTGACCTCAGCAAAGGTACGTGAGCAGAGAGAGGGCTCTGGTCCCTAATTAGCACTGGATCCCCAGACTCTCAGCTTGACAACGCTAGAAGCGAGTGAGCCTAAATCCATTTCCAGTTTCAGAGAAACAAGTCTTGAAAATACTCATCAAACTCCTCCTCCCTGTAAAAAAAAAAACACAACCAAAGAACAAAACCAGTCAAAGAAAGTTCTGCTTTGGATCTGCACCTCTGTACCTGGGAGAGAATCTCTGCGTGAAAAGATTCAGCAGACTTCTGAATAGAAGACTTCTCATCAGACTTCTGATGGGAATTTGCAGCTGGTATAGACCCTTCTGACTTAGTCAATCCATTCCAATACCCTTCCCATTTCCTCCCGAGACAGTTATGGGCACAGCAGTGGCAGTGGCCTGACAAAGGTGTCTCCTCCAGTGCTGTGTGTGTCTCCTCTAAGAAAACACACTCCAATTCACTACATGGAAGGAGATGTGACATCACTTTAATGTCAGAACACTCATTAAAACACCCAGGGAAAAATCTCTGCCTTTTTAGTTCTGAATGGACACAGGATGCTTTATTAGCTACAGATTCACTACAGCAGACTAACCGTGATTTCTCATCTGCTTCTTGGAGAGGACCTTTCCAAAAGTCAGCGTCTGAAGGACCATCCTGTGCATCGCTGTTATCTGAATCTGTTAAAAAAATTAAAGTGCTTATGAAATAAATTTGAAAAAAAATTATCATATTTTTTTATTTAGATGGTATAGTGCTAGGAGCAATGTTTAATTGTAACCATGAGAATAAAAAAAACACTTTACTTTGCAAAGAGTTAAAATGAAAACACTTTCCGTTGCTATTTGATGCAGCATCAAAAAGACTCTCATATCAGGAACGAGTATTTTGGCCAAATATAACAACAATCATGGCAAAACCACTGATCTTGACACACCATCAGCACAGCACTTCCTTCCTAAAATGAAGGGTTTA
>JAOQGH010000002.1:21377059-21425446 GCA_025769975.1 Gallinago jamesoni | reverse complement strand
ATAACAACAATCATGGCAAAACCACTGATCTTGACACACCATCAGCACAGCACTTCCTTCCTAAAATGAAGGGTTTATAGCCAATACACAGGATCACAACACAGTGTCAGCTCACGATACAAAATGAATCAATTACTTCATTTCTAGTTGAATGAAAACTTCTATCAATTGTAACTTATCAGTGAAATTGTGAGAAAAGATGGATTGCTGCAGAACTGTTTTGTGTAAGTAATACAAGAGTGAAAACCAAAAAAATCTTGCTATCAGAAATATGCCCTGACCTAAACCAAACTCATCTTCCAGCAGAGCTCTCCTGACAAGGCAGGGACTGAAGGGCAAGCTCTTAGTGTAATTAACTGCTTCAGGTGCTTATGTGCCTAACTGCGAAACGCGGGGGCTGAGCACGTTCCCAGAACCATCCAGCACAGCAGAAACGCTCCATCCCTTCCCGAGAGCCTGCTGTCACCAGGAGATGGAGCTGGTTTCTCCGAAACAGCCCCGGGGCTGGCGCTGCTGGGATACGGGGACAAGTAGGGTAGAGGAGTCACCACCCACAGCAAGAAGCTCTCTGGGTGCTACAGGTGGCAGCTGGAAAGGACTTTACTTAAAGTCTAGGATTTATTTAAAATCTATTAATTTGTTGAGCAGAGTACATGTTAGTATCATTCCTTGAAAAGAAATGTAGTACTTATTATACCAGAAAAGTACTTTCTTTACACAGCACAGATTTGCACATCTGGACTCACGCAAATATTTACATACCTGGACCCATGCAAATAATATAGCTATTTTCACCCTCTACTCTTCTCTGGAACAACCTGACCTCTCATTTTTCTGATTATTTCCATTCTGTTGCCTGCCCACATTTTATTCCTTACTTAAAGATTTCCTTTTTAAAATTCCTACCAATTTTTTCTCCAATAATTTGTACTCATTATTTTGACCCTTCACATCTCTGCTTGTTCTCACATGGCACTATCATCTTATAGAATATTAAAACCGCCAGAGAATAAAACAATGACAAATGACCATGAAATAATACAACTCATGACAAAACCGTAACGTGCAGAAGATAGTCAAATACTTTACCTTTATCAGAACTATCCGAATCTTCTGAAGAAACCTGATCTGGAAAGGAAAAAAAAAAAAAAAAGCTCATCTTGCTTTTATCTGTTATCTCAAATTGTTTAGAAAGATATTTCTATCATGATGTATTAGCCATAGAGGTGTGCATGCGCACGCACACACCGTGCTCTCAAAGAAAGCGAGCAAATACTGAAGTGAAGAGATTTCTTTTGCAGGAGTTCAAAGGCCGTCAGTTTGACCTCAAATACGTTATCCCGAAGTCTGTGGTGTAAAAAGGCTATCAGCATTCCCAAAAGGCTGCCACCCACAAAGCCTCAGGCAACCTCCAGTTCCTGGACAAATCTTCCTTGCAATCTTTTTGAAAAGGTTCTCCTCTCTGTAAAATGTAGGAAATCTGTTTTGTTTTTTTCTCCAAATTTATCTATTTTGTGCACCTGGGAAATTTCACCTACGAAATTTATCTTTCTGCCTACCTGTGTTATACAATCAAGAGAATTACGTATCTATTATTTATACATAATAACATAGCTGTATCTACTTGTACGCAGCTTTAGCAAAACTCAGATTGAATATTTTAAAAACTGAAGATCTCAAATTTAAACTAACCTTCGCGGGTCTTTTTTTTGGATTTCTTTTTTTCTGAGCAAGATAATTTTGTCTTCTTAATTTTGGGCTCTTTAGCGCCTGGTAGAGCTGTGCCTCTTTTCTTGTGTGCGTTGACTTCTTTCCTCCTTAAAAAAAAAAAAAAAAAAAGGATGTACACCTTGTCTGTTACATGTACTCCTCAAGCAAGAGTAAATCTTAAGTGTTTAGTTCAGTCAAACAGCTGCCATTTTTCCTGAAACCTATCACTAGCTGAACTGAAAAAAACCAATTTAGTTCAAATACAAAGCGCTATAGAAACGCTAGAGCTCTGCAGCTAAACACAAAGTGCAGGAAATGCTAAAGCTGCTAAAACGACACTGACACAGGCAACAACCCAGTGAACTGGCAATAAAAGATTAATAATTTTATAACATGCCAAATTCTTCTTTATGCTGAAATCTTTTTTCTTTTAGGAAACAATTTTGTATATATGTAATGAGAAAAACACTGCTAATACATGTTTTAAAATATATTTTCTTATTTGATAGCGACAAAACCTGCAGTAGAAGAATCTCAGGTGTAAGAACCTGCTACGCACCAACAACACGTGTTTTATTTTCAGCATTGCTGATACAGGCTTATTGTATGTCCAGGGGCTAATTTTTTCCTGCTTCTTTGCACAAAGGAGTCACTAAAATGGTTTCAAAGTAAGTGTTACTCTACAGCTGACAGAGAGAACATCTGACCACCCTTATTTCAATTCAAGTAGTTCCAAAAAGTTCCAAATTAATCTCAATTAGTTAAATCTCCTTGTTAATATGTGCCTACACCGTTCTCTGATGAAACTCAATAGGAATTAACTTTTAAAGTGGATTAATTAACTACCTTGAATATATCCATCCAGACGGACCTTTGATTGTATTACTTTAAAAAAGAAATCATAATTTCTGAGCTCAAAGGCTTCCCTTTCATAAGCTTTTCAGACAATTGTATGGCTTAATTACTGAGCCATGTAACTAAGACACTGCCACGCTGAGATTCAGAATATCTGAGGATCAGAAAACTGAGTATCAATAGCTGTGGAATGAGTGAGATTATAGATAACAACAAAAAAACTAACCAAATGTCAATGCACAGATTTTATAGGTTTGAAATTCACTGTTTTTCTCTCATATTAATAACTGATTCTCAAAGAAGAACAAATACTCGAATTTAGAATTTCCAAGCACAGTCACTTGACTTGCACACAAACCCTCTTTTTTAAGAAAAGGAAAAGCATGCCAGATCTCAAACTCAGCAAGAGCAGGGAAAAAGGACACTGTTTTCCATAAACTTTCAGAAAAGTAACCACTGGGCTAGAGTTAAGCAAAGGAAAGTTCTGCGTAGGTGGGGATGGGATTCTTCCAGTTCGAGGGCTGTTTTGCACTCATTAGCACAGCAATATCTAACTCGCAGCAATGGGAAAACAGTGACTTTATAAGAACTCCAGAACTGAATCTATTTCAGCATAAATGAAGTTCATAATCACCCAGCTGAATTTTCCCTCAATTTATTGTTCATCATAACTGTAATCTATTAATCACTCAGCCCCTATATGTTCAAAATATTTCATTACTTGTGATGGAAGTTCAGTTTGTAGGAACATTCTGGACATAGTCCTGAAAAAGAGAGAATGAGAACATGACACCCCTGTATTTGGTAAGCATAATTAACAAAACTTTTAAATACATATATAAAACTAGAAAGGACACTATCTAGGCTCTTGTGCACAAAAGAAAAGGCACCATTAGCTTGTTTGACACAAAATCTCTCTGTAAACTGTGGTAAGTTTAATTATGTCATGAACATATCAAACTGTATACCATACTGAATAGGAAATCCCACTCAAGAGACAAAACTGAAAAAGGAAATGATTTAATGAAAGCGAGAAATTTTGGAAGAAAACAGAAGCATTAAAAATAAAACCAGTAGAGCTGAAAGTGTGCAAGTTGTCTAGTCCCAAGCCCTAAGGACTCCTGAGCCACCCAACTAATTAAGCAACAACAATGATGAAACCCTCCTTGCGTTGCCGTGTTGTCCATTAAAACCAGGCATGCCTGTATACAAACCAGCTTAGAATCAGTTATTTTTATTCTATGACACCACCAAATATACAGCATGAAGTGCTCAACTTGTAACCGCTTTGTCATATATAATACTACTACTACTAAGACTAATAGCCATTCTCTCTAAATTGAGAGCATCACACTACCTGTAATTAATATTAAAAAATTATCTCCTATTCAGCATTTTGCATGAGCTAACACCATCACCGCCGGGTCTCACTGGACAGCTCCTGCAGCACAAGACATCTGTCCCCGTTGAAGTGTCTGTACTTACGGAGTTTCACAAGCGCGTTCCTCTTCTCACCATGTTCAACGTAACCAAAATTCACCTCCCAGCTCCTCAGGCCTTCTTGCTCATCACAGTGCTTATTTCCACAGGAAAACTGACCTTTAAAGGGGTCAAAAACAGCAAACTGCGGTTCAATGACTAACAAGCATAAGTTTGGGGTGGTTAGGTCCAGTTTTGCTCAGTTTGGGGTTTTTGTTTTCCATTTCTTTCAAATAAAAAAGCCCAAGTCTACAAGTATAATCTAGATTAAGGAAACAACAACAGACGACACCACAATCTCTCACACTTGTCTAATATTGCATACTGGCAAAGAAAGAACATAAACTGAACCATGCTTTACAATGCATAGACTAAGGAATATCTTATGAAATAATAAGCCTAATACTGAACTCTGAAGAAATGAATGTCACTAGGACACGCAGGACACATTCTATACCTTAAAGGATCACTTACTTTGTAGAGGCTGATGGACCAGGAGGCGCGATTCAGACATCCATCTTTAATGCCATCAAAGCATGTCAGGTATGTATAAATTCAAATGACCATGTTTTTATTACCTCACTAGTTTACCTGATACACTGGACATACAGGTTGTATTCTAATGACTTTCCAACAAAAGGAAATCCAATGCTATGAGGAACTACATGGCAACTTTTAAAGCTTTCTTGGGTTTATGATGCTAAATGCAACACTGATTTTTGAACAATCTGCACACAATCGATCCCTTTGACCCCCCCGGGCAGCCCATACTGCAGTGATACAGGTAGAACTATCCCCTCTGCCAGCAGGGTGGGCAGCGAGGACAGGCACTAACGGGCTCTCGGGCAGGACGGCTGGTGAACAATTAACCTCAGGGCGTTCTGCATAAGCTGCTCACTGCTGGGCTGTCCTCAGCTCCTTCAGCTCGGCAGCGCCAAACCACCCGCAACACTAACGCTTCAAACAAAGCACCCCCAGGACTATCATTACAAATAGAGTTTCAAATTAATATCCATCAAATGTGCTTAACCTTACGTAAGGTAAGGTTACCTTACTAAGGTACCAGTACCCTGTATCATCAGAAACTGTTTATATAAAGTTAAAGTTTACAACTTTTGGGAACTTAACCAGACTCTGTTTACTTCACATCTTCTGGAAAACATCCCCACACAACCCCAGAAAAACAAAGATTTATGATTAGCTGGTCTTTACAGTATGTAAAATGCATTCTGGATACTCTACACTGTCTGTGAAACTGGCTACAGTCACAGGAATGTACTTGGAACGGGATCTCCAGATTGCTAAGGTAAGCAATGAGTTCTCAGGTAAACCAGAAGAACCTGATTGTGTAAACTACCACAGTCCCGGGCACTTGCACATTTACCTGCATTTATAATCATCTAAATATCTGAAATCATGATGTGTTGTTATTTTTTACTGGCTCCCTGCTCCATGCCATACATGTGCATGAACAGCCAGGCTTCTCCTACCCTCCTCTCCCACTGCAATCCCTACAACACAGTCAAACCTTGACTTGAATACACAATTCCACTCTCTCTGGAGGATTTTGCAGTAATATTTATCACTCTAGTATGGCTGGATGTCATTAAAACATTAAAAAACATATTTTTGCAAAGTACAAGATCATTATAATTGCCATGGTGTCTACGGAGGACCCAAATCAAAGGGAACTACGGGCCAGACATTCAGTTCTTGAAACACAACTTTTCCTGCAGCAAGATGCCCAAGGAAGGAAGATACAGAGACCAGCGTGCCAGTGACCTGCTTAATGAGCAGCCTAAGACAGATACTGCTGTGCTCAAAGTGAAACGTTAGTTCAATGAAATAGGGAAAAAACTTGCAGGTATTAAACCCTATTTTACCCAATAATATGTCAGGTTCAAGTATTCTACTACTTCATCTACAGATATAAGTAGATAGCAGCACATACAACAGCATGTTCAGCTTTGCTCTTTCTGCATATTGATTAAAAAATCCTATTTCACCTCTACCTAATGAACTTGTTACCTGTTTTCCCACAAAAAATTTTTACCACTATTACCTTTTGCCTAAAATACCTTCTATTTTAAAATTTAATGCATTACCTTACTATTCATGCTTTGAAAGCAGAGAAAAAGTACCTGGGAAGTCATGTCAAATATATATTTAAAATAGCTTAAAAGCTTTTCATTTTAAGGATTTATTTTCAGACCAACTAACTCACATGCCTACTATTCCCTGATTTATAAAATTTAAAGTAGGGTTTCTACAGTAACTTAAGATTTTAATTAAGAAAATGCCCATTGTGTGTAACCATTTATTGAAACTGGCAATGGATTACACCATTAACCGCTACTCAGGTTGCATTTTAAATTTCAGGAGATAGAACAGCAATCTCCAATATGACCTCATTTAAAACACCCACAGCAAAGGATCGGAGTGGGATAGAAAACCAGAGAAGGAACTAATCTGGCATTTACAATTAGTAACGCAAGTGATACCTCTCCTTTCTCTCGTCCTAACTCTTATTCTTCTCCATGACCCTACAAAGACAGACAGCAAAAACAAAGCACCCAAACGCCAGTAACCCACTGCTGGGTTCCCTTCTTACGCCCCAAAACACAGCACACCCAACAGCTAAAATAAGCGCAGGCTCTCCTTTTTTAACGGGAATTATCAGACAAGTAGCTATTAATGCTTTACTACATTTAATTAAAGCAATTTGTATTACCGGTTTACACTTACACATAGCAAAAGAAAGGCACTAAAGATTCACGCCTTTCTCAAAGTGACCGTATGAAACCGCTCGCCCGGAGCCCCCCGTACAGGAGAGAAGGCTGGATTCTTGCGCCCCCTCGTGGCGAGACCATTCCTCAGTTCCACTGCCCCACGCTTTCCAGCCAGATTTCAGCAGAAAGCTTAAAGCATGTAATTGTGCATTGTCTCCCACATTTTAAAATACGGAGCACCAGATATTAAAAGTAAAATGCACCTTTAAATTTTTTCCCCATGAAGACATAATTGTTCATAAACGACTAATTTCTCATTGAATTACCTTTTTAAACCATTCAATAAAGCATGTAGCTATACCAAATGTAACTATCTGTTTATATAATCTGTAGTGTTAAATGCAACATATGACTGCAACTATCTTTAGGAGCTTTAATTTTAGCTTGAAAAACCCCACCATTAATGTTTACACTTCCTCCTGCCAAGAATAATTTAAAAAAACCCAACCAAGTGTTTAACTTCTTGTAATGTATTATAATGACTGGAGCTGTTTGTAGAACTCTTCTGCTCAACAGTATCACTCCATGCAATTGTCTCGTACACGCTCACACGACTTCTGGAAAGCACAAACATGAAGATCTGCTGCAGGAACGGCCCCACATTTACACCGTTTTCTTGCTTCTCAGCTGCTTGTGAAAGCCCGTGTGCCCAGGTCAGGGGAGGGGACCGCTCTGCACCGTCCCGGTGACCCCGTGGTGAGAGCTCACAGGCAGAAGCAGCTGGAATAAAAACATCACTGGGACACACTGAATGTGGAACTTCAATTAAAAAGTCAACATGTTGCAAAACAGCACTGGAGAAACTGTTAAGAAAATTATTTCCTGGGGAAAAGGTATTGAGAGACTTCAGTTAAAGGTATTTAGGTCTACTAAACGAGGAGAGGTCTACTGAACTGGAGAACTACTAGAGGAAAGCAGCTGAAAACCATATCCCTGTAATTCTATGTTATCAAACGCATTGTGTTCATTACAAATCCAACCTTGTGAAAATAAATTGTATTTTCTTTTAATTTTAATATATGCAGATCAGTGTGCACACTGGAGCTATGTGGCATAAAACAGCAAAGTTAGAAGTTACGTCAATTTATTGTCCATTATTATCTAATCGACTTACCAGTATTGTCAAATACTGTCTAACAAAATTACGTTAAAAAGCAGCAAGAAAAGCATCAAGGAGAAACATAATATAAAATTAAAGACATCATTACCTTTTCCTGAAATTACTTCTTTCTCATGTCGCCATCTAAACCCAAACTGTTAAGATAAGAACCAAAATTAAATTGTGAATAGTCAACGTATCCAGTAACATAAAGACTAACTGCAGTTGATTGATGTCCTGCACATGGTTCCATTCAATCCTGGTTAGTAAAATTTAATTTCTTTCTCTGTTAATTAAAAATATCTCTTTGCTTCTGCTTGCCCGAAGGATTTCAGTTCACCCAGCAAATAGGAAATTGGGACAGTGTGACTTTCCTAGACACTTCACTGCAATTTTGTCCACAATAAAGACAGGGAAGATCACCTGAATACTGCAAAGTCACAGTAACACCTATCGATGGCTCACCTTGTACACCCTAAAGACACACAAAAAAAACCCCAGAAAACCAACAACCTAGTTTTATTTCTCTTTACATTCCTAAAAACTTCACATGCATATAACTCATCTACTGCTTCTGCTTTCCAGGAGAATGTGCTTCATTGTCTCAAAATGGCAAGAAGCCTAGTGAAAAGGTTGAAGATGGAAGGGAGAACAGCAAAAAACATTTTATTTTCACTAACAAGTAGAAAGAAGGGATTTTATATATTTTTATTTTTGTTTTTCAGCATGGAGGCTTTCCTGCAATGACAAAAGTGAAGACATTATTACCAAGTGGAAGACAAGTTGGCCTAGAAATCTGAAAATGATCTGGGAATAAAAACAAAAGAATAAAATGTATTCTCTTTAATGACCAGGTGTCAGACAGATTTCATTTCTTGGCAAATTGGAGACATTTCCAATCTGTTAAACTATAAAACAAAGCAGAGACAGCAAACAAGAACCTTTCTAGGAAAATAAGACAACGAAGAGAACATTCTGAATCCACCGTGTACTGAAGCGAAACGTGCACGCAGAGCACTCTGCACCTGACTGCCAGACTGACACCAGCACGGAGCTCTGACACACACCTCAGCCTCAGCGCTTCCAGACAAGATGTGCTGAAGGTTCAGAGATAACCTAGACCTAAAGAACTCAGATCTGGGGAAAATGTAAGGAGTAATGGACCCATCACATGCAAGAGCTGTCAGAGGGACAGCGGGGGGAGGGACAGAGGGACTCTTCCAGTGTCCCTAAGGAGCCTCACCTCAAGGGTTACTCTGGCATTCCCATTAAAAGGAAAGGAGAAGGCTGTACGGCCTAACTGCACAAAGAGAGGTGGGATGGTGGGTGCCGGGGTCCCATGTGCCAGCACCTGAGGTGGGTGCCAGTGAGTGTGGGAGCAGTGGTGAAGACCGAGCCAGACCAGCCCATCAGCTGGATGGAGCGGCCCGGGAGCAGGGAGGGGGAGTGGATCTCCATGGGCCAGCTCTGGGTGTGCGAGCATCCGTGTATCCCCAAGGATGAGGGGACGGGGGAGTCTGCGATGGGACCATGGGGGTCCTAGCCATCTCCGTGTGTGCGCACAAGGGTAGTGAAACAGGCTGAACCAGCGACTGGAGCGAGGCTGTGGCATCAGGGGTTCACATGTTTTGGGGTTTCTCGCTCCTTTCGAGCTTTGGTCAAGGTGCTGTCCTTCTCTTCAGGCCTCAAGAGAGCCCTTCTCATTAAACTGGTCCTTATTATGATCCAGCACTTTGGAAAATAGTGCTATTTCTCAGCAAAAAAAGTTCTAAAAGACATCTGAGCTACAACCTCTATGCAGAGTCTTTAGAAGAATTAGCTGATGAGAAGATTTTGGCTAGTAGCAAAACAATTACAGCTGTGAAAAGACAGATGAGTATGGATGGGCAAATCTCCATCTATGCAGAATATATATATTAAAAACATCACAGAAAACTGATCTCTGACTACTTTGACACCGCCTAGCAGGATATAGAGTCACAGAACAGCCCAGGTTGGAAGGAACCTCGAAGGACCACCTGGAGCCCAGTGGAGATTATCCAGCACCCTGCGCAACCACACCTTGAAAACCTGACTCGACTGTGTCACTGGGGAGGTTCTTCCAGTGAATGAACATTCCCACTGTAAAAAATGTCTCTTATATCAAGATGAAGCATCATCATGTAAAGCATCAACAACTACTGCAGGAACAGCTGGCCAGCTGGGAAACCTGTTACCCACCCTGCTCCTCCCACAGCACCAGCACTGCAAAGCAGGGGGCACGAGGGGCTAGAGATACCCAACCCCCAGCTTCTGGGAATGCAGAAAAAGAATCAAGGCAGGAAGAATCTGAAATCACAGGCTGCATTCCACTGGTGTGAACAGGATCAGCAGCCAACTTCCAAAAAAAACCAACTTGCTCTGACATCCTTCTGTACCAAACATGGGTATGGATAAATAAATTTTCTAAGAATTTCTAAGAAAGGACCCTCACGTGGTCAGAAGGTATTTGAGAACATAAAGCACAACCTAGTATAAGAGACCAAATTACATGATACAGCAGAGTTATGCTGACATGGCAGTTCTAAAAATACAGGTAATGACTTATGAGCGTCCATAGAAATTCAGAGGGACCTGAGAGTTAGGACAGCCACATCTGAAGTCTGACAGGGAAACACTGCTCACACAACACACGAAAAAGGAAAGTGGAGCAGGACAGTTTCCCACAAAAGACAGCAAACATATGGAAACTTGGCACAGTACCGAAAGAAACAGAATCTCAGAGCGTGCTCAAGGGAAAATCAGCTGGGGATGGGGCGGAGATTGAGGAATATGAAAGAGCTATAGGCAGATAAAATCAAATTTACTCAAAAAAAGGAGCGAAAGGCATGTTCAGCATTTTACTTTTTGTTAACTTTAATTTTATTTTTGCATTTTTCTGTCCCAACTTTCTTTGAAGGCTGTCATTATCTTTTCTGAATATTAGAGTTTAAGCCAGTCCTTGCAAATATTTACCAGTGAATTTAAATTTTTGATCCTATAAATAGTCTCAAAGAACTTTTTATAGATGCCATTTGCAGGGCTGGGTTGTTACTATGCACTAAGACACATCTGAGCTTAGCAATGCACACTGCAAAATGACAACAGAAAATTCACCATTTTTTTCGATTAAGAGGCTGGTTAGTCAAAAACTTAGAAACGATAATAGCTGTTCCAGTTAAGAAGAAAAACTGGTGCTGGAATCGGGCTGTTTCTCTTAAGAAATTCTATTTATTTATAAGGAACATACAAATCCTGTTTCCATAAACAGAAAAGAACAACCAGCAAAGAACACCGCTGTAGAACAGGCATTTCCAAAATTGTTTCTGCCAACATTCAACTACACAACTCTCTCTTTTTAGACTTTTTTTTTTTTTTTTTTTAACAGTAACATTCCCAGGGCTTTTTTAGGCCTCCTCTAGCACTTTTCTGCAGGCCAATCTCTCCAGCCTCTCTCCTTCACCTCTGTCCATGTTCTGCCCTTCCTACACACAAAGTACTTCTTCATCCACCACCATCTGACAGAAGTGCTCCCATCCCACAGAGGCACATTTTTGGGGCAGTGACAATGCTTGGATTCAAACTGCTGCTGCTTGTTAAATAACTTGGCAAGTTCTCACAGCTCTCTTTCGAGGGAAGGGCATTTAACACGCTGGTTTCACAACTTACCCACAATCATAAGGCAATTTTTAAAAGAGGACATACCAAGATGATTTACAGTAACGAAACGTACCTTATTCTCTTTGTATCTGCTGAGATCTGCTATACAGTACTCTTTGAACAATTTATCATAATACTTCTTTGCAAGCCTCTTCTCCCTATAACAAAAGGTATTATTTTTTATTGAATACACATGATAAAATTCATTTTACATTGCAATGACATTTGCAAGACAAAGATGTTGTTTCATCCAAAGAACACATGCTGCAGAGCTAGAAATGCAACAGAAATACACTCACTGAGCCAAGGGGTCGGTTCAACAAAACTGGACAAGTACATCTAATATGTATCTACAGCACAAATCAAACTGTATTTTTTCAAACTAGGCTTCCTTCAGAGTTTTCTGAAGTTTTCAGAACAGTCATTTGGATCTCAGAGAACACATAAATACCCGAGTTCTTTCTCTCATCAATTAATTTTGCCACTGAGCAACATTACATTACAAATGCATTAAAGATCAAAGAACGATCACTAAGTATGCACAGTAAGTCTTAACTAGTAACAGACACCACAAAATTAGTACAAGTGATCTAAAAATAACATCTCCTGTAATAGTTTCAGGTACCAATTCATATCTGCTTCATCATCTTCGTTCCACAGGAATCTATGGTTTTCTCTAATGACGTCAAGATCCGTCTTGTCATTTGCTCTATAAAAGGACACATTATTTTTTTTAGTAAAATGTAACATTAAAATGAAAAGTCAGTCCAATAGTAATTTGTTAAACATCAGTATTTCACAGTTGTGATCTCCACCTCACCGCAGAAAGGAGTAACTTCTTATGGAATAAAACTATCAGAAAATGTATTCTCTGGTGTACCTTTTCCCAAAGGAAAAATTCACAGTGGAAAACGGTCACTGCGGATGACTTGATCCTGTCTGAAAACACTTTTTGTACTTTTTGTCCAAGACAGTAATGTTAGAAGGCAGTTAGAGATAGCTCTAAAAAAGGTTATCATTATTCCGGACAATGGATAGCAATTCTGCACATTTCAGAAGTATTTCAGACTGTTATTTGAAGGCACTGCCAGACATTTCTTAGTGCACCCTCAAATTAACACTCACCTGTCATCTCTCCTTTTATGTAATGAAACAAGAACAATTCTGCTCATAGGAAGTTCTTATATAAAATAATGGTACAAAATAAAACAATTCTGTGGTTTGGATATTTATGACTGTAGTTACTACTTGTGATCCAAAGAATTAGTGGTTTGATACACAGCCACCCCCCCAGCTATAATATGTATTTAATGGCTTTACAGCACAGGGTGCTTTGGGGGCACGAGGGCAAAAATTGCTAATGGTTCTTACCCAGAACGTCGGAAATCCTCTATTTTGCCACCATAGTATAAAATGTAGTCCTTCACCAACTTCTTATGTCTTTCATACTGAATAAAGGAATTAAGGATTGTTTCAGAACTTATCTTCTTTAATTCTACCAAAGTTGTTAACTGCTTTAGTTTGGAGAAAACATGTAATGTTTTTTCTACAACACTTTAGCCTCAGAGACATGATCTGAAACACATTTTGTACATAATTTGAGCAAAAATATGTAATTACTTACTCCGAAAATAAGCGTCTTCACTAATAAAAACATTATGTATGGCTTCTTAAAAATATTTTCAATCAACGTGCATGTTGTTTCTGAAGCAGCAAACCAGGAAATATATCCTGATAGAAATCCTGGCAACTACTGCATCAGTGTGAACACTCTGTATCAACCTACTATTTTGACATGCATTAGAATTTTATTGAGAAAAAAATTTATTTTCCAAAGGCCTCCAAAAAGCTAATTTAACCTCAGTAGGTGTCTTTTTTCATCTTTCCACCACAAATAGAAGGACCAGAGAAGCAAGCCCAGAAGGTTTAACTGGCACAATTACACACATTTAACATAAGGTACTATTTTGTGCTGCCATGTGAGTTACTGGGTGTTAAAATTGCCTAACAGTAAAGATTTAAAATAGGAACTACTCAAAAACATTAGCAGGAACTCATGAAAGTCTCTCCACAAGGAGTTTTGTAGCCATTTCAGAATATACAGGTTTTTCTGTGGCTAACCACAGTCTACAATGTCTGTGGGACCAATTACGGTATGTCCCCGTTATGATGGTTTATGTAGTGCCTGGCCAAATTCTGAGCAGGTCAGGAGAAGTTACTTTCAGTTTCCTGCAGTGTCCAGATTTGAGTTAAGTCTTTCCATATTTAATTAGTCTTTACTTTCCTATTTATTAGCTGTTACTGTTGAAGAACAGCTATTTAAACAAACAAGGAACTGATGATATTTCAGATAAACTCAGTCAAAACATGTAATGACTGCCCCAGGTGGAAACTAAATAAAAGAAGAAAGGTTGTGATCTAAACAAGGTAGTAGTTATGAAAATAGTTACAATTTACGCATGAAATATGATTAAGAGATTTAAAAAAAACTAAAATAAAACTGCACATGATATTGAACAGACTTAGGTTACAGCATCTGTGGAAGGTTTTACTGGAGATAACCATGGTTTGAGTAGACTTTTGAATTAACTAATGCATTCCTAAATCTCCAGT
Source organism: Gallinago jamesoni (assembly GCA_025769975.1). Classification (NCBI taxonomy): domain Eukaryota; kingdom Metazoa; phylum Chordata; class Aves; order Charadriiformes; family Scolopacidae; genus Gallinago; species Gallinago jamesoni. The sequence goes on along the minus strand of JAOQGH010000002.1, from coordinate 21,411,223 downwards.
AGAAACGTGTTTGTCCACAGACGATAGCAGCCTTATATAGAACTATGTTCTGTATAAACTGAGCTGAACGAGCAAAGTTTCTTTGTGCCAGTCTAAATAAAATTCACTGTATAATAATTTTGTCCCAACCAGGACAAATAAGCACACAGGAAGAATCTGTATGCCTGTACTGAGCAGAGGTTCTCTCAGACACGTCCCAGCAAGAAGGTGGTAATTTGAGGGATGACTCAGAATCTGGTGCTGCACTCTCAGCTCCTGGGATACCTGAGAAATCCCTGTATTTCACTGCAACAGATAATCTGTGCCCCATCTTCAAACCTGAAGAAAAATGGAACAGAAGGATACAGCATCCATCGATATCAAGTGAAATCGTCTTTTTCTTGCTTCTTCCCTGTTAATAACAAATACATTTGAGTGAAAGATATCTTTACATGAAGGAAAAAAAGCCTCATAAAAGCAATAGAGAAAGGTACCTGTCCCATTCTTGAGCTGCGAACTGTCTGTGAACCACGCTGCCTTGTTTGGCTTTTTGGAACGGCTTGGTGAGAAGGTCATCTTCCTTTGTACTAAAGGGCGGGGGGAAAGGAAGAAAAGTTAGTCAAGAACTTTTCATAAGCATAACATTTCCATATGCCAAACTGTGCATTAACTTGAGTCACAAAGCCTGTTTATTCCACATGAGTAAAACCAAACTTCAGAACCAACATCAGCTTAGACAGAATCAGAAAAGCATTTGCTTACAGTTAGCATTTAGGGAAAATTCCTTAAAACAGTAATTTGTAATACTTCTTTTTATCAGTATTATCACTATAGCACCACACAAACACCCCTGAAGGCTCCTCAGTCTCCCTCTGCAGTTAAAGCCCTCTATAAATCTCAGCTACGTAACCAAGGCACAGGAAGGACAGTCTGTTCACCGAGTGACTGCCAGTAACCCTATAACCACCCTTTCACACTAATGTCTTCACACCTCATTAAACAGCTCTGCCTCTCAGTGTAATCATAAGAATCACTAATTCGAAACTTAAGTACTGTGTGTGAACCACACTTGTCAGTGGGCAGCCAAAAATACTTTCAGAATTCAACAAAGTAATAAAAAGTCAAACATAAGGTGATGCACATTAGCTAGTAAAAGGTATATTTAGTTAGTTTCATTCCTCAACAGAAGTGAAGATTTTTCCACAATTATCAGCTGGCAGAGAATGGAAGTGAGAAACCTGTAGAAAAGAAGCCAGGGAATTTATATTTCAAGCTATGGAATATAGGACTCTAGAAACTAAGAATACAATTTGCTCACAAGGATCTGTAGGCACAAAGTTCCTGTCAGAAGACCCCATCAAACAGCAACTCAGAGAAACCCTAAGAATACTATTTTCCTTAAAGTGAAAATAAATACCACGACAGAGCAAGAAAAGGATCTGTACACATACAGTGAACGCGCTTAAGAGCCCTGCTGGGAACCAGCTGCAGCGTGCCAGGACAAGGGCAACCATGGCATTTTTGAAAAGCTCATGATGGTTATTTAACATTCCACCTAGAAAGGGGACTGGTATAGTAAGTACTGGCCTTTTAAACAAAATGAAAACTGAACAAAAACAGTCACTGTTTTAATGGGGAACAGCTATATTTATAAAATAAATGGAACAGCACAATGCCTACTATTATTCCAGTCATTTAAACATGATTTCCCCCCCCCCCCCCAGAAACCCATTCTTTCAATTTTACTAGAAAGGAAAATATGCATAGGTCCTAGGAAAGTTTCCAGAAAGCCTTCTTAAATAAAGTCCAATAACAGAGCAAGGGAGAGACAAGAAAAGGTAAGAAAAATACAAGCATAACGAAGGCAAGATGTTCAGTACAGTGCAGAAAATGTTGAAGGACTATGGTGCCAAAGCAGAATATATACATAAATAAATAAAAATCTTAATAACATAATGAGATCAGACTACAAAATTCAAGGTCACTAATTGTGCGAACCACTGAAAGAACTGGTGATCTCAGATACGAGATGTGCAGCTACATTTCAAGGATTGAGCACAATTCACCAACTCCCAGCTCTCTTCACAAATTAAATAAACCAGTCGCATCAGTTCTTTGCTTCCTCCAAGCAGGTGGTTTAGATCTACAAGGCTTGCTGCCACTTGGCCTTTCTTTGCCTTGCTCTCTTCGCAGTTCCACGCGTCCCGATGGATGGTGGGGAAGTGAACAGGGCAGCCAAACCCCAACAGTCGATACTAATGCTCGGAAAAATGAAACACTGCCCCGAGAACTGAGGGCACAGAGACACCAGATGGACGTGGCAGAATGGATCTCCATCAGCTGCCCCTGGGAGATGATACACTTTGGCAAGCTTGACATGAGGAGATGCAGAAATCAAGGAGACTGATTTTTTTCAAACTCAGTTCAACACCACACTTTCCATACCAAATACATAATGCAAAGCATTAATTCTCTACTACATTACCTTTTAGTCTTCTGCACAGACTTCTCTCCGTTCTCCTCATCGCTAAAATCAGAATCGTAGTCTCCACGGCCACGTGCCTGAAAGCAACAGTGACAGTCACTGTACCTGCTAACGCAATACGGACACGGCACAACTAGGAACCAGCACTGTCCATCAGGCATCAATAAAAGAGAGAGACAGAGGGCAAGCACGCACAGATCCTCACCTATGTCTGAACCAAATCAAACACAACAGACAACGCAGAGTATACTCCAACTAACAAAGGGCAAAGAAAGACATCATCAGTCTGTCAAAAGACAAGTTTATAAATAATTTATGTGCACATGTCCCCATATTTAATTTTAACATAGATACAGATAAGCCAAAGTGTGCTAAACGTCTTTGGTCTTCACTTTCAGACAATCTCCCTTATATAAGAAAAAGGTATTTTCCCCAGGACCTGCTCTTTCAGAGAGCCGGAGGGCAGCACCTGATGTGCTCACATTATAAAAAAAGTTGAGAACAAAGTTTCTTGGGCTGTGATATAGCATTTCAGATCATTAGATCTTACACTGGTAGCTGGAAAGCTGATTGAAATTATAAATAAAATACAGTATGCCTGCAAAAATATACCACCTAATCAGCACAACATTCCTACCGTGAAATGAAATACTTTTTTCCACACACTTTGGACTATGATGTCAAATTAATGCATATAAAAACTCCAAAATATCCCATATCTTAATGCCATCAAACAGTCAAGCACTGACTGATGCCCAGATCCATCACCTCCATTTTTCAAGACACAGTTACATGCCCAGTTCTTTCATCAGAAGTAATGGATTAAGTAGATCCCATCTCCTCTCCCTCCTTTAAAAATATCATGATAATCCAGGAATGTTATAAATGGCAAAAGCAATGCTTCCCAGATGAACACAAAGAGCTCCTCTCACACTCAGAAGGTGAGGAGGCCCAAGCCAACACAACGTGCATGGAAGCCAACACGAGACAGACAAAGCATAAAAGCATGCCAGAAGAGAAAAGCTCAAACAAAAGGAGATTTTCCCAAAGTGGCTGCCCTTGGAAAATGGGGCCCAGGAAAGCAGTAGCCATACTCAGTAATCAGCTCCCAGCTGATTCCAGGAATTAATCAAATAATTTAAAAAAAGGTGCAAGAAAAGCTGTTCCCAGAGAGTTATACTGCGTGGCTCTGGGAAGCTGTGACTGTGGGGGCAGCACGGCTAAGGGTAACAACAACCCAGATAAGGAAAACATATTTAGTACTTAAGTGTATAAAAGAGGGGCAGATGCCAAAACCCTGTGCCCAAGCAAGTAGATCTTAGAATAGGCATATGTAGACATGGACACGCAAAATTGTCAAGATAATTTAAAATAACTATTTTCATTATTTGATAAACCCTTTAATATAATCTTTGCTTTGATGGAATTTGTCAGAAACTCAAAATGCTTGTAAATTAGTAAGGTAAATACCAAACACCTTGTTAAAACACGAACCTGAAAGCTACATAACTTAGAGAATACAGTGTTTTGTTCCTCGCACCACCTTTGAACTTTTTTCCTTTTCCCCAAACAACAAAACAAACGGAAACCACAAAGCCAAAACAAATACCGATGTGCTTTGGGATACACTGGAATCGCTGACATTTAAGTAATCCCAACATCTTGCATTAATTACTAGCGAAGCAACTGGGGACAGAACCACTAACTTGGGACTCCTAAAAACAGGGGAATGCAAACAGAGTAAGTGTGGGACCCCTGGCCACAGCCGAGGCAGAGGCAGGGGGCGTCCAGGCAGGGCACGGCGGGCTCCCCAGCACCGGTCACACAGAGCCGTTCACCTGCACTCCCGACCACAACAGGCTGATAAACAGAAAAAGTTTAAAAAAAAAAAACACAAAAAGGCAACCCATCCTACACAAAACCCCCCAACCCGCGGCCCCAGGCCTCGGCCCTCGCCTCGCTGCTCCCCTCAGGAGCGTCACCCGCAACCGGCCCGGCCCCCGGCGGTACGAACCAACCGCTCGGGGAGGGTCTGCGGGGACAGGGGCTGGAGGAGACCTCCTCACGCTCCGCTGCCCAACCATCTTCCCACCCTGGTGGTGTTTTTGGGGCCTTACAGCCCCCACTTGGGGGAAAAAAATCCTAGAGTCGGTGCCGTTCGCTTCAAACCTAGTCCTCCTTGTAAACCCAGCCATGAGGAGCGTCTGCATGTACCACACAGCGAGCACCCGAACAACGGCACCCCCGGGATGTCGCCCCTTTATTAAACTCTAAAATTACCGCAGGAGAAGCGGGAGTCAAAGGCGGGGGACAGCTGACCAGGGCAGCGAGGGTCAGCGCTTTGTGAGGCTCCACGGAGAAACATCACACCGAAAACCGGCCCGTGTGGGCCCGACACGGCTCCCGAGGCCGTTCCCATTCCCCGAGCGCCGCCCGGGCCTGCTGCGGGGCCAGACCGGCCCCGACCCGCCCCGCCGCCACCGGAGCGGCCCTCGGGCCCAAGCCGCGGCCCCCCGGCTGCCCGCCCACCGCAGAGGGAGGGCGGTTGGGCCCCTTCCCCGCACAGGCCCCACTACTGGGCCCGCCCCGCCACCACGGAGGCCGCGGCCTCCGCCGAGGCCTGTCCGCCCCTGCCTGCCTGCCTGCCTCCCTCCCTCCGTCCGTCCGTCCGTCTGTCCCTCCCTTCCTCCCTCCCGGCCCCACTCACGGCGGCCGAGAGGCGCAGCTGGTTGGGCACCATGGCGGCAGCAGCCGGCTGGAGCCGCGGGCGAGGGCCACCTTCGCCGCCCGACCCTGCTCGCCGGCCGTGACAATGCTCCGCGGGCCCCTCCCGGAAACCGGAGGCAGAGGCGGAGCGGGGCCGGGCCGGGGGCTGCCTCCCTCCGCCGCTGGCGGGCGGCGGGGAGCGGGGAGGCGGCGGGGGAGGGCGAGCCGCGCCGGCAGGGGAGGGGAAAGGCGCTCATCATGTTGAGGGGCGAGGGGAGTCTCCCCGCCCGGGAACCCGGTGCGCGGCCCCGGCTGCGGCGGTCTCCGCCTCTGGGAAGGTAGGACTGGGCCGCAGTGGTTCCGCGGGGAGGCCTCAGCGAGCCCCTCTCCTCCCCGCACCGCTCGGGGCGGTGGAGTCCCCCCTGGAGGGGCCGAACCGAGGAGCCCGTAACTGCTCGGAGCCGGTGGAGCCCCCCCGGGCGGAGGGCGGGCGGGAGGCAGGGCCCCGGGAGGGCGCCGGGGCCGGGCTGCGGGCGGTGGGTGTGAGCGCTGCCCGCCCTCGCCCGGCTCGGACCGCGCTCGCCAGCCCCGGTAACGCCCCGGCAGCCTCGGCAAGGTAATCCCCGGCAGCGATTTCCACACGCTTTTAGCGGTTTCGCTTCTTTTGGAGCGCATGTGGCGGTCGGGAGGAGGAGAGGCGGTGCGTGACCCCCTTTCTCGGCGAGGACCGGCGGCAGAGCTGGGGAGACTGTGGGTTGCACCGGGGAAAGGAGCTTTATAAACCAGAACTGTCGGCTCCCGCGGTGAGCCCGGGCAGCTCCCGGGGCTGGGGGCGCAGGGTGCCCGGGCCAGCGCTTCCCCCGCACGGCTGCGGGAGGATTCAGTCCTTTGGGCCGGGTCTGGGTTTCCAGCGGTGTCGCTGATTCCTTAAACCACAGGTACACTGCGTACAGGGAAAATCTCGAAATTGAAATGCTTCTGCTGTCATTGCAATATGTAAGTTGTAAAATACAAGTTGTTGCTCGGGCAACTTGTGTAGTACTTCCTTTCCGTGGCTACCGAATCTCAGTTTTAAAAGCAAAAGTGTTTTTCCTCCTGAGCTGCTATTTTTGTCGGTCGTTATGTCATTATCACTCTGAAGGCATGTAAAGGTGATGCTCAAGCATCCTGTGGAAAGGAACCAAGGCTTATTGGAGTGCGTGCGGTTTTCTGCTGAAGTCCTACTGATTGTGGCCCCTTTCCTCTAAAGGGCAGAGACTCTGTTGCAAAAATGGAATTATCCTAATTAATAATTTAAATATCTCAAAATAAATAATGTATACCCATGAAGCTGTAATAGCAGGCATCTTTTTGTTGTTCCTCTTACGGAAATGGCAGGCTGCTTTAGTGTGAATGAATCCTGACACGGTTCTGGAAACTGGGCCAACATATCATTGATTATGCACTTTGAAGAAAAGTGGGAAACGTAGAGGGAAGATTGACAATTCTTGCATCTCTTGGCATTGTCCTGTGGCCACAAAAGCCTGCATAATAGAAAAAAATAAAGTTTCTGGGCCAGAGGAAAATTCTGGAGTGAGTGCAACTACAGCAACTCTTGTGGTTGCTGAAGCTATTTTATAAGCAGCTTTTCTGAGAATAGCAGCTGGATAATTTCATTTTACTATGTTATGTTTTTCTGGTGTCTGACCATGTTGCTTTCCAGTATCACCTGAGTGCTTTTTGTAGGCACGGCTGGGGGAGTGGGTCAGAAATGGCCTGCTAAATAAATTGGCAGTTGAAACTGAGCGCCCTTGGTACATGGATTCCAACTTGATCCTGGGGAGTATCTCCACAGTTTAAATCTAGCATCAAGGTGCTTTGACACCAGAAAGGACACTTCTCTCATCCGAGTCCCACGGGACTGAAAGACAAGGGAAGGAGAAGAGGTGGGGATAACTGCAGGGCGGGAAGTGCTGTGGTTTTAAGTTGGATTTCTGGTGGTTGTATAACCCAAACTTAGGAGCCAGGTTTTCCAGAGGTAAATCAATCTATGGGTTAGCTGCTGCTGAAGAGAGCATTCCTCCTCTTGAACTGGCGCTGGTGCCGGTCTGACCGCTGCTGCCGAGCTCCCCTGGCTGTCCTGCTGCGGAGTCTGGCGGGTAACAGCGCTGGTGTGAAAAAGGGTAAGGATGGAGGGGGGGGGAAGGGGGAGTGAGAAACAAGGATGGCCCTTTCAGCTCTCTGTGAGTTCAATTTAGCAGTAGTGTAAAACCAGACTCTTAAATCACAGTAGCCCTCGACATCATGGCCCACTTAGGGGACAACGTCACTGTAGTTCTTACTCTGCTCCTGCCCTAAGGCTAGAAACAGGCTGAGTCTGAGACCTATGGTATCCAGAAAGCTGAAGTCAGACATGATTGTAAAAGCTTTAACAGGTAAATGTTTTCTCTCCCAAGTTTTCAAATCGTCCACATATTCTTTGCTCAACCTTAATTGCTCAGTTTTTGGATGACTCAGTGTAACAGTTCCGCAGGAAGTTTGGGGAAAAAGAAATGGAAACTTCTTCCCCCCAGAATTCTTCCCAGGCATATTCTTAATAATACAACGACTGTGATTCTGAAATACCCTCAAGAGTTCATCAGCTTCTCTGTATTCACATTCATACTATCTTCTTCCAGTCACCTGTGTAATCACTGATCATATTATGCAGACTGTGGAGACAGCCTCAGTATGAAAAAAAAAAACTAGACAAAAAGGGCCAGTTTTATTTGATTGAATTTGCCACTTCTCAGCCATTCAGATTCATTAAATGGGTGGTAAAACTCTTGCTGACGTCATTAGGAATACATATTGACCTGTGGCGTTTGTACTGGAGAGTGAAATGAGCTTTTTAATGTCTGGGATGTGTTCAGCACAGACCTCTGACCTTCTTCCTTATCGTTTGGGGGTAGCACGTTACAGCACTTCAGCAACCTGTTCCTTTATTGAATTCTCCCATGTTTTTACAGAGGCTACTTTTATCAATGTGTATGTACTGAAAGGGAAGGGACCTTCAAAGGCCATCCAAGTCCAACCCCCTGCCACGAGCAGGGACATCTTCAACTGGAGCAGGTTCCTCAGAGCCCTGTCCAGCCTAGCCTGGAACGCTTCTGCTGATGGGGCTCTTCCTAAAAGCTTACAGTGTAGGAGATTTCACAGCATAAATAGCTTTATCTATTAACCTCTTAGGTATATAAGGTTGTTTTTTCCCTAATATCTAAAATCGATCTCCTTTGTTGCTACTTGAGATAGATAAATTCTTAGTGCTTTACACTAGTTGATACAGAAGGCAAGAGTGGATCATCATTTTAATAACAAATCTTTAAATACTGGAAGACATATATGCCCACATTCTTCCATTTTTGAAGCTTTTCATCATTTCCACATAGGTTACATTTTAGAGAGCTCTTCTGTGTTTTACTGCACTTCAGACTCACATTTCTCTTTATGTTTTAAAGGAACACTAAGCACAGCCATTTAGTCCTTAGCTGTTTTTAGGGAAGAAGAAATACCTCAACCTTCCTGCAAGAGATCATTGCCTCCTGAGACCTCCTGGTAAGGTGGCTTAAACTCAACCTTCTCTGAGTTGTTTGGTTGAAATGAATTTGGTTAGCTGATTAAAAAGCAGGTCCAATTTTTAATGAAACAAATCAGGCAGCTTTTCCAGCAGGGCAGAAGGTACCACCGAAGGTGGTCACCGAGAATCCCATCCATTATAAGAGCTGTTCGCAGAGGACGTGTATAACCACATTTGAGTTTGATCATGATAAAGTAATGTGGAAACATCAAGAATGCTAGTAAAATTGAGATTTATTGTCCCTGATCTTTCCTTGTTCTCAATGAAGCCAGTTATTTTGTTGAAAACTGAGGAAATTAGACTAACATTATTTGATATTGGCACCTTCTTATCTTCTACGTGTCTATGAAATAAGTTGCCAAATCATTTGTTTTCTTGTCTTCATAGTACGAACAGTCTCACGGCATCTGTTGTGTTCCTGCTTTTCATCACCCTCTCTCTGAAGTCCCCATGTAATTGAGAAGAGGAGCCAGTAGAACCAAAAATGGATGTCTACATGTGCCAGTAGCAATGCATTCAGTAAGGGCAGGTCTTCTTTTGTGGTGCAGCTGTGTACAGCTCCAGGAATGGACTGTGGTGGGATGTCTCCCCACCAGCCCCGAGCAGGGGCTACACTTCAGCCATGCCTAGGAGTGGAGAGGACATCCCGGTGGGGCTGGTGCTGTGGGGCAGTGGGTCGTGCTCAGCAGGTCCCACCATGGGGACCGGTTGCTCCAGATGAGTCACTAAAGACGACCCTCCTTCTCTGATCATCTAGAGGTGATGTAGAGAGAGCAGGCTGGTGAAACGCAGGTTTATTATGTCAAATTCGGTAAATAAATGGCATCTTCCATGGTTTTTGTCACACTAAGGATCTCAAACATGGAGTTTAACCGGCCACTAGGTGTCAATGTTGTTGTGCTAAAAGGCAAATGCAATTTTTTTTGTTTGGCTGATAATTTATAAGTAAAAGCACTTCCGGATTGAAATTTTTTCCCAGTATAGAGTCAGTTACAAGGACTGTCACAGACAAGCCCAAGCAATACCCATCATTTTGAGAGCAGCTGTGCTGGTTTATGCTTTTATGGAGTTGCAATTACCGTTTCAGTGTGTAATCATTGTCAGAAAAGTGTCTTTGAAAAAAGAGCATCTGATTGTTCATCAGTTTCCTTCCTTGTTCCAAAATCCCAGATCTTTTTCTAAGTAACCGCAATCATTGTATTTCTTAATAAGATAAAATAGAGATAATAATATGATATCTAATCCTATTATAAGGGTATAGAATTTCCTAAATTCCAATTATCACTGGAAATTTTCCACTTACCTATTCCTATTTAACACCATTGGACATCAATGCCCAAAGCACCGTGTAGGGACAGAATTTCTAGAACACTGAGGCCTCCAATGTTGTAAACAACTTGGAAAACTGTTCTTTTTAAAAATCTGGCCCTGGTTCTGTAGAACTAACGGCAGAGCTGACAGATGATCACTTACACTCTTAACATGGTCATGAATCACAGACAAATGAAGACTTATAATTATTTTAATTTCTAACACCTATTTTAGTTTTCTTGACTATGAGTACAGTTATGTAAGAATCTTACCATAATCTCGAAAACCAGATTGTCTCTCTCATTCATTCCGTTGCACTCAGAGCAACAAAATTTCTGTGAACTTCAAAAATATCATTAAAATAAACTAGGCTGCAAGCCCTTGTTAATATGTATATTGTAAATAAAGCCAGGATGACCCTGTGAGGACCACCTGATTCGGTTTTGGAAATAATAAAGCAGACTTGCATCGAAAAATAATTCATGGAAGCAACTCTATGGTTGGGTTGGGTTTTTTTGGACAAAAGGTACAGAATTTTACCTAGTAAATCCCCTAGAGGTATATTATGTAGGCTCCTGCCTCTTGTCCTTTAATTGTCACTGCCACCGCCACCGCTGCTGCGTGGGAGGTAGGTTTGGTCTCCGGGGGTCCCAGTGTGGCAGCTCTGCTGGGAACACAGCTCGCTGGGGGGTTCCAGGCGCGGGCAGGCAGGTGTAAACAGTGGCTTCAGCCTACCAAGAATTTAATTAAAAAGTAATTATCAATATGCATAAAATACTACTGCTTAGTTTTATCAACCTGCACTGCAATAAAAGGGATAGAGAAGCTAACTCCTCCAGCCTGCTCCACTTTTCATTTGAGGAGGTTTTAGAAGTGCATAATGCTTAAATTCCCCAAAGTATGAACATTTTCCCAAGAGAGCAAAGAATGCTTAATCCTGCTTTTATGTCTAGATCTGTTATGGTGAAAAGCGACTGCTGGCATTCAAATGCATAAATCTAAGAAAAAATGAAATGTGTTTTGCCCCATTTGATATCAGAGTTATTACATGAGGGGAAAATGAAAGAAAATAATATGCAAGAGACAAGGAAAATATAGTAAAGTGGGAATAAAACAACCAACCAACCAACCAGCAATGCGCTTGTTTTCTTTAAATCACATTGTTTCCCACTGGATTTGATTTGTAAAAATAAAAAAATTATATGAGCAAAATTGCACTTTAAAATCATAGGGGGAAAGATACACATCCCCTTGTTTCCTGATATATGTTTGTGTGTAAGCTCTACCGTGCGTAAATATATTCATAATAATTCACTTACATGGAAGGCAAGGTACAAATCATTTTAAGTCCTTTACTGTAAATTTCTAAAGCCGTCTATATAAAAAGGTGAGCGACAAGAGGCTGCTCTGAGCAGGGAAGTCGGATGAATCAGTAAAAATTCCTATTTCACTTTTTTTTAATGAACATGCTTATAGAGTACTACTGTAAGACCTCAGTTAATTAATAATACCATTAGCCATTCTGCTAGAACTCACCTTTCATTAGCAACAGTATACTACTGATTGCCAGATTTTGGAAATAATAGAGGTTATATTTCAAATTAAATACAATTTTGTGTTACTTAATCACCAATATCATTCAGACCTGAAGTACTGAAATACTATCTCCCTTTCTATTGAAATATTGCCAGGAATATTGCTATTCATTCCGCGGCACCTCGGTGGGACAGGAGGGATAACTGTCCGAAATGGGAACAATTAGTCTAACTTGGTTTCAAATATGGAGTTATGTTACTTAGAGCTAGCGACATGGAGCCCTGCAGCATCCACCACTCCAGAAACAGAAATGGCAGACTCAAAAAAACACTGAGGAAAGTATCCACAGCGAGTGGAAAGGAATATTCCATCTTGTACCTTGGGGGAGATCCCGCTGGGCGCTGGAACCACATTGGATAGTTCAAGTGGTAATGGTTCTGTATCCAGAGGGCTGCCTTTCTTGAACGGAAATAAAACTGAACCATGTGGAAGACAGGGTCAGGACCTGAAGTGGGATCTGAGGGAAAAACCATTTCCTTTAGCATATCGCGGGATATTCTCTCAAGTTTGCATAACACTGCCCTCAAATATACAGTTCTTGAAAGATGGATTGTATTATTTAAAATTGTATTAGAATCTGTTATGATATATTCTAATCTTATTTTAGTCAATCCGTCCCACTCTGTCCCTGCCCAGCTAACTTTTGTTTGAACCTCAGCCTTAACAGAGTCAGTATTGGGCAGGTTTCTATAACCTGAATCTGCGAACACAAGGAAAATACTCTTCTGACGATTTCGTTTATCTTCGATATGGTCATAGTCCAACCACAAGTTTTAAGCAGTAGAAAAATTGGCATTTGGAGGTGAAACACTAAATTCAGTTCCTAATTTGGGACTCTAGAACTATAATCTTTATCGTACCATTTTATTGTCCAGCTTCAACTTTCATTGTAAATTTTCTAAAATCACCTAATTTTTTTGGAAGTGAATGCAGCTGAGTGAGTTTAAGGTATTCTGTGTACAGCAACGAGCCTGGTTTATTACCTGTTTGGGGGCTGATGTACACTGTGGAATAAAACTTCCCTGGTTCTGGGCAGGAGGTGCTTTAATGACTGATATTTTGCAACCCGTTCTTTCTGGCAGCTTTCCTTTTAACTCACCATCTTGTCTTCTCATTCAGCATCAGGTTGTTACCGTTTGGGAGGATTTTACTGCCTTATGAAAGAAAATTAAGTCTTGCTCGGACACTTGCTTATCTCCGTTAATCTGATCCTTATCATCCTGAAAGGATGCAACCAGTAACACTCTCCTGGTGTAGAAAAGGGATTTCTGAAGGCTGGGAAATATTTTAAGATGTTTTAATTGCAGAGAATAGCAACAGCTGTGTTGTAGAGACCATCCTCAAAACTGCCATGTGTTCAAGATCGACAAAATCTTTCTGAAGATTCAAAAATTTTTGTCAGACAAATTGTGAAGAGGCAAGTTTCCAAACCTTAACAATCAAATGGCACTTACCTATAGCAGACGTCACTGATTTATGCAGTATGGGAGCTGGGAAGTTGTGTATAAGCAGTTTTTCAGTTGCACTATCCATTAAAGTGCAGACAGGGAGGTAGCGTCCAAAATTACCGTGAGCTTTGTCAGCGCTGTGGGAGGACACCCTGCCAAGAGCTCAGAACAACAGAACGTAGTACCCCTTCTTGATGTGGTTTTGTAGCTGTCTTGAAAGTAATCAGATAGATGATGAATTGCCATCCTTTCCACTCCACACTTAGAACAACTAGCGAAGCATTTTCATATTTTCTTGGAGACATCAGTGCCTGCAGAAAAATGTGCCCATACAACAGAATATTAAATTGCTCTCCCAGTTAAAAGGAGCTAATGTGCTATTGATAGGTGAAGGCCCTGTTGTGCTGTGATCCAGCACTTCAGAGTGGAAACCAAAGCCCTGAACCCGTGGTGACACCCGTGATTTGTACTGGTTTCCATCCAGCACAGCCCTAGGACAGCACAGATACCCTGAGGGTCCTTAGGAAGGGGCAGCTCAGCCCCGGCCACCGGTGATAACTCAGTCACGTCCAGGCGGGTCCCTCCTGTCCCCGGCACAGAGGGATTAACCATCCTCCTCGCATCACCCGCTCCGAAGCTATAGCAACCCTCCTCTAATACGAGAAGCTATTTTTAGCATCAGGGCAGCCTTGAAAACAGCAGGTAAGGCATGAAAAGAATGAATAAGTGGTTCTGGTGCTCGCCTGTGAATAGAAGCTATTTATAGCTAGAGAGAGAGAGGGATCTTAATACATATAATGTGTATATGAAGGGAGATCTGCCTTCTCCCTGAGGGGAGGCAGAAGTGTCAGAAACATCGAGTAGAGCATTATTACTACTTCTGGCCTGAGCAGTTATTGAAAAAGTCATTATTTCAATTGTTCTGTTTAGAAAAATAAATTGTCAATGGAATCGGGTATCTTTGTTTCAGCCTTTATTTGCACAGAACATATAGCTTTCATTTCCCAGGAGACTGGTTGCCCTCCAGGCTGCTCTCAGCCCATACTTGCTCCAAGCTCTCTGGGGACCTTCCTCAGGACCCCCATTCCAACGCCTGGGGGCCGAGAGCTGTCTCTGTGACATCTCTGCTGCTCTCCGACTTCCCACTCCTGGTTTCTTGTCCTTCTCTTTTTCTCTTAGATATTCATCCATTTGCTTCAAAAAAAGCTTTGGAAAAAGAGCCACATGTGGCTTTGTTTAATCAGTAGCGTGTGTCGTTTATTTAGCCGGGGAGTTGTACGGCTTCATGACGGAGCTTATTGCTTCTTGCTGATGCTCTCTGCTGAGGCTGGGAATTAGCCCCTCCAGTTCTAATGACTCGGAGCCTGAACCACAGGGGCAGCAACAGCGGAGACTGGCAGATGCCTACAAGTGATTGGTTTCTACAAGGAAGTGGGCTGTATGAATTTGGATTGTTGTCTTAGAAAAGCAATATATGGGAAGCCCTGTAAGGTCGAAATGTGCGTGCTTTCCTACTGAAGGGTGGGGGGAAATCCTGTCGCTTCTGAGCAGTCGTCAATAAAACATGTATCTCTCTGTTGCTACGAAAATTCAATTTCAAACTCCAGCCAGTTCTGAGCTAAGGCTCCCGTCTCAGCTTTGCTCTCCCATCACAGAGGGAGGGAGCCAGCAGCCAAAAGAGCAAACCCTTCCTTCGGGCTGTGCTGAGTAGATGGTGTGTTGGCATCGAGCAGACAAGGGCCATGGACATCTCCAGCCCCCAGCTCTGCTCGGCGGGGGCTGTGGTTCCTCAGCAAGAGGGAGCAGGGCATTCAGCGCCGGGTCTCATCTGATGGAGGATCCCTGTGAGGTTGGTGTGCCCACCACGGCGGGGGGTCGGGCAGATCTGGTGTTTGCTGGAGGTAAAAGGGATTAACTCTGACCAAAATAAGGTATTTTTCCAAATTTCTTGGGTTGTTAAAAACAATAAAAACATCAGTAAAATACACTCGTGGAGCTGGCACCAGCGACCCCTGAAAATGTTTCAGCGCTGATCCAAATCCCGGCTTTGTAAAGTGTTTTGATTAGCGATGATGAAACAATAATCTGTGTTTGATGAGGCACATCCTTCTCGTTGTGCAATTCATTATGTCAGTGCCTCTCCAGCGAGGCTTTCACTTGGACTGTTTCAGTGACTTCAGTGGCACTACCATTTCTTTCACTGTGAATTATTCAGGACATAGAAGCCTTCTGTTTTTAACAAGTAAAGATTCTCTCCTCAAAAGCGTGTTATCTCTGCCATCTAACAAATAAATTTCCTAGGTACCTTTAAAAAAATAATTTTCAGTTACTTTTTTTTCTGTCTGCAAAATGACAAGGAAAATTAAATACAAGTTTATAAAGGCTGGAATAATTCTGCAGGAGCCAATGCCATTAAAAGAGTACAGAAGGGCAATGTAAGATAGCACAGGTCAAGGAAAAGATTTTATAACATGCCGTCTGTTTTTAATTAGCATCTTGGCAAACTGGAGGAGCTCAAACATTTTTCCATGAAGGAATGTATTATAGACTTTTTGAGCTGCCAATTAAATGGCATTTAGCCGCAGTGGCGGTGGCATGTTGTTCTGGGTCTGCAGGCAGCACTGGCTCACGCTGGAATATCTGGGACATTCTGTTTCAGAGACAGGGTTCATACTGGAGTGGATTTTCCATCCCTCTGTATTTTCACTGTGGGCATGAAGGATAGCTCCCGTGAACAGCTATTAAATTAATGAATAGTGCAAGGGGCTGGCAGGGTGGGAGATCATCATTACGGAGTGTCAGTTTGTGTACACCTCTTGGGCATCTGTCCTCAGTTTGATGGTAACTTTTAAACAATGCTAGCTAAACACTAGAGCATTTTATGAGGTCCATATTTTGTCCTGTTTGGTCCAGGCTGAGGTGGGTTGTCACCAGTTCCATCCTGTAGTTCATTTAGATGTTTGTGAGCGTTTGTGACGTGAGCCTGCCCCTCAGTCGCATGGCTCAACACACATTTTCTGTAACGGCGAGACCAGGGCTCCCTGCCCCTCCAGCAGGCTCTGTCAGCACTTGGGCTGTTTGGGGAGGATTTGGGCTCGTTTAGGGGTTGGTTTGCTTTTCATTCTTTTACCAGATCATGTATTTGATACCAGTACATCTCTCCTGAGGTACTTTGCATCACGGGTCGAACTCTGGCTCAGTCCCCAAGCCACCTGCACGTTCACTGGGACGCACTGGGTGGGGGGGGGACAGGCACCATTGGGCCATTTGGGCCACCAGAGCTGGTACCGAGCTCTCTGTGGAGGGGACCCCTCCTCACCCCACAGTGAACTGCCAACCCCCTGCTTCCTGCAAGGGAAAGGAGACCACCCGCCGAGTTTTTATTTCCTCTAAAGTTGGCAGCAATTAAGTTGCCATTTCCTCAGCTTTTTGACCCAGACAGTGTCCCGGTTGTTCCCCTTGCAGTGAGGCTCCCGTGGTGCAATAAAGGATGCCCATAACAGGGCAGGGCAAAGTCAGGGCGTCCCAAGTGAAAAGCCCAGGGCAGCCCCGTGCTCCTTCCCCAGCTTTATGGTGCCAGACCTGCCCAAGGCCTCTTCCTGAGGCTGGCTCTCGGTGCCAGAGCCACCAGGAAGCGGAGTCTTTTCAGAGCTGCTCAGAATTCACGAGACCGAGTGGTGCTTACTGAAAGGGCAGCCTCGGCCTCAGCTGCTTTAAACTTGCCGTTTGCTGCAGAATTCATTAAAACAGTGGCACCGGGAGAGCGAAGGCTCCCACTCAGGGGATGTGTGTGGGAGGCTTTGATCTCAAAGCCCCCCAGGCCCGCTGACACGGCCATGGCCATGGGTCCTTCCTCGGGGCACTGGCGGGCGAGGGGCTGGGGTTTGGGTCATCACCCGCGGCCTGACACCCCGAACGGGGAACTTCACTCGGGTCTCACCATCACCATCGGTGCATTTTGGCTCGTGCCACGTGCGCAGGCAGCTCGCCTGGGCCTAGGGAAGGCAGGGGGACTGTCTGAGAGCAGGGAAATGGAGGGGACACATCGGGGTCTGCAAAGGGACGGGCAGCCGGCACGGGACCACAGGACGCTTACTAAAATTTTGTCATGTGTTGGTAATAAAGACATACTGGGCTAATGCAAGTATGCAAATATAGTCAGTGGAGCAGAGTTAATCCCTCGAAAAAGTATTAAATATTTTTTTAAATAATTTTTGGCTCTGTGTTCTGACCATTTGTGTTTGCTTTCCTCGGATAGTTTAGCAAACAGGTTTGCTCACAGAAGCACCCACATTTTAACCAGATGTTCGAGAATCCTTGCTAAAAAAAAATGTCTTTTTAGTGGGTATTGATAGTAATGAATACCTGCGTTTGCTGTAGAAACCAAGGCCCGGGAGCCGTGCCGGGTCGGACCGAGGGACGGGGGCCGCGCTCCGTGCCGCCGGGAGGGAGCGGCGCGGGCGGGCGCGGAGCGGCGCGGGCGGGCGGATTATCGCGATAGCGGCCCCGGCGGTCCCTGTCGGGACCGAAGCCGAGCAGCGGCGGGGGCACATCATCGCCCGTCCCGGGAGATGTCTGCCAGCCCTGCGCGGCGAGGTGGCCGTGGTGCTGCTCCGAAATGATGAGGAGAGCGAGCAACTCCCTCATCCCTCCTGCTGAGCTCTCCTGAAAGAAAAATAAAAGGATGAGGAACCGCATTGTGCCTAATCAGTGCCTGAGGCGCCGGGGGCAAGAAGCTGGTGAGGGCCAGAAAGCAGCCGGCCGTGGCATCGGCACAGGGCAAGCCAAGAGTCCCGATGGCCGGGGAGCGGCCACCAACAGCCACCCACCGGGTGGTGGTCAAACCGCCGCATGGGCAGAGACGAGGCACCAAGCTCTGCACAAACGGGCCCTGGAAAAGGTGATTTATGCCTCTCTTTTGACAGGGCTCTTCTAAATATTCATAATATTTGCAGTTTTGGAAAAAAGCGGTTGTTTTGGCATGCCGTTTGGAATGGAAAAGGAACTTCCAGGCAGACAGAACTGGGGCCGGGTTACTGCCCGGCTGCAGAATGTGCTTTTGTTACTGAAAAACCACCCCTCTGCAGAGTTTTCAGGAGGATCACAATGTGGCTGGAGCATTAACTAAAAGAGAAGTGCCTCAGTAATTGATGGTGAGTTTCAGTGAGTGACCCGAAGGGAATGAAACACGGGGTTACACCATCAATGGCAACGTATCGCCATGGCAATGGGTGGCCTTGCCAGGAATAAACAAACAAACAACAAGAGGCCTCTTCTTTTTCAGGAAAAAGTTAGAAAATTGTCTGTTCCCACCTTGCCAAAGTCCGTACTTTTGGAGATGCCGGAGGGGAGAAGATGGTGCACCCACTTATGCCTGTCCCACAGCTCCAGCTCCCTCAGCTGTACAGTTTGATCATTTCAGAGATGAAGTAACCGGTGTCCCCGGGGGAAGGCATGGACATTTGTTTTATAACGATGTCAGTGCCTCGGTTACTGCAATCCCGTACCTTTCCTCACAGAAGGCGGAGAGGCTCGGAGATCCCACTGCTCTGTGTCACCCCGAGCTGGAGGCAGCCCTGCTGAGGAGAGGCTGCTGACAGGGGAGATTTCCCAATGAGCAGAAACATGGGTGCACGCTTAAATTAATGAAGAGCTTGTATAAAAACCCCTCCACACTGCAGAGAGCAAGGGAGCTGAGGAAGCAGGAGCTGCCCGTCTCCGCCGCCACCGGTGCCAGGCCGGGAGCAGGCCAGGGCCCAGACACCGGGGTCTCCTCCCAGCAGGGCCTTCCATGGTGTTCCTCCACCTCTGAGGGCCCTCTGAACATTCCTGGCCACCCCTCATCCCTCGGAGGACACTATCCCACCACGGGGTGTGAGCTCTGTGGTCCCACCATGGGGTGTGAGCTCCGTGGTCCCCTCCCGGCCCAGGGAGACGCCTCAGCCTCCACCCGGCCAAGGCCTCAGCAGCACTGGGTCCTGCCTGGTGTCCCCATGCCCAGTTTCTCGCAGTTTTGCAGACCCTTGTCCCCCTTTGCCATCTTCCAGACATAGCTTGTGCCTCTGGGCACCCCCTCGGCCTTCCTGCACCGCTCCCAGGGGAGACAGCCATGGATGGTGTTGGCGTTGAGATCTCCCGGCCTGTGGAGTGGGAGCCGGGGGGCCATGAGGAATCCAAGGAGGAGCAACCAGCAGTGAAGAGGGATCTTCTGGCTCACAGGTGTCTCCTGGCCTGTGAGGGCACCCAGCATGAGGAGCCAGTAGCAAGCACAAACTGTGTTAAGCTTCTGCTCCAGCGGGTCGAGCCCCCTTTGTGATCGGTGGGAGGCAGACACGCTGCCGGGCCCACGGGCAACTGCCCAGACCTGCCAAACTCTGCAAAACTCTTCTCACAGCAATCCTGTGTCGGAGAAAATAAAACCCTCCCACGTGGCTCTGCAGCTATTTGGCATTCATCAGTTTTGTCTTACCGTTCTTTATATAATAACACTTAGGTGCTGCTGAAGTTGCCTATAAAATATTTAAGGTAGTTTCGGGTACGGTCCCCAGGCAGGGGCTGTGTCTCGGGGTACTCTCCTGCCCCAGCACCGACTGCAGTTGCAGCCTCCAGACCCGTATTCCATCACCATCTGGCCCTCCCTGGCCCTTCCCAAAGAAGGTCCATTCTTAACGACAGGTTTAACGTAGCTGGTGTTTAAATAGCAGTTATCTTTGGGTTTTTTTCTATCTAAAATGCTTAAACCAGTCTCCAAGCAAATAATTTTTTTAACTTGAACTTTTAATTAATGCTGCCCATTTGGAACAGTGCTAGATCCCCTTTATTTAACCAGCTCAGAAAGCATGCAACACATCAGAATGGTTTAAAAAAAAAAAAAAAAAAGGGCCGTTGGGGTCTATTTTGCATGAGAAAATATTTTGTTTGGGAATGACAGTTGTAGGCATTCTCTCATCCATTTTAATATTTTCCATGTGTGGCAGCTCATTTCTCGGTGGTGCAAATGCGTGCAGCGAGGGCGCAGGATGGCAGGGAACCCGGCAGCGCTGGCAGCGACGCCTGCCATGGCTCCGGCGGGTTCCGTCCCCCGGGGACGGGGGGCAGGACGGGGGGCAGGACGGGGGGCAGGACTCCCCCCGGGCCGTGGGGACCTGCCGAGGCGACGGATTGCTCCCCCCGCTCCCACGCACCCACCCACCCGCACACACCGCGCGGCACTATTTTTGGAGTCGGGGAAAGGGCCTCCCTGTGCAAACAGAAAGCAGCGTATTCCTCAGTTACATCACTTTGCAATCGAATGCCGCGTTGTGCTCAGTGGTTTTGTGGTGATGCAAGTCTTTTTCTTTTTTTTTTTTCTTTCCTTTTTTTTTTTTTTGTGTCTCTCTCTCCCTTCAGCCGGTTGGATTTTCCCCATCTCCCAGCACCTCGCAGGTCTCTCCTCTGAGCAGCCCGTTGCCTGAGCGAGTGGAAACGTACAGCTCAGCTGCAGGTTTCTGCCTACAGAGCCAGAGTGAAAGAGAAAGAAAAGGGTTGGGGAAGCAGAGACAAACACTGACCTGGACTTAGAGAAAAGACATCCAATGGCTGAATAAAGAACCCCTGTTCATGTTTTGGGATATTCTTTCAACTGGCTGGAACGAGAGCGGATCAAAAGAATGGGAAATGCCAGCAGACCCTTTAGAAGAATTGCTTATTTCTTATGCCTTTTATCTGTGCTTTTGCTGACTGAAGGGAAGAAGCCAGTGAAGCCAAAATGTCCTGCCTGGTGCACTTGTACCAAAGATAATGCTTTATGTGAAAATGCCAGATCTATTCCTCGCAGCGTTCCGCCTGATGTTATCTCACTGTAAGGGCTGTAAGCATTTGCTTATTTGATTTATGATTTAAAATGAAGTCGGCTGTGTGGTGTTTTCAGTGCGTACGGAGGGCTGGTTGCTGCAGGGAGCCCCCCCAGCATTCCGAGCCATCAGCTAATGTGTGAAAATTGTGCTGCATCCTTCAGTCCTGATTTTCACATCTCTCATCTGTCTGTCTGTCTGTCTGTCTGTCTGCACACATGCCATTTTATACCTTCTTCTATACTACATGAAACCTGTAACATGCATTTTTTTGTGTTCTAGTTTTTTTTTTTTTTACTTACATAAATAAATTTCTCTGTGATGACCAGATGAGTATTATAACCATGGATATATGAGACTACATTAATATAAGGTTGTTTTTTTCTTCTTTCCAGATCCTTTGTGAGATCTGCTTTTACTAAAATCCCAGAAGGGAGTTTTTTGCTCACACCATCTCTGCAGCTTCTGTGAGAAATATTTATATGATACAATTTTTTGTTATGAAATGTGTATGTAGCCATGAATATTTTAGGAGGGGTCTGAGTATGAATTTCATAAAAAATGGCAGGAGAAGGTTCATTAGATGACAAAACAGAAGAGTTTTTAGCGATGTGGAGACAGTGCATGTTTGATTGTTTCCAAGTGCACGTACCGGGCGCTGCGCGAGGCTGCGTGTTGTCGGGGCTGCTCGGAAGGGTGACATGCTGGAGCTTTCGGTGACAGAGCGCATGCTAGCTTCATTAGGCGTTAATTAACATTACGGCAGGGACTTGAGCATTGCAACAACTATTCCTGTTTCTCTCCTGCAGTCCTGGGGCCTGATCCCAGTATAAATGGGCCCGTTTGCAGCCTCCCCCCGCCTCGCGCCGGCTGCGAGCTCGGCCCCCCCCGGATCAGGCCCTTCCCTGCAGTGGGACGGGTCCGGGAGCCCCTCTCCCTGAAAAATTGCCATTGACTTCTGTGGAAGTTGGGTCCCTTCGGTGGGGGCTGTGCCTCCAGAGCGCCTGGATTTGACCCCATTTGTTATTCCATGTTCTTGGGGAAAGAAAAAAACAACCCCCAAAAGTAACGATTGATTAAAAAATGTAAGGGGTTATTTCAGAGCGAGGAGCTGCCAGGGGGTGTCTGTAGGCAGGGAGGGGACCTTGGGGTGTCTGTAGATGAGGGTTTTCACAGGCTCCGGGAGGAGTGTGGGCACGGCCTTACGTAAGGGTGAGCCATCCGGGGGCGCAGGGGGCACTGCCAGCCCCCCCTCCCCAGGCTCCAGCCCACCAGCCCAGGCAGACAGCCCAGTGTCACCAAAGCCCAAAGGGGACGTGTCCCGGGGTGCCCAGCCCTGCTGGGGGCGGGATGGGGGTGTTCTGCATCCGCCGCTGCCCCTCGGCTACCTGCGGCGGAGCCTGGAGGAGGTGCAGACCTAGGGGGGGGGTTGGAAACAGGGTAAATAGGTAACTGCCGTTACTATGGAAACCTAAATGCTTCTCCATGGCGCTCTGTTGCCGCCAAGCTTTCTCCCAGGTGGTCACCCATCACAAAAAGGGACACGTTCCAGGCAGTTCCTGCAAGGGGCCTTTCAGAGCAGGGACAGAAGGAGGAACTGGTCTCCGATCCCCCACCTCCCCTCGGCCATCCCGCAGCGGGGGGGGTCAAGGCCTGGGCAGGGGGGGAGGACAGGCACTGTCTTTTTATTTGGAGCGATTGCAGCGGGGCCCGTGCCCCCGGCGATGGCTGCGGGGGTCCGAGCCCTGGCAACCGCGCAGGACCTGCTGTGTGCTCACCAGCACGCAGGGGCCCGGCTGCAACACCCCCCGCCCCAGAGGAGCGGGTCTCATTCCATGAGGGATTTGTTAAAATGGTGCCAAGAATCCACAGATTACTTACTTCTGCTCCCTGGCATTTCTAAAAATACTGCCCAACACTTTTCCAGCTCTGTTTCTAGCATGGTAGCCCGGGGGCTCACCAGCCCCGGGAACTCAGGCTCCGGATCCCAGGCACACCACTCCTTACGGATGGACCAGGGAACGGGATCCCATCTGTGGGGCCAACGCTCCAGTTTACAAGTGGGGAAGAAAAGCTGCCACCTTTGGCAGGAGATAGCGAGGGAAATAATATGGAGAGCTCGGGCTAATTAAAAATGACAGTACATTTTAGCTTTCCATGATTCTAGAGCTGAGTTGGTAGGTTTAATTTAGCCAATAGCGAGAATCAGCAACCTATACGTATTTTTGCATACTAGTGTGGAGCATTACATTTTTAGAGTCCAGCTGCAGTTGGGTCTCTCAGGCACACGTTTCTAGGGGTGGAATATTCCCGCCTCTGTTATTATTTACTACCGGTGTGACTCTAGTAGCAGCAGTGGTCTCTGGAAAAGCCACATCTGGTTGTGCTGCACAGCGGGGTCCCAGGCCAGGAGAGCTTTTCTTCTCAAGCAGTGTGGAAGGTCCTGCACGGCTAAAGTGCCAGCAGCAGCGTTCCCTCAGCGGGGAGAAACCCCCTGCTCCCCTCTCCAGCCCCCGGAACACCGTTACCACGGGCTGGGGCTGCCCTTACGGACGAGTGACATAGCGAGGAGGGGGGTAGTCGTGGCTGGTGGGTCCCAGAGCAGGCACATCTGGGGTTTGAGGTCAGAGAGTGGGAAAAAAGTCACTTTTGAGCATTGAATACACATGATCCAGCCGCTGGGGGGAGGTATGGGATGGGAGGCAAAGGAGCTCCCCAGGTGCGAGACCCGTGCCCCGAGCCTGGCCAGCTCTGCATTAGCCACTAGCCCTGCTGTCTAAGGAGAAATTACCCAGTGGCATCACATCAGAAAAGTTAAATTAGTTGCAGGCAGCAGATCTACTAACTTGGTCTCCTGGTTCAGAGATTTTGCAAAAACACTTACTCCCTCTAACAAAAAGAAAGAATTTCCTGCTTATATTTTTTGTACAGATATAAAAGCATATTTAAAGTGGCAGAAGCAGAGTCTGCCACAAGTGAGAAAATAAACTAACTGCAATTTATTCTGAATGCAAACTATGAGATTAACTCATTAACCGTATTAATTCATACTTGGAAAAGTTGAATTCCTGAATGCCTGAGGATGTCATAGTGTAAATCTACTTATCTGTCAGGTCGTATAGATGTGTCCCTAGTATTCCTCCGGGGTAAAGTTCAGGTCATCACACTTGACAATGTCTCAGCATATTAAGGGTGTGATGGTCCAGAGCTCAGTTAAAATGGACCAATGCAAATGTGGCTGATAAGCATAAATAAAGCTTGAAAAAACAGTGCTAGTCCACTTTTAATGCTTATAAAATGACATAAAATTGTGTTGCTGGTATTTTTACTGCTAGATGGATGACAGATACGTGCACACATCTCCAGCAGGTATAATGTGGTCTCAAAAATGGTTCTGATTTGAACGCTGTCTAAATTAAGAGATTTTACGTTTTTTTGTCGGTAACTTCTCAGTACCCTCAGGTCAAATACGTTCACTGAGTCATGGGATTTCCCTGCCTGATGGCGGTGCGAATCCAGCCTGCTCTCTGGAGAAGCAGCCAAGTGCTTGCCCCGGGCTGCCAGGACCAGTCTGTTCTGCAGCACAGGTCACAGCTCCCCAGTACTCCAACCCGTCTCCAGCAGCGCTTGTCCAGTCCCAGTGTTTGACTGGCACGACAAACCCACGCCTACGTCCCACAGAAGTCAATGCAATTTTATCACATGGCCCCGGTAGCAAAAGCAACAAGTTGTTGGGTCCTTCCCTTCGCACCAGCCCGTGGTGCAGCCCATGGGCCTCCCGCTCCTGGGCTGGCACCCACACGGCCCGTGACAGTGGGGAGGTGGCCACTGTGGTTTGCTGAACCGTTTTCCAAGGGTACCAATAACCTAACGGTCTTCTGTTTCGCATCTCTCTATGCAGGTTGTTTACATCCAACACTTTTGATGTTATTAGTGATGATGCTTTCATGGGCCTTCCTCACCTAGAATATTTGTGAGTGGACAAACGTCTATTTCCTGGCATTACTGAGTGGAGTGGGTGGGCTTCCAAGTTCCAGGCATTGCTTTGACCAGAATGACTTTACGACCCCTTACAGGTTCATAGAGAACAACAGCATTAAATCAATTTCAAGGAATACTTTCAGAGGACTGAAATCTTTAATTCACCTGTAAGTAAAGCGGTTGAATATGTTGCTTGGCATGTTTAATGTCATAACGGAGCCACTGTGTTGTTTATCTTTGCATTTTGATGTATGGCTGTTGGCATTTGTTTAGGCGGTATTACTAGCAGTTTAATGGGAATGTTAACCTTTGTGTTTCCACCAAAGATTTCCCAACTAGGGTATGTGTGGGAGGCCGGGACCCAGCCAGGTTCCAGCAGGGGATGTCTGGCGGTGGTCCCCGCCTGTCTCGGGGCACTGGGGATCAGTACTGCAGCCACTACCCGTATCCAGCACAATTGGACCAAATCAGATTTAAAAATTCCCACTGACAGCAATTTTAGGTAGAAGAGTTGCAACCAGATGCATTTACTATGACTTAACTGTAATATCAGCCTTTAGGCTTGAGCTGGGGGGTTCCCACCCCTGCGCCCCGTCCCGTCCTCCAGGCCAGCCAGAGGCTGCCACACAGGGACACCGGGGGCTGCTCAGCATCCCTGGGGGTGCTGCCCTCCCGGACCCACGGCCAGACCCTCGACGTGCTGCAGCCCCCTCACTGAGCTAGACAAGGGGGGGATGTAGCCCAGAGCACCCATAAAAAATATACAAACCATAAAAAATACAGAAGCCCTGTAAGAGAAGGAGGGTAAAGCATCGGGAGCATGCCTGATATGGGGTTATACCCAGCCCTCAGCATCTGCATTCTGGAGCATTTATCTGGGGGGGTGTGTCATGTCAGGGGAGTGGGTTCTGACCTCCTGGCCTTAGCACAAAAACCTCCAAGAGCGTTTGGAAACAGGGTCATTTAACTTCTTCTTTCATACGTTTTGACAGAGGAGAGAAAGAAAAGGTTCCATTTTAAATAGTTAATGCATAAGTACAGCAGTTGAATTGCAGTTCACCACATCCTCCACCACATAGTAAATGTACCATAAAACACTTACTCTTCCCTTTTTGGTCAGAAGAGACAAGACTCGGGGCTGGCTGACACCCAGCCTGCTGTGACCGCTCCTGTGTGTAGGCACTGAGAGAATGGCTCCAGGGCTGGGGAAGAGAGAAAAGAGGGAGAAAAGGTAATAAACAGGCTGTGCAGATCCCATTAAAATCCCCATTAGAGGTATAGGCATAATGACAGTATTGTTAAAAAAGGCAGATAATTGGATAAGGCTGGTAACTGGGACCCTGTCTTCAAAATACTTATGCACATGAATAGCTTTATATTCACAAATGGGTCCAGTACATTATTTATCATATTCGTTTACTTATTTAGTAGCCGTCGCTGCCAGGGAGCAAACTGCTCTTCTGTCAGAGAGGAAGGCGCAGTTCCTCCTCCGCAGAGCACGCAGCCCCAGGGCAGCACCCGTCTGCCCGTCCCGCTGGTTCCGGGGGCGCTTCAGCACCTCCACCGCTGCAGGGAAGACTCCTGCAGGAGCGAGAGCTGCATCCCAGCAGCCGGGCGGTTTGCATGTTTGGGGGCTGTAGATCTGTGCATGGTGCCGCTGTTGCCCATGGGCTGCTATTCCTAAGGATAATGAGGAATTTGCAGGCAATAACTGCAAAAAGCAGGTCCATTAACCACAGAAAGTGCCCGGTTTGATCTGCTCCCAGAACCGCTCCCCACCCCTGGGGAAAACGCGCAGAGAGGTGAGGAACCATCCCTGGGCACCCTGGGGCATCGCTCATTCCAGAAACAGGAGCCTACTTGTGTACGTCACGTCTGTTAAAAAGAAGCCTAGTAAATAAGCATACAAACGAGCTCCATGAAGTCAGAGGAGAAGATGAACTTTGTTCTATTTATTCTGCTGGCTTCCTTCTCACCAGGTAACTGTGGCGATGCAGGGAGCCACCCAACCACACGCATTGTTTTAATGCAGTTACCTTTCATAATCTCAGTGTGTCCTTTTGTAAAAGGGAGCCACCTTGTATTTTTCAGTACACAACGCAATTCGTGTTGTGCTTGGAGCAGATTTAAGAGAAGGAAAATTAAAGAAAAATAAAATTTTTTGCTAATTTACTATTTTAGGAAAATAATCTCTATTCACAACATCTAATTTTGATTGTGTTTCTTTCAGAACTGCAACCATAAGTTTAACTGCATGCTTGATTCACCCTTTACTCTCTATTATAAACCAAATACCACATACAGCACCGCCTGGGCCAGCCAGCGTTTTCTAATATATAAGTCTGCTTTTAACAGTGGAATAGAAAACGTGTAATTTTCACCCCAAAATGGGCAAATGCATCACCCCGGTGTAAGTTCCTGTGCCAGCCCTGTTCCCTGGGCAGCGGTGAGCCCTGGTGCTCCCCAGCACATGGTCCCGTCCAGCCCGCTCTGACCCAGGCCGTAGGGAAGGTTTCGGGTGCCCAGCCTGGCCCCCCCGCCAGCGGGTCTGCTCAGCCCCCCCAGACCTGGCTCTTACAGAGTGGCTCTGGAGTGGAAAATAAAGCAAAAGCGAGGCATGTGATACCCCAAAGAGGTCACCATCAAAGGTGCTTGGTGAGGTCAGAAGGGACTATGGGCATCATCCCATATTTACTATTCCTGATAAGGCAAACATGGAATTTTAAGGAAGCAGTAGACATGGTGCCTCTGGGCCGCTTCTTGAATTCAAGCATATGCCTAAGTGGAGTTGCTTGGCTAGAGAAACTGGAGATAATAACTCTTTATGTTTACAAGCAAAACCAGAAGGGCTTCTAAGTCTTATGAGCTGCAGGTTCTAACTGGGGTCCTAAACTAGAAAGATTTCTTTCCATTTTCATGCATTCTTCTCAGAAGTAGTAAATAATGCTGTTAACCCAAACAGGCATAAGCTGTACCCTACAGCATTATTCTTTTCCTGCCCTGCCCTCAGTGACATCTCGGGGACCCTGGAGCGTTGGTGTCCTCACCCGGAGGTGTCTGACGGAGATGTGACATGTGGCTGGTGTGGGGCTGGCTGGCATGGCTTCTCGCTCTTCCCAGCTGCAATACCAATACAGCTGAATTGAAACGAGATCTCACAACACTTAAAATTGGGAATTAACTGCAGGTTCTTGCTGGTCTCACACACACACAATTCCAGGAAAGGCATTCACACTGATCAGCGATTTCTTGTCCATTACTGCCTATTTCCAAAAACCATGAGCTCACCCCAAGTCCAACAAATGAAGCTTAGATTTTGCTTCCAGAAGAGGTACAGGAAAGTGGGGAAACGGCAGTAATATGCACACCACGTACTGGTATCTCGTAAGGAAAGCATCAGTGATGCCATCATGACTAATTGTTTTAAAATAATGGTGTTGGCGAGCCCCCAGTGGTGATTGCCCTGGTTTTTGCCTGCCGAGGGAAGCTCTGGAGATGCTGCAGAGCCAGGAAGCAGGACGAGACATGGCATTTCAGTGGGAGAGAGAGTCACAAAGTACATGAGCTGTTCTTAAAAGCAGCCTTGCCCAGCTAAGTGCTGGAGAACGCCAGGGGTCTTTACTTTAAGGAAAAAAGCCCACACAGTATTATTACACCTTGCCAAAATGTGTGATTTCATGAACTAGCGCTGATGCTGAAGTGTCTTCTTTTCCAGGAGTCTCGCAAATAATAATCTCCAGTCGCTTCCAAAAGACATATTCAAAGGCTTGGATTCTTTAACAAATGTGTAAGAAAGCAATTAATTAATCTATTAATTATATGAAAAATATAAAGAGGGGATTTTAGAGGACATTGTGAGTGACCATTCAAACCAAGAGCCAGTAATGGGATCTTTTTACTGAGCAGAGACTACCCAATATGGGTAGGCTGGGGTTTTGTCTGCTGGTGTTGGTAATTGGCTTTAGTTTGGGATATCCCACCAGTTATGAAGATAAGTAATATTGGTAGTAGCTGTTTGAGAGAGCTGCATGTTCATTAAGAGTTAGTGACTAAGAAGAAAGGGATGCATGAGAGAGTGTGGCATGAGGGGAGGGTGGAAGGTATTTAATGGAGTGACGTTTCTGTGTGTAAGTAATTTGTGGGAAGACGATCTTTGATCACAAAAGCATGGCTCTGAGTACGTGCCCTATCCCATACTAAAGCTAACTGCAACCAAAAACATTAACCCTAGTTTAAATAGATAATTTAAATACCAGTAAAAGTACAAAATAGAGATATGCAGGTAAATCCTGCAGCTGCTTCACTGAAATGTGTCCTGTTGACAACACAAGTTCTCCCTCGCCTGACCTGGGCTACCGAGCGCAGGACGTGGCTTGCCCGCTGGCTGTGAGGAGGAGGTGGGCTGCAGCCTGCCCTGGCAGGGCCCGTCCTGGCCAGGTGGTGACACAGCCGGGTCCTGGCGCCCGCCCGTCCCTCTGCCGGCGGCCGAAATCCGACCGAAGGCGGCGGTGAAAGGCCCTTCGCTGGTGTCTCCTAAAGCCCAAAATGAGTGCGCCTAACAGAGGCACCACGTCCTGGCTGGGTGACCACCGGGTCGCGTTAATCCCAGTCTGGGTCACGAGAATGCTCTTACGGAGAAAGTCTAATCCCAAAGGAACAACCCCCCAAAATGTGGGGCCGGCAGGGTGGTGGGCTTTTGGGTACCTGTAAACTTGGGTAATCAGCAAAAATTTCCTACTGATGTCAAGCTGATTTCCTTAACAGAATTAAATCCGTGTGGGTTCTGGTGTGTAGACTGAAGGATGGGTCAGGACCAATTAAGCCAGGAAGTCATTAATTGAGAATAAGCCAGAGGGTACATATTTAACAAAGGCCCAGTCTGTTGTTGTCCCACGAGAAGGAGACATCTACTGAATCCTCCTTGTCAGTGCGTGATTTGTTGTTGTAGGGATCTCAGAGGCAACGCCTTCAACTGTGACTGCAAACTGAAGTGGCTGGTGGAGTGGCTGGGCAGCACCAACGCCACCGTAGAAGACATTTACTGTGAAAGCCCACCAGAGTACAAGATGCGCAAAATCAACAGCCTCTCCCCAAAAGAGTTCGATTGCATTATCACAGGTAACATGCTTCCAATTACTTAATCTTGCTAAATGAAAGCCACAAAGCTACACGTTTTTTTTTTATTCTAGGGTCCATTTTTGCAGGAGGCCTGCGTGTAGGATGGAGCTTCCACTAAAATCCGTAGGAATTCTGGGCAGGTGTAAGGCTGACAAGCGAATCACTTGGGGTCCTGTATTGCAGCTTCTGCTAAGACTTTAATATGCTGTGTAAAGATTTGGAGAACTGGAACATAAACCGGCCCCTCTCTTAATTGAAAAGCAAGTTGAAGTGCTCCTTTATCAACAGGAAAACTGGACTAGTGGGGAAATACTGCAATTTGTAATAAATTGGTAACTGCTAAGCATATGCTTTTCAGTCCACTATGGAAAGCATCTCTGTAATTATCACGTTGTGTGCACTTTTGCAGAGTTTGAAGTTTATCAGTCCCTGCCGTACCAGTCTCTGTCAGTAGATACCTTCTCATACATGAACGATGAACATGTGGTTATTGCTCAGCCTTTTACTGGAAAATGCATCTTTCTGGAATGGGACCATGTAGAAGTGATGTTCAGGAACTACGACAACATTACAGGTACTAACACCGCTCCACAAGTCATGTTGCAACAGCCCACCCAAAAGTGGTGCTAACCCTCTCTTTTGCTTTTGTTTTTCCAGGAACTTCAACTGTTGTGTGTAAGCCTATAGTTATTGAGAGTCAGCTGTATGTCATTGTCGCGCAGCTCTTTGGAGGCTCCCATATATACAAAAGAGATATTTTTGCTAATAAGTTCATAAAAATTCAAGATATTGAAATCCTTAAAATCCGAAAACCCAATGACATTGAAACGTTCAGGATTGCTGAAGACTGGTATTTTGTTGTTGCAGACAGTTCAAAAGCTGGTTTCACCACGGTTTACAAATGGAATGGGAACGGATTCTATTCCCATCAGTCTCTGCACGCCTGGTACAGAGACACTGATGTGGAGTATCTTGAAATATCTGGCAAACCACATTTAATTCTGTCAAGTAGTTCCCAAAGACCTGTCATATATCAATGGAACAAAGGATCGAATGAATTTGTTAAGCGTTTTGATATCCAAGATATGGAAGATGCATACGCAGTGAAACATTTCAAGGTGAAAGAGGACGTATACATTTGCTTAACAAGATTTATTGGGGACTCTAAAGTAATGAAATGGGGTGGTTCGGCATTTCTGGATTTACAAAGGATGCCA
Organism: Gallinago jamesoni; assembly: GCA_025769975.1. Classification (NCBI taxonomy): domain Eukaryota; kingdom Metazoa; phylum Chordata; class Aves; order Charadriiformes; family Scolopacidae; genus Gallinago; species Gallinago jamesoni. The sequence continues at coordinate 21,379,955 of JAOQGH010000002.1, read as the reverse complement.
TCCCGAGGGTCAATGGTATTCCAGCCGCTTCAGATCAGTAATTACCAATATGCCATTCTTGGAAGTGATTATTCTTTCACTCAAGTCTATTATTGGGATGCTGAAAAGGCAAAATTTGTGAAGTTTCAAGAATTAAACGTGCAGGCACCAAGATCTTTCATACATGTCTCCATCGATAAACGAGATTTTCTCTTTGCTTCAAGTTTTAAGGGAACTACACTGATTTATAAACATGTCATAGTTGACTTAAGCGCATGACACTCCTAATTCCGAGATTACATCAGACTTTCTACCATAAGTGGACAAAATGAACTAAATGCATGACGACTCTCGTATCTTACTTCCAAATGAATGCCTTTAAAAGTTGAGATTGCTAGAACAAAGTATTACTAGTATCTTCATCTTTAATTGTCAAGTCTAGTGGTGTTGGAAGTTGCATTTTTTAACAAAAAGAAATTAAATTAACAGTTCTTTGCATCCACAGTATGTAAATATGTGTGCAACTGCATCTGTTGCTATAAAGAATATTAAGATGTACTTTTCCATTTATTTATTCACCTGTTTGAAACAACTGCCAAATAAAATGTTTACATTTTGTGTCTTTAACATTCCAAATATTATTTGCAGGTGATACTTTTATTTGTGTATGTATTATGCACATATAAAACAAACCCAAGGCAGCATATTGCCCAATGCGGTGGCATACAAAGCGCACAATACTGAAGAGCAGGTTGCTTTTACATATAACCAGAAGTTTGTGATAAAAATACAGCCTTGAATCTTGATCCTATAATAAATCCTTGCATTTATGTGAAGCTTTGCTGATTTCAGCAGGGCTCCACCCAGTAAAAAGGTTTGTGTCACACAGATCAGGTTGTAGGATGTTCAATTATATAGATCCAGTTGTAGGATGGGGGCTTTGTACTTGAAGTTCCTGATTTTTTAAAAAATTAGAAAGAAATCAACAGAGTAAAAGCTGCTGTAAAGGTCTGTCTCTGTCCACCTCACGCTGAAGCAACACAACCCAAATCCCTCGTATGCCAGTGGGGCTGTCACTGCTGAGAGCCTGGCATGGCTTCTCTAGCCGAACTCTCACACATCACTCGCACCACTTCTGTGTGTCCCTGACGAGTCTTGCCGCTGTAACCACAGTTATTTAATCTTCGATGAATTCATTAATTACTTGAAGGAGCGTAGTGAATGTGAAGTCGTTCTATTCCACTGTCCGGCGTGAAGCTCAGAAACAGACACCTCTGAAACTGCGGGAACGCTGAACGCAGCAGGACGGAGTCGGTTGGCGCGGCGTATGCACCTGCGGGGAAGCTGCCTGCATCCGTGAAATTATGCCAGGTCTGAATCTGGCATGGAAATCTGCTACAAACTCAGAGTTAATAGTCTTTTGTTTACATACAACTACTGCATCCCTTGTGAGAAACCAACGCTGCTGCTGAAGAGCATTTGCACTTGAAATCATCAAACGTTGTGCTTCAGCGCCATCTTTAAAATACACAGAGGAATACTGCGTGTGTTTGTACACGTTTCTAACATTTCTCACGTGCTCAGGTGCTGGTGGGCAAATCAGACGTACAACACGTGCCTGTCAGCTCATCACACAGACCGCTTCTGAGCCGGGCTGCCCCCCGCACTGACAGAGACCCCAGAAAGGCAGAGCAGTCCCAGCCTCAGTCACTTCTCCTTGGCTTATGCTGCTGCTGTTGGTACAGCAGAAGAGTAACATTAAGGAAAAAAGACATATAATGTGTATTTTAAGAAGCTGCTCCTAAACAGCATGCGGTTTTTTACATTAAATGCTATGTGAAAAGAAAAAAAAATCCCACACAAACAGTGCGCTCTAATAAGTTCATTTTTCTGATGCCTTGTTATCCACAGCTGCTTGAGCTCTGGCCAGTATTTAGCTTAATAATTACCTGTTCTATAAATACTTACAGTGTGATTAGAAGGATTTTAAACTATGTTTCACAGCTGAAACCTTCAATTTTTTTCTGAACAATTACATTTTCAAAAATCATCTTGATAAGTCATCACTCCCTTGACAAGTTTCCTTTATAAACCTTTAGCTTTCGTATCAGCGTGATGTCAAACCCCAAAGGAACCCAAATCCCTCTGTGATTACTCCTCAGTGTTGGCTGCACGACTGCGACTGCCAGCGCGGTTTGTCCATCTCCCCAGTCCACCGTGCACGGCAGAGGAGTAACCCGGAGGGTCACGAACCCATCTCCAATCTGCCAGCAAATCGGGAAGGGGGTTCTACTTCAGTTTCTCTGTTGTTTGGGTCTTTTACCTTCGGTCCTATTGAATTATGTACACCCGGTCTCTCCTGTTACACTTGCCTGCTCGCACTCGCTGTGATTTGATAATCACATAAATAAGGGCTGTGTATCCTTCTCATTATGGACACATTCTGCACATCAGGATGAGTTTAAGTGGAGCTGGGAAACCTTGCTAATTGCTACCAGCACTTATCCCCATCACTGCACCCCACCGGATTGCCTGGCAGTTGTACCTTGAGAAGGTGATGGTCCCCAGAACAGTATTTCAGAGCCAGCCAGCTACCTGCCCCGTGCTATGACTGTGTTCCTGAGGGAATTTATTCTGGAATAATACAACAGACTGATGGGAATTCCCCACTACTCCCGGGTTTAATGGAGGAGTTTAAAAGCCTGCAAAGGGTGTGAATCACCAGAATTTTCCATTCCCAACACCTGTAATAGCACTGTAGTACGGCGCAGGGTGGGAAGGGATTCATCTGCTGGGTAAGTACACAACTGTGTTCTCAGTTTGGTTGCTCCCTCAGGAAATTTTACCTGGAGTTGAGCACTGATGATCTGGGAGGTTCTTAATGCCCGTGTCACTTCTGGAAGGTTAACTGACACTA
>JAOQGH010000002.1:21294589-21376959 GCA_025769975.1 Gallinago jamesoni | reverse complement strand
TTTTACCTGGAGTTGAGCACTGATGATCTGGGAGGTTCTTAATGCCCGTGTCACTTCTGGAAGGTTAACTGACACTACGGAATGCTGACTCTAAGGCTGTTCTCTTCTGAAACCCCCTTTCTCTAGCCAATTCACGTCAGTTGGAGTTTCACAGGGGGGCTACAGGCAGTTTCTTATTGTGCAAGTGTAGCGTTTCCTTGCACCACATAAGGAACTGGGGTATTTTTAGAACAGAACTCATTAACATAGATGAACATAAAGGCTCATTAGGTGACTCCCTTTGCTGTTTCTCCCTAGTTTCAGAGATAGGGCATTTTAACAGTGTAAGGCCATACTCCATCCTGGTTCTCTGCCCAGTTTCCCTTCTGGAATCAGTGGAAGTCCCAGACAAAAACTGAAATAGGACCTTTTATCATATACACATTGACACTTTTTCTAAATGTTGTTTAAAAAAATCCATTTCTGTCAGCAAAATCTATGGTTACTTGTGGCTGACTGGTTGTCTTCTGTGGTTGTAATGGATTTTCTGAACTCCCAAATCGTTTTGTTTATGACTGGCAGGGTATGTAAAGTACTAAAAGTATCAGAGAAGACAATACTGAAGGCTATTAATGGATCCTGCTGATCCTTGATGCTGCTTAGTCATGGTAATGTCTGAGACAGAAAAACTGTTAATGGAATTGTATTGTGTTCCTAACACTACTTCATTATCTTCTTAATGGAGCACATACATAAAAGAATGTACACTTATCTATCCTGGAAGGGATATATAAAATACATTCTGAATACCTGTGATTACACCATGTGTAGCTTTCTTTTCTTTGTCTGTTGTAACGTCTAGGACTTGCAGGTTTTTGTTTCTACTTGTTTTCTATTGAAAAAATATTCCAAAATGTACTCTTCCTCCTAAGAAGAAAATTCAGTAAGGAAGATCCTCGTTCTGTAAGGTAAAAACCAAACAGAAACAGGGACAAATCGTATTATTGGTTTGGAGTTGTATTTTAATTATAACTTCTTTTAATTATCTTATTTTTATTTTTAAAACCTTATTTGAAAGGGTGATAATGGCCATTCAAAGTACGCTTGAGAATGGAAAAACGATTATTAGCACAGTTAATAATATGTGATATGCTTTGATATGTTCTAGTGGGAAGGTAATTGTCCAGCAGCTGTATTTATGTATATGAGCATTACAACATATTGTGCTAGCACTCAATGGAAAATAAAGAATATTTAAAGCACAGAAGTAACAAACAGTCCTCTGGCTGTTGATGGACGCTGCTGGTAATGGAACCAAGAGAAAGCAGAGGAGTCAGTGTAGGGACAGGACATAAACTCACAGCAAGTCTCCAGAATCCAGGATTCTTCCTTTCCAAGGAAATAGTTTCCTTACCACGAAACCCCTAACGTGTTCCTACTCCACAGCGACCCTTGAAAATCCAGATCTTACAAAATATGGTAAGAGGCTTTACAAACTGAGCGTGGCAGCAAAGCTGTGATTTAGAAGCCCATTGATCAGCAGGGCTGAACATGGTTTTGTGGTCAGGAACTGACCCGTAACTGTTGAGGGCTTGGGGTGCCTGATTCCTCGAGACGGAGCTGGGGTCCACTGCGGACTGACTGCAAATGGCAACTTCTCCCCACTGCTGGGGGACTCTGGATTCTAATGGCTGGTGCTACAGCCACGTCTCTGTTTAGAGTCCTCTTGAACAAAGTGCCCAGAGGCCAACCCAACCCTACGCCTGTTCAGGAATTTTCCCGACATGAATTGCAGCTACAAAGCCCTACAGTGTGCTCTACAGAAGTGGGGTTGTATTGGGGTTTGAGACTTTGAGTTTCTTCAATTAGTTATGCTAGTGTAATACTTCTGTCTTCAGATTTGTTACAGTAGAAAACACTTTGCCCCCAAATGTGCATATTTACATTCATATAATTGTTTATTTATTCTCCAAATAAACTGAAGTGGATGATGGCAATAATTAAGCTCCTGTTCCCAATCTCCCGTTCATAAATCAATTTTTGAATTCTCAAAAGCTGTTTTTAACTCGGCCTTACTTTCTGCTTCCTACTGAATTACTTCAATTGAGAAAGGACTTTCTGACCCATTCTCACTTCCTGTTGAAGGCCTGGATGGCGACAGCAGCATGTTAGCGAGTTGTCAACCTGCCCAGATGGTGAATATCCAAGAATGCTGAAAGAGCTTCAGAATAAACAGGCTGATCTGCTAAGAATACACTGTCCTTCATTAAAAACCACTTATGTGCAAAAGAACTGGAAGTAACAAATATTGTGTCTGTTTTTATAAAAAGTTCATGGGATAATCAGCAGAGTTTCAGACCCTTAAGATCCACATTTATAGCTGGTCTAATGTCTGGAATGATAACAGAAAATGGAAGTGTAAAATTTCAGGAGAAAGGAGGTAACTGAACTAGCGGGACGGGCTGCCTGGTGCAGCTCAGGGTCCAGAAACGCAGAATATTATACATAGGAAAGAAATCCTCACAAGGTTTAAAATTAGCAGTAAAGAACAGCAACTTGACATTGTTGTGAACAACTCGGCAAGACCCTGATATCAATGTACAGCGACAGGAGAAAGCAAATAATGTTACAGGATGTGCAGGATATAGGGAGAATTCACTACAGGGCACAGCTCCTGCTTTCTGTGAGACACTGCATGCAGTGCTCATGCAGCCAGCTCAAAAATCATAAAGCAAAATACTTCCCCTCCAAAATTAAACTGTGACATTCATTGCAATGGTGAGCTGTTGAGAACAAGAACATGGCATTCAGAAAGCTGCCAAACTACAGTAAATTGTGTTTTTCTTTTTTTTTTAGTACTGAAAATAATTTCTAATTGTGAGGGAAGCGGAGGTTCTTTGCGCGTCTGGCTGCAGCCCCTGTGGAGCAGAGGGCAGCCAAGAGCCCGTGACGCCTGTGCTCGGTGTGGCACGTCCCTTTCTCAGTCACACACCGCTCAGAAATCACCTCAGCTCTGATGCCGAGAGTCACAAACTAAAATATGTAAGATGTACATAGGAATTAGAAGCGTTCAGAAGCGTTTACAACACTGGGAGTACGAACACTGAAAAACTCTGGAAGATACTGGCAACATATATTTGGAGGATGTCAAAAATTAGAAAATCTTGGCAAACTCTTTGCAAGTGCTTGAAAATGTAATTGCACAACTTTGGCTGGTTTCAGCTGTGTAAGTCCTGACAGACACAGCCTCCCTTGGGAAGAACAGAACTCAGCTTTTTTATAAGGTTATTATTAAGAGCTGAATTTAGAGCTGTAGAAAATATTATTTGCAAAGTACCTTATGATTAAGCAGGTAATAGCATTGTCCTGTGAGGGAGTAATTTCTAAAATACAAGAACAGATCACCAATTTTGGAAAAACAAACAAATAAATAAATAAATAAACAACCCCAAATTTCACAATTTGTGAATAACTGTGCAATGTGAAAACCCCGTCCCGCTCCCTTTTGCCCTCCATATAGAGGAGCGTAATGATACTCCCCCTTCAGGAAACCCCCCAGTGAATATGCCGCTGCAGAGTGCAAAACAAAGGAAGAAGAAGGACAAAGCTGGAACAGAAACAATAGTTTGTGGTCAGGAAATCTGGTTGGTTCTGGAAAGTTTAATTGCACCTGTGAACATCTAAATTTTCTGATATATAGAACATCACTGAAACAAGAACATCCTTTTAGTGTTTACACTGATAGGCATAAACTGTGTGGATTATAAACTGCAAACACCAGTACAAATCCACTGCTTTTAAATAATCCATATGCGCTGGCATTACTCCCATCTTAAACCTTGTCTCTAACTTTCCTTAGTATTATTTCAGATAACAATAACTCCCTCAAACTAAACTCACTTCAAGGCTGACCAAGAAAAATACCGGGTACAGCAGCTGCTGGGGAAGCTCTGCCTTTCTACAGGGGGTTCTGGAGTCCATCAAACTGCAACAGCAGCTCCATAATCACACTGAATTGGCCTGAATCAAATAGGAAATGAAATGTTTGTTCCAGAATTACAACTCATTTCAGGATTTCTGTAAAGTTATTTTGAGAGCAGTGACACTATCAAAGGATCTAAGAATGAGAAAAAAAAAAAAAGCAGCTGATGTCAACGGCTTCACAGCAAATCTTACCATTGGGGTGGTTCTGACTGTTGTTTAAAAGTATGCACAGAAGTAACTAGGTAAAATTGGAAAACAATCAGCTAAGTCCATGCCATGAGCTGTAGAGTGTACCTGGGACGACTGTCACAAATAAACTGTGCTACAGTGGTATCGCCGCATACAACCAGAGGAGATGGCACAGTTGGGTTTCCCTCACAGCCCCCCTCATGCCCACCCTTGGAGGAAGGGACCAAGCTCCACGTGCGCCTCAAGAGCGACATTTTCCCTGAACACAGCCTCAGACCGGTGGCACACTCCTCCCGGAGACGGGGGCAGCTCGGCAGGGTCTCCAGGACGGCAGCTCCGGCGCGTGGGAGCATTCCCGGTTCTGCTGGCGTTTCAGAGGGAGTGCTGGGCTCCTGCGAGCCATCCGGCCCCGGGTGCCCTGCCCTGGCCTGTGCCAGGAACAGATTGCAGGGGTCAGCGCAGCCGGCAGAAGCTCGGTCAGCCCATTCCTGCGGGCAGGATCGGCGCTGGCTGAGGTTACAGGGACACAAAAATAACCGCTCCCAGTCGGTTCATGTGCTCCGACGCCCTGCCTGCTCGGCCAGAAGCGACACTTACAGAAAAAAAAAAAAAGTATGGGAAATACAGCAAGATTATTTCCCAGGATACCCCATCAGTCTCCGGCAAGGAAGGAAAAGGAGCTGTGCTTCCTGCCTGAAGAAAGTACTCCTGTGGGCAGCAAAATGCCCAGAACCGGTACATTCTGCCTGCCTGGCAGCAGGGGGTTCGGTAATAAGGAACGCTGTTCTGCATTGCAGCTCCTGCAGGTAATGACAGAGCACGGACTGCACTTCAAAAATAAGGGAAACAAGAAAGAGCCCACCTGTATCCGTGGCTCTGACAAAGGGAAAGGGTTTTAAAACCCCGTGTTTAAGGTTTTCCTCCCATGCCAACAGCAGTCGGGGCTGTATTTGAGGTCACTCCCCTCTGGCCGTAGCAGCAGAGGCAGACCGAGAGGAGCAGGCGCTGCACCAGCGTGTCAGAACAAGACAGGAGGTGCACACGCTGAACCATGTTAGCGTGTTATATATATCAGATGTTTACATACATACAGAACATAAACATGTTATATAAATACCACTCATACATCTCTCTATGCACGGTAGAGAGCCAATACACTAATAGCGATCCATCACCTGTGACAAGGGTATGTACGTCCTATGTAATTTTTGTCCTGGGGAAAAGTAGACGCCAAGGAAGAATAATCTCCTTCAAGGAAGACATATAAATGAATGCTTAATAATTCATAGGAGACGCGAGCAGGGAGGTGTCCCTGTCCTGCCCTGCGGAGCAGCCCCAGGCAGGGAGCTCACAGAATAGGAAACGTGCTGCCCGAGTACCAAGAAACGCGGCTGATTGAGGCAGTTTCCTCCTTCCATGGAGATAAACTGTATATTCAGTCATTTCTACTGCTGCAAAAAAAAACCCCAGTTAAGGTGACTGAGAAAACATAATTGAATGAATCCTCTTAACAGTCACAAATGCCATTATGGAACAGAGGAGAACAAGTGTGAGCCATTTCCATTTCCCTGCACTCTCCTTAGAGGCTCTGACGCTCTCGCACTCAGGCTGTACCTCTACCATTGGATTTGTGTGCTGTGCTGCCTGCCCGCAGAGAAACCTCTGGAAATCACCACCCACTTTAACGTTATGCAATTCTTCTACTGCTCTTCTCTCTCGTGGCAGCACTGACTGCCATGGAGGAGGAAGAAAACACTGCCCCTTGCCTACTTCTGATTGCCCAAGTAAATTAGAAACAGTGTGTATTTCATGGGTACATGATTTCTGTTCAAGCTCCTTGCAGAAGGGTAACTGATACCTGCTGCCTACTCCTGCTTTCTGTATCTGTAGTTCAAAGAATATCTGCCCTTCCCTCTTCCAAGACCTTTGGCTTTGGTAGCTGCTGTGAACAAGCCCATTCAGTAATCTCTGCTGTGTGCAAGTGGCAATTTGCTCTCAATAACAGGACAAGTTCCGAGGTGGTTTCCAATCAATCCTGCAAGGAAGAGGTGGAAAAAAACCAAGTAAAGTTATCAAAATTGCCAAACACAATTTTTTGAAAGATCCAGAAATTGGGATGAATTTGGGAAATAATTTAAAATTTACATTTTTTTTCGGTATTCCTTGTTATTTTTCTCTTCTTTTTGTGCGCTGTGCATTTCTGTATGCACTGGATGATCTTACTCTTTATGAGTAAAGAGTCATTCAAAGGAAACAGAGCTTTAGTTAGTTTTATAGCTGATCTCATATTGTTCTGTGTTCCTAGCAATAGTCCTGACGCATGGGATCAGAAAGTACAGTAAGGGAAAGGGTACATGCCAAGGCTGCAAGCTCTTCACTGCCTAAGTGGCCCCAATAAACAAATGAAAAGAGCATTATGAGAGTTATAGTGTCACAGTGAATCCATGTTCCTCCGGTATATATATAAAAAATTGTATGCACTTTCCTGGAAAATTTTTCCATACAGCAAGGACTCGGATACCCTCAGCCGACCAAATGAAACAGTATGCCTGAATAAACCACCACCCACGCTTCTTTTGCCAGAGAGTTTTCCAAATGCAGGCTTTCACGTTGGTAAATATGCCAAGTGCATATTCAAATTACAGATTCTTCTAAAGAATTAGGAATAATAGCCTTGACGACGTATGTTTTATCAAGCACTAGTCTGAAACATGTACGAATTCTGGTTGTTATCTTGAGACTTGCTTGCTTAGCAAGCAGCACAGTTATGCCATCTGAGGACGGCAGCAATGCTGCGTGACCTTAACGTGACCAAAATCAACGTTAATACTGGATTGAAACCACATGAACACATATAGAAGCAAAAGTTGACTATTGTCCTGCTTATCCATTATTTTTCAATTCTGCAGACGTAACTTTCAGAACTTCCATAGAAGTTCTGAAAACCACAGAAATTCTTTGCTACAGATACTCCTTGCTTCTACCCAAATGTATTTGTCTCAATACTTTCAGCCTCCTGAACAGCAACTGCCAGTAGTGCAATGTGGAAAATGCAGTTAAGAGGACCCCCGGGATCTCTGCATTACTTGCAGGATTCCCTGTTACTCCAGCGTTCCAGCCCATCTCCTGTTGTTACAGCACCAGTCAGTTCAGCAGCAGCTCAGGAGGGAGAGGACTGAGATACTCCCAACGCACTCTGACACGAGATTAAACGTTTGTAGAACAATTGTGTATGTACACGTGGAAGCATTTTGTGGTGATGGCAAAACACAGTATCATTCACGGTCCACCCTGACAGGGCAGCTGACAAACACGAGTCTCTCCTAGCACACAAGATGGACATAAAAACCACTAAGACATGGAAATTCACTTTGAACTTTTGATGGAGTGGCAGCAGCTCATGTGGACCACACCTCCACTGGGCTGCGAGACTACAGTCTAGTCATTTTAAACTTTTTTTTTTTTTTTTTTTTTGCTGTGAGGGTGACTGGACACTGGAGCACGTTGCCCAGGGAACACAGTCCGAACTCTGGCTGCCCCTGCTTTAAGCCGGGGAGGTTGGACCAGACAAGCCTTCAAGGCTCCAGATGTGCCCACCAGCCTCAGCTGCTCTCTGGCCCCCAAACAACCCTGGGTTTGAATGACTGACCAGGACAATGGAACTCCATGGTGCTGCAATAACTGTCTGGTTTATGGTGCCCCGTGCAGAGGTAAATGGTTATTGCAATGCTCTTAAGCCTTGGACCCATTTCAGAAGCTGACAAAGTAATTCTTATCTATTTTTTTCTTAAACCTTTTCAGAAGGAAAGGAACAAATGCAAGTTTATCATTTATTGTGTTACTTCCTTTGCACTAGTCTATATTAGTTTTAATGAATTTATTGCTAGACAAATCCCAAATTAAGATCTTAAAAGCAGTTTTACAGAATTAGCATTTCTATAGAATAAAAGCCATCAGTACAGATTGCTGTTTTGATTTTAATCTTTGACCCTTTTTATAGCTTGGGCAGTACCTCCCTGCGCTGGCACAGCTATGCTGAGATCGATCTGGGGTAATCATCACCCCACATGTGTAGCCCAAGAATCCAGCCTGCATATTTTTCACCTGCAGAGGCCTTAGTGCTGTCCTTTCGTGAAGCAAGGAAGGGCTAATTACGTTCCAGGGTTCTCCGGCTTTATATTACTTAATTCTCACTAAGCTTCCAAGAGGCAGCAATGCTTCAAAAAGCTTATTAAAATATTTCAGTGGCAGATAAAAGGAATGATGTGGTAGTGGATAAAGTTATTAGAATCTCACAGAAAACTCCCATGGTTCTCCATAAGACTCAGATAATTGCTTTGTCATTTGTATCTGTTTCTGTCAAGAGTTTCTGAAAAGCTCCTCTGAGGAGCCGGAGAAAGCAGGGAGATGGAGACCGAACACCAGAGGGTCCCTCAGCAGGCACACAGACCAGGGACTCGTTACAGAACTTTTCCAAGTACGTGCCAGGTCTGTATCTCAACCTATGATGAGGCACTGGCTTCTTCCTGCATTTATGATGACAAAAACTGCCTGCCTAAATTCTGGATGAGGATGAGACTGTTCCTCCTTGCAAAAAGAAAACCCAAGAAAACCCTCTGTGTGGAGAGTGGTCACCTGGCAGGAGAAGCTGGCTCCCTCTCTGCACTGATGGTATTATAGAAACCAGGTAAATGCCATTTCAGCTGGTGCTGCAGTTTAATTTTCAATGGTCAAATTGCTCAAGTTTGCTAAAGCTTTTTCTTATGGACTTTGCACTCGGGGGAGATAAAGAAGGTCCTTACTGCTCTACTGCTGGCTGGAAGCTGGCAATGGGCTGGAGAAAGGAACAGCTAATTCTGAGCACAGTGTTACACAGACAAGGCTAAATTGGTACTTGCAAGGGCTGCATAAAACATGGACCTGTCACATTTATGCAGCTACTTAATTTTCCAATCTAGGGCAGCATGACTGCAAAGCCCATTTGCCCACTGGTGAGTCTGGGCAGCCGCGACTGCTCTGTCGTTCCGTGTTCTCCTTGCCCCAAGAAGAGGGTTGTGCTTCACCAGCAGGACTTGGAAGCTCTCTGGAAGCCAAGACAGGCTCCTGGCAGTGCCACCAGGAGCACACACAACGCTTTATGTATCTTGGCAGAAACAAACACTGCCCCGAGATGTTCCCTTTCAAAGCCAGGCATGGGGGGGCACCAAGGGGGTTGTTGCAGAGTCACTTTGGAACTCCCTACAGCACCGTATTCGGCACTGGGGCACTTAAAAATTTTACTTTAGGTTTCATAGTGGCAGTATTATAAAATCAGTACATAATCTGCATGTTTTAGTGGTGGGTTTTGTCAGTGCTGGGTTGATGGTTGGACTGGATGATCCGAAAGGTCCCTCCCACCCTAGGTGATTCTATGATTCCATGATTTTTAAAAAAGTATACAAGCAAATATCCAGAAATCATAAAAACTCACTGAATTTTGGTGTGTGTCGGTACTATAGATGGAGTGTTTTGGCTGATTTTCTTTACCGAGGACTCAAGCTGCTCCTACAGAGGTAACTCACCGAGTGATGGCCAAGAGGGCATTTCTGCAAGCCAGTGTCACGCTGGCTGGCCAGGGGACGTGCTGGGTCTCCCCCGTGCCATTGTTCCCCCAGGTGGCTGGCGAGGGGCAGAATCTCCTGCCCTGTCTTCCACCAAAACTCCCCTGGGAAGGACGGCGTTCACTCCATGTCAGTGACTCCCACATCAGCCACCTGCAGAAAAAATTAATACTCATTTCAGCACAAACTCTTTAATTGATTTATTTTCTCCTTTTTAACAATTGATATAACACATTGAATTTTTAATTAAGAATAATCTGTGAAATAATTCTGGTCACATGAATCAAGTGCTAGTTCTGAGACAATGGAACACTTATGGCCTCTGGTGAGTTAGCATGGACTAAAAAGTGGGCTAAATCAGAGACCAGGAAAGCTTGAAACAGCTTTTATGAGGTAGCTTCTGGAAAAGCTTGAAATAGTTTGTGTGAAATATTTTGTATTTACCATTAATTCCTCATTTTGCTAAAGCTATAGATCACGTTTCCCCTTGTTAAGAATAAACACTGGTTAACTTACGCAGCTAAAAAAGTACTGTGAGCCTGTCTTCTTTGAGTAGAAATTCCTATTTTAACTATTAAGAACGGCTCAACTTGTTCAACAAAAGGAACGACTTTAGCATTTCAGATTTTTTCTGGTCCTTTTTCTCTGCCCTCTTTGGTGGGTGAGGAAAAGGGGCTGCTCTGTGTTTCTTCCCCTGCCCAAAGCCACCCGTGGCCTTGTTGTTTTAAGGGAAACACACGGCGAGAGGGCAGTTAAATGGGTTTTTTTGACCCTTTTAAGATCCCCCCCGGGCTGCTTACCCCTCATGAAGGGCTGAGGCCCCCAGCGGCCCCGGCTCCATGTTGACCCCGCGGGGGCGGCGGGCGCGGGCTCTTCCCCGCAGAGGCGCTGCTGCCCCCGCCCTGAGGGGACAATTGGCGGCTCCCGGCCCCGCTGAGGGAAAGCCGAGCTGTTCGCACCGGCGGGATCCCAAACCGTAACGCGCAGAACACAGAGAAGCCGTCATAAAAGCTCCGTTATCGCGGCGCTGAGACCGCCTGCGAGGAGGCTGACGAGCCGACGCCGTGAGGTACTCATCCCGGCTATATATTTTTATTCCAGGCGCTCAGACAATGCAACAACGCCCCTAACATAATTTTGTGTCACCCTTTCCCACAGTTTAGTTTTCGCCTCAGAAAGTCGCTCGGCCGCGGCCTGCGCCGCCCCGCGCCACGGCTACCGCTGGCCCGGCGGTGGCCAGCCCCGCTCCGCTCTCCGGCGGGCTGCGAGCTCCCCCTCCCGAGGCGCCCGGGCCTCGCTCCTCCCCGCCGGGCCCCGCCGCGGCCCAGGCCCCTCGCCCGGGCAGGGCTCTCCGCCGCCCGCCCCGCGTCCCTCACAGGGCTGAGGGGGCTCTGGGCGGGAACTGGCGGGAGGGGGGATGGAGGCGCTCGCATCCCTCTGGGCTTTCAGGCAGGTACCTGCCGCGGCAGGGGGCAGTTCCCAGGCGTGGCCCTCGCTCGGGGTGGGGGACAAGCCGTCACCTGGCGTGGCCCCCCCGCCCCCCGGGCAGGGAAGAAGGGCGGGCGGCTCTGGGCGGTGGCACCGCATGCGCAGGAGGCCAGGTGCCGGCCGGCTTGTGAGGAGCCGGTAGTAGGGTGGGCAGCCCGGCGTCCGCATGGTGCCCTGTCAGGGTGGTGAGGCCGCCGCCGCTCCGGCCGCGGGCGGGAAGGAGCCGGAGGTGCCGCTGAGCCGGGAGGACGGTGCCGGTACGGGGCAGCCTTGCTTCTGCCCGGTGCCCGGCATGGAGGCGGCGGGCGCTGAAGAGCGCCGCGTTTGCGGCTGCTGCTCGGGCTCGTCCTGGCCGCGCTGCTGCAAGGCACCCGGTGAGGAGGGAGAGTGTGGCGAGCGGGGCGAAGGGGGGGCCCGCGTCCTCCTGGCTGGGCTACCTGCTCCGGGGGTGACATTGCCGGCGGTGCGGAGGAAGAGGAAGCGGCCCCCGGGACTCACCGGAGGGCGCGGAGCGGGCTCGGGCGGCCGCAGAGGGTGTCCGGCACCGGCTGCCCGCGGGCGGCGGCTGCAGCCCCGCCGCCTCCTAGCCGGCCCCGGTGGCCTCGTACCTGCCGCCCGCCGGCCCCTTTCGCCGCGGCTTTCCCCTCTGCCTGCCGCGGTGCTGGCCCTTGGGCTTGCAGGCCGGGGCCCGGTGCTCCCCGTTTCTCCCCACTGGCGGGCCCCTGGGGCCGCTCCGGCCGCTCGCTCCCGTCCCCGGGTCGGGCTGCTGCTCGGTCGGCTCTACGCGGGGCTGCCAGAGCTCCGATAGCGGTTTTTCCTCGGGAAAAACAGTGCTTCCTGTTGGCGGAGTTTTAAAGTAAAACTTGACAGGTTTGGGTAAATCGAGGTGCCTTCCTGCGGTGTGAGCTTCTGGCCCTGCAGGTACGCTGAGAGGGGCAGGGGGGCTGCTCTACAAGTCCTTAGGCTTGTAGTTATTACTTCCTTGGCAATTTTTCACTTGCTTTACTGTCAGCGTACTCTCTTATTTTATCTTAACCCGTGCTTCGCTTCTTGGTCATCTTGGATTGTGAAAGCCACAAACTTACTGCAAAATACTCCATGTACTTTTGTAAGTTTAACGTGGCTCCCTTTCAAGACATAAATGCTATCTTAGAATAACTTTTTTTAAGTTGCTCTCTGTGCTGCCCATGTAGCTTTTAAACAACTTCACTGAAATATGCTTCTTGTTAAACGTGGACTATAATTGACTTTCCAGCAGAAAATGGATAAAATTGCAATCTTTGTTAGCTATAAGAGGCCAAAATAGAGATAGCATACTTCACCAGCGAAATTCACATTAGTATCATTTCTGAGGCAAAGCTTGGAGGAAAAAAAAAAAAAACATTTGAAAACATTTGAAATCCTGAGAAACTTGTATTTTTTGGTGAATAAATGCTTCTTTTTTTTTTTGGTTGTTAGTCTGTCTAGCAAAATGTTGAGTCAGTGGCTGAACTCTATGAATCATGCCTAGATCTTGTCTGCATGACCATGATTAGTGTCTGTGCAGGCTGCGGTGCTCTTGACAGTGCCCTGTGGCCTGTGAGAGAGATGTTTCCTGCTTTTTGTGGCCTGGAGAATGGGCCACCTGCTTCTGGCTTTCCTGAAGGCCTGGGGAAATCATCTTGGGACCACCTTCCCCATAGCCAGCACTCTCCTGCTACTGTTCTTGAAATGCATGTCAGTGAGAAGTGCCACTTTCTTCACTGTATATGCATTTTGCAAGTATAAAACTGTTTGCAAGAAAGTATGGCATTAAAATGCAAACAGAAAGAATTCAGAGAGAAAATGGTGTGCAATGGGAGGGCTTTGACCAGGACTTGAAACAGGAGTGGAAGTTTGTTTGAAAGCCTTACATGTGGAGATGGCAGGAAATAAATAAACCAAATCTCAGATCTGTAGCCAGAAAAGAGGACTTGGGTGCTACTTGAAACTTTTATGTTCAGACTTACTACTTTTTGCAACTTTTATTGTCAGACTGGTACACTTTTTTTAAAAAGCAGGAGTGCTGGAGTGTTTTGATAGCATTGGGCTGGTGTTTGGAGGCTTAATATTTTATGAGGTGGGAAAGTTATTTTAACCTCACTTCTCCTTTGAACCTATTTTGAAATAAATATTCTTCAGAACTGCAATTCTTGTTTTTGGTGGAAGAACTTGTACCGTTTCATTTTTAAAAGGAAATAAAACACTTTCTTATTGCACTGAGTACATGTTTTGGCAATATGAGATGGTGGTGGTTTAAATTCTAGTATTTCAAGTCCCTATTTGTGATAGGCTGGGTATAGTGGTGAGCTTACAAAAATGAGTTCCTTCTGGGTTGTCTTTGTTCCTTCAAATCCAAAGCTTAGTTCTGGGTGTAAGGTCCTTTCAGCTTACTTTGCTTTGATTTGATTGGTTTTCCATTTCAACACTTCCATTATTTGGCTTGGCTTTGTGCGGTAGCAATCAGACGAGCTGTCGTGCCTGAAATAAAAGTTAGTAGTTGTGTCTGTGATCTGTTTGCCCGTGGCAAGCCTGGGTTTGGATTTCCCGTGTCAGCTATAGGCCAGTCAGATGCCTCTGGCATTAATGTTAGTCGGTGTTGATTTTGTAGTTCTGTTGTGTGACTGTGTGGATTAGGACGTTATGAAATTCATGAAGGTTTTTAAAATCCACTCTGTTTCGTAGTTGGTAGGTGTCCTGGTCCAGTGTTGGCTGCTAGTAGTTTCTGTAGTCTCTTTTATGTAAGTGGCTGTTGCTGAATGAAATTATTTCTTGTGGAAATGGCCATTTCTTTTCAGTGGTGGTGGGGATGGGTTCCCTCAGAAGCAGCCCTTGTGGGGCCAGTTGTGAAGCCTGGTCCCCAGAGCCAAGGCTGGACGTGCTCTGTCAGCCCAGGGGCTTAGCTCTCGGTAGGAGGATGATGGTTTTTATCAGAGTTAGGTTGATGGTTGGACTTCATGATCTTAAAGGTCCCTTCCAACCTAGACAATTCTATGATTCTGTGATGCCGTTTCTCAGCCTCACGTGCTTGTCTCGAGGAGGCTCAAAATAGTTTGGGACAAGTTTTGTTAATTTTAAAAAACCATCCGGACCACACACCCAAACCAAACCAAAACAACCCCTCAGAGCCTTATTCGGTTGCCAAGCAGCTGGCAGCAGTGCCCTGCTGATTGTGTTTTAGAGGATCCATAAGGCTCAGCCCCCCCACTGTGAGATGAGGCTCCCTCTTATCAAAACACTGCCTCTGGGACAGGGAGCTCTCCCTCTTATCTCCAGAGGGTTGTAGGAGAAAAGGTAACTCCCAGTGGCTTATATGGACAGAAGGAAAAGAGAGTGTGAGGTAACGTCCCACTTGCGTTTTCATGGTTCTGCTTTCATGGTATTCACCTCTGGGCTCAGTGGAAGGTGTTCCTCTTGTGCAGCAAAGCAATAACAGAAAAATGCTGGGTTTTGGAGGTAAGGTCAGCAGCACTTCACCCTCTCTGCCTTTTTTTAATAGTCGAGGGTGGAGAAGATTGGAACGAGGAAGAGTATGTTGCTGATGAGAGCCTGAGGCAATGGGGCAGCTTGAATATAAACCATTAGACTTGGGAAACTGCTTCAGGAACAGAATGTCTGATAAATTAGCATAAACTAAGGTCTTTGTGGAACTGTAATAGATATCAGTACTTTAAGCAGGCCTATGATGTTTTAAAATTAGTCACTTAAATTTCTTATGCTTAAAAATGTTTATTTGAAGTAGATATTTGGATTCTTACAGCAAGATTAAAATGTTGTATAAAACTGCTCTAGGCCTAGGCCAAACGTAGGGTGATTTAGCTGCAAAATAAACGTGAGGTACAACAGGAGTGATGTTCCAGACACAGTTTTACCTGTGTTTATGAGAAAGAAGATTAAACAGTTGCTTAGTTAACAAGAACCTTAATTAACTTACTCAATAATCAGAGGATTCCCAGGTGTTAAGTTTGGATGTTTCGGAATCTGACCATGTAGTGAATGCCCCAAACTAGTCTGGTGCCTCCGTGAAGAGCCCAAAAACTCCCGTGGAACTGGGAGAAGTGGAAGGATGGGTTTGTATCCAAAGTGTTAATCTCTTCTTGCCTGTTTGAAGGGGGGTGGGGGGAGGAAAGGGAGGGCTGTGGTGGTCAGTGAAATGTATTTTCAAGGTAGATCTGGTAAATACAGGTGGTATTTGTGATTGTTTCTGCTGCTTCCCCTGTCCTCTGCCACAGCAGCAGCTGTGAGATGTGGAGTCACCCGGCCTGAGAAATCTAATAGATGGTGATTAACTGGAGTTTGTCTGTTGCAGGAACAAAGAAGAAAGCTGCATGTCCAGGACTCGGCCTGTTTTATACCGTACTGTCAGCCTTCCTTTTCTCAGTGGCCTCTTTATTTCTTAAAAAAATAGAAGATGTACATTCGGTGGAAGTGAGTGCGTTTCGATGTGTTTTCCAAATGGCATTCGTTCTTCCTGGTTTAATATACTACAAGTAAGTGTGGCAAATGTTTAAATTTAAAGTTACTTCTTAAAAATAGATCTAGGAGTATCACTCACTTAAATTGGATTGCAGTATTATTTTAATTCAGAGTTCAGTTGCATAACAGCATTGTTTTGGATTACTTGATAGTTTCTTAATATAATTCAGAAAACTGAAAATTTTTGCCTCCCTGAATTTTAGAGATTTCTACAGGGATTGTGTCAAATGTCTTGATCTTCCATGAAGTGGTGTTCTTTAAAAAAAAAAAAGAGAGTAATTTGTAAATATTCTTGGGTTATTTTGCAAGCAAGATATTAATAGCTAGAATGGGTTCTGGACTCTGAATGTGGTTGGGGATAGGAATAAATTGGTTTTTGATCAGTTAAAATGTCATTTTAAATCCCTGATCTAGAACAGTGTGTACAGTTAAATATGGTGGGTTATTGGTCAGGACATAAGCAGGCCAGTGACATTAATGTGACGTTTCTGTTTTTCAGAACAGGGTTTTTGGGACCAAAAGGTAAAAGAATTTTTCTTTTCTTCCGAGGATTCCTTGGCTCTAGCGCAATGATTCTGCTCTACTACGCTTTCCAAGTCATGCCACTGGCCGATGCCACTGTTATAACTTTTAGCAGCCCTGTTTTCACATCCTTGCTGGCGTGGATCTTTCTCAAAGAGAAATACAGTCTCTGGGATCTCCTGTTCACCCTCTTTGCAATCACGGGAGTGGTTCTCATTGCCAGGCCACCCTTTCTCTTTGGGTCCCGCGTTACGGGGATCGAAGGCAGTTACACCAATCACCTGAAAGGAACTATAGCAGCAATTACAAGCACGGTATCTGCAGCTTCCACTATTGTTATTCTAAGGAAGGTGGGGAAATCTGTGCATTACTTCTTGTCAATTTGGTATTATGCAGTCATTGGCTTAATTGGGTGTGTTATAGCATTGTTTGTTATGAACGAATGGCGCTTGCCGTATTGTGGTAAAGACAGGGTTTTCCTAATATTGATAGGCTTGTTAGGGTTGGGGGGTCAGATATTTCTCACCAAAGCATTGCAGATAGAGAAGGCTGGACCTGTGGCCATAATGAAAACAATGGATGTGGTCTTTGCCTTTATTTTACAAATTCTTTTTCTCAATCATCTCCCGACTTGGTGGACTGTGGGTGGTGCCCTTTGTGTAGTCGCCAGTAGTTCTGGAACTGCCATTCGTAAGTGGCGACAAAGCTTGAAAAAAGCAAAGCAAAATGAAATCTAACAGTGCAGACACTAATTCTCTACAGAAACGAGCAATCTTGAAATATATATACAATATTTATTTTTATTTATTTGAAATATCTCATTTACCAAATTGTAGTACCAAGTTGTATCCAATAAAATGATTTTTTTTAAAAAAAGCAAAATCGAAAATGTTTTAACATTTAATGAGGTATTTGGTTTTCTTTCTCATGTTTAGGCATGCAAGTATGAGAGGTGGAAAGATATTTAAAAGTTGCTTGCTTTCTACCAAAAATGGACAATAGTTTTTTGGCTTTTGTTTTCCTAAAATTCCCGATTCTTTCAGACCCTTTCTCTATTCTTCTGAGCTGTGGAAATCAGTCTCCCAGGCTTATTTAATGCTGTTCTGTGCTTGAT
This sequence comes from Gallinago jamesoni, assembly GCA_025769975.1. Taxonomy (NCBI): domain Eukaryota; kingdom Metazoa; phylum Chordata; class Aves; order Charadriiformes; family Scolopacidae; genus Gallinago; species Gallinago jamesoni. The sequence goes on along the minus strand of JAOQGH010000002.1, from coordinate 21,359,589 downwards.
AACCAGAGGGATTGCAGTAGAGAAGTTAGAAGGGAATGAAGAGTTATAATCCTATAAACATCCAACTTTTATAGGACAGAATAAGCTTGCACATGTACAAGCTTTCTAATTTTTTTTGTGTGTTCACAAAACAGTTGCCAAATGGGGAATTATTTTTAATTTGGATTCTAAAAGAACAAAGGCTATTTCATCTTTCCAAGTAATATCAAGAGAAAATTAACATGTGAAAATTATTTATCAGCTTTGCTTTCTTTTAAGAGGAATTTTAAATATTTGCACTTGCTTTACAGACATAATGAAATGCCCTAATCCCTTTTTCTTGATGTGATTTTCCCAGAAAACATGTCTTTAGTTGCTGCGATCTCAGTGACGAGAGAGAACAGTTCAATACCACTCGTAAATCAGCTGTTTCTTGTGGTATGGAATGTTATGCTGTAGCTGCACCTTTTTTTTTATTCTATGCAAAAGATTATATTTTTTAGATATTTAATATAGGTTATTATAAATGCTGCTTATGACTCTTTTGGTTAGATTCTTTTGTGCAGAAGCTCTTTATGAGACCACGTTTAAGTCATCTTGGCCCTCATGAAGTTAGGAGGATTTACAATAAAGCATTTGCCAGTTTCCTGAGAATTTCCCAGAGTGCAGAGTAGTTGGTTTCACAGCAGATGCAAGTGTTGATAGCAACAAACACTAAGCAAAAAAGGGTTGTGTTGTTGATTCTAGTGTCCCTCATGTTTGAGGATGAATATATGTTTAGTGTCAGGGAGGGAGATTTTCCCGAGTGGTGTCTCGTGTGCTTCTGGGGCTTGTCTTCGTAGCGATTAAAGACAATTTTAACTTGGATCTTTATTTAATCCAAAGGCTGTTTTCAGCTATTTACTCACTCCAGTGTTTTTCTAAAGCAGAATGCTGTGTTCTGCAGACTTGATGCATGTGGGTTTTTTTTCCAAAATCACTGGAGGTGGTGGATGTTTTCTTATTTTGTGTACAGATGTCTTGTCACGTGTCTTTTCTTCCGCCAGTGAGTGCTGCAGCCTGGCAGGGCAGGTCCAGGAGGTGAGTCCTGCAGGACTGGGGTGGGTATGGTACATTGGGTGTCCCTGGGTGTGAGGAGCCATCTCCATGCAGGGTCCTGTCCCTAAACCAGCACGCTCCATCATCCACGTATTCACGAGCAGGTTCCCTGAGGTGAGAGCTCCAAGCAGGAATTGGTCCTGTCCCTTCTCTGCTGCTCCTCCAGGCTGGAGTTCAGCTACTGCTGACAGGGTCAGGAGTAGCATGAAACTGCTTTCATGTTCTTCAAAGCCTGATAGAATAGTGAAATCCCAGTTTAGTACCCATTTTGCTTAGTACTCGAAATTGTGAACTGGGATTGTTTGTTCTGCTGTTCAACTGCCACTGCCATTGAGCAACAGTTTTCAGGGGAGGGAGAGAAAATAGGCTGCATTTTTTACTGCTTCACTTCATGTTTAGTATGCATGTGTTTGAATTGACGCTGTAGGGTGGGGTTCAAAGCAGGTTGAGTTGATGCAAACTGGGACTGTCGGCCAGTTCCACTGCCTCCCGTGGCTCCTGCGGTTCCGTGGTGAGCTGGCTCTGGGGCTCCTCCAGCTACAGAGCTTCTTGGTGAGGTGTTGGAGAGGGCAAAACCAGAGTGGCCTGGACCTGAGGACAGTGTGAAAACATTTGGAAGGGGAAAAAAATAAGATAGCAGTTGAAATTACAGCGTATGAATGCTGCTTTGTCAGTATAGAGTACAAATAACATGGAAGCTTATATTGGAAAAATCTTTAGGTCATGTGATTTCAACCAACCTTGTTGAGACTGAGCAGAGAACAGACTCCTGAGGAAAGGATTGTTTTCTTGCCTGTAACGCATAAGCAAGTGTAGAAGATAAGCTGACCAGAAATCAACAACCTGATACAGCGATTGGTAACTTCTCTGGAGTTCTTGCAGAAACCCTTTGGATATATTTCCACACCTGTGGCGCCAAAACCCACAGATGATTGTTTTCTTTCCTTGTCCAAACCTATAGAGTTTCCCCATCGCTCCATCTCCTTATTTCCTTTTGCTGTTCCTAAACCTTTCTTAAGTTGCTAAAGTAATAATCTAAGCAAGATCCTATGTAGGAGAACAATGTATTTCTTGGAACATTGTTGTGATTTTGATCTATCTTTTGGAGAATTGTTTAACTGCTGTGAGAATGAAGGGCTTGACTAGGGCTTCTCTAGAAGCATGGCAAGCCAGCTTATATAGATAGCATTTCTAGATGTATTTGGGAATGGAAGACATTTAAGCTTTTAGTTTTTTCAACAACCTCAATTTTACATTTTTCTTCCTCTTAAATGTAGTTTAAACCCCAAAGTTTTAGTTGGAAGCCTTGAAGAGAATGAAATTATACTAAAGTATGGATACCCTAAAATGTTGAGGTTTTTTTTAATTAAAAATATTTCTTACCATTCCTGTTAAAATGGTCAAACTTTTTTTTTTAATCTTCCAGAGTTTAACAGTTCAACAATCTGAAATAAAACTGGCTGAGCCTTGATTCTTTTGGATTCCAATTTTTCCTTTTTTTTTTCTCTTTCTTTTCTGTGCTTGGACAGATTTCTACTTTCAAAATCATTTTTAGCTTTTAAAGTTTTAATACAGCAAGCTTCTCAGGGTCAATTGTTATTTTTCTGAGCTTTGAGCCAGAAATTATTATTAATGTTCATCACCTGTAGTGTCCTGTTGTAGTCCTTACAATATTTTTAAGATAAATGTACTTTTCTAGTAGAAATTCCTCCCTCTGTAATATGATGGGATATTGTTGCATTGCGATTGCTGCGCTATAAAGTTAAGTTTCTCTTGAATTTCAACGTACTAATTCAATGTATGGATTTCAGTGGGTCCCGAACAGAGGAGTAATAATTAATTATTGGTTGTTTTGCACATAAACACAGGGCAGAAAGACCTCGTTGTTGCTGAGGCACCACAGGTGTGTTTCTGGTGTTCTGTACTATGCAAACTCTGTAATATCCGTGGTCTTCAGCGGGACTTTATTGCCTCAAAGCCTTATGTACCCCGCTCCTCTCTAAAGCCCGTGGCTGACAAAGCTACCTACTGTCACTGTGCAGGCGCCCGTTTCTTTCAGGTTTAGTTGGTTGTCAAAGTGTGCTCTGAAAGCTCTCTAAATGCATCTACACTCAGAATTTGACAAGCTTGTGTGTAGACAAGGGCAGTCTATGTGATTAAAGTGGATTTCCTGCATTTGTCTAATACCAGGCACGAACTAACCTCAGCGTAACTAAGCGGAATAACTAGTTCAACGTGTCATTTTTCTTCTGAAACCTGAAACTGGGCTCTTTCCCAATGCCAAAAACTGTTTTAAGACTGCTTATCCTGTAACTGGTAATGACAAGATCACTCTTGATCGTCATTTAGCATAAACACTCCCCCCCCCCTCCAGTATTTTCTCCTCCTTGAGCTTTTGTTGGAGAGCAGTCTGTTGGGAGAAAACTGGTTTGTGGTGAGGCAGCCTGGTGGCAGTGATTCCCTCACTGGCCAGCAGTAGTGAAGCAGGAGGAGTCTGTTTTCCAGCTCTCTGCCCACAGTAACCAGGTTGGCACCAGTCCCAGGAGGGTGGCAGAGCAGGCTCTGTGTTCCTGAGGTGGTAACGGCCCACCCATCCAAAGAGAAGTTGTGGCTTTATGTTCCCGCGGACACAGGGAACTTCAGGGTGGAATGTCCATGGACCTCTATGGGGATAACCCTTCTGTCTATCAGACTGAGTTGGTTCCTATGTTCTGTGAGTTAGTGTTTGACAAAAAGGGGTTAAAAATACCCTCAGCATTAATGAGAAAATTTTTACTATGTCCTATATATTGTTAAAGATATGTTGAATTATATGTTTTGTAGAAGTTGCTGGCTTTGTTATGTAGTAGTATATTTTTATAGACTATTCTTATATATTGAAATGTTAAGAATATTTTCATAACAGATTTATATTCATCATTGCTAATAAAATGAACCTGAAGAATGAATCTCTGGTTTTGCATTGCTTAGTAGAACGTGTTTGAATGTGGTGATTGTAAAAGCTTTATGAAAGAACTGTTAATCAAACAGTCCTTGTTAAATATGAACATATGCCTCGAATTCTGCCTCTGTTAGTGTGCTGTGTCTCTCTTTAAGCCTTGTAACGAGCCGGAGCTGGAAAGAAGCTCCACCAACTTCCAGACAGCAGTTTTGTGGCTGGAGACACCGTCGCATTGACAGGTCAGTGAGGTCACATTCTGCAGTGTCCAAGCGGCAATTTGGTTCTGTTTGTTTTTTTTGTTTTCTTTCTATAGGTCATGATTTGAATTCAAGTCTTGCCCCTTTTGTCACAAGGTGATCCTCTAATTCATCCTAGTGCTTCCCTTTATCTAATGTTTCGTTAATTTAATCAGCTTTTCACCAAAAAGGGAAAAGCAGAAGAAAAAAAATTTCTCATTTGCAAAACCACCACCATTGCTAAATACTAAACAAAGGTTGTAGTAATTTTTTAGTACCCTCTTCTTCATCTTATATGCTTAAAAATTAACTCCTTGTGGGATTTTCTGACACCATCTGTTTCTCAGGCTGTAAAGAGAAAGAAAGGCAAAGTGCTTCTGAGGGAGCTGTCGGTGCCAGGCATAGGGGAACTATGAAAGAATTTCGTGGAGGAACACTGCAACTTTCTCTTGGTGGTTCTGTAGGTTCTTTGGAATGACTATAAATGTATAAGATAAAAATTTAAGCTTTAAGGGAAGGGAAAAAAGAGCTTTTTGGATAGACAACATTAAACCAGTGGCACAGCACGCAGAGATGAGGGCTTGACTCTTGACTTTTCACTCTGTGCTGTGACTGTTCAGTCAGTAGATGGGGCTGTCTGTCTGTCTTTATTCCTTAATGTGTAAGATTAAACAACACACTGTTAAAAACCCAAATCCACAGTTCTTGGCAGTAAAAGTTTCAATCCGGTGCGATGTAGACGATGTAAACACCTCAATCTAAGCAGGATTCCCGATGCTATTGGAGCAGTTAAATCACAGAATCATAGAATGGTTGGGGTTGGAAGGGACCTTAAAGATCATCTAGTTCTAACCCCCTGCCCTGGGCAGGGACACCTCCCACCACACCAGGTTGCTCCAAGCCCCCTCCAACCTGCCCTTGCACCCCTCCAGGGATGGGGCAGCCACAGCTTCTCTGGGCAACCTGGGCCAGGCTCTCACCACCCTCACAGGAAAGAATTTCTTTCTAATACCTAATCTAAATCTCCCCTGACTGTACAGAGTGCTGCTCAGCAGTAATGATGGCTTAAACTCTTCCAGGAGGTTTTAAGCTACATCCCCTTCTCTGAGGAAGGTGTTCCCGAGGGCGAGAAGAGCGTTAGCAGTGCTCTCTGGAATTCTGGAGTCTGCTGCCCCAAAACGCTCCTGGGGAAAGTCAAGGGGGGACCTTGGCTGTACGTCTGTACGTCCAGCCTATGACCTGAGCATCCTTAAAAAAAAAAAAAAAAGAAAAAAGGAGATGAGAAGCACATTCTTGCTATTGAATTATTTGGAGTAACTTGTGATGAGTTAGGATGGATTTAGGCTGATAGTTCTACTTTTGCACAGAAATAGAGCAGATGTGCTGCCTGAGCAGCTGGTCAGCGTGTTTTAACTCCTGTTCCCTGATTTTCTCTTGCTCAACTGAGGGATTTACAAGAGTATTTTCTGTTCTGCTCCGGTTTTTATGTTGGGGCCATGGAGAGACTCCTGTGTGGTTCTTAAGCGGGTCTTTGGTGCAGGCACTGGGGCAGGGGGGCCCTGGAGATCCTCTAGTACCTCCTCCCAAGGACCCTGCTGTATTCCCAGTATTCCCAGTGCCAGGGCTTCCTGGTGATGGTGCTGCTCTCATCACTGCAGTGGGGGGACACAGAAAGGCTGGGGGGGGGAGAGGGGGGGCTGGAAAAGCCTCCTGAAGCTCCTGAGCACAGACTCGCCACGCTGGAGCCTGGCGGAGCTGGGAACGGGTGTTCCAACCTCAATTTAAGGGAGGGAAATACTAGAAAGGCGGGAGGTGAGGCATTTAACTTACAGTGGGCGAGGAAAAAATACTCAACACGTTTTCTGCCAGCAGGTTGGCTGGAGGGTTTTTACTGGTGTTACTGGCACTGGGAGAGGTGTTCTCTTTAATGGGAAGCACTGGATGGTTTGGGGGAAACTAAGCAACGTCAACACAGAGAAAAATCCTTTTAATATTACTTGGAAAGGCTATATGGCAAATCCATTTTATTTCATATAAAGTGCACTATGAATCAGATATTAATGTTTACTTTCTACTTTCCCATTTGTAACATTTCTTAAAACAAATATTCCTTTATATTACCATAAAAACTGTTCGGTCACTACTGACTTGAGATCAGGAAGTGAAGGGAAAAGCTGTGTGCTTTTAAAAAGTAATCCCCATTGGGTCGATTTTCACTCTAGCAGAAACATTTCATGCCAACCAGTGCCTTGTGATAGACGTGTGTGCAATTGCTTCATTAAACATCAGCTGGAAGCAGCGTCGGCAGGGCCTGTGTCCCGCTGTCTGCAGTAACCTCCGAGGGAAGTCCCCGGGAGAACACGGACCCGACGTGCTTTACTCTCCCCGAAGGGCAAAACGTTTTCTTCATTATTAAACATGGAGACAGGAAGAAATGCCACGATTTGAACTCTCCTGTGGGAGGACTACAAACAGCCAGGGGGTGGCCTTCTCTGCCCCAAACCTGCTGTGCTCCTGTGGCCCCTCTCGCTGCTCTGCTTCGCTTGCTGGAGCCCCGGAGCCGTATGTGCCCTGCGCTGCGTTAGCCACCTTTTCTCACAGATAAAGAGCTAATTTAATTTACGATGCTGTCGGCACAGTCAGACTGTTGCGTGTTCAGGGAAGAAAGGAAGGGTGTGAATTATTTTTTTTTTTTAAGCTATGCAAACTATAACATTTATAGATTAACCGTATTTCCTGCATCAGCAGAACTTGTACATTTGAATGTCAGTGCCTTTGTAAACCATCCTGATCCCCCAGCTTTAGCCAGCAGCCTCCTGTCTCTCCTAAGGAAAAGTGTGGGGGAATCTTTGCTCCCGCTGTCGAGGGCTGTCAGGGAGGCAGGACGGTCCCCACCAGCCCGTCCGTGGGACTGGGCAGGGGTTTAGGGCAGGGAAGGAACAGTTTGTTCTCCCCTGACTGTGTAAGAACACCCTGGGCCGAGTGTGCTGGCTCCAGAGTGCAGCCCCTACCCCGGCATTGGCATGGAAAACAATTAGAAAACTAGTGTTAATTTCTTTAGCCTTTTTTGAAACCGGGAAGCCTTGGCTCTGAGGTAATGGGTACTGCTTTGTGTTACCCTGTAGCTCTCTAGATGTCAGGGGTTTGATCAACAAACTTGTCTCCTGGGTTCCTCCAGAGGAAGGTACTTAGCAGTTTGATTCAGCTCTTGGAAATTTTCTAGAGGACTTTGGTCTTTCCCAGTTTTGCAGTGCTCACAGATATTTTGTAGCATGTTTTCCTAATTTGCCTTTTATCTCCTTTCGTGGAATGCTTAGATGTCTATTTGTGATCTTCACTGAGCAATTTTCCTGAGAAGACAGACTTCCTCTCTCATCTGCACGTTTACAAATACTTCCCAGGGAGGCAGGTGGTGGAAAAGTGTTACTGACTTCTCATTTCTCCCATCGAGATGCTCTTGGTGCACTAGGAGCTTGTAGAGAGCAGCACAAAGGGCTATGGTGCACTCTTTGAAATGACAGCCCAGTTCTCTTTCTCTTGAGGTTAGTGAATGTTTTTGGCCCCATAATTTTTATGCAGGTGATACCATGTACCATTATGGACCATTAGCTCTAAAGAGCAGCCACCACCATCAGTCTCTCAGTTGTGCTTCGGGCTGTCACCTGTGGGATGTGGAAGGGAGGCTCTGACATGTGTCCCTCAAGGGGACAGGAGCTCTGGGTGCACGGCGACAGAGACAGAAAGGGAGCAGAGCTCCACGGGGGGGGTCAGGACCATGCACGACCTCCCGGTCCTGCACACAGCAAGGATTAACGGGATTTGGGATGGTCCATCCTGTGTTCTGACCCCTCAGCTTCTGCCATGGGTGGACTCTGGCTGGGAGCCAGCGACACTAAGAGCACACCCACAACTCACAAACTCACAATCGGGGAGACACCAACCTTCAGGATGCCAGAAATTTATATTTTGGACCAATGGCTTATCCAGCTCTTCCCATTCCAGCCCCTTCCCCAGTTTGGGTCTTTACAGCAGTTTTATGTTGGAGTCTGGGCAGCAGCGTTTCTGCACCTCATCTTAGTTTAGGAACTGAGGGTGCTTTTATTTAATTTTATTATTTGCTTTTTTTTCCCCTTTTCCTCCCTTAATTTTATATTTACAACTTTTGTGATCATTTCAGGTGTACTTACATTGGCACGTTATCAGGCTGGGAAGAATTTTTGGCCAGGTTGTTCAGGATTTTCAGTATTAGATGCCTCATAACCACATGTATTTATTTTCTCAACCTTAGTGTACGATTCCAAGTTGTAATTAGTGTCTCAGTGCTAAAATGTACCAATATGTCTATAAAAGACAGCATGTGGATGTTTTGATGAAATGAAATTGGGAGATACTGCTTTTATACAGCTGAAAGCTGCAGAGCAGATGTGGAAGGAATTACTGCAAAGAACCTCAGCTGGTGAATAAAACAGGAGCTGAAGTTTATTTTGTTTTCATTATAAAAGAAAGGATACTGTATGAAGGTTCTGTTGTATTGAAGGTCACATAAAATGGAATTGTCCAGGACTAACTGTATGTGCTGATGGGACACACAATGGAACAAGGGTTTGTTTTTTTTCTTTTTTTTTGCTTTAAATATTCAGTACTAGAACTTTACACATTGGTTGTAAAGTGTGTGATTTTAGAATTTACAGTGAATTTAATAATGCTCCCTTTTGGGGAAGAAGGCTGTGATAGATATGGCAAGCTCATGTCCTTTTCTTGATTTCAAGAGCAAGGCAGCGATTCCCCTTTCCACAGGCTGATGGTCTGGCTTCTGCCATGGAAAGTTCTGGTCACACGGACTCCTTTCTGAATAACCCTCAGGACGCACCACAAGTATCCCACACTCTCACATTTTCAACACCTCATCAGCCAACCTGGCTTTGGAGAAAACAGTAGACTATTATTTATTTACCTTTTATATGGGTCAGTGAAGCACTGAAGCGCCTGCCAGGCTAAACCGTGGGTCCAACATTTCATCCAAGGTGAAATGAAGTATCTTAGCATTAAGAACAGCAAAAATACTGACACACTTGGTAACTACATGTTGTCTAATATTACTGCCTGCTGTGATGGCACCCCAATTTTTCAGCTATTAAAATAAAAAGAAACAAATGTTTAAAATATCTTATGGCTCTAACAGTTCTGGTTGGTCCCCTGAACAGATCCCTGGGCTGGTTCTTGGATTTGGCCAAAAGTGCAGGAACCCAACGGTGAAGGGCTGTTCCAGCGCAGGTGTTGAGGGCAAGAGAGGTGTCAACCAGTTATTCACGTAATAAATGATGTCCCGGCTGCTGGCTGGAGGTGATGGCTGGGCAGGGGCAGGGCGGATGGTCTGCTGGTTTGTGGAGGAAGCGGGACCCCGAGTACAATCACAATTTGCAATTCAAATCGTGAAGGGACAGACAGAAGAACCACCTTTTGTGGAAGCTTCCTTGAAACTGTGAATTGGGGAAACAAGCCTAGAAATAAAACTCCTTTCAATAGGATTAATCAAGGGAATGTGAACAGTTAACGGGATTATACAAAGATAGATACATCTAATGATCTTAAAAAGTCAGGCTTTAGTGGTTGGATGCTCAGGACAGTATTCCATCCTGGTTGGACCATGTAATTTCATTCAAGAAACAAATTTTATCATTATAAATATATTAAAGACTTTACTGTGTGTTTGAGGGACTTTAAATCTGCGGCTGTACAAGGAAGGTAATCAGGCAGCGTTCTCCATGTGTTTTCATTGGGGCTGTATAATCTGATCTGGAATGTCAGTGTTTATTACTCCCCACTTCAATATCACTAATATTGATGTACTGTTCTCCCAAATTCTCATGGATTAACCCGCTAATAGATGTATACTTTCCATCTTCTGTTGTTTAGGGAGAATTAATAGAAAATTATGGTGTAGTAGTCAATATTAGTCAGTTTATTAACTTTATTCAGTTACTAGTACTGATCATTTATTTGGCTTCCATTACCCCTGGACTTTGATATGAAGTAAACAAGAGTTATTCCTCCAGCATTCTGCAGAATTTGTCTTCTAATGCAGTCTCTAGCTTTTAAAAAATTGTCATGAAATAATCGTGGAGCAAAAATAGATACTAAAACTATAGCAAAGTTATACGGTGGGAATAGAGTTGAGGTGTAAAAGGCCGCCTTTAATTTCATGTATATCAGGAGTGACTCCACTAAAACTTGTGTAGCCAAAAAAGCGATAATGAAATTATTAGATATTTATAATTAATTATTCTCATCAGAAATGTTCACCCTTAAAGATATTTGAAAATAACATATGGTGGGTTTTTTTTAAGTTTACTCCAAAACCTCCTGTATCTCTTCCAAAGACTAATTGGAAGGTGACTTTACTAATGATTTGAAGGTTGAGCCATTGATGGCAGTTCCAAAACTCTAAATGAAGTGTTTCAGCTTATTAGTCTTTTCAGACAGTCATTTATCTAGTTTATTTTTTTTTTTTTATTCCTAATTGAAATGTCAGAATGTCTTTGAGCGTGTTCTTTGGGCTTTCAGAGTTGCCTCCGTGACTGTGGGGATTATAACAGTCAGATGGGCAGAACAGGGCTGGTGAGAAACCTGCAGTCCAGAGCTAATAATTTAAAAACAATTTCTGAAATTCAAGTAGTTTGTCTCCCTTGTGTTTATTATTTTTGAATCAGTACAGAAATTGTACCGGGTTTGATTATTTACCTAGAAATCACGATAAAATACTAGTTGTCTTAACTGGAACTGTCTTTCTAAAAACTCTTCTTGTGGGGCAGAATCTCCTTGTTTGAATGAGGATGGTGCTCGAGAGCGAGGAGAGGGGGGCTGCCCCCCCAGAGCCTCCCCGGCTGTCCTTGTGCAGAGAGATAATTGGGCTAATGGAAGGGAGGAATTAATTGCAGATAAGGCTTATGTGTTTCTTCACATGAAAAATTACTGCCCATTAGTAAATCGATGAAAATTTTGCTGTACTGAAACCCGAGTGCAGTTAAGAAAACACTCTCGGTCCTTATTTTCATGTGTTTCTAATTTTCCTTCAGAATTTCTGTTTGCGTGTGCACAAACACCCTTTTCTGTAGCTCTAGCTGAGGGGTGAACTTTGGAGCAAAGCCCAAGGAAAAACCTTTCAGCTGTTTTTTTAAATGAAAAGCATATTTTAAGTGTTTTATGTAATTTGTTAAATAAATTGTTTGAAAATATTGTATAGAATACCATGATTAAAGACAAAATATTCCTTTATATGTTCCTCTGCAGGGTTCAGGCTGAGCACAGGAAAAATCCAGGTATTCCTGACCCTCCCGCTGTGGCCACATTTTCTTCCTGATGCTGGGAAAATGGCCCAAGTAAACTCCCATTGCTTTAGTTTCCCCATCTGTGTGAGGTGAAGAATACTCACCATCTTGCAGGAATGTGCAGAATTTAATGTTTGTGCCTCGCCTTGAAGTTCATCTCTAAATCAGTTTTGTAACCCCAACTCCAAAGTGTGTGGTTGGTAGGAGTCTCTTTGTGGTAAGAGCTAAAAGACACAGCAGTGTTTTCTGAAAGTCCTGTATTTTCTCTCTACGTGTAAACGCTCTGTGGAGAATCCCAGACGAGTGAGACTTCACACCCCAATCTCCACCCTGAGCTCACACGGTCGCTGTACGTTGCTGGTGAGTCCAGCCCACGGTGAGTTTGAGTTGGGCAAGTTGTCTCTATCGTAGGGCAGAGCCGGGGGGACACACTGAGGTACAGCCAGAGAGGAATGACGCTTGTTTGGGGCAGTTCCCTCTGCTGTGTGTGACCAGAGACCTCCAGATCCCAGGAGCCTGGTGGTAGCGGAGGCAAAGGTGTCACCCGGGGAACTGTTCTGGGGAGCAGCTTTGCAGCGTGTCACCGAGGAAGGAGCTGCTTCCCAAGGAAACCTTCCTGCAGCATCTCCCCGGGCCCTGCGCTTCTGCCAGCACAGAAAGATGGTCTGTCTCACCATCAACCTGCAATTGGGCTGCAAATCCATCTTTCCTGGGGTCTGTGTGTAATTTCTGATGTATTCATAAAGAAGGAAATCGCACTGAAACCACTAGTTGGCACCTTATTTTTGTTAGCTATATCTAGGCACGTTATTCCCTTGTATTTAGATTTTTCTCCGTCTACACTGCTTTTCAGGGATGCAATTCTGAACTATCAGTCACACAAACACATTTAGGAGGAGAGCAGCTGTGCTACAGTTTTCAGGGAAGGGAATGTCATCACGAAGGACTTGAGCATCTAGTTATTTTGTGGAGAGCGCCTGTCGTCATCGTACCAGACTTATCTAACAACATGAAAGTTATTGTGTTTTTTGGTATCTTCCATTATCACAATATTTGAAAATCCTGCCATTATTAAATAATCTTCCAGGAAACATGGAAATCTCCAATTTATGCCTGAGGAGCTGGATCTCAGAAAGAGCTCCTTAAGCGCAGGGAGGTGCTGGAGCGTGTTACCCATCCCTGCCCCGCGCCGCTGGCTTGTCCCCGGGGCCACACCGAGCCCTGGGCTTTGGTCCCCTCCAGGGGACGGGGGTTCCTCCAGAGTTTCCATCCTGCAAAATGTCTCACTTTCTCTTCAGGTCAGGACGTCTTCATTGTTGGAGTTTTGCAAGCTGAAAAAAAGAGTGCGAGCACATTGTGAAGGAAAATTGATATATATTTTCCACTGGAATAATGTGATAGTAACTTTCCTGCACTCTTTGAAACAACTGGAAAAGCAGCGCAAAACTGGAAAAAGCTTCCAGGGGAAGGTTTTCCTGCTGCCTGTGTGTTCAGAGGGCAACTCGCTGTCACTGCTGGAGCACTGAAAACCTGTCCCAGGGTTTGTTGTGGGGAGTCCCCGTGCCTCTGACGGCAGCAGCGTGCGGAGTGCTCCGAAGCGTTAGTGACTGACACGCTCGGTACGGGAACGTGTGGAGGTACTGGAGAGTACGTGGGCCAGGCAGAATGGGAGGGGGGAAAGCAAAGATTGACTCCTCAAATTTCACTTTTTGCAAATTATTGTATTATGGCATTTTTTGGGTACTACACGCAGGGAATGAAATCCGGGCCGTGCTGGGGGCAAAGGGATTATTACATTTTCCGTAGGACCTGGATTTTATCCAATATGTCCTGGATTTCAGCACAGAACAATCAATATTATGAGTTAATTAACAATTAATTCAGACTGGCTCTATCTTGTGTCTCCTAAACAAGAAATGATTTTGACATTACACTGCTGAAAGGACTGAGGCACTTCACTGCAGTGGATGTATTTTCTCTCCCTCTTCTAATAACCAGACCCCGTGAGCCTCCCAACGAGGTGCAGCAGACACCGAAGGTAAAGCCAAAGGCAGTAAGTGAATAAATACATGGGACAACAGATCTGACCTAATTCGTAAAAAAAAAACGAAAACAACAAAACAACCCAAAATGTAAACTTTTTGCAAGTAACTAACTTCTGCAGACCTTCGGTGGGTAACTTTATTGACTTTTTTGTTGTATTTGTCGAACTGCTAACGGCCTTCCTGCGCCGTGGTTACTCCCCCGGGGCATCCCCCCCCCCCCCAGCTCCGGCCCCGCGTTCCGCTCCCGCGGGAGGGGCTGCCGGGGGCGCAGGGCCTTTGGGGGTAAATCTGACCTGGAAGCCTTGGGATTCGCTCTGCCCTCGGAAAACAGAACGACAAGTTCCTTACGCTGGAAGGGAGCGAAGTAAATGAACTGTAAGTTTTACAGCCCTGTCCTGGGACACCGTCCCCACACGCCTGACCCATGAGAACCGGTGCCCGCACGCGTGTGATGCGGGGCCAGCGCTCTCCCGGTTAGAAGAAAAGAGAGCGCTTCCCTAGAAACGGGGGTTTACGAGCCTGTTTTTCTCCTCCTTGTGCTGGGCGCGGAGGGACGGCACGCCAAGGTGCCGACTTCACCCAAACCGTATTTCTTCCGCAGCTCCGATGGAAACGGCGCCCCGGCCCCGGAGCGCAGTCCGCGGCCTCGCTCCCCCCGCTCCCGCACCGGGCTGCGGGGAAGGGGAAAGAGAAGCCCCCCTTGTGCCCCGCCGCCGGCCGGGGGGCGACATTCCGATGCGCTGAGGCAGCCCCGGCCCCCGCCCCGGCCGTGGCGCTGGAGCCGCTCCCGCTGCGGAGCCGGCGCCGTTCCCCGGAGGCGGGAGGGAGCTCCGCCGCCGGTCACCGCGGCCGGCCGGGACCCGGGGGGGCGCTCCGCGGCTTCGGGGAGCCCCCCTCCCCTCTCGGCGGCCGCCGCCTGGTCTCTGATAAGCGCTCGCTCGCCAGAGCCCCCGGGGAGCGCGGGGCCGGACGGGGCGGAGCTGCCCGCACCCAGGCAGCCCGGCATGATGCGGGGGCAGCCACCGGCGGGAGCACCCCCCGCCGCCCCGGAGAGGCGGTCCCGGGGGAACCCGCCCCGCGGCTGAATCAGCGGCGGCGCTGCCCCCCCCGCGGCACCTCCCTCCTTCCCTCTCTCCCCTCCCCTCCCCGACGGGGCGGGACGGTCAGCCCCCGCAGCCCCCGCCCCGCTCCCGTCCCGCCGCGGGAGGCGCGCGCTCGCTCCGCCGCCCCGGGCAGCGGCGGCCCCGCAACGCTGGGGAGGCGGGGGCGGCCCCGTCCCGCCGCTGGAGTCGCCGGCCGGCCGGCCCCAGGAGGAGGAGGAGGAGGAGGAAGATGAAGATGCCGGGGGGACGCTGAAAGGTGCGTCCCCTGCTCACCCTCCGCCCGCTTTCACCGGCTCCTGCCCCGGGGGCTGGGGCACGACAGCTTTCGGCCCCGTTCCCAGCCCCGGGCCGGCGGCACCCGCTGCCCGCCCCGGGGAAAGAACCCCCCCCGGTGGAAAAGCGCCTCGAAAGGGGAGCGGACGTGTCTTCCCCCCTCAGTAGGTCCCGGGGAGCCCCCCCCCCCCGGGGGCTGTGGGACCCGTGCGGGGAGGGGGAACCGCATTCCTTCAGCCCCAGGCTCCGCGGGGTGAGGGGGGCGGGTGAGTCTGCAAACACTCAGCGGGCCCTTCCATGGAGTGTTTGCGGGACGGGGACCGAAGTGGCTGGGGGTGATGCCGAGGGGCTCTCTGCCCGCCCTCGGGGGGGTCCTGGTAACGGCAGCCCAAGAGCCGGGTGGGGAAAGGCATAAAACCCAGGTGAGCTCCGAGGGAAGGGTCAGTCCTTCCGTGGGTCAGAGCAAGGCCCTGGCGTGAAGAGCAGCCTCGGGCTTGCTGTCCTGTTTAAATACGTGTAAATATTTCATGTAAACGTTCAGTAAATATTTTATGTCTTTGCACATTTGAGAGGGGATCAGAGAACCTTCCAGCTCTGAAGCAGCCATTTAGCCGTCGGTGGCCGTTCTGTAGTTTAAGAAGCTGTGTGCTTCCAGCTGCAGACAATCATCTGTGACCCCTGGTATCTCGTGGCAGTCAGTGGCAAACACCCGGTGTTTGGGATGGTCACACAAACAAAACGAGAAACACCTGAACAGATCTGGGAGCGATGAGACAAACGAGGTGAAACCAGAGACAGAGGCAGCGTTCGGGGCATTAGGAAATGCTTCAGAGAGAAGTGCCCAAGGCGCAAAGCAGCATGTCCAGCCTGGGTATAAATTTGCAAAGGATTGTTAAAATCCTTCTTTCTTAGTCATGCAAATAGAATTTATTCATGTTCTGCCCCATTGAGGTATTAATCTAGTGTGCTGTAATGAGTTCGTTCCTCTCCTCACCCCCGGGAAGGAGTGAGTGCAGACCAGGCTACAGCTCCTGCCCTCTCAGCTCACAGTAATTTAATGTGATGCACCTTAACCAGTAACGGGGTGGTGTTTGAGCCAGTTCACACCATCCAATACGGAAAAAAACACCCCCAAGGTAAAGCTTGAAGTCCAAGAAACATGAAAGCCCCACTGCAGAATACAGAATTTCTGACAACTGTATTTACTGGAAATCACAGACCAAGTTCATGAAAGAGATGATAAGATAATTTGAGGTTTGGGAGATTTGTAAAAGGAGAAATTCTCTCTATTTAGGTTATCCAAAAGAATGTTGTGAAACAATTAGAGTAAGTGCCCATAGGAGAGGGTGTCTCGTGTACCCAAGGGCTGCTCTGTGTAAGAGGAACAGGGAGAGAGGATGCAGCGACTGGAACCTGTGCTGAAATCCAGCGTGGAAACGTGCCCGTTGGGACCGTCCCTGAAGGGCTGTGGTGGATCCGTAATGGTTGGGAGCAGTTAGCTCAAGTTAGCAGCTCTTCCTTTTTGGAGAAGAGCAGCTGTAACTTAGCAATAGTTCTTGGATTTGAAACAAGAATTAGTTAAAGGAAGACGAGTTATGAAGGAGGCAAAAAGCAATTAATCTATTATATCATTAGAGGTCCCTAATTCACAGGGATTTTTCATTAAACATTTAAACTAAGTGGTTTTTAGCAAACAGCTGAATTTGCCTGCATATTTACAAAAGTATTTCTTTAAGATTTTCTTCTTTTAAGACACTAAAAGACCGCACTTTGGAGCAAGGGTTGTGTTTTGTTTTCTGTGTGTACAGCCCCTGCAGCAAAATAGATACCGGCTCCTGACTGTGAGCCCTAAGCTTTGTAAATGACAAGGATAGTGTTACTAACGTTAATTTGCAGCTTTGTTTTCTATTATATACTTCTGGAAAACACCCGTATCTGGGCCGTGGGAGGGAATCCCGTGGCTGTGGGGTGACAGGGTGTCTCTCGGCTGCAGGCAGTGTGGCCGGTGACGGTTCCGTGGGCGATGGCAATCGCTTGGCTCTGCAGAGAGCGGGTTTTCGGCTCCCTGTGCCCCAAGTACGCAGTCACACTGATGTTGAAATAGTGCTTTCCATCGAGGCTGTGTTGTAGAAGGCTCTTGGCGCGCTATCCTGGAATCCGTGGTGTTCCTTGGGTGAATTCTGTCCCTTCCTTACCTCTCTGCATCGCGTGGAGCAGAGTTGCTGCACGACCCACTCCGTGCTGGATGGGAGCAGCCCCGCTTCCTCTGCATCCTGCTCTGTTTGTCTTGGCAAACCTGCACGTGTGTCTGCCTGGGGGTGGGGTTTCCACAGCCCGGCTTCTGCCGGATATTGCTCATATTTCACGCTTTGATTTTTTTTTTTTTTTTTTTGAGCAAAACGTCCATCTACTGCAAGGGGACTCGTGTAAGAGCTGAGGATAACGTGGTGGCAGTTTTCCTTTGCGTTTCCTGTATTGGGAGATCTCAAACCTTTTTCTTCTGTTTTT
Organism: Gallinago jamesoni; assembly: GCA_025769975.1. Lineage (NCBI taxonomy): Eukaryota > Metazoa > Chordata > Aves > Charadriiformes > Scolopacidae > Gallinago > Gallinago jamesoni. The sequence continues at coordinate 21,342,078 of JAOQGH010000002.1, read as the reverse complement.
GAGGTACAGGATTTTGATCTTACTTGAAACAATGGAGTTAATTGGTAGATACGTCCCTGTGGGATCAAAGCCTGGTCCTCGGTGGTTTCCTATACTCTGCCACGCTGATGTCCCTCTGCAAGACTTAATTAATGTCACTGATTTTAAACTAGGCCATCCACAATGCTCGCTTCTCCGCTGCCCGCTCAGTCATAAATAATGCAGGGGGTTCACACACAAGCTGGACGTGCCGTGGGTTACTGGAGACTGGTAAAACACAAGAATGAGACCCCCAGCAGGGCCCGGGAGTGCGGGGACGTGCGGTGTGTTCCCGGTGCCGTGGCCAGCCTCCACTCGCGGCACAGCGTGGCCCTTTAGATGGTCTGGGCCACGCTCTTTACTCTGCGTCGCTAACAGTAAGCCATAGTTGATAATTTGCTGCCACGTTTTCAGTGGAGCCGCCTCATGACAAGTAATTGAATGTATTCCGAGTATTTTTCAGTCGTTGTACTGTTTCATACGTAATTAAAAAATGACAGCTATTTTCAGTATTCCTTAGGCTACTCGTGAATGTTTTCATTCACAAAAATGAGACGCAAAAAGTGGAAACATTGATTGCAAAGTCAAAGCTACCATCTGAAAACATTTATTTTTGGGGTAATGGTTTTACTGGGTTAGTGTGCACAAGTGCTGCATAACTTGCATCTAATAATAGTGTGTTTTCTTAAACAGATGACTCTCCAGTTGCACTGACCTTGCCGAGTGAGGCAGGACCTTGCTGTCTGCTGTTTCAGACAATGCTCGGAGACCTCTCCTCCCACAGGGTTGTCTGTCCATGCCACAGCCCGCAGCGAGCGCGCTGCCGCAGAGATCTCTGGAATCTGGGGTTTTGTTACACTGCGCCTCCTGTCTGACATTTCCATACGGCATTCCTTCGCTCCACGCACAGAACTTGGTTGCTTGGATGAGGTTAATTTCCCTCTGTAGCAGTGCAAATGTCTTTCAGCGGTATTTGGGGAAACCCAACTTGGTTTCCCTTTGAAATTCAGCAAGATAGAAAGGGGTCATGTCGTAGAGCAGCTACTGCTTTGTGCAGTGATATTAACAGGTGATATTAATAAATAGATACTGTATACAGTTGGAATCTATTTTCACAGGTTTTTCTAGTCCCTTCAATCAAATCCATCTGGGGGCCTTGCCAACAAAGTGATTTTTCTATGAAAACTGTGTTGTCAGCACCAACTGTTCAGTGCATCAACTTCCAAACCCTCATTATTCTTCCCCTTCTATGGTTAGTTTGGCTTAAAAGTAATAAAGGTGGAACCTTCCTTTTTGCCTTAAAAGTCTTAAGCCCTTATTCCCATTTTCCTCTTGTTTTTATAACTAAGTGGTCTGTTTTTAAAGCTGAGATTACGAGTAATTATATAATGGTACAACTAGGGGCTTCTAGAAAAACAGTGCCTTTTCTGAGTGCATGGCTGTAAGAACTAGCGGTACCGTGAAGTCTGCTTAGAAATTAATTCTCCATACTATTTGAACTGTGATTCTACATTTGCAAGCCAGGTTCAGTAGTGGTTTGTAGAAATAAACAGTTCCCTAGACAGCAGGCCATAAAACAGGTCAGCGTTAAAATATGCAGTAAGATCTTTCAAATGGCTGTATAGTATTAGACTGCTTTGCCTGCCTGAATTATCTCTCAAGGTTCAGATCCTCACATCTGGTTGGAGTTCCCTTCCCTGACGGGCCTAGGAGTGGTGGGGATGTGGAGACAGTAAGTGGTTTTCAGGAGGTCTGCAAGTCCACCCCTTCACATGAGGCAAGTTTGTGTCTTCTCTTAAAATTTGCCAATGTCACTCTCCTTTGCCAAAAAAGCTTACCTCCACGTTTGTGTCACCCCTCACTTTGTTCCGTATACGCTTTAATTATATTATGCAAGTTGAGGATGTAAATGTTTATCCTTAACAGTCAGTTGTCCCATTGTCTATGTACATAGAAGTTGTTACTGAGGCTAAAACTTCTGAGGACGTAGGATAATGTACCAGAGTTTTAATGGTACAGCACAGTATTCTCCCCTACAACAGCTTCTGCGCACCCCTGAACTGCATCAAGTTCTTGATGGAAAGCTGCATGGAATTGACTGACGAGTTACCGAAAGCACTGTAAAAATATTTGAGGAAGGTGTGTGCACAGATTTAAAGCAAGGCAAAATTGTTTGGTATGGTGTGTGCACAGATTTAAAGCAAGGCAAAAATCATTTGGCATAACTGCATGGGAGCTGCGATGGCCAATAAAGTATCTAATCTGCACGAGTCACTCTGCTCTGAACTCATGTGCCTTCCTCTGACTTGACATAGTGCTCTAGTTATTTTTCTTTTGCTTTGTAATGCCATTCTCAGTCTTTTATCAGCTTTTCTCTGTTCCCTTGAGCTGTGAGGATGATACTGAGAAAAGCAGAAAGCCCCAAACGAAATCAAATTAAAAAGCCTCTTCACTTGCGGTTTTTGCTTGAATTTCCACTTGCCAACACTCTCCCAAACATTTCAGGTGCATTTGAGTTGATGAAATCAATGGATAATTTAAGAAAAGCCTCTGTCTCCTGGTTTTCCCACCTTTCCCATCTCGCTTACAGTAAAGCTCTGTTCTGTGAGCAACCATATGCATCCCAATAAAGGTTTTAAAGCTTGAATTGAGACAGAGACTGTCTCAGCTCTTGGCCAGCGAATGCAAAGAAAGTTGGCCATGTTCCCCTCCACTTGCCAGAAAAGCATGAAAGCTGGGGCCCATCCTTTGTCAAAGAAAAAGGGAAGCTCTGACCTTTCTCTGTGCAGGTTTATTTGTGTGAATGCAGAGTCCCTGCCCTATTCTTGGGAGGACTCGTCTGTCTCTTGCTAGACGTGGCCCAAAGCCCCCCAGGAAAGACCTCAAATCTGCAGTGAACTTGTCTAGATCAGCCTGAGCTTTGTCCTCCAATTAGCACTTCGACTATACTTTCTTTTTTCTGTAGATACAGTGTTAAATCTCAACAAAAAAATCCCGTCTCATACGGTTTTTAAGCATGTGGCTTGTCTCTGATATTCTTTCTGCTAAATCTGAAGACCTGCTTGCTTCATTTTTTAAAAATAATTGATGTACACAGAAGCGTACAATTAAAAGAGCACAGGTGGTGATGTCATCTGGCATCGTGCTATTTATTGTGTGTGTGGGTGTAGGCACTTCCAGTGCCCGGTCATCTCCCATACAGGACTTTAAAACTTTCAATATTCAGATAATCTAACAATCCATTGAATGATGTGTGGCTATATAAAATAAAGTAAGAATATTAAGTTATGAAGGAAGTTATCAGTAAAGTTCAGGCTTATTTTTAATATGTACTGGTATGGTTTTAAAATATATAATTCATTATTGTAAAATATTTTATTTTAAAGCATTAATAGTCAGGGTCTTGAGTTTAAAAGTAGTATAGTAGTAATACCTCTTGCACATTCTTGTTACCATAACTGTACCTCAGACCATATAGAGGTTGCAGTGCAATTTTTTGTGGTGACTGGATCATGAAAACCAAGGAAGTGTTTCAGGTTTTATGGTTATTATAGGCAACAGCTATGCACCCCTGAATCACGTACAGCTATTACATGGTTACATAAATAACGTGCACCTGACTATTGGCTCTTTCTCTATAGTTATGGCATATGTTCTGTAGCTGGTATAGCTTTTAATTTTTGGAGAGGTCACATGGAAAATAAGAAGTGATGAAATGCATACATTGTGTTTTCAAAAGTGTGGTGAAACGTTATACTACTATTAGCATTATTACTTCCACAGGTGTTTCTGCTTTTATAATAGCATTAGAATGCTTAAATAAAAACAACCAGCATTGATGAACAGTTAATAAAGCCAGAAGACTGTACAGAATCCATGAAGACCTTAGCGTGGGCAGTGCACTGTCTGTTTCTAATTTAACCTGGTCTCAGATTACTCTTGGGACCTGTTCTAAGTTTGTCAAACACTTTGAGAGGTCTACAGTCGATTCTGATTTTGGAGGTGGAGTTTGCTTTTCCTAAACTAAATTTCATTCTATTGATTTTATTTTTCTTAAAGGTAGGTAAAAAGGGAAAGAAGTATTAAATAAATAATTTTTGATAGCTTTGGAAGTCAATAAAAATGTTTTGAGTTTATAGGGGGTCTGAATGTGACAGAGGCAAAATAGCAGATCTAAGGAGGCACTTAAAAGTTTGCAAGATAAGTTCATAATAAAATGAGTGGACTATTGATTTAAAAAAAAAAAAAAAGCCCTAGAAGTTAAGGGGTACCAATTGATTTGGAAAAGACGGAAATGAAAAAGACCTGCAGGAGCAGGAGGTAACTGTTTTGAGGTGTGGCGGTAGCATGCCTGAGAAGACCGGTAAACAATATTTAATTTGAATTCTCAAAGGACAGGTTAGTCTGCTTTCATTTACGTATGCTGGTTTTATATGTTGTTTCTTCATAGGCCACCTACTGTTATCAGTGAACTTTATTCTAGATGTATACGTACAGGTTATTTTCCTCCTCACTTCAGTCCCCTGGTTCTTCCTTGTTGTCTTCCTAACAGCCAGGAGATGGGAGAGCAATGCAGAGAACTCCATGTGCTATGCAAGATATTAGTTGGGAAAATGGGGATTTTCAGACTGGCCTTTGTACCTTGTGTCTGGTAGAGGGGGTGATACCCACACGGGGTTACCATTTAGCGGCACTTCCTCTACGTATCATCAGTGACCTTGATCAGTTGTGGCAGGCACTGATACCCATTGCCTTACTCTCTTGAGATGTGTTTTTGTTTTTACAACTGTTTTGAAACATTACATGGGTTTCAGTTGTGCACAGAGCAGTGCTGCTGGCATCAGCCCATGTTTTATTCGAGACTGTGTAAGTTGCACACCCCATTAGCTTTCATTGCCACTTTGCCTCCCTTTGGCGATCTTTTCTCATGCCAGTTATTACTTCATAACGCGCTCAGCTGCCTGCTAAGGTCATGGCTGAGCCATCAGCCCTGCAGGTGAGCCTCCTGAATCTCCTCTGCAGGTTTTCCCCTCGGCAGGATGAAGTCAGCATTGTCATCCAGCCCGAGAGAAGCCCCATGGCCAGCCCTCAGCCTGCTCCTTCCCTTCATCCAGCCCGAGAGAAGCCCCATGGCCAGCCCTCAGCCTGCTCCTTCCCTTCTCTTCCCTGCCTCAGTGCCAGCCCCGCTGCCTTGGGTTCCATGTTTCAGAGTAACCTCCTCGTTCCTGCTCTTGGCCTTGCTGGTGTCGTACAAAAGTCTGTATCCATTGTGCTGTTGGGCTGTTACTTGGTGATTAAATTTCCTCAATTAAATTTTCACCCTTTGTGGTGAGAGCACGGCCATGGCTGACAGTAAGGCCAGCGCTCTCCCTCATCGGGGGCCGCCATGGCGGTTGTGTGAGGGGGAGCCGTGGCCAGGGGCTCTGCCTGCTCCCATGTCCATCAGAGGACCCTGGTGGAAAAGTGAGGAGCCACAGGGGACAGGGCCTGGGCTCAGCCCGGCACTGGGGGGACAAGCCTGAGCTGAAATGGCTCCTGGGCCCGTTGGTGGGGGTTGCCGGCGGGGCTGGTTATGGCGGTGTTTAAGGACCTGGTGTCCTTGGGGCCCTGACACTCCCTCTGACAGACACCCGTGATGTTCCCATCCTGGGGTAAAATCGTTGTGCTAGTTGCAGTTTGTTGTTATCATGCCCAAGTACGTTACAGAAAACAGAGTAGCTTCATCTTCTTTAACTGTTACAGCAGAAATAACCTTGAGTGTTTCAGCATGCGTTCGCTGGTTCCTTATCTTTTCCAGCCCTTTTGTGCTTGGGTTCTTTGGCATCTTTAGCTGTAGCACTGTTTCCTCTCTGGTGCTTTCCCTTCTCCTTCCCTTCTCCTTCCCTTCTCCTCTGCTCAAGCTTAGGGTATCAGGCATATCTATAAACCTCCTCGCTTCTAGGACCTTTTTGAGCTAAATATAAGGATATTAAGTAGTGTGATTGTAGCAGGGATGCACAATCAAATGGGTGTAAACTAATCTTTCTGCTTGACTGAGAATATGTAGCCTATATATGTAATGCTCATTTTTACATAATACGTTATTATTGAGGCATATGAATATTGGAATGTATGTGTATCTAGTTTAGGGTAAAAAAACCCAACAAGATTCCCTAGTAGCATTTTCAGATCTTAATGAGGCAGTGTTATTTGGATACTAGCAGAGTCTCTGGCACGTATTGCCGGTTATGTCAAAATAAAAAAAGGGTGTTCCAGAGAAGGAAGTGTCCTTTTCCAAATTATGACTGCATTTTTTAGCCTGGTTTCTTACAGAAACAACTTTGCAAAGTCACACTGTGTGTCTGTGTGTTTTTTCTTCCAACTTTTAACTTGGCCTCTAGCAATCGGGTTTATTACAAAAGTGCAGATCTCAAATATGCTAAAGACTCAACAGATTTCATGCAAATGTTACTCAGGTGCAGAAGAGAAGTTCTGTAAATCTGAGAAGAAGTTGCTCAGAGTTCACACAACCATTCCATGATTCTATTAGTGGAGGATCCGTATATGAGAAAGTCCTTAGTAATGCCCCAACTGTAAGAAAAGCTTCTGTTGGAACTGGCAGCTCTTAGACATCATGATTATTCAGAATTCATTACTTCTAGAAGTAATTAAGGTATATAATGCTTGGTTATCCCATGTTCTCTTGCTTTTCAGTGTACCCTTGGCTACTGAATACGTGGACATTAAGTATCCTCTGAAATACTTGTCCATTAATTCTACCAACAACTTCACTGTTTTAAAATTGCATTCCATCTGTTCAGCTGAAAGTACAAGAACCTTTAAGAAATGTAACAAACTTTGAACAAGTGATTGTTTGAGTTAGATAAGTATTGAATTAGCTTTTGCCACACATTCTTATCCCAATTAACTATATTGTGAAGACTGAAGTAGACTAAAAATCTAGGATAAAGTCCTATCTTATCAAGGAAGCAGATTTTCATGGTTAGAATTCCAAATTCTTACTATTCTTGAAGCAAGGAGCCTGAGAATGAGTTGGTTTATGATGACCGCACTTAAGTTGAACTATTTCTGAAGGTTTTATCCCAAAAGAAAGGGTGAAGTCTAAACGCAGAATTATAAGCCACAGGTTCTAAATGGGAATCTCTCAAGTAGCCAGAAAGGCTTAATGGACTTTCATAGAGGCTTTAAAAGATAACTAAGAAAAGCAGATATATCTGCAAATGAAAGATCACCTAAATGTGCCATAATCCTATGTGGAGGCATGCTGTATAGATCTTCAGGTATGTTTCTCTTTTGAATAAGTTAAGTTGTTACAGAAATGCAAGTGGAGCTTAAGGAACATGGAAGTCACTGTGAACATACAGTTTTCTCTGCTTTTGGTTCCACTTACCTTAAAGACATGATGGTATGTTACAAAAGAAAGCTCCTAATTTTCACCCTGGGTATATTTCCATCCTATTTATTTATTGAATAAGGTTGAATTACTAGTACTTACAATGTCAATTACAATGATGCCTACAAGACTTTTAAAATATTAAAACATTTAATTTAAAATGATTACTTAAAATTATTATGTTGGTCATGACCTCTTAGGTTAACATAGTAAATATCTTGCAACATCGTGAAAAAATAATTTGCAGGTTGCATATTTAATTCTGGGAAGAGCCACAGTTGTAGAGATTACTTCATGGCTCGAATGAGTCAGATTGTTTGCTGTGCTTGTGTAGTGCTGTTCTGAGTGTCACTGCTTAATATCTGGCAATGCTGGAACAGGAGCAGTAGTGTAGAAATTGTTTCGTGTATTTTCAGGGTTGCTTGATCGATAGTCTTCTGAAAATGACATCTTTCTCAAGCAGATAACTAATTGCTCTCTAAGCAAAACACCCTGATTTTTTTTTTTCCTCTTGAATTCTCTATTAGGCACGCTAATAATATGCAGATGAAATAACAGATGTTCAAAAGAGAAAGAAAAAATAATAAGAGACTAAATATTATGATTCCTGAATGAACGGTATGAATAGGTCAGGAATGGTAAACAAAGAGAATGTATTTTGAGAAAATGTGAGAGTGGTGCAGTAATTTAATAATGTTAGACTTCAGCATTAGAAGTGTTTTTCTTTGCTTTTCTACAACTAAAGTGTAAATGTGTAGATTGACAAATGACTGAACTCTTGTTCACATACAGATTAGCTTTTCATTTGTATTTGAAACGTACTGGGGTTTCAGACTCACTCTTGTTGCAGTTATGACAGCTGAGCAATAATATATAAGTTATTACTCAAGTCATGGTTTTAATAGGACTACTGTGGCTTAGCATAATGTGAATAAAAGTGTTAGCGTGGGTTTACAGAAGATAAACTGTAGTGATCGATGTGCCTCTAACATACCATCAGGCAGTTTAGTAGTCAGGAATATTTTTATTACAGGTTCTGTTCTCACCGGGGTGGCTATAATTACAGTTGCAGGAATTAGAGCTACAGCTAATGTAGGTCAGTGAGAGAGAAGGAGATGAGAGAAGACTTGGGTGCTCATGCATGAAAAATGCCATGAGGAAGAACGAAGATGATGAGGAACCTGAGATGGACAGGATCCTTGGTGGGCCTGAGTAAAGGAGTTTTGATCTTGTGGCAAGACCGAAGCATCACTGGGCTCAGTTAATTCCCATATTAAATGCTGAGGTAATGAGCAGGACACTTACTTGGGGTTCAGAGAGACAAACCTGTTGCTTGCCCTTGTCTTCTTGTGTTGTGTCCACTGCACGTGTTCTTTCGTAATAGCTGGTTCAGAGATGAAGTGAAGATAGAGTGAAATTAGAAAAAGGTAGTTTGTACAGAAGTTGGAAAGGATTATTGAGGTTCCCGGAGCTTTCACATTGGAAGAGACACCCCCTTTTCCTTAGGCTGGTAATCCTGCAAAGGAGGAGGGCAATGAGGACCTCTAATTGGTAATACCAATCTTTCTGTTTCGTGTTACATTTAAGAAATTGAACTTTCCTTATGGTCTTTGCTTTGTTTTATCTATTGGTTGTAACTTGTGTTGCCTTAACCTCTTAGAATTTTACACTTACTTGTCTGTGTTGCTGTAGATTAATTTTTAGGATGCATTTTAATGACTGGTTAAAGCTGTCTCAGTGTGGGATGCTGCAGATAGATTTCTGCTCTGGGCTTGGGTTCTCCACTGGTGCCCTGCTTTGTGCTTGAGCTGTCCCTGTCCCCTTGTGTGATCGTGTTGTGGCTGACATCAGATAACTCTGCTTGGAGACTGGTCTTTCCTCTTCCCTGGGTTAGTTTTCCTCTGGATTAGTTGATTCCTCTTCCTGCAGGAGTTCCTGTGCAGGAAATACTGAAGATACCTCACTGAAGGTGACAGGGAATGAGGGATCAATCAGCTACTTTGGCTGGAGCCTGCCAGTAGGTTGGTTTCAACCTCAGACCTAATTTTTAATTTTCTTCCTGTTTTGCACAGTGTATGATTCCTTTTCAGACTCTCAGATCTTAAAATAAATCTTGATGTACCAGTCCATTTGTCTTTCAACTGTTTTTTTTTTTTAATGTTTATTTCTTACGGTATTTCCTATTTTTCTTCTGCACAAGCATTATCCTTGTTTTCTATATAGTATCTTTTATTAATTGTCAGTTATTTGGTGTTCCTCTATAGTTTTATCTAATCTTTCCAAGAGATTCTACTTACTGTGTCAGGTTTGTTGAATGCTGTGTTTTGAAGACTTTTGTTTTAAATTCTGCTGCCCTCCCTTTTCCTATGACTGTGAGACTCTGTGCTCCAAAATCTTTTTCACTCATTTGAGACTGTTTTTGCAGTTCTTCAAAAAGTTAAGGAAATTATTCCAGAAGTACTTGTTCCTAGATGGAGAGGGGTAATCCTGCTTTAATGGTTAGAGTCATCATGCACCTCACATAGAAGGAATTGTTCGTCTGAGTGTCGATGATGAAATTTCAGCTTTCAGATAAGGTCACAGCGTGAAATTCAACTAACCATTGAACAGAGAGTTTATTTCAACAGCTTATTGCAGATCAGATCTAGAAAGAAATAAAGAACTGACCCTGACAGTAAGATAAATTCAGTCGTGGGTCTCGGTGCGTCTCCTCACGCAGAAGAGAAATTGCTGTAAAGAAATGAGGAGCTGGTGTCTGGCAGTGGCTTCAGGTTCTGCCTGATGCAGTGATGGACGATGAGGCAATTGAGAGGGTTCACCATCTGGCAGAAATTCCCATAGTTTGAGACATCTAATACTCGGTGGTGTTTAGATAAGTATTCTAGAAATTAGAAAAAAGGCTCTAACTTGACAGGATATATAAATACTGTAGTTCTTCAAGATTTTTTTTTGTTGTTGAAACACAGACACTGGTGGTAAATCTGGGGTTGCACATGATGCTCTATGCCAAATAAAATGTTGTTATAACTTGCTTCCAACTGTTCAAATAGAGTTTGTGCACATCTTGAGTGAGTCTTAAGAGTCTGGCTGTTTCCTCCTCACTGCATGGTTTTCTGGGCAGGAGAAAGGTTTGAGAAACTGATGATGACACGTGGGTGCCCTGTTCTTGTACTGGTATCTTCTGCTTGTATCTGAGAGAGGCACTGTAATGAAAAATTAGTAGTGTACATGATAGAGGGTAAAATAAAGAGGAGTTAATAAATATGGGTTTCTTATTCTCCTCAAGAATTGATCTGGAACAAGCTGTAGCTTATTTACTAAAAATGTCCTTTTTTTTTTTCTTTATTATAAATGGAGAGTTGTACTATACAAAAACTTCCCTTGTGCATCAGTTGTTTCTTCAAGGGTTTGAACTGGGATTATATCGTTTAAACACAGTTGCTGGGGTGAAGTGAGATGATTAATGGTTTTGTGTCCTCTTACCGTGCCAATTTATTTCTGCAGTTTACTGTTTCCCAGGTATCTTTTACTCATTGATTGCTTATGTCTTAGATGCTGTGTAAATATTTAATGATTTGAATTATTTAATATAATTACTTGTTTCTTGGGTGGTTTTTCTTGTGTGCAGAAACGTTTTTTGTTTAGGACAGATAGCCACCATGTATATGTAGGATGGAAGCTGGAGAAGTAGCTATCGGTGTCTCGTCGTGGCCAGGGCAGAAGGGGGGATTGTCAGGCTGCCCCCATTCACCCTTTCACTGGCCTGAGTCACCGTCTGTCCCAGCCCCGTAGCACTTTGCCCATGGAAACCACCAGGATGTGTTCTGTAAAGTCACGTACCCGTCAGTCCCCCTCGTTTCCTGCACCCATAATCTTGGCCCCCACCAAGCGCTCCCCAAGCTGCTGGTGAAGCTGCCCCGGCGCCAGAGGTACTGACCCTCACCGGGTGTCCCTCCAGGTAACCCCCACCGTCACCGGGAGGTCTGTCCCCTGCTCTCCCTCCTGCTGCTGCTTCCCACAGCCCAGGCAGCATCCTCCAGTATTTATCCAGTCCTCTTTCCCTGGACAGCCTGGAGCTGAAAGGCTTTCTGATTTACCAATCCTGCGATGGTTCTGACCCTTCATACACCTTTTCTCAGACTAAGTAATAGTGGAAGTTTTAGCACGCTCCTTTTTCTTTTTTTCTCTGAAGCAAATTCCTGGTGGCTTCAAAAGGAAATTAGCTGGAGTAATGAATTATAGCTTAAACTGATGCTAAATTTATAGAGTTTTATAGTCTTTGATTATGTTGGATGCTTCGCCTAGACTGTTGTAGACTTTAATCCCAGATGGCTGGGGAATAAGGAACTATTAAACATTATTATTAATACTAAGTAGAACCAGCTTGCACAGTGTTAAAAAAAAAAAAAGTAGACAAATTAGTTTTGTGTCACATTTTCAGAGTTGATACATTTCGTGAATGTGTGCTGAAGGGTTGCCAGATTGTTTATTTTCATTATTCATTTGTTGTTGCTGGCTGACCTCTGCAACCAGGATGATTCACTGGCGCTGGATCTAGTTTCTTATATTTTTACTTTCCTTTACTGATAGAAGGACCATGTTGCATTTCTGACATAACTTAAGCCTTGTAAAACGAACCAGGGTAGTTATTAATGGGTTTCATCAGCTAATCTAGCGGCTTTAGCAAATGTCAGCATGTGTTGAGTGCAGTGCGGGCTCTGTGCTCTGCTTCAAGTGCTCTCGTGTGCAGATTTAACTGTGAATCACTGTGTTTTGAGTCGAGTGTGCAACGGGGACAATATCATTTTGAACGATTTCTGTCTTCTTGTTATATGCAAATGCCTGTATATGTCTGTATGAGGATTTCATCTGAGAGTCCTGGCTCTGGCCACCCACGTGCAGACAGGCAAGAAAGGGAAGTCACAGGGAGGGATAATTCTGCAATTTTACAGTAAGTTACAAAATACTGTTTTGTTGGTTGAGCTTGTGGGTTTTACACTTGATAGTGTTTATACCACTGTGTTAACGCACTTTGTAACATGTCTAATGAATTCCAAGAGTTTAAGGAATTTGCTGGGCACAGTGAATTGCAATCTGTTGATGGCAGTGGAAAGCAGGGAGTGAGAAGAGTGTAGTGAGGGACACACGAAACCCTTGTCATCTGTTCAGCAGAGCTGCAGCTTCAGATATTTTTGCAGTTGTCCATAGATCATGGGTTTTACTTGCTATTTGATGAGACTTTTTGTATACTTGTACATGAGGTAACTTTTCTCTTAGTTTGTTTTGTTCGAGGTGTATTTAGGCATGATAGCAAACAAGATCTAAAGTGAAGCTGCTACTGACACATGTGGTCCCTACAAGGCATCCTTAATATTTCCTTTTTGTGGAATACAGTGCTCATGTGGCCACAAGGTGAATCAGTTCTTTTGGATGAAAAGAACAGTTTCCTGACAGATCGGCCAGCTGAGTCGACTTAGCTCTGTGGCCTCATGATCTCGAGATGCAGGGAATGGGGACTGAAGATCAAGAGTGAGGGGAAAATGTGGTTGGACTCGATGATCTCAAAGGTCCCTTCCAACCACTAAGATTCTGTGATTCTGTGAAAAGGGAGTCTGCCAGCTGTGGTGGGAGCTGCCTGCTAGACTGACATAGCTGAAACATCAAATTAGATTTGCAGATTGCAGAAATGTATAAATCGATTTAAGCAGCATTTCCTCCCTTGCCCACGCGGCTCGGTTCCTCCTGTTGCTGTTGTAGCACAGGAGTCAGTACAACCATGTATGAACTGGGTTGGGAAATGATCTGGCTGGGAAGTAACTTGAGCAAAGCATTCTTGAGATGGATGAGTTCCCTGTGGCGTTGCGGTGGTCGTGAGAGGATGGGAACAGCTGGGCATAGACGGGGATCTTCTTAGGCAGACCTTATTCTGGACGGGATGGATTTCAAACGTAGGCCCAGATAGAGTGATGCTGGTAGAGAGAGATGGGCAGGCGTGTGGCCTCTGGAGCTGAGGAGACAAGTGACCGACAAAACCACTGACAGGCAAGATGGGAGATAAAGTTTCTGGAGAAAAGAAAAAGATCTGAGAGAAGCAGTTTGAGGAGGATATGAGTGGACACATAATAGAGAGGTGTGAGGATGGTACTGAAGGAAGGAGGAGTGTGGAGGAGCGGTCCTGGCCTTGGAATGAACTTTGTGGACAGTCTCAGATATAAGCGCACCTCAGATTTTAGCAGCTTTCTGCTTACAGAAGCAAATCAGGAATATGATTACTTTTTTAAAAAGTTTCTCCATAAAGAATGATGTAAAAAAAAAAAAATGAAGTTAATGTGCATGGTCAGTTTTGCTGTCTCAGATTCATTGCGTGATGTTAAAGTTGCATAATGAGGTTGTGTGTTTTGCTTTGCGGAGTGACGTTGTTTTGTAAGAATTTCATTTGGCGACCAGTGCAATAAGCAGTATATTCTTTGCACTGACAATCCATTCCCGTTAATTTTTATTCCTGGCTTAGCAATATTACAGGGCGTACATTTATGAATATATTTTGTTGGTTTGTATTTTCATTGGATTGCCTGGAATTTTTCTGGTGCAGACAGGAAAGATGAATCAGTAGGCTGAGATGTTTTGAAGGATGAGAGAAATCTCTCAAAAATCAGTACTGGAGTCTATTACTGAGCCATCTACATGTTTTATACCTTTTACAGGGTTGATACAGCAAAAAGGAAACTTAAGAGTTTCTCTGTTAAGAGAAACAAGAAAAAACCCAGCTGCTTCTTGTTCTAGCTCCTCCTAGATCTTTGTGCTTTGATGGGCATTATCGTGTGTAGGTTTGGACTCGAGAGCAGTGGCTGGCTGCCAGAAGAAATACGATGGGGACATTCCTAGATGGATTACTTCTTCAAGTGTGCTGTGGCAAAAGGTTAAGGGAGCTGTTGTTACCTGGGGGTTTGAAGAGGAAGGAGGAGCAGGGAAGAAGGGTAGGAAAGGGTAGAATAAGATTATTGCTGAGGTACTTTCCTCTTGTGTGTGTGTTGTTCTGGGGATTGATTTTCTTACGGGAAATAGTTAAAATTGAAGTCAGCGAACTAAAATGACTTTCAGGGTACAATGTAATGATACAGGGACTGTCAGGGAATAGAGCCTGAGAGAATCGCTCGGCTCTTGGTTTCTCCTCATATCTCCTCTACCCTTGTGCCGTGGCAGTGTTTGATCCCTCCCATCGTTCCTGTTTGTTTTATCAACTGCAGCTGGTTTAATTCCTGGGCGCAGCTGAAGGTGGTCCCTCTGCTCATGCAGGTGGTGCTGGGTCAGCCCCTGATGGATCAGGGCAGTGATCAGGTTGCTGTGCCTGGCTGCTGATTTGCCTCTAGCTTTGTGATATGTTTTGCTACTAAAGTTTCAAAGCCGTATTTTTTTTGCTTGTTTCTATTGAATTTAGACTGCTTTATTAAACTTAGGCCTTACTATAACTTTCTGCGTTTTCCGTATCTTTAATATATGTAATACACTTAATGTTTTTAGACATTAAATATGATAAATTGAAATATAAGCATTTCAAAATAGTATATATTTATTTTAATTCACCGTGGTTTATCTGTGTGTGTCTATTTTATTCTCTGTTTTCTTTGTTGAACTATGTAACCTCTTGTTTTCTGATTCCAAGGTGTACTTCTACTGTGCTATTTGCAGGAGAGAACCTGCCAATTAAGGGCAATGTTGAAGGGCATGTTAATTTTTTAGCTTAAGGCATATAAATAAAGAGGTCAGAAAGATTATTGATAATATTTTATGCTTTAATCTACTCTGCCTTCGTGCTTTTTCAGTCATAAACTTCTGGCAAAAATACTGTATTTTCCTCACAATTTCATGATAACACAAAGTTTAATGAAAACAAAACCCATGTAACACCAAAACAGTTGTAGTTGCGATAGAGTTCAGTTCTGAAAATAATTAGTTTTAAAAGACTGCGTAGGTTTAAAAATTATTTTTGTTCTTCAAAATGTTTTAACTTATCCTGGATGCAAGTACAAAACTGATAGAAAAGACATTTCCTTTTTTCTCGTTGTATGTATCCTGTAGGTTCAATTTCAGTGTTACAGCTTCAGTAAAGTTAGTTTTCTGCAGTCACGTAGCTTTCCATAGTGAAAAGAAGATGGCTATTTAAATAGGTGAAACATGACTGTGAGTTCCCCAGATTGTAAAGTAGGACTTCAAGACAGATTTAAATATGTATTGGAATTCTCTAGGTCTCGGGATAATTAACTTCTGTTGGTTTGTATTCCTTCTCTTTACATAAAAAAAATTCTTTCTGTTGTAGTTGTGATGGTGGATTTTGTGCCATGGATTCTGTTCAATTTTTTTTTTTTCCCCTTTCTTTACAGAAACCCAAGTTCTTGGATGCCTTATGGGAAGTTGCATCTTTGACACGTATGATGTGTTTGGTTGTCTTCTACAACCCCAGGCAACAGTGCGTGTGCTACAAATGATAGAGGAATTAATTGTGGGAAGAGACAAGGCGAGTGGCTACGTCACGATAAGGAGCTGGTTTACAAATGTTTGTATTTCGTGCCAGTGATCCAAGGCTGGGGAAGCCTAGTAGCCCCACAGTGGAAAACATTACTTTATTTTAAAGCCCGGTTCAAGAAGAACAAGCAGTCAATGCATATTTTTACGGTATTCCCCGGTTATTTAGCACTGACCCTTTTATTACGCTGAAATCATGGTGTGAGGATTGGTAGACAAGGCCCCCCTGGTCCCCAGCAGAAGAGGGTGTCAGGATGACCTCGGAGGAGATGACGGCGTCTGTGCTGGTCTCAGCGGCGCGGGGTAAAGCGATACCCGCTCCGTCAGCTGCAGATGAAAAGGCTGAACGTGCCTTGGACAGCAGCGTTATAACCAGGCACAGCCCCCCCGGCGGCCCGGGGCAGCGAACCACAGGCGTGCTCTCCTACTCACACGGCCTCGAAGGAGAAAGTCTTCAGGGCTCCGTGCCCAAAACGCTCTCTCTGGCGAAAGAACAACCAACTAACGACAATGGTAATGAAAACTTCTGGGAGAGGAGCAGCTCCATCCCTGAGTCAGTGGAATTTCTTAACATTAACTGTAACATTGTACAGAAAAACTACGGCAGCCAGTTGTACAAACCTTGTGATCCCTTAGCGGGGGCAGAGGCGTGCCTGGAAACTGGAATTCCCATGTCACTGGAAAGAGCCATGCTTGCTGAAATCCAGCTGAAAATGAATGGACCTTCGTTAAGAACCCAGACAGCAGTAAATAAGAATGACAGCAATGATGCTGATAAAGTGGCCCTTTTTCACTTCCACTGTGCTAGCGACAGGAACGTGTCCGAGGCTTTGTGCAGTTTGCACAACGGCTTCATTTTGGGTGGGTGCTTGCAGGCTGTGAGCGCTGGCGACGGTCGCACCACCGCTTCCCCAGCCTGCTCCTGCAGGTTAATGGAGTTGGCAAATCACTGTGAGAATGAAAACGGGCAGCAGTTGTATGAAGATGCTTTACGGGATAAGTATTTCTGTCTGGAAAGAGCCCCACGAAAGGTTAAAGTGGCGTGTGCAGGTCACAGCTTCTGTGGAAATAACTTTACTGGAAGAATGCCCTCAAAACCCTTTCTGAGCCATTTTGAAGACTGTAATGATAACTGTGAAGAAGAGATGGAAGAGGATTTTTTTAGAAACAAAAAGGAACGTTCTACTTTATTAATAAGACGTTTCTGTAAAAATGATAAAGAGGTTAAAAAGTCAGTTTATACTGGAACGAGGGCAATTGTCAGGACTTTACCTTCAGGACACATAGGAACCGCTGCTTGGAATTATGTTGAGCGGAGGAGAAACAACAGTGGCTTGAAGCTTTCTAGGATCACAACAGGACAGCTAACTATAATTCAGCCCTTAATAAAATGGGAATTTCATTCCTTTCTTGAGAACTCTTTATGGTATGAGGTAAGAGTTTCATAGTCTTGTTTTTTTTCCTTTTTTTTTTTGTAAAAGTTTCGATACCCTGATGACATTTTCATTCATTAAAAAAAAGCCTTTGACTAGCAAACACTTAGTAACACTGAAAAGGATATTTCACTTAAGCACGTTAAACCTCGTGTTGAACACTGCTTTTTAGAAGAATGTACTCTTATCCTTTAAAATTCATTTGGATTTAAAATGTATAGCATTTTGGAGTATGGACTTTAATTTGAAGATTTTTTTTCTGTAGTACACACAGAAATTCAGAAATAAATGTAATATACTCACTGAATAATAATTTCAATAGGAAAACTTCTGCCTACAAATGAGCAAAAGCCTAACTGGCACAGTAAAGCCCTCTGTGCAATTGCCATGCACAGAATGTTTGTTCATGGTCAGAAAAAGCTTAAAACCACATGTTTCTAAGTCTTTCTTCTTCAAAATGATGACTACAAATATTTTCCTTCTTATCAGCCTCTATGTTTAACCTCTTTTTGTATAATATGCATCAAGCATTCTGAGCATTATTTTTCTGTTATTCTAGAGGCAAATATTATTTTTGCAATACTATTTCCATGTGTTTATGGCTTATTTGGCATTATATATGGCTTTCATACAAACTTAGAAATTAACTCAGTGGATGTGACAAATATATGGACCTGTTGAACATATACACTGGGTTAAAATAATGTAATGAATTATGGGCATTTGTAGGAAGCTTTCATGCTAATAATCAAAGGAAGAAGGAGAAAGTAGTAAATGAATGTGGTAATTTGTTCTTTCTTTCCCCTTATCTCACCCTTTGAGCATGCATTCTGTTTGGAACAGCTAAGTGAACAGTAGTTCTGTTCTTCAAGAGGAAAAAAAAGTTGGAGAAATTAAGTTTTCATAGCAGTACTGGTGAAACATGGAACAATAGAGACCTTTATGTTTTAAGTAGGAAAATGTGGGTCTCATTTGTGCATATCCCTTACATAAAAATTCTGGTGCTAAGAAAGGAAAGGCACTGAACTGTTGTCTTGCTGAATATTTTTTTTCTTTCCTCTTTCCTTGCATAGGAAGGTGGGACTAAGGCTTTGGCTTGTGTAGAAAATACACAAAATGATATGTATTTTTAATGTAGCAGATGATTGCTGGTGATAGATACATATGCAGATTTAGACTCCTCTACTCTGGATTTAACGTTCGGGTTGTATGAAAAGAGAAGATTTTTAATCTGAACACTTTTTCTGATTTTGCATGCGGCCGTTGCAGCTCTGTACAGTGCAGACGGATGTGTGGCTGCTCTATCTGTTCCTGAGAAGTGCCCTTGTCTGGGTTGGAACAGTGCGAGCCCCTCACACTGGTACATGTGACAGATGTGGCAAAGATTGGCCATGGGAAGAGACAACAGGAGCGAGAGCTTTGGTGTGGGCTTTGCTCAGCCTGGCACAACCTGCCTGCTGCCTGGGCTCAGCTGCATCGTATTAGCAATCTCACTAATTGCAAAAGTCAGAGCTTCTGGAGTCATTGACCCATCTGTGTCTGAGAGGTTCACAGTGCTGAAGGTGTGTCTGCAGTAGTGTGAATATAATATGACAGAAGTAGCCAGGTCTGCCACGACTGAGATACTAAATCTGAGCAGCTCACTAGAGTTCCGCAGGGAGACTCCCTCAAGCCAGGTAAGTGACCTCCAGATCTCCAGATGACAGCTGTGACAACAGGCCTGCAATGCATAACAGCTTAATTCTTCAGTTCAGCTTATTTTGGAGGCGGCAGGGCCATCTTTGCTGTGTCATTACATTCCTGATGTCCGGAGGTTGAGCTGTGATGAGGAAGAGTGTAGCTCTGCTCAGATAGAGGTTTGCATGCTGATACATCTTCCACTCTTCAGAGCTACCGAGGCACTATGGAAATGCCAAATACTAATAAGGCATCAATGAAAAAAGAAAGCTTAATTGCTCCTGCATCTGTTTCCAGATAGCAAATGATTTTATTATAAACCTATCTTGCAGGAGTGTTTCATAATTAATAGATGAAAGACAGTTTGTGGTTCTACGTTATGGATTGCAGACAGATTGGGGGTTTGAGATTTTTTTGTTTTTCCCCTTTGAAATAAAATTCCTTGTCCAGCACACTGAAAGGAATTTGTGGGGAAAAAATGACATAAAGCAAATAATCTGCAAGTGGTTGGGGTTCTCCACTCTAACAATATTTGGTTTTAATCTGTGCATGAGTATTTTGCATGTTACTGATGTTGTCCTGTTTGTAGACATAAAGGTTTCTAGTCATATGCTAAAGTAGGCAGTAGGTTTGGGTGAGCTGGTTTTTGTTCTACCTGGACCCTGTGGTTCTTGTTTCTTTGCATAAGAGTTACGGTCTATTGTTTAAAGAAAAAAGTTTGTGAGCTAAATTGACTATTTGGAAAAAAATCAGGGAGGAAAAAGAGAAGCCAAATAGACATGAAATTATGTTTTCCCTTCAGTAAGTGCTGTAAAAATAAATTGAACTTTGTTAAATGAAGCTCTGTACTTATATTTGCTTTGGGTTGAGTTACTCCAGTTTTAAAGGCTAGCTTTAAAAACAGAAAATTTACCCTCTGTCTGTAGAAGTATTCAGTTTTATTACCATAACGCACGATAGAATTAGAGATAAATCTCTTAATACTTTGTATCATTTTGTAGTTGCCTCATAGCTTTAACAATTTTGGGCCAAATTATGAACAATAAGTTTTAGCTGTGAGCACACTTAGGTATTTAGAGCCAATAGTGTGGGAGTCTTGGCAAGAGCAATACATTATGCCTTCAGTTTTTCCACATTTTCCGACTTTCCTTCTAGTGACTGTTCATTAACTGTAAAGAAGCATGAAGATCTGTTTTAAAAAATCTCCCTGCAGCACATTAAAGAGTTCATTTTAGAGTGTTAGAGTTGGACTCTTTTCTAAATTCTTTCTCAGTTGAAACGAAGTTATCTCCGTTACCTATATGAACTGTTGAAAAGTTTGGGTTGTTTGTTCTGGTATGAGAGAATAAAAACTGTGCCATACAAAGATCACTCTGTTGGTGAGTGAATAATTAAAATCTGAATTATTGAGATTTCATATACTCTTTAAATTATTTTGCTTTCCTACAGTCTTTCAGTATCTTGTAAAAAGAAAGTTTTCTAAAATGAAAAAAGCTTGGGTTGCCAGTAATTGGTATGCATGTGTCTTATTGGCGTGACATTTTGGGGAGGACTTACAGAAAAAATCTCTACTGTAAAACTGTCTTTGCCCTATTTGCCATGGTATCTAAGGCCACTCCCTGCGAGTATGAGGCTGTCGGGGTTCTCTGTGAAACGGGGTTTGCTCTAGTGCGGTTCTCAGCCTCCGGCACCAAGAATTTTGCTTGAAAACACAGACTGGTGGCAGCTTAACAAAAGGAATAACGTAAAACAGCTGTTAGGTCCCATCCAGGTGCACGTGAAGGGGCGTATCGGGGGGAAGGAGGGCTCTGAGGGTGCTCCCACCCCCCCCAGAGCTCACCCATCCCAGCCGTGGGAGCCGGGTGACTCAGGGCAGGGATGTGGGAAACACGGGCGTCCAGCCCTGCCATTCCAAACTACTCTCTTCCTAATAATTTCAATAGAAAATTAGATAATTAGAAGCTATTTCTTACCTGCAAAACAAATGTACTAGACAGTGCTCGTATCATTCTGCAAATTGTGTGAAATTTTAAAAATATTTTGAACTGTAACCAGATATGATAATTTTTGAACTCAGAGCGAGGACTTGCTTTTGAGATGCACTTGCCAATCCCCTTGCTGAGTATGAGAGCAAAAAATATGTTAGAGTTGCTTGTGATCATTCTTACTTATGGATAATGTTCTTGTTTTCCCATTTCTATGAAGTTCAGAAGAGTTTTCGTCTCTGGAATTAAAATACTTATTGTAAAAACTTAAGATTTTCTTAGTGTAGCAAATACTCAAAAGATATATACCTTTAGATAATTTGCTGTCATAGTATGGGAACATACCACTGTAATGAAATGTTTTTCTCTTGCAGTCAGCGCATGCACTTGTTGCAGGACTCTGACTAATCTAATTAGCTTGTGTGAAAACAGAAGATTTTTCTTTATTTTTTTTTTCCTTAGCTTGTCCTGTAACTGTTGACTGCTTCCAACATTTGGACTTTGAATCTGCAGTAAAATAATGTGAGCTTCTTTTTGGATGATTAAAAGTTATTCTTAGGTACTTTTCATGATTATTTTTATTCTCCTGATACTGTAAAAATTGTTTTCAATAAATCACAGCTGATACAGACCTTCATTAGCAAAGTGCGGGCAAAACAAAGGCTGCATTATTAGCTGCTCTAGTTTCCTGTTACAGCAGGCTTAGTTCTTAAGGTGTTTAGGAATTCCCTTCCAGCATTAGTGAATGGGTGAAATTCTGGTCACATTGTAGTCTATTTAACATCTTCTGCTGGGATAACGTTACTTGGAGGGAGAAAAAGAAGTACGTGCAAAACGGAGCTATTGGCTTCATGGGAGCTATCATTTACATCAAACATTTTAATAAAGAGACATAGGCCAAACTTATATTAAGCACTTTTAAATTCAGTTTTGAACTAAAAATATTGTCTACGTAGCACCCCTCGGTTGGGGGAGCTGGTGGGCAGCCCTGCCCCGAGCCCCTTGGCTGAGCTGCGCGAGGGGTGACCTCATCTCTGCGGCGGGCTCCCAGCAGTGGGGTGCTGCTGAGCTCACCCACCTTTGGGGAAGATAAACTTCTCCCAGACACTCTCCATGTGCTGTGCCCGAGGTTCTGTTATCTCAGCAGGCTCGGGAGCCGGTGCTGCCCTGTGGGCTGCAGAGGAGACAGATCCCAAGTTTCCGGGGCGGGGAAGAACCAACTTTTCCCCTCCACTTCCAATTGTTACTATTTGGTAATTTTACAGTTGTATGCATAAGAGCGAAGAAAAAACAAATTTGTGGGTTTTTTGAATGTATGCAGTCAATCAACACTGCCATACTTGCAGCCTGAATAAAGGTCTGAATGCTAATTCTGCGTAGTTTATCTTTCAGCAAAAACATCAGAATGTATCTGAGCCGTGAATGGCTTGAAATGTGATTGTGAGTTGGATCAAGAAAAAGGCTCCTGAGAGAAAACTGTCATCAGTCTTCTCTGGTTTAAATTAGGAATTTATCCTGAGTAACTTTGCAGACTCAGAGCATCATGCTACAAACTTGAGGCCGTTCTGACCCTCTGCATATGTAAGATATTTTACTTTATATAAGCACATTACGGTTGCCATGGGAACCATAACATTGGACTTCCTGGCTGTTGTTCGCAGCCCTGGGATTGCACGAGGTGCCTGGTGTGTGTAAATGTCAATGTATTTATTTTAAAGGGAAAAATATTACTTCATAACATTCGGAATATTTCCCTTTTAAGAAATTAACTTGTATTCTGGCTCACCTGTGTGTCCTTTTGGAACTTGCCTTGCTTCAAAGGCAGCCAGGGAGAACTTTGGGAGTGCAAAATCCTTTGCTGTGCAGAGATTTCATTGTCATCGAGTGAGCTGCTGTCAGCAGAAAGGAGGCTTTGGTCTGCTAACACCATCTCACTCAACACATCCAGGCTGTAGGAAGGATAGGTAGAGGTTATCAACAAGCAGGAAATACAATATGGAAATATAATATAGAATGGGTCATATTTAAAGCACAGCATATTAATTCTCTTATTCTCTGGCAGTTCAGAGTTTTTCTGTTTCTTTCCTTTTTCCTTCCTTTAACCAACAGGTTGGAGGCAGACTTCTATAATAATTTGAATGCTTCCTTTGAGCAACAAAGTTCTGTAGGCTTTCATCTTTAGCAGGCGTTTGTGACCACCACACATTCGGTTTTACTTGCATAGTGCTTCTTTGCCATTGGCCTTTGTAAAGGATGATCAGTTTTGAGTAATTTTTTCTGATTTTGAACACATTTCTCATCACACTTTAGCTTTGACCAGCTGTTTCCTGTTTTTCCTCCTGGTGGTTTAGCTGCTGAGGAGATAAATGCATCAATGATTTGTCAGAATTAAATTACCTTTATAAAATGATGGAAGATTAAAGCAAGTAATTTGGACACCATTACTAGTAAAGTCATGGTGAAATTCAGAAGATGAAGTATTGTTTGCTGTGCCCAGATCTTTCATAGATTCCAAAGCTTTTGCTGCACAGGGAGCTCTCTAGATACAAGAGGATTAATCCAGTATCAGAAACAGCAGGGTGAAGCTTTGTGTGGGGAATTTGGGGGTGTGTGATGGAATTTTTTAAGCGGTTCCAAATTTTTGTGTTCATATGAGACTGTTACGATTTATCTGATCTGCGATCTACATAACGACCTGACCATTACATCATATTTGTCCTGTTCAATCTCACTCCCCCTGCTGTTTGGACTGATTTGGATGGAGGATGTGTTCGTTTTTGTAATCGTACAAGCTCTCTTGGGATTTGAGAGCCGAGTTTGTGTCTGTATTTTCGCAGAGCAAAGCAGGTTCACCAGGGCAGTGGGTCTGTCACCTGTCTGTCAGGACTGGCTTGTGCAGTGTGCTTTGTCCGTGGTGAGGGGACTCCACATCCACACGGCCGTGGATCGGTACCCACCTCCTCGCAGTGTCGCACTTTGAGCCTGAAATGGGCTTTCCAAGAAAGCTGGTAGTTTTGACTGAAGTTAAATCTCCACTTCATCGAACTATCCCAGAGAACAGTACATTTGTAATTGTTTTCCTGTTGTACTCATCAAGAAAAAAAGAGGTATTTGCTAATTAGTATTTATATTAGGCACTAATGACCAGATTCGTCTGATCCTTGTTGAATTTTAATTTCTCCACTCTGCAAAGAAACACAAGGAAAACAACAGCCAAGATGAAAGCAGATTCGCAGGAAATACCCATGTGGTTGTGACTCAGTGGATCCAACAGAACAAAACCCCAAAATACCCCTTTTTCATTAAATAAAAGAAATGGAAATTGATTTAACGGTACTGGGCAGAATTTGCTAATGAGATACGAAAGGTGCTTAACAGAAAGAACTAGTGAAAAGGAGCCACTGTTCTATGAAAAACTTGGAAGGAAAATAAAAGAGATAGTTGACAAAGAGTCCTTTGAGTTTTGGAACTTTAAGAATGTAGAGAGCAAACAACAACAACAAAATCTTATTTCTAAACCTAACCAGAACTAAAGGTTTTCCTGTTTTCCTATAGAGCTAAGATGTATGTAAACCAGTGCTAGGACTATGGTGATGGTTGTGTACAAAGGTTGCGCTTGAAGTAGAAATATAAAGAAAATTAGAGTAATTTGGAGAGAGATGGTTAGTCACTGTTAGGAACTGAGGCACTCTGGCAAGGCTTGATGTGACCAGGCCAAGTGTGTGTGGCGAGCCTTGGTACTTGGGCTATTTTGCTAGTTTCTTGGGATTTTAATTAGATTATGTTTTATAGGTTGGGTTTTTTTGGGGGGGGAATATTTTCTGCTATGGAAAGTATCTGATGAAAATAACATGTTTCTTAAAAATGGTTATTGGTTTAAAAAATTCAAAGGTACAAGCAGAGTTACTGAGTCCCAGGTTTGCTAAAAACCAGCTTCAAATTCTTGTCTGGGTAACAAATGAAATTAAATAATGAAATAGAATGAAACAATTTTGGAAAGCCTTAGAATAGCTAGGTTTCTTAGAAGACTAAGATGAGACCCATCAGAAAATGATCCACTGCTGTTGATTTCTCCTCAAGGCTAGTTTTACAGTGTATGTTTCCTGGTAGAACTGTATTAAGCATCTCCTTGCGAGGAGAGCAGAGGCTAAGGTTTCAGAGCAGCTCAGAGATGACTGTGGGTATTGTTAACTGTGGAAATTCATTCGTCTTGGAATCATATTGTCTTCTACTGAAGAAGAAATTTTCTTCTAATGAAATAAGGAAAAGTCTTCACCCACGTCAGTGAAGTTTGACTATATTTGAAGCAAAATGTGAGGCATATGCCATCTGGTGGATAGAATTATTCATACAGTTGGATTGGTAATCATGCATTTAACAAGTAGCTTTTATTAAAGTTTTCAGTCCAGTTCTGTTCCGTGCTGCATTATCACTCTTAATTGGCATTGGTGGATATTTCTTTAATCAGAAGTAAAGGGAACAAACCCCTGAAAACTGAATTCAAGACCAAATGGAATCCCAAACTTGGCTTTCGTGTATGATTAGTGAACTGGATGATTGGAAGAAACCCCCCAATTTCAAATATTAATTCTAAAGTTTTAAAAACTTGTACCAGTTAGTGAAAGACCGTCTGTGGTACACCTTTCCCAAGCCCCTGCCAGATTGCAGATGATGCTGTGTTTGACCTCATCTCTGCAGAAGGACGGGCCCTTGCCCCGTGCATCCCCAACACTGCAGCTGGGACCGGAGCAGCCTCTCACAGCCCGCGGGCTTGTGCCCTACAGCAGCCTTTGGGGTCCTTTGCCTGTGGGTCAACCCCTTTTTGCTGGCCTTTGGGGCACAATTTCATCAAGTACCATTTTGTACAGAAAGCTGTGCTTTTCAAAATGTTCCACTGCTGGTAGATGTGAGCGTTGGCGTGACTTGGGTATTTTAACAACCTAGATTAGGCAAATATGGTAGAGTGTGGCCAGCGTTAAATATTTCTCTTTTCACACAATGGCGTGTGACTTCAGGATATGTGGTTCAGGAGAGTTTACAAAGCAGACAGTGTGGGATAACAAGTGGAGCTGTCCGTGTGTATTGATTCTGACAGACAAAGTCTCTTCTGTTGGCGGATAGTTCTTATTCCTTGCCCTTTTAGTGAACATGAACCTAATGTCCCTTTTTCTATTGGAAGGCTGATATTGTAGCTGCCTCATTTTTATTTTAGACTGACAAAACCTAATATAATTAACTCATTTTTTCTGAATTTATTCTTAGCATATTAGAAAAGAATTGAAGAAGTACTTAATGTCTTTCATGCTGTGATTTAGTCCAGATCGGGTCAGATAAAAGCAAGTTTGTGCTTATGGTCTGAAAAGGGATGAATTATTCAAATACGCTGTAATCAATGCATGTGTGAAGTGGAGTTGTCGTCACGGTTCCATTAGCTAATGCCAGGGCCAGGAGAGAGCTGAAATCCCAGCCAGTGGAAAAAGCAGGTAATGCTATTGCTCCCACGGGCTCCCCATCGCCCAGGGCTGGTTCGGGCTGCACCACCTTCCCGGCTCCCAGGGCTGGTTGGTTCAGTCATGGGGCACAAACAAGATGGAGATTTAATTGCACGTGGAAACATTCACGGGTTGTTTTATTACTGGAAGCAACTGGCTACTTTAGAAGAATTTAAAAGGATTCTTTTTGACAGTAAATTTACTTACAGTAGACTCAACGGACTTACTGTATGTGACTCCAAACTTCATGGCTCTGTTACTCTTCTTGTAACTAATTTATTTCTCAACATTAGAAGATAAATAATGTTTAAAAATCCAGAAGAACAAGTGTTCACATTATTTGCAAAAATTACAGTTGAAATGTTTTTGTGCTGTAGTATAACAGAGCTTCTTTCTGAACTAAGCTGCTTTGGCACTTTCCTGTGCTGAATATTTCGTGAAGGAACAGCGTGTCCAAGCCCTCCCCGTCTTTAACTCTTTCACCAGGAGCTCTGCTCACATGTTTGCACGTCTATCCTTCTTCTCATGGGCCTGTATTTGTTCAGAAACACCTGCATGCTACATGGGGAGTAAACAGAATCACAGAATCTTACTGTGTCTAAAATGATTTACGTTATTATTACTTACCCTCAAAAAGGCCACAGCACTTCAAAAGGCTCAACAAACGCCAGCGTCCAAGGTTGCTTTGGAAAGATTCTTTCCCATCAATTTTGTTAAGTGTTTTCCACATGCTGCTGGTGTCTTCTCATGAAATGCTCTATGACTCCTATCATATTATAGGTTTTAAAACCTATTTTTCCCAATCTGATTGAATGATAATAAGTCAGAGGGGAAATATAAGGGAATTCTGGCCCCAGACAGGCCAAGAAATTAAAAAATAAAAAGGGGGGGGTGTGTGGATATGTAGATATGTTTTCATAGTGTTTAGTCGGGGGAGGGAAGTGTTTTTATGGTGTTTAAAAGGTATTCAAGGATTCCTTCAAGCAGTCTGTGCTGAAGCCCTCATCCACTTTCATCGCAAAGCTGGGTAGAAATGTGCATTTTCCTCTCCAGCCCGAGTTCCTGGGCAGGGGAGGTGTGTCATTTCCCACCCTGGGGCACCAGGGCAAGAGGTGGGTCTTTTCTCAGGCTTTGTGAGGTCCTCTAGGTCAGTTAGTGCAGATCCCGCTTTTGATTTAGAAGAATAAGGCCCATGATGCGCATGTCAAACCTGACTTTTCTGAGAATTTTTTTCCCCCTTTACCAGCGTGGTAATCCTCACAAACTGGTTTAGTTGGGATTTGGTATTTTGCTGACTTTATTTTGTCTGGTTTGTAGAACAGTCTTTCCCTGAGGTGAATTTGCCCATCGTGGAGCCAACCTCCCTGGCTTTTTGTGCTTATATGGCTTGAACAGAGATATTTTCTCTTGGATAGTCCTATGTCATGACTGTTATGTTTATATGAATATAAACAAAAAAGAAGACTTATTCTGAGCAAATTAGCTGAATATAAAAGATTTATTCAATTTGCTTTGTGTTGCTGTTTCAAATGTCCTTTGTGTTCCCGTATATATTTGAAAATCGTTTTTAAATCTGTATTTATGAAAATGTTGCTCTTGGCAAAATGATGAAAAGAAACATTTTTTCATGTAAAGAACAGTGCAAACACTAAATAAGATAGATTACATAAAAGAAAAATTTAAATTAAATTTTTTTTTTCAATCTTCACTGCTATGCATTCCAAACGAGTTCAGGCTTTAAAGTTGAAATGTTTACAGAAAATTAGTCATTCCTCAGTACAGCCCGTGAGAGTATTGCTCCTTAACGTCCTCAATTGCAGGTTTGTAAATGTTGGGTTATCAGATTCCTCGTTGGAAAAACCCGATTGCCCATTTCACTTTCTACTAATTGAATGAGATTGTGGGCAAAGCCTTTGTGCCCGTTTGTCCCATTGTGGTGGCTCCAGAAGACAATGGTCCCACCAGTAAGTGGGATCAGATGAAAATCTTAACTGCTAAGCTCAGGGTGTAGCTGTGGTTCCTGATCTGGCCAAGAGGACTCATCTGAGTAGTTCCAGTTTTGAAGCTCACAAATAATACCAGCTTTCTGAAAAATATTTAGCACAGAAGAATACAGATTAGGTTGACATAAAGTTAGTATTTTTACATTTATATTGATATATATTGATATATGGTACTGGTTCCCTCAATGGGCTTTTGGAGAGTTCTCCTGGATGGATTAAAAATGTACTACTATTGTATGATGCTTACCACTGTCATAAAACTTTCTCCTGGATGTCTTCTTATAGCCATCCTCTGGTATTTTTACATTGTCTGAGTGAAAGAAAATCCCGTTACTTGTTAAAATCCATAGCTGTCCAGTAGGCAGTTTCTTCCAGGCAACTTTTTTTTTTTTTTTCATAGAAATGTAGAATTAAAATCTTCAAACTACAAATACTGACCTTTATGATGAAAAAAAATAAGGTGCCAAAAACTATGGAATGCTTTAACTTTGTTGACACTATTTCAGAAAGATGATCAGAATGATTTTCTAATTTGTTGGAATTAAACTTCTTTTCAGACCTCTTGTGGAGAAAGTTGGCCCTGTAATTTCTTCAGATGTCTCAGAAGTATTCATAAGGAAAAAAAAAAAAGGAAAAGGGGATGAAGGTTTCCCAGTTGCATTGTGTGTATAAAGTTTGGGCAGTGTTGATTCTTTGTCAATTTTATGTATAATTATCAAGATCCCAGGATTGTCGTTTATTTGTATCTCCTCTGAAAAGTCTGAGTTGGTGCCAGGAATCTGGCGCTTCCCAAACCTGGCCAGGCAGCAGCAAAGGGCTCTCCCCTTGTGACTGTGGCTGCGGAAGGAGAGCTGGTCGGTGCAGAGGGAGACACTGGAAATTAGAACTTACACGTTTTCCTTCAGACTCCTCCTCTGAATAGTTCTTATTTTAGAGGAGTAATTTCCATACTTATATTCTCCACCTCTGCTGTGTTAGTAAAACAGTAGTGGTATTAGGTACTGATTTGGGGGTAAGTTTTCCTTCCCGGGCATTTTGGAAAGTAAGAGAAAAATTCCCCTACCCAGTATTAGTAAAACTTTTCAATAAACTTTAGAAATTAGGAATTATGCAGAAAAGAAAATATTAAGGTCTTCGGTGATAGACATTTCTGACAAGGCTTTGACACAGAATTTCCAGGTATAAAAAGTGCAAGTGAGACTTCAGTCTGTTTTTCTGAATTCCTCTGAAATGGTCTTCTCTGAATTTTTGTCTTCCTTCTTTTTTTACCAGTAATTTTATGAACTGGAGAGTTCCCATTTATGTTCTTGGAGGAAATAATTTTTCATGGGAATGTTTTTCTCCTTTCACCAAGGAGAAGCTTTCCAGGGATGGTTTGGATGAAATCACACAGAATATTTGTGATGAAAAGCATAAGTTACTGGAGCTCACCCGTTCTGGGTGGAAGGACTGGAGCGCTGAATGCATTTCAAGGCATAGCTCGCTGCAGAGGCAGGTTCCAAAATGTCTAAGCAGCTACAGCCCTGTGGGATAAACCTACACAGACTGATTTCATGAAAGGTACGTGGGAGAACTCGTCACACCAGAGTTCTCATCTGGGTTTTTCTGTTCAGGGACAGACTTGGCAGGCAGACCAAAGAGGATATGGTGGATGTTGTCTGCATTTCTTGTTTCTTTTCTTTTTTTCTTTTTCCTCCTTCCCCAGGCTGTGTACTGTACTACAGTTCCTTGCAGATGCGTGCTTTCTCCAGTTCCATTCATACAGAAAAGCAGAAAGCTAATGAGATAGGTATGTAATGATTTGTAGGAAATACGGAGTTTGCTTCCGTGCTATAGCACAATTTTTCTGCTCTTTGCAGTGTCAAAGAAGGTCACTGTGAAGTTAAACTCTCCTAGAAATGACAGGCTCTTAATTAAGAGGTCGTATAGTCAGTCTTCTTGCAGAGTGGTTTGTTCTCTTTGGAAGGAGAACAAAGCTGAGGAATGGTGCACCTTCAGCTTGGGTCAGTAACACCCTGCAGCTGGGGAGAATGTCATCTTCTGCTAAAGCAGGTCACACCACTTGTGCCTCATGTGCTGGCACGATAAACTCTAAACTCTCATCCCTCAGGCATCTTGCAGGGGTTTGTTTACCTAAAATTCCTTGACATTATTGAGAAAATGTAGCTTTTCTTCCTTGTGCTGGAAGAACAACAAATAACAAAAAAGCTGTTGATGTGGGTTGGAGGGAACAATGTTGTTCATCTGTTGGATTCCCCAGATGAGCGGAGTCTCACGTAGATCTCCTCGTGCTATTGGATCCGTATGTGGTGGCACTGGAAAATACATGACAATGGCATTAGGCAGGTTTCCTTGCCAAGCCTGTGCTGAGACAAAGTGAGTGAGGATGTCTCGCTTTTTTTTTTTTTTTTTTTTTTTTTTTTTTTTGTATCTAGGGAGGCACTTGAGGGTGCTGTGGGTTTAGCTCGACAAGCCTGGTTGTGTAGAGCAGAGTATGCTCAGGACTGTGGGGACATGGTGATCCTCAACAGAACAGATAGAGAGCTCTACCAAACTATACATGGAATTTAGGTAGTGTTTTGTTCTGCACAAACCCCAGGTCCCCAAAGAGGAAAGAGAATTTCATTGTTTATCTGCCAGAAGTGCACTTAGATTGTATTTGAACAAATCTGTTGGGTTTTTGTTTTGCTGGGGCTGCCAAGAACAGATTGCTGTCTCGAAGTATTTCTTCGCAGAGCGGCTCACACTGCACATGAAAGAAGCTTAAAAGAGCAAAGCAGTTTCTGTGCCTGATGGTATCAGTGTTCATGCTGGTTGGATACTGACGTGGTCAGAGGCACTTAGAATGAAGATTTTATTGTGGACTCCAGGAGTTAGGAATTTTCCGTTCAAATGACTTGTTTTGTTCAGGTGCTTTGTTCTAAATTGTCAAAGAACACCTTTGCAGTGACTGGAGAGTCACGGCTGTGAAAGAATGTGAACCTCAGCAGCATAGAATATATAGGTACAGCTATGTGGGCTAGATCTGCTGGCTAAATCCCTTGCATGTTTTTAAGCCATTATTTTTTACTATAGTCATGTTTCTTATCAATTGCCTTTTTTCAAAATAATTTTGCTAACTAATGTCCTATAATGTCCTTTTTGTCCTTTAAAATGTCCACGGACTTGAAAATGTCAATACTTTATGAACTAAATGCCCATAGATATTTGCCAACAAACTTCATATTTATTTTGGAATGAATTCTCTTGTAGTTAAGAAAAGATATTATAACTAATTATTCAGCACTTGAGAAAATAAACCACAAATTGGTGCTAGGGAAACCTGGGTACCAAAGCAGGTGTAGTAATGTCAATGCAATACCAGAAAATCAGTGATTAGAGATAGACAAACTACTTTTTTCTGAAGAAGAGTTCTCTACAGGTAGTTGTATGATACTTCATTATTTTTAGTAAAAGTAAAAATTCTGTAGAAAAATAGAGTCAATGTATTTGAGAAGGTCTTAGTCAAGAAAATCATGCCTGTGAAATTGTCTTTGCTTCCGTTCTGGAACAGTGAGAAAGGTGCTTGCAGTGCTCAGACCGGCTGTGATGGGGGGGCCTTGGGGGGCTAATGACAAAGCTTTGTGAATTTTTGTAAAATCTTTTTAATAGAACTCAGCTATTTCCTGCTGGTTTTGGATTACTTGCTAGATGACATGTTATATTTAATAATGATAGTCCTGATAAGTCCTATTAGTACAATAACATTAAAGCGTTTGTGGCAGGTTTTTTGGAAGTGGTTGCCCGTGTTTGTGCGGTAGGAGATCCATGGGCCCTGGCCCTGTACCCCAGATATGTGGGGGTGGGAGCATCTTTTCCGAGTTTTTCTTCTGTGTTAGTTTTCTCCATAACTGTAAGGGAAGGTCTTTTACAGACATTAAGGGGCGAGTCATGTTATTTAAAATACGTTTTCAGAAGATACGCAACTGTCTCATTTACTGCACAGTTTCTGCTACTCAGTGTCTCTCCTACTTTTACCTTTATCATCATCACCTTTATCACACATTTCTTCTTTTTTTTTTCTTTTCATGACTAGTTATTCTCACCTATTGTTGCTTTTCAAACAGTGTTTGTCCACAGATGGAGTTATTCAAGAATAGTATTGGAGGGCAATCTCACTAGTGCCAACGCCCCCTTCTGAGGTGAAGTTGCCCCGGTTTCCAGAGGGGATTCCAGAGGGTCTGTTCACAGAGTGCCCGCTTTCCGGACCTTCCTGAGGAGGGTGAGACCACGGAGGCACAGAATGCCCCGGGAGCTGGGGTACAGCCCCGTGGCTCCCTCAGCTGTACTTCCATCTGAAAGAACGTGGATTTCCCAGGCTGCTTATTTTGGTTCTCCTACATGAGAAAAAAATTTTCTTTCATCCACTTTGTATTCCTCTGCAACCCTTGTAAAGTAGCGTACGGTCACCCTTGGAATTTGTAGGTTTGCAAAAATTTGTGGTGAACCAGGCCTTTCCTTTCTGAATTGTGCCCCCTTGCGCAGAGACGCGGTGGGTCCGTGGAGAAGGAGACCTGCAGCAGGCTCAGCAGTGGGCATGGGAACTGTTTCAAGAGGACAGTAATTAGAAATTATCTGCTTGTGTTTGTATAATTTGGCTCTGAGGTTTTTTCCTATTAATCCGTACATTTTTTGCAATAATATAATTGTATTAGTAGCTTAGAGATGAGAAATCTAATGTGGGAAGGGTTTACTTTTACTTACAATGAATTCACATGATGCCAGTGACATTATTTTCTGCATTTATAAGTACATTTTAGAAATTACTTAATTGCCAACATTGTAAAATATTTTTCTGTAAATTCATACAATACCGTCAGTCTAAGGCAGTGCTTTCAGATAAATTTGGCATTACATCATTTCATTTGCAGCAATGTAAACACAAGCTCCAGTACGTCGGCAAAACTGAATATGAAATATTTCAGATTTCATTATCTCTGTGTCCGCGGTTGGAGTAAGATGCTTAGGGAGTTCTTACACGGAGCAGACGTGCAGGGGCTGCTGCAGAAGAAGCCTTTCAGGAGCCGTGGAGGTGAGGCAGTGAGGGACTGAGATTTGGCAGCGAGGGCTGTGCTCCCGGGCAGCCTCTCTGGACCACAGCAGGCTCTCGTCTCCCGCCGCTGGAAGCTGGCTCCCGCCTTCTGCTGCCCTCGGCTTCTGTCACTTGCTACACACTTCTGTCAGTTTTCCTACCGGTTGATATGATATGGATATGGATGCGGTGAGACACAAGGGGAGAAGGTATGGCTCACGGCATGTAAAATATAACAAAGCTTTTCTTACGGCAGGAATAACAGGAAGAAGAATGTAGTGCTGCAGAAAAATATATTCTTGGTGTATCAAGCAGGATATTTCTTACTGGAATATGCTTCTTTTTCAGTCGGTGCTCACACTGCAGATGTAAACAATTAGTAATTTCTAAAAGTCTGTGGTGTTTCCTTTTTCTTTCTATTAAGCATACTGCATGTGAATGTTTACTGGCTTATTGTATTTAACTGATTGTAAAGCCACTTACAGAATTTTAGTACTTGAAGTTATGAAACTTGGATGAACTTCTGTCTACTTGTTAGCTCAGTATTGGGTTCTAACTCTATAAATGAAGTAATAGGCTTTTTTTTCTTACTTTGTTGTTTTGATAAAATACTTAGGCGTAGTTAGCAAAGTCAGCGTTAAACCCCCCAGTGAATATCTCACTGTTACTGTGAACTGATGAAGAAATACTGTATGCACAGCAAGGATTAATAGAAAAAGCTTGCTACTTTTTAGTAAAGTATATTGAAATCCTAAAGTGAATATATAAGATTTGGGTTTTTGAATATTCAGTAAGAATAGAAATGAAAGCAAATTCTGTACCTGTTGTTTCACCGGGTGTAATCAATAGAAGCTGTTCAGTAGAAATGCGGTCAGGATGACATTTGATTAGTGTGTGTGTTTTTATAAGCACTAAAGATACTGTTTTGTTGTACTGTCCCTTTGTGTGCACTTGGAGCTGTAATTGCAGGCAGCTCCCTATACAATAGGGATGACAGTGAGAGAAGTTTCTTTTTCTCAAACATATGTTTTACTCTTAAATAGTTAAAAAACTTTAAAATTGTGTAATGTGGAAGTGTACTGGACTAGACCTCCAGTGAAGCACTGTGTTGCAGGAATTCCAGCTAGGAACAGTGATTTTGACTTGGCCCGAGCAAGTTATTGAGCAGGTTGGTTGATGAGGAACCCAAGTACCTACTTATAAAAATAACATCTTAATATTCTTTTTTTTGTACATAAGCTCTGATTAGTGAGTTGTGTTGGTTCTATTTCATGAACACAAACTCCCCACCTCTGTGACAACTTGCCGTATTTCCACTTCTATAGCGGGAGTTTGACCTCTCTGATGCTTTTTGAGTTTAGAGTTGTAGCTTTACTACGTTAAAAGCAAATAGACTGGAGACGTTATGACAAAGCTCTGAGGCCTTCAATAAAGGGCTGAAATATCTACATTTTTCTTTGTGCTGCTACGAAGTGATAAAACAAAAGGTGACTGAAGGTTGATACATACTGAATAGTGTTAATAGTCACATCTACTGCGGTAACGTCTGGCAGCGTGAGGCTGGGGGACTTACTTTCCAAGGAGCCGAATAATCGCGTAGGAAGATAAAATTCCTGTTTTAAAGTGTGTACACAGTGATAAAAAAGGTGAGCTGTGAGATGTGCAGATAGAATGTATTATTAAATAACATA
Source organism: Gallinago jamesoni (assembly GCA_025769975.1). Lineage (NCBI taxonomy): Eukaryota > Metazoa > Chordata > Aves > Charadriiformes > Scolopacidae > Gallinago > Gallinago jamesoni. Next base: position 21,306,792 of record JAOQGH010000002.1, on the reverse strand, counting down.
TTGGTAAGTAGCATGTATGTGAGCATGGGCTTTTGCTGATGTATTACTAACTCCAGAGGAGTACCGCGCCGTGAAGAAAGTAGACACGCAGTCAGTCAAGAGCCAAAGAATCACTAGACTCAAATGTAAAATTACAGTCACATGTTTGGCATGTACATAGTGAGGGTGCAGAGTCATCAAAACCATTTTAACTTAGTTTATGGAATAGTTTTTGTTGCCGTCTTTACTCCTCCTTCCTTCTCTATTAATCCTGAGAGAGGCCATGACTCTTAAGAAGTGTAATTTTTATATGTTATTTTAATAACACTAAACTAGTGCCCAAACCTTCCATCTTAAATTTTAATAAGCACCTAAACTTCCATCATCGCTTCGTTTTCTGTTTTCATATGGTCTTTGATAGATAAACCTTCATACGCAGGTTTCATTGCAAAAGAAGGAATTAGTTTGTAGACTATCTTTTGGAATGTAAAGACTCAATTTTAAAACATATTTTAGAAGTACATATCTTGGATGGAACTGACTTTTTTCTATCACAGCATTGCCCTTTTCTGTGCTAGTATTAGAATAGGTTTATATATTTTATGTAGATTTGGGGTTTGATGATACCTCTGTTATTAAAAGCATATGAAAACTTTACCTACCATGGGAATAGATTGCCCTCGATACGCTGCCGAGGAAATAAGAGTCTGGAAATTATCTCTGCTTATTTATTCTGTACTACAAGAAAGATCCATTAGATCTATATAACCTTTATAAAGGACTTCTAAATGTTTCTTTTTGTCCCTGATGCCATCTCAGATTCTTATTGTAGCACTATTTGAACAAAAAAGGCTTTTTGCTTATTCTCGGAATGATGCTCCTGTGACAAAAACACCCTCTAAAGATGTGCTTGTCAGGCTTAAAGTATTTGAGACTTCAGTAAATGCTGTGCTCCTACTGGAGTTTCATGGAAACATACAGTGCTTTCAGGGATTTTCTGTCCCTCTATGATAATTATTTAAAATGAGAGAGCAAACACCCGTTTTTGCTTGGGAGTGAACTGAAACCCCCACGGCCACTTTCCTCCCTCCGCTACGCGAGTATTTTATTATGTATGGGAGAATTTGCTGCAGCTAATTCAAAACAAATCTGTACCCAGCTCTCCCAAAGCTGCTGAAGCTGTTTCTCACCAAGATGAAGCTTTTGAAAAAGTTTAAAGAATCCTAAAGTGGGCATGTGTAATGATAGATAAGTGAATCAAAATTTTTTCAAAACTGGTGTGACAGTATGAAGGAGAAGCTCATAATAGGAATCAAAGTTTTATCCTTCATTTTGAGAGATTAAGCACATATATAGGTCACTTACGCATCTAATTCAGCATATAATAGTTGCAATTTATAAAAATGATTGCGCTGAAGAGAGTGGCTAAGAGTTTTGGTAAGGAAGCTGTTGTATATACAAAGTTTAGCTGAAGTTAACGCTGAAGCAAAATAAATCTCATGGATGACTAAACTGTAGTCCCTGGGTCTCTAACAATCCCCAGAGAATAAGGAAAGTTAATTTAAAATATTTTTGTTCTTCTGGTCTTAAGCCAGATGCCTTAAATTCTGAAAGTCAAGCCTCAAGTGACATTCCACTCCAGTGGGAAAAGAAAGGAGAACATACACTGCTCCTGCAGGATCAGATTTACTTAATTGAAAAGTGCAATTTCAATACTGTATTAATGCTCTCATTCCCACTGCCCTTGTTTGGTCACTCACTATCTTAAAACAAGCATATTTGCTTTTAACAAAAAATCTTTTAACTATAATGAAGGAATGGGAACTTCTGAAAGTTTTAGAACATTAGGGTATGTATCTTGAGCATTTCAGGCGAGTAGAACTGAACTGGAAATACAATTAATGAATCATTGTCCCATGGTTAGATCTTGGAATTGGCTTCCAAAACTCTACTTGGAGACGGCAAAATAAACTTATCTATTTTAATGTAATCATAGTGCTACTGTCATTTCAGATGGATTCATACAGATTTGGATGAAATTAAAAAACTCTTCCAGTAACAATTGCTTTGGTAAATACAGTTTTATTCTAGTATGAATTGTCTTAATATAAATTTGGCTGTTAGTGTGTATTAGGTATCTATCATCAAAGTTGTGTCATAAAATAAAAATAATATGTGGAAATTGAATGCATGGTTTTCTGCAGGACAGTTCTTTAGTTTAAGGCAGCGTTTGCAGACACCCTCTGGAAAGAAGGACAAGAGGAACTGATTTCTCTAGGTCCCTGCATTGTGTGCTGTCTCTTCATGCTGTCATCTGAGCTTCAACTTCTTGAGATACTTTCTATAGATACAGCATCATCTTCCGTAGCAGCTGATGACTTTTTTAGGAGAGTAATGAAATGCTCATTGTGAGCCGAGATGAATGAAGGCTCACTTTTTATCAGTAAATTAAGATTAAACCCATCATTTAAAAATGAATTTCAGAGTATCAATATCCTGCTGTTACTTTGGGAATGGTGCCTTTTCTATTTCTAGGTAATTCAAAAAAACCCTGGAAGTGGAAAATGCCTCTTTATAGAACAAAGTTATTTTGTTTCATGAAATCATGTTCTGTAGCCTGACCTAAAACTCTATTAAACAATTCAGTCATGAAAACTCTGAGAATTTCCTGGCCCCTAAGTACTATCCAAAATAATCTTATAATTATTCATGTGACCCTGTGAACCCAACAGCTGAGGAACAAGCAAACAAACAGGCATGGATCAGTGTCTGCAAAATTAGCAAATGAGAACTAGATTTCCTGTGCTAAGGAAAATGCTCCAAGTTGCTCTTCTCTTAGCTCTGTGCCGTGGGTGGGATGCATGGATTTTACAGCTGTCGTAATACGCTCCTGATCTTTCCACTGCAACTGCTTATAAATGAAAATATTTAGAGATACAGATAACGTTCTGTTGCATGTTATGTTTGTGTGATACTTGTGTTTCTGCCTGTAGGTACGAGCTGTAGATTTGGGAAGACTATTTCAATATCCTTTCAATATAAATCCGCAATGTACAATACAATAAACCCCTAAATTCAGTCTTTGATACAAATAATAATAGTGATTGTATAAATACAAAGCCAGGTCTGTCTTTGAGCTTTGACACGTTTAGTCTGAGCTGGAGACCTTCCTAAGGGATTGGAGCCGTTCCTGCAGTGGCAGTGGGTGCAAACGGTGCTGTCAGCGGGTGATCTTCTGGCTCCTGATGGGGACACGGGAGGGGAACGGGCTGTGCTTTCTGAATCACTCCTGTGAGCACACGTATTGAAATAAAGCTTTAATAGAAGAGGTGAAGCCAGAGTTTTGCAAATGGATAAGATTGTAGAAAGAGGATGACAAACCAATCATGTAAGAGCTGGTGAGCCATGGTCTTCAACAGCCGCTAGTGTCAGGCTTTGTGTTTGGGGCTTTGTTTTCAAGATGGTCTTTTTGACAGCGGATCTCATAGGTGTTTTGTGTACCCTGGGTTACCCCTCAGACTTACTGGCAATTTGTAGTTCAGAAATATGCAGCTAAGCTTATCTTTTAAAGTAGTTTAAATAATCAGTTCGTGTGTGGGGATGGAGTTATTTCTAAATGTCTAAGTTCTCTGGAAGCCTTTCTTCAAATTGGAAGATCACAGTTGTTAGAAAGGGACAAAATCGTACAGATTTCTGCCTGCATCTGATGCGTCTGGGTTTTTGTTTATTTATTTGGTTCTTAGAGGAAATGTAGACTGACTATCGCTCTGTGTGTAGAATAAGAGTTGAAAAAAATAGCCCTGTGGGAAGGGGGCTGTGGGATTCCTCTGCACCCAGTGCTTGGCATCGACCTGTCCTGAACGTGCCCGGCACACTGGCTGGGTGGAAAAGATGAACGTGGTGCCTGTTTGAAACCTTTAATGGCTTAACTAATTCATTTATTGTCTACTTTTGAAGAAAGTAAGCCTTTAAGTATGTATTAAATAGAGTTTTCAATGGCTTCTGTTAGTATTTGTTGCTATTTTTCACTTGCGTTTGCAAAGCTCAGAGATCCCTTTAACAGTATCATCCCATTACGGAGGGGTGTTCCAAAGACCTGCAGTGAAAGGTGGAATTTACAATTAAAATGTTCATGTCTTGAGTTGAAATTATACAGTCATGGCACATTTAATATTCTAACATCTAAGTGGTTTGACTGTGAATTATTCCAGTCTGCTTTCTGGCATGGGGCTTTAATCCTAATTACTGCCTATTTTAGATAATGTACTTATCAGCAGTAAAACTTCTATTCTCTATTGAAAAGTCAACCTGCCTTTTTTTTCTTGCTTTAAATAGTTTTTATGGCACACCTGAGAAGTTCTATATTACTGGAATATCTATGTTTTTCATTAGGAAGAGGTATCAAATGTCATTATGAAAATACATTTTTTAAAAAAGTAATATGATTTTCAAACAAAAGTGTGTGTTGTGCATGTACTTTTTGTTAAAAACTCAGTAGACAATTCTGAAAGCTGTTAACTCCTGAAATTCCAATCCATGTGATGGGGCGTTCAAAGACGTGACCCACATCAGGGTGGGGAAGTACCGTCTTCTCAGGAAATAAAGATGTGCTTTAGCTCAGCAAGTATGTGTAGAACAGGTAGTTAATTTCAGAGTGAAGTTGAAATAACACAGATGTTTGACTAGAGCATACTTAATTCATTTAGTTACTAAGACAGTATATTGCTTTCAAGTGAATTTGTTGATAAAAGTTTGGAGGAAATAAGTAAGCACTCATTTAGAAAATATGAAGAGAGTACTGGCTGCAGGAAGACTTGACAAGAGTAGAACAATTAGCAGCTATTTAGCCCAGAATACTAAGTTGAGAAGTACTAGGAAAATATAAAAATTATGATTTAAACTGAAGAAACTAGCAAGAGAACTTACTAATCAAATAATTAATTACTATTAAGAAAAATATTTTTTCACATGTACTTTAGTGCCAACAGAAACATAAATAGCTGCCCTGACTGCCCAGAAAGTGGTATTTTTGGCCTGTTCTGGGTAAGATTACAGAAGTCTCACTGGCGAGGGCATTGTTTCACATTGCTGAAAAGGGACGTGGGGAGCTCCTCGGTTGTGCGTGGTGTCACCCTTTCATTTTCTCCTTAGTCCTATTGGAATTTCAAGTACTTACAAATGACAGTTAATTGGTGCCTGTTGTCACCCTCTGATGTATATGATCCCGCGTGAAAAGCTTTCCCTGCTAAAGATGCTGGTCATGTACCAGAACTGAATGGGGATGGCTGGTGTTATTTCTGAAGAACGTTGAGTTATGTCTAGGGGTTGCCTCTGCACGATGGTTTGATCCTCATTAAATTCGGTGTCTGCTCCTTGGGATGATCTCATCCTTAGCAGGATGCAATTCATAAGGAATATTGGCTGGTGAGGTAATGCCCATTCTGTAATTGTGATTGGAGCTGCAGAAAGTTCACGGAACGTGGGATGATGGATATGAGTATTTGGGCACATCTGTGCTCATTCTCTGTCCTGGCAGCGGGTGCTGCTCCCCGCGTTACAGGGGGAACCTGGCTGTTCCCCCCATGTCCTCTGTCGCGGTGCACAGCTACAACTTACCTGGTAAAATGTGGGATGGAGCAAAAATTGCTGTCGAGTCAGCGAGCACTTCTGCTCCGTAGTGAGAGACTGTCTTGTGCTCTGTCTAAAGATCCACCTCTGCCGAATCCTTGAAGTGAGCGTGGAAGTTAGAAATGCCTTGGAGAGCAGAGAGAGGAGCAAGGATATGGACAGGACAGCTGCTGGGGGTGGCCAGGTGGGACAGGTCACTGCAGTGTCACATCTAAATGGTTAGAACCTGAAGCTCATTTACAGAAAAGCTCAGGAAACAACTGGGGCTGCCCCAGTGACTCTAACGCTGGGCGTTATTGGAAAAACCATGAGCAAATTGGAGTTTGTCCTGATGCTGGAACGAGCATCGACTCCCATGATGGGGGGGTACCTGAAGACCACTGTTTCTTTCCTGGGCTGTGTAAGGAACTGCCCAGACCCTGCTGTATGCACCTCATCTGCCAGCGTTACACACCCTGCCCCGGGGGACAGCTTCCCTGGGACTCACCAGATTTATTCCCCTTGCAGGGAGAAAGTGATGGTTACACTAGACCGTCCCGTGGCATCGTGTCCCCCAGCTTTGGGCAGCGAGGGCAGAACACGCCGTGTTCGCTTTTACTCGCTGCCTGACATTGCAAATTATGCAAGCAGATACCTTTTGTAAAAATCAGTCTCGTGATCACAGTAAAAAAATGCACACAATGCAAAAAAAAAAAAAAAGTCAGAACAACCTTATTGCATTTGACTGTAATTCCTTCCTTTCCTCTTTTGCCCACTCCTCCTGTTGAGGGCATTCAAACCTTCCTCGATGTGGTGTCACTTCAGCTCTTTCTCCCTGAGCTATCAGAAATTGTCCCTTTGTCTTCTCTGCTGCTTCCCTGCTGGGCTGCTGCTGCACGAACTAACCTTCTGCTCCTTGTCTTCTCAAAGCAGGTCCTGCTTTGCTTCCCTGCGGTGTCCCAGGCAAAGGGTGACCAGCACCTGAGCCCCCCTCCAGTCAATACTGCATTGGTCAAGCACTGGGCAGAAGTATAGCGGGATTGATTGCTGTGTGTATGTACTGTGAGCAGGGTCTTCTCCCCACCCTTCCAAGATAATAGTATTCCCAGTCCGTGATGAGGTGCATTTCAGATTGTACCTTGGCACTGTATTCTCTTATTTTCTAGGCATTTTTTCAAATACAAACCAGCATTTCAGCAGTCTAGGGATATTTTAAGGAATTTTTCCATTACGAAAATGAGCATCTCAGCAGTCAAGATATTCTGTTTAAGCACCATGTGAAAATACATAGAGAGCGCAAGAGACGGGCAATTTAATGTGTCGAGAACTGTTAACCCCTGGTGTTCTGAACAGTCTTTGCCCGATTGCCTGTATCTCACTGCTAATGGGTGTTGGTGTTCCTGGGTGTCAGTTTCTTGATGCTGAGTCGCTGCTGCAGCCCTGGCGTCACCGGGTCTCCCGGGGCTGTTCTTTGTCATCCTTACACGCTGGGGCGGGTGGTGACCGTGTCACGCTGTGCCACAACAGTCCTTTGCTGCTGCCGCTTCAACAGAGGTGCAAACCTGCGCCAAACGCCTGTGGTTCAGCAGAAGTTCCTTCAGATGGTGGGGGTTCTTTTTTTGTTAGTAAAGCTGCAGGCAGACAAGTGCCATTGCTGAATCTGCTCTCAAATGCATCTCCAAAATCTGTTGAGTATGAAGAAGGTCATCATGATGTGTAACCCTTTATTTTATTTTATTTTTAATCTGGGATGGTTGCTAATCCTTTAAGAATGTTGCCTGTTAGCCAAAAAAGATGGATCTTGAGATGCTGAGAGAGGATCCGTGGGAATTTTGGAGTTTGACCCCGACTTGCGAATCTGCGGTTGCTTCCAGAGAGCTGTTCCCGTGCTTCCCGCGGTGTACCTGGGAGGAACCCTGCCATGGTGTCCTCACCAACAGGAAATCGGAGAAGCTGGCCAGAGGGAGTGAACCTCAGGCAAATTGGAGAGGCAGTACGATTTACTAAAGCTTGTGGGTGAATATTTGTCATCGTCCCCTTCATCTTGAATAGTAAGTTAGGCATGGAATTTAATTGACCACAGATTTTCTGCCTTGCCTTGCTTGCCTTGTAAAATACCAGAACATGGTACGACTCGGAGCCAAAAATTTGATCAGCTGTTCTGGTGTGTGCTTACTTGGTCACAGGCCGACGAGTGCCACCAAGAAGATAATGTTCTAGCAGCCTGAACATCTAGCACTTGTGCTCCAAACACTGCAAAATGCTTACAAAAAAAAAGCTCAAATTAGTTCAGTGTCTTAAAAGTGTTTCCAAAGTTGTCACCTATTTGTTTGCTGCCATGAACATGTCAGGGACCAGAGCTGAGAAGTAGTCTTGAGAAGCAGACCTTTCTGCCCTTCACAGCATCATCTCTGTTCACTACAGTGTAACTACATGAGTGGGGGGGCTCTGGCACGTCTTCTGGAGAATCTGAAGTACATGGCAGTAAAAACCACAGGTATTTACACAATTCTGGACGTGACAGAAGATGCATTTGGTGTTCAACGTGTTTCAGTTTTCATCATTGATGCATAATCAGAATTTGTTACGACAGATTTGTGTTTTAGAAAGTCCATGAATTTAAGATTTCCTTCTTCCTGAAAATCAGAGGAGTGTATGTACTAAACTGGTGGGAACCTGTTCTTTTTCTTCTCTGGAAGTCCTGGGGGGATGGTCACTCTCTGATCTGTTTTGGTGCAGAACACTCACAGTGAAGCAGTTTGAACCCAGTTCTGGAACCCTTGGAATCCATACTTGGTGCATAATAACATGAAGCTTCTGTCTTGAAACAGATTAACTGTCCTGAAAGAAACAGATTGTGTAAAATTGTAAAAAAAAAAAAAAAAAAAAAAGTATAGAAAATTTATCAGTTTATTTAAAAAAAAAGTTACTTGTATATATTTGCAGTTTTGCCAAGGATTTGACTTCTTGCAAGGCAGTTTCAGCTCTAATGAAGTTGCATACAGATGTCTGTTAGCTTGCTGTTCAATATTAAGTATTTTTTCTTTTAGACATGTCTTTCATCTAAGTTTACTGCAATTTAAGTAAAATATGTTTGAAAATTTTAGTTGGTGACTTCAGCAGTAGTGTTAGAAAAGACAGTACAACCGTTTTTGCTGTAGCTTTTAAGTTTTCTTTTATTAAAAGAGTTCTTTTTCCCTTGACGTTGCCAGCGTCCATCCCTACAGCCTCTGACTTCTTGCTGTCGTCTGAACCAAATCTGGTAGCGGATTTCCCTGCGGAGATGCCTGAGCTCTGTGGGGGCTGTGATGAGTTGGGGTGATGCTGCCCCCGGCCTGCGGTGCAGCCAGCGAGTCTGCTCGGCAGCGGGGTCCGTGGCACACACGGTGCTGAGAAACTGCTCAGGAAAGAGAATTCTGAATGAAACGGGGAGAATCGACTGTACGAAATAGTGTGATTCGCTTCCATTTTTTCACAGCAGGAATTCTTTTTGAAACTACGAGCCAGATTGAACCCAAGGCCAGCAGTTACTCTGGATTGGTTTAGAAATCCGAGTTCACGCGACCTGACTTTAAATCCCAGATCGGTGCCAGACCTTTTTTCCCAGATTGGTCTGATTTTCAGCATTTCTGCAGATCCCAGTCGACAGTTGTTTGTTCCAACATCTTTGCAAATGAAGTTACCCACTGAGCATTGTTCAGGGAGGTTCTCTCACAGTGAACTAGATCGAGGGATAAATGTTAAAAATAAATACGTCTAAAATAATTAATTTTAAAGGAAATTTTCCTTGGGCTATGGCCTCACTCCTGTTTTTTACAATAAACTTTTTGGGTACACATATTGTTTATTACGATAATAAAGTTAGAGAAGTTAAGCCTGCTTCCTAATAACAAAGATCTTTGCTCTGTTCTTCATTCCAGTTTCTGGTTCCGTAGGCGCCGAGCAGCTGCTGGGTGTTTGGCAAAACGATAACATGCCCCCAGGGCCTAACCTAAATACCTGGGGCAGGAAAAATAGGAAAGGAGAAACAAATAAAAGATGGCAGTAAACAGGAAGAGATACACAGAAGTTGAAGTAAGAAATCAGAGCAGTTATTGTGATGAACTGCTCCATCCAGTATTTCCAGTACAGCAGTGCCCGTGAACCCCGGCTCGGTTTTGGGGGAGTGCCTGTGACAGGCTGGGGGGTTCTGCTGGGGACGCAGAAGGACGGGATGCAGTGTGCAGCTGTCGTGATGGCTGGGCAGAAGAAAAGCTTCTAAGAGAAATGGCGGAATAGTTTCAGGGCTGGCAGGAGTTACTTGTCCTTATAGTTATTTTTAAAGAATATCTTAAGAAAATATGTCTGTTGTCACAGTAAGAAAGTTTTATTGCCCGAAGGTTATCAATAAGTTAACTTGCAGATACCATTTTAAGTTACTAGAAGCAAAGCTGAGGTCTTTTTAAAGTAAAGTTTTTGTGATTTATTGTATATGTTATTAAGAGTGAAAAATCTATGTTGTTTATATTTATTTTCCAAATACGGACTTGGTTAGAAAACAACAAGGCTGGAATTCTGCCTGAATTTAATCTTTAAGTTTTTGAGTTGGAGGACATATTTTTCTTCTGCAGTATTCTGCAAAATTTTATGTTGCAAGTAATATTTTTTTTTTTAGTTAACATTAAAACTTTTTTAAAAAACAGAAGAAAGCAAAAGTCTATCAAAGCCATAATATACTGTCATTGGAATGTCAGTGTGTTAGTGTATGGAGGTACCTGTTTCAGCTCACTTGTTATTGTAAAAGTATAATTTAAAAAAAAAAGTATAAAGTATTAGAATGAATGCTTTTATTGTCTAAAGTAGATCTTGAGGTACTATAATTGCATATAAATTCTACCATTTACATGTTCGCTCCTTTGGATGGTCTAGGTAAGAAAGTTCACCCTAAACTCCTTGTAAGTGTCAGTACCTTGCACTCCTTAAAAGGAGGTTGGAATTCCCTTTCCTCTGGCAGCGCTTTGGGGAGCGGGGGGTGCTGGGGGGTCTGGGGGGTGGGGGCCATGGCCGTCCCCCTGTTCGGACGTGTGACTCGGGAGCCACCTGCCCTCCTGCACCACTGGTTTTGGGCAGGTAGTGGTGAGTCTGGTGCCGTGTGTCACCCTGGTTGGCTCACATGAATTTCTCACTTCGGAGTGACGCAGCTCAGTGCATGTGTCCCCATGGACTCCAAGCCCTGGCTTGGCTTCAGCCAGGGGAGGTGTCCCCAGAGCCTGGTGTGCTCTCACCGAAGGGTGTTTTTCCCTCTCACTTACCTGAGGGACATCTTCCTATTCCGATTTTTTTTCCAGTGGCTGATAAATATACCCATTGTAAATCTGTGTCTTTTTGTAACCCCATCTGTGTGGGCAGAAGTAGCACATTCAGAGCTTTAACACATGGAAACAAACAGGATTTGAAAATGTTGTATGAAGCGCGGAGTCTTTGGAGACAGCTAGTGCCCTGAAGTCTGCTTTATACAGAAGAGATTAACACCATTATTCTGTGTATAATCTCTCCAGCAAAACACTGTCGCCTATTTCTGTCAACAACTGCTTTCTTTGCTTTGGCAGCTGGAAGAAGTTTGAGTCGTGTAGGCAACAGGACAGGCTTTATAAGTTGCAGGACCCAATTTTAAAAATATTTGGGAAGGTAACTTCAGTTTTGAGAAGTTAAATTATTTTCATTAACTAAATATTTTTTTTAAACAAGCTTAGAAAAGACTAATTATGTCTGCTGCGTGTGACGTCACCCGTGATGAGGGGGGGTCAATGTTGTGCCTTTTGGGAAGGCGGGTCCTCCCAGCCACCTCCCTGCTGGGTGTTATAATAGTAGTCAAGATGTGAAAGATTTATTATTTCATATTAATCAATATGTCAGTGTTCTTTTCCAAATCATTGAATTAAATTACTAGTTAATAAATTATTATATTTTAAGTAAAATTTTACTGTTTTCCCTAATAAATTGTTAATTTGAAAATTAAAACTAAGATAAAAAATATACACTTCAATAAATACTGCATTGTATTTGATTTTCAGATTTATGGCAAATAAGATGTAAAAAATTTGCCAAATTTTGAATTTAGTAGCTGAACCAAAGCTTCTGCTCTCCTCAGTTTCTTTATGTGGGTGGAAGAATCACATCATGGTGCACAGCTTCTGTTTGTGGATGGTGGGTGCTCTGGGCTCCAAGTATTTGCCCCCCACCTCGCTCCCCTGGTGGGGCAGGTGGGGGTAGGAGAGATGCCGGTGCCTCTGCCGTGGGGCGAGCAGGGGCTCTGCATGGACTCTTACCTTCTGAGTGAGCACACGTGGGTGTGGATGCTGATGGGGCTGTGTGTGCTGGTGGACAGGCAGGATGGGCTGTGTGTGCTGGTGGACAGGCAGGATGGGCTGTGTGTGCTGGTGGACGGGCAGGATGGGCTGTGTGGACAGGCAGGATGGGCTGTGTGTGCTGGTGGACGGGCAGGATGGGCTGTGTGTGCTGGTGGACAGGCAGGATGGGTTGTGTGTGCTGGTGGACCTTCAGGATGGGCTGTGTGTGCTGGTGGACGGGCAGGATGGGCTGTGTGTGCTGGTGGACCTTCAGGATGGGTTGTGTGT
>JAOQGH010000002.1:21240784-21262235 GCA_025769975.1 Gallinago jamesoni | reverse complement strand
ACCCCTCCAGGGATGGGGCAGCCACAGCTTCTCTGGGCAACCTGTTCCAATGCCTCACCACCCTCACAGCAAAGAATTTCTTTCTAGTATTTGATCTAAATCTCCCCTCTTCCAATTTAGTTTGAGGTGAGTTAGTTTATTTTTCAGTAATAAAATGCTGTAAGTAAAAAAAAAAGTCTTCCTGCTATTAATTCTGACAGTTGAGTTATAGGAACTTTTCTGTCTATTCAATTGCCATTTGAAAAAGGCAAATTAAAAGGAAATTCTGAAAATCAGAACAGAAATCTCTGGAGCCTTCTGGGAATGTGATGTTGTGAATGAACAGGGGAGGTTTGTCTGTCCTAAATAAAGGTCTGTCATTGCTACAGGTGTAAAAAATGCCCGGCTGAGTAAGCTGAAACATTGAATGAGAGACCATCACCGGCTTAAAAGTATTCACTGTCTGTTTGAAGATTAACACGGAGCATAACATGTCATTCCCAAATGCATTAGCAATATTTAAGTTGCATTTCTTTGAAAACTTTGCTTAAAGAAAGACAAAAAACCTTTAAAAAATTTTATTGAAAGAAGATGTCAATAAGAAAGAAATAATTTAAATAGTTAAACTAATAAGTTGAAATGCTCAGGGGGGATATATAGATGATCTCTGAGTTTGTCCTGAGCCCCAAACTGTGTTTCCCGGCCTCTGACCGAGGTTTGGAGGAGGCTCCTGAACCTCTGAAAATTCCCAGCTGGGGACACTTCACAGCGTTCTCGGCTGGATTGGGCACAGTGCTGTCGGTGTGTCTCTCCAGTAGGTCACCAGATGACATTTACATCTTAATCACGTATCTATTTGATTTGATTTTGTTTGTTTACTACTTAATGTTGGTAGGCAGTAATCCTGAAGGCCGCTCGTTTTCCTCCATCTGAATGGACAGAGGGGTGTTGTGATGGGCTGGGGTGGGCCGTGTTTCAGTCGGGGGTCTCCTGTGTCTCTCCGGCAGTGGATGCTGCGGCTGGAGCCAGGATGCACGTTCTCATACTTCTCGGAGTCATCAGCGGCGCAGCGGAAATCTAATTATAGCTTCGCCGTGATGATTGCTGTTCTGGAAGGAGTTTAAAACGAATTATGTAAACAGAGCTCTGTAAGTCCAGTGTGACAAAAAGGAAGGCAAGGAGCTAACGATGAATGTGTCAGTGCTGTGTGTCACCCAGGAACACGGGTGTGCTCGGAGCTGGAGCTGCCCTCTGCGATGGGCACAGAGGGACACGCACAGCGACTGAGGAACCCCAGTTCTCAGCTTCCACTTCAGCAAAGGTCTAGAAAAGTTTGTTATTTCTTGAACAGCATCTGTGCAGGGGAAGCTTTATGCATCCCAGGCAGCCAAAATGTAGCGTATGGGTTATCAGGAATTTGGGGGATCCAGTGGCAGCTGTACACTCGTTTGAGAATGTGGGTGGTTCCTATGGAGGCTTTCCTTGGAGAACGTGCTCTGGACTGTTCATAGGTCTGCCACAGAATTCATAAGCGTGTTCACTGAGTGTTGTTTAATGTTTGTGGTTTTTAATTAAAAAACTTAAGTTTCTCTAAGTTGTCAAACATGGTTCCCGAAAATCACAGTTCTTTCCACTTACCTGCATTTCAGAGTTGTTTGTATCTTATTCATTTTAGCTATGTCCATTATGAATAATCACCTCAAATTAATGCCATACCCAGGCTATTTCCGTGTGCATTGATAGAGGATGTTGTTCTTTGTGATGAAGAAGAGTGGCTCCCTCAGCTCCATGTGCCTGGGGAGAACAGAATCTCCCGGGGGCTCGGGGCTGGGAAGTGCCCTCCCTCTGCTCTGCTCCTTCCACCACATCTCCCACCTTCCTCACCGCTGCGGGGCATCCCCAGGAAACGTGAAAATCCTGGAGTCTGTAAGGCTGGCGTGTCCCTTGTGCTTCAGGAGTGGGTTGTATCATTAGGTGCTGGGTTCTGCCCCCATTTCTGCCCCATCTATTCTATCTTCCTTGCCTGTTCTGTTCTAAAATTTAGAGATTCAGACAATTTCTTTTTCCTTCTTGTTTAGTGAAAGATTTTTTGAATGTTTTCCACTCTAAGTCTGTTCTGGAGGAGCGGGTGTGAACGGGCTGGGAGGGTGTTGCTCCCCCTGCCCCCTGCCGCAGACACGTGCTCTCTCAGGGCTGCAGGGGCTCCTTCATCCCCACCCTCATGGGTTCTGTAAGAGTTCACCAGAGCTGATGGCAGCCGTCCTGAACTCTGCGACACAAAACCTCAGCAAGTCACTGTCCTGGTCTCAAGGCCGCTCCTCAACGGGGCGTCCCAGTTCGATGGCCTTCGCAGGCAGCCTGTAGAGATTTTGATCCCGATTTCTCCTGACCATTACATCTTTACTACCTTAGATTAAAACACATCTATTTAAAATTGTATTATCTTTTAAAATGTTTAAACGCATATTAATCAAACTGTCATTACCACGCTTGGTATTTCATGCCAAACAAATGCTGATGTTTTTGGTGAGATTGCATGTTTAGCATTTGCATTCCCTGACGGAGCCGCTTCTGGAAAATGGGAATAATGTCCAAAACCAATATGTAGTTTTATTCCAGTATACACAAACAAGTCTATGCCAACTTTGAATTACGGATTTAACTGTTTTGTTTCATAATTTCTGATATTTTAATGCATTTATCACCTTCTATTCTGGTTTTGTGTCATGCAGTGCTCTGGTGTTCCTCCATACATTTCTGCTCTTCAGCTATCTGTTTGAGTAGATTTTTTCCCTGTCATTACAAATGCATTTACGTTTCCATATAAATGCATACATTTCTCATGCTTGTTTTTTTAAATAAAAGTCTGTGCTCCCTGGGGGTGAACTAACATTTTCTAATCCTTAGTAGCCTCTCCTCACACGGGTGTTGTCTGTAAAGGCTTGAATCCTTCAGGAACAAAACACGGACCTTGTGTCAGTAAACAAATCACATTTATTGCTTCCTAAGTGTTTACACAACGACAAAAAACAAGACCCCGGGGAATCATATTGTAAAAAGGAACAGTTGGTTTAAATTAGGTTTCCATGTGAAATATAACTACTTTTTATGGATGTTGTGGGAACATAAACTGGAAAAAAAATGTGCACACTGATAGAATGAAGGTTTGATATTTTTTTTATTTGTTTAAATACAAACAGAATCATGTACTAAGTTAATTTCTGGTGTCAATTAATCACCAAACAGAAGTTGTAGTACGGTCACACTTAGGAAGTGGTCGGTTTTTTGTTCACTTCATTTGCCAGTAGGTAATGTGAATTATTTTAAATGCTCAGTGCATATCAGAATTAGCAAATTTGTACATTAAATACAATTACCAGTTTTGTGAAATTAAGCAAAAATAAAAACTCCAGTTTCTGAGCTGTGACTGTCCCTGTTGCAAGAACAAGGGTTATTCAGTGTGCGGCTGAGATTTGGAAGCTGTACAAGTGAGAGTTGACCCTTTGTGTCTCTGGCAGCATTAGACATCAGCCCCAGCTTAAGCTGTTCATTTTCTTCCATGGCCTGAACGTATATTCAGGATCTCTCCTATTAAGATGCAGAAGTTTTTTGTTTAATATCAAGTATTTCTAGAGTAGTTAATGATTTCCCTGTTGTGAGAGTGGCTGTGTGAGGTGTGTTTGCAGTGGACCTGTGACTGGGCTGTGAGTGGGTGAGGAGAGTTTTGACTGGTGCCCTCCTGATGGAAGGAGACCAAAAACCCTGCGTTACCCACCAAGAATGCATGAATGCTCCCCGTGACACGGCCTCGGCTGACTGCACTGTCCCTTCTGTTTCCAAGGTGAGCTCCTGGGTTACCTGGCTGATCCTGACGGCGGGTTCCATGGAGGAGAAAAGGGAAGTCTTCTCATACTTAGTACATGTGGCAAAATGCTGCTGGAATATGGGCAACTACAATGCTGTGATGGAGTTTCTGGCAGGGCTAAGGTACTGGCAACTCTTTTTTTCACTGGCTTTTCAATGATGACTTACGCTGTGGCTTCTGTTGAGCAGACATCTCTGGAGAACAAGGGCCTGAACGGGAACCCATGGCTAAATCACATCACCTCACCCTGGGACTCTCTAGTAATGCCTTTTGGACAAACGAAGCATGCTAAAAGCCTTTTTCTTCAAAATGCTCTGGAGACACCATCGGTTTTCCTGGTACATGCTAAATATGTTACATTAGAAAACATACCTTTTTTTTTTAAAGAGAAAATTTTAAAATGTGAAAAGAAGATGGGAAGACAGTTGTAGTTTATCTAATCAACTAAAACTAATGGAATGTGGGGCTGCAGTTTCCAGAGCACAAGTGGAACATAGTCCTGGTAGCATTCTAGAAGGGTCAGTCTTAAATTGTAAAAAAACCCCAACCAACCCAGACCAACAAAACCCCCCAACAAATCCAAACACACAGCTTAAGCTCTTTTTTTAACTCCTCCAATTTCCTTCTGCTGACCAATGTTGGTATCTCCTGATGTCATGGTCTTACATGGCCAGACCTGTGGTGTCTCCAGGAGCAGGACAGGGTTTAGGGGTCAGGGACTGGGTTTGGGGTTAGGGAAGGGGTTGGGGGCACAGTTTGGGGTGAGAGACAGGGTTTGGGGTTAAGAATGGGGTTTGGAGTTGGGGCAAGGGTTTGGGTTCAGGAATGGGGTTAAGGACAGGGTTTGGGGTTGGGGACAGACTGTGGCTGTCCCGCAGAAGGGCAGTTGGTGCTGGGGAGCAGCAGAGGTGTCTCCACGGGCAGTTCAGCGGCAGCAAATTGGAGGGAACAGGGAAGAGTTCAGATCAGATTTCCCATCTCTGGGCCCTGCCCCTCCTTGTATATGGTGTTTGTGTAACAAAGCTTTGAAAGTCTTTGTATTGTTGCTCTTTGTGGTTTAGTAAGGATTCTCATTGAGCTATTTGTTTACATTTTTGGTATATGAAACACGTTTGAAACACTCACAGGCACGGGGAGCCTTTCTGGGCAGAACGTGTCCGCAGTCCCTGGCCGTAAGTCGTGAGGGGAAATGCAGAACAAATTTAGGGCTTAATTTTATCTCTGTCTGCAGAGCAGAGGGGAAGGAGAGGAGAGGAAGGCCAGTGCTGAGCAGCGGTGTTCCTGGGACAGAGTGGGGCTAAGGGTGTCCTGCTGTCAGCATTTCTACAGAGCTGTCGGGGCTGGGGGCAGAAGGGCTGTGCCACGGCAGGGACACGCAGCTCCCGAGGCCACAGACCTCCTGCAGGACTCGCAGCCCCCGGGGAGCATCAGCAGCTATTTCTGCTCAAAATCAAAGATTCTTTTCATCTGCAGCGCTGCACTGGGGGCTGAGAGCTGGAACATGGTCCCGTTCCATTTACTTCCCTGAAAAGGAGTAATTTATTTTGTGGGTGAAATGGGAAAAAAAAAACCCCAATGTAAATTATTTTAAATACATTTAATTTAAAAAAAATACCTTTGCTAAGTTTGTGGATTGTTCATAATACAACTAAAGGAATTTGTAATAAACCGTCTGGTTTCTCTTCGTGCCATTTACTTAATCTTTTCTTATTTTTTCCCAGGCCCTTATAAATCGAAGGCACTGACACAATGCCAGTGCCCAAAAGCCTGCTTGTATGTCTTATGCGGCTGGGCTTTCATTAAAATTCACTCCAGCAGATCAGACTGTTTGTTTCTCCTTTTTAGTTTTGTTCTTTAATAATTCAAAGAGGGGAAGATGGTCCACCAACCAGAATCTTCATAAAAATAATGACTCTGATGTCATTCATTCTTTTCTGAGTAATGACAATAATTTCCTCTATTACATGTGTGCTGCAAGTGTGGAACTTGAATATAAATGGTTTCAAAGTTATTTTAGTAAATGTTGTGATCTCTTTTTGCAATAGGTCAAGAAAAGTCTTAAAAATGTGGCAATTTATGGACCAGTCTGATATTGAAACCATGCGCAGTCTGAAAGATGCGATGGCACAACACGAGTCATCATCCGAGTACAGGAAAGTGGTCAACAGGGCTCTCAACATCCCCGGCTGCAGGGTCGTCCCTTTCTGCGGGGTGTTCCTCAAGGAGCTCTGCGAGGTTTTGGATGGAGCATCGAGCCTCATCAGGCTCTGTCCACGATACAACTCCCAGGAGGAAACACTAGAGGTAAATGATTGTTCATAGCCACCTGGTGCTCTATTTTATATTATTTTATTTAATATTATTCGTTATTTTATACAAAGGCATCATCCAATAAATGTTTCCCACACACGTTCAGTTCCATGGAGCTCGGTTGAATTTCCATAGTTACTGTAGGGCTCCAGGCTGGTTGGTTGTGCCGAGTTTGGTGTTGGAGCTCTTAGAACGTAACGGCAGCACCAAAGGCTCATGTTTATACTTTGGATGAAGTAAGTACGTAAATCCTGGGAGACGTAACTGCTTTCTCTTAAAAGCTCTGACCTTTTACTTAATTCACTGGGAACTGGAAGGTTTTCGGTTCCTTGAAAACAGGATTCAGATGCTCAGTGGATTGAGCGTCTCCTCTATGAAAAGAAGCAATTCCTTTGAGTTTTATTGTTGCAGTTTTAAAATAAAAATGCCCATGTTACATGAAAAGGTTAATACTGAGGCTTTTAAAAAGTTTTCAGGAGTTATTGTAGCTTCTGTTAGTTGATTTATGCAGTGATTTGGTCTGTTTAGGTTTGGAAGTAGGTACAAAATCCCATTAGAAGCTAATAAGAAATATATGCTAAATATTTGTAATTCCTGTAAAAATGTCTCCACTGAGAAGCAGATGACACAATATTCTATTTATTACTATACTAATCTTTTAGATATCTCTAGTTTGTTTCAGATTACAGTGGACAAGATAATTTCTTGCAACGAGTAGGCAAAGATGGTTTAAATAATCCAGAAAAAGAATCAACAGCAAACAATATTTTTCAAACTATTCGGAGCTGCAATCGCAGTTTGGAATCTGAAGAGGGTGAAGATAATTTTAGTGAAGGGAGTGATTCAAGAAAAAACTCTTTGAAGGACAAAAACCGGTACCAGTAAGTCTCATTTTATTTTCTATCGTCACCTGTATATTTCATGTTTTTAATTTTTAATTTCCTTTTATCAAGACTTGCTTGGAGAAATAGAAATAAGACTCGTCTTCCCTTGTATTTATCCTCTTCCCATTCAGAACTTCCCTCCCTGCAGTTATGCTAAGTATCTGGTACTCAAATGCTTGGAAACTCTCTGTATAGTTCTGTTTGCCCTCGTGATGCAATTACTTCCTCTCACGATACGGGTAAATCCTTTTCGTCTTACACATGGGGCTTTAAAAATCCACAGTTATGATTGCAATTTTGATCTGTGGTGACAGGAATAGCACCAGGACATAGCTGTTATCAGAGCTCAGAACATTACATTCTGCGTGCTCGGGCAGCGTTCTGCCCCCTTCGAAAACAAAGGTTATTTATTGGCCTTTAAAAGACCTCCTCTTTTAAGGACATGTTCGTTTGAAGGTTTTAAATTATGGCCAGTAAACCTTTGTGAGTCAGTGCACAGTTTGTATTTTCAGGCTGCTGTAGTTCTGCTAATTTACATAGAAGTTTACTTAATTGTGCCCCATGTAAAAAAGCCCATTTTTACATCTTACATTTTACCATTCCCCAGCAAGAAACAGGGTAAAGGCAGTGTTTGTTTAAGACGTGGCTTGTTCTTCTAGAACCTCGCTTGGCAGGGAAGGTGCAGCCCATACAGACATAGGAGGGTCTGTCACAGAACTGTACCCTTCAGAGGAGAGGCTCTGTAACATTACATGAGGGCTTGCATAAAAGAGCCTGCTTTGGCCACTGCTTGAGTTATTTTATTGGTAATGTGTATCAGAAATATCCATACGCTCAGAAGGATCCAACATATTTCAGCTACTTACACATAAAATCTAATAAGTGGCTGCCTGAGAAGGAACTACCGTCTTCCTGTTTTAAATGCATTTATTTCATTAACATGCAATTCCAAATTTCATTTCAAATAAATAATCATTATTTCCTGAAAGAATGGTTTCTAATGGAATTATTCACATCTGGCTGTAGCTGCTTCTGGGAAGCGGAGCGGCAGATTGAGCCGAGACAGACAGAGCCCTTCTCTGCATGTTTGTGTTGTCTCTTGACTTCAGTTCAAATGCCGGCTTCCAGGAATTATTTTTGTTAATTAATATGCTCTAAAGCCAGCTTGCAGCTCACAGTTCAGATGGAGAATAAGCTTGGGAAATCAGCACGTCAGTTGGATGAGCAAGGAGTATAAGAGCAGCCGGGAGCCATGGAGCCGAGCCAGCTTTGTATACAGCACTATAACATCCAAATATATAGTAATTATGTATTACCCAGTAATGGTAATATTGTGATTATAAAGGCAGAAAAAGACACTGTGTAACTTGTTTCTCACTACTTTAAAATTGCAAGGAAGGTTTTCAGTCAGTTTGCCTTTTGCTGAATGACGTGGGTCAGTGTTGTGGAGCACGGACCTACCAAAGCCGGTGGGTTAGTTTGATTAGAAGAAAATGAATCGTTAAATCAGTGGGTAGTGCGTGTAATTAGTGAATGAATAAACTCGGTCACTCTCTAATCAGTGACCTGTCTAACCACCCTGAATTTCTACGCACACCAGATAAATATCAAACTTTAATCATTATTAGAACTTCATATTGACAGTTCACAAATAAATAAAGGTAGGTAGGAAAACATAAAAAAAAATCAAGTTTGAACTACAGTTTTTATAGGAGTGTTAATAGGTGACCTATGAGGATACTCTAAACTTCTGTGCATCGGTTGATTAGCCTGAGCTCATCTTCACTTTTAAGCTTTCCTAATTGCAGTAAATACCCTTAAAAAAAAAACCAAACAGGATAAAACCTTAAGATTTTTCCTTTTCCCATCCCGTGCAATCTTCCCCTCTCAAACTGCAATCTGTTCTAACCTTTCCTCTGTTCTCTCTTTTCACTCCCGTGCCTCTCAGTGCAGCACAAGTCTCGAGAGCTCCCGATCCCCGCCGAGTTCTGTAAGTGTGTCCCCATCCCTGTCCCTCGGGCCAGCCCCGCAGCCTGGCTCTGTGCCCGTGCCCCGTGCGCTCCCCTTTCCTGCTGCTTGGGCATTCCCTCTGCTGGTCCCGCTGCTGTCCTCGGGAAATGGGGCGCTCACAAAGCTCTGCCCGTTCTGGCCCCCTCCAGCCGGCCACATCTAGTCTCACAATACATTTTCTAGTGGTTTTGCAGATATTTATTTGGTTGTTTTGAGCTTATGGGGAGGAAAGAGCTGCTTTAGTTTTTAGTTGTTAAATTTTAAAATCTTAGCCTTGTATAATACAGATAAGTATTTTAATGTATAAGTGTCTGGTAAGAGTCTGGTAAGTTTACAGCAGCTCAGTTCTAGTGCGTGACCTTTATTGTTAGGAAGATTCCTAAGGAAATAGAGCTCCAGTGGAGGCTGACAGTTACTCTGCCTTCATCAGTCCCATCACCAAGCAGTCAGTCCTCAGCCTGTTGGCCAGTTTTCCCTAAATTTGGTGGAGAGGTAGAGATCTTACTGATTAATAAGTCAATAGAGGAATCATTGTAATTGGTCTGGAATAAGGGGAAATTTGAAATGAATCAGTGTCCCAGGAAGAGAAGAGTTTGAGGAAGAGCTAATGGCTGTTTGTGGTGTTTAGCTCTGGGAGATACATGACTGGGGGGAAATCACAAGCTGGTCTGGATTTTATTGGCCAGTTATCCTTAGGAAAATGTGCTTTATTAGTTGTGGTGTACATGGAGCACTTTGCTCTTTTTATCTTCATTAAAGCACTACCAAAATACTGAACGGTTGTGCATTCATACGTGTTAGAAGCTTCTGCAGGGAAGAAATTATATTTAAACCGCCTCATTTATTAATTCAGTAATGTTGCTCTTTATCTACTCTTTCTAATGATGGTAAAATATTTCAAAAATTTTGGTTGCTGCATACAAGTGTCATGTTAATAATTTGCTTGATAAAATTAAATTTTCTAATGGAAAGTGTCTGATGAAACTCTCGCTGCATTCTTATAAGGAAGGTATGTATTTTAGCCACTGTCTTATGAGACTTAATCAGAGAATTATATAATATGAACGGTCTGCACAAATCAATAATAGAAGAAAGATTTGAAGTCTTCTCTTCGATCCACTAGATCCTGCTGACAGTTTCCACATACGGCACTTGATATCTCAGCTGCAGCAATCTTGTGCTGTGGATTTAGAAACTGGAGTCACTTGGCTTTAAGATCCCAACAGACCTTTCCCAAAAGGAACATTTGGAAGGTTCTAAGTAAATATAATTATTTTGTTACAAGAGTTTTAATTAATTGTAACAGCATCTATTAATGAATTCAAAATTGCAATAACATAAACTGTAATACTGTAAAAACTACAGATGTTCCTCTAAGTCCAGATTACATAGTGATGATAGGATTCTTTTTATTTAAACTACAGCAGAAAAAATATTTGTCAATCATAGCATAAACCAGCACAGGTGTTGCTGAATGTACTTGCCTCTCACCTTTGTTCCCGTACAGGTTTATAATCGGAGACCTTTCGGACTCTGAAAACGATATATTTGAGCAGCTGAAGGAGTGGGACACCAGCGCAGCCGAAGAGCAGCAGAAGGCTTTCTGCCACGGGATAGAGCTCATTCCCTGGTACGTGCTGTCTGTCCGGGCTGACGTCCACCAGTTCATGCAGCAAGGGGCCACCGTCATCCGCTACGACCAGGAGACCCATCTCTCTGCGCGCTGCTTCCTCCAGCTGCAGCCCGACAACAGCACCCTGACTTGGACAAAGCCCGCGACCGTTTGCCCTGCCAACGCCAAGGCGAAGCTGGGTGTGCTGGGTAACACTGCTGAGCTGGGCAAATACCAGTTTCTGGGGAATACTGGGCTGGTGGAAGGATTCTTGGACTTGTTTTCAGCCAAGGCCGTGTATATGGGACACTCTGGCATCGATATGCACACTGTGTGTGTTCAGAATAAACTCTGCAATATGTCCCTGGAAGAAAACGGTATAACACTACTCTATGGACTTCAGACTACTGAGAATAAGTTGCTGCACTTTGTTGCTCCCAAGTACACGGCCAGGATGCTGTACGACGGCCTGCTGGAGCTGACGAAGGCTGTAAGGAAAATGAGGAGATTCCCTGACCAAAGACTACAGTGGCTGCGGAAACAGTATGTCAGCCTTTACCAGGTAAAAGAACCTGTGATTTGGGGTAAGAAAAGTTGGAAGATGTCAATGACCTAATGTAATGCAGTTAGTTTCTGTTCTACATAAGCTAAGGTTAAAGATGAGCAGCAGGTCTCCAACCCTGGAACGTGGCTTAAGTCAGTAAGATCCGATTCCCTACATAATGTTGTCAAACCTTGCATGTTTTCAATACACTGAAGTTAAGTCTTCTTTTACTATGAAGCTCTTAATATGTTTGGAGTTTTAGAATAAGTATTTCATTAAAGAAAAAGCAATGTCTGTACTTGAAAAGGGTGCTGAGATACTGCGTGATGAGAGTTAGGTCCAAAAAAACCCCCAAATGGCAAACAAAATAGCCCTTTGGTATTCATGCAGTAATTAAAAATTGCCTCTTCTGATGTTTTGTCTCTTATGGGTTCCTTAGAGGTATCTATATTAGTGCTTCAGAAAATGTGTCTGTTGCTGCTCCCCCTTTCTGTTAACGCTGGATTTCTGCAGGAGGAAGGAAGGTTTGAGGGCCCGACCCTGGCGCAGGCCGTCGAGCTGTTTGGAGGCAGACGGTGGAGCGCGAGGAGCACGAGCACGGGAACGCTCACCAAAAGCACCGAGAAACCCGCTGTGCAGAGGAACAACACTCTGGGAATAAGCACGGCGAAGAAAAAGAAGAAAGTGCTCATGAGGGTAGAGTATTCTGTTCCTTACCGGGCTGATGTGTTTCTGTCCTGCAGTTACGGTGCAGCTGACTGCGTTCTCCACCAGAGACAAGGAGTTCCATGAGCATTTTAGAACTGTTTATGGCAGTTTCAGGGTTTGGGCTTACTGTTTTCCAACGGTTTGCATTTCTTGTCTCATGCTTGAAGCATTCTTGGGACACATGGGTGCTGGGGCTAGCACAAGGGGATGGAATCTTGTTGAGACCTTTAGGTGCTACCTCAGTATAAAGGTAAAATATTGGTCTATAATAAAAATATTAAAGTGCGAAGTGATGTTTGCATGTTCCCAAAACCATCACCACAGTTACTCTGCCTCATTTAGCACACAGTGTTATCTTAGGTGGGTGAGAGGAACACTGAGCCTTGTCTGATGGTCTCCTGTCTTCTCCTGGGCTCAACCACTGTTAGTGACAGCCAAGGGAGAGGAAGATGCAGGGACTGGCAGCTCTACACTGTCCATGTGTTCTAGTGGGCAGGTGAGGGAGATCCTCAGATAAGAAGATCCATCCTCTTTATGGCCCCTATCCCCTGTGAATGGTGTAAAACCAGCTGCACCAGTTCAGAGGGGCATGAACATTGTCATCTCCTGTGCGATGTCAAACTGAGGTAACACCCAACGGTGTGGGACACCTCCCTATGTCTCTTGTACAGCTATCGGCCTTGCAGGACTTTTTCATAAGGAATAGCTGGTGGTTCTCATGGGTTTGTTATAGATTGCACTGATGAAGAATGGGAATAGTAGTGTTTTTGGGATGTTTATTGTGGTGCTCGTTATTTTTAGGGTGAGAGTGGAGAGGCCACTGATGATGAAATGGCAACTCGGAAGGCAAAAAGCTGTAAGGAATATCGTAATAGGAGTGGTTCCGATCCTCAGGATATTGATGAACAGGAAGAATCAGGTAGATATATCCCTTCAGCACTTAAAAGTCCCTCAGGGTTTTGCTCAAAGTCTTTTTATACAGACATTTTTAGTGGTGTTAAAAATGCATTTATGATATAAAACTACTTTTGCAGTTGAAACTTCAAATCCTATAAACTTTTAAATTAATTTCTATACTTGTTCATTGTTTTTCTTTCATTTAGTTTCAGTAAAACTTCCTTTCCATTCAGATGAAATGGGTATATAAATGTTGTTCAGGATGTGTCTTTTTGACTGTCTTGGGACAAATTGGGCCAGATGTTGTAATTGTGCTACAAATTTTGTTTTCGCCATAGATCCAACTATTATTATTAATGCTACTCCATCTAATAACCTGCCATCCAGAAGAGCTCACTCTCTGACAGCATCTGGATCTCCCAATCTAGGAGCTACAACACCTTCGCCAGCACGACCAGTCTCCTCTCCCGTAATGTCTTCCAGCAAGAGTCCCTCTAGGTAAGGACAAAATCAATGCTTTGCTTTAAAAAGAAACAAAGTTACTGTTACTTTATTATCATCAAATGTGGGGTTTATGTCAAACTGATGAAACTTGACAAATCCAATGCCAGAATTGCCATTTGTCTTTCGATAAACATTTAAAACTCGCTGTAGAACTACATGGGATGGGTAAGCTGAAACGCCACGAGCCTGAGGATGGCTCTGCAGCACGTCCTGGAGCAGCTTCAGCCTGTGGCTGTTACAGCAGCAGATTGGAATGCTGTTCCACAACCACACAGATACGCAATTTAACTCTTTTTCTAGATCTTCTCCAGCACATAGTTACAGGCGTCTTCTGTATATGAAAATCAACAGAAATGTTACAGATGTGTGAAGTTCTGAGGGTTCTTAGACAAGTCCTTTCTACCTGGTTGCAGTACCCGCCTGGGGAACTGGAGGAACAGATCTGAACCCTTTCCTTACGGGCCTCTGCTCCTTGGACCTTCATCCTCTCTGTGTCACTTCGGCAGTGCAATCGGTTACGCTGTGGCTGTGCAGTGACATACTGCATTAATTCTATAAATAGCAATAGGGGTGGTGGTAGTACTTGTAGTAACAATAATGTAATGGCAATAACTTGTCAGGGATGTGGTACTTCATGACGTACAAGAAGATGGTCTCAACAGAGCCCTTCCAGTGCCTTGTAAGAGGAGTGGATGCTGAGCTGTGGGTATGGGTATGGGTATGAACCGTGGGCTTTCCAGGGCAGCAGTAAACAGCAGCAGAGGTTACTGCTGTTGGAAGAGTGTTAGTTTTGAAGAGACATGTCTTGTGTAATGGTTTATGTTGTGTATTCCTTATGGATTTTTTTTTTACACTTAAAAAAAATTGGGTTTGGCAATAGGTGTGGGTGGTAGAACCTGTGGACATCTGTGGTTGGCTGCTTCTCTGTTCTTCTGCTTCCTGAGGCTCTTACCATGTTCTTTCCTTGCTTTCTTTGCTGTCATTCACATCCATGGATTGAACGTGCCAGGAGGGGTTTATCTCTGTAAGACGTTTCTCTTTTTTAAGGATTGGAACAGCTTTCTTTTACATTAAGCTAAAGAAATACTGCTTTACTGCCTCTAGAAAGTGCTTCTCTGTTTTGCAAATCTGATTTTTGCTTTCATGCCAAAATAATTATTATTCTCTAAATGAGATTAAAAGGCTCAACAGAGAGCTTGCATTCCCGGGGGAAGGACAGCTAATTTTCCTCTAAATCCTCTCAGTGCTGGGTTCCTGTGCAGATCCCTCTGCAGCTCAGCACCGTGCCCTCCCCGAGGTATGGCAGGTTTTCCCTGGCAGAGCTTGGAAACTCCACCGCGTGGCTCGGCAGAGCTCTCCCCAGCCCGGGACCACCCTTCCTGCCAGGATGTGCTCGGGATGCAGCGGTACGGCTGCTCCATCCGTCCCGGGGAGATGTGCCTCACGCAGAACTGCATGTTTCATCCATTACCTCGGCCCACTCTGCATGAGCCATCGAGAGACTGGGGGCACCGAGAGAGGTTTATTCCCAGCACCTACCCTTTGGACCCTTGGTAGGGCTGAACGGCGCCTGCCAGTTTCCATGTGCGTGGACATGTTGAGGACACCACAGACACCTGCAGTGCCTCAGCTGTGGTCAGTCTGAGCTGGTGCTCTGCTGTCATCACCCACAATATGTGCGATAATTCACTCCTGGGGTGTCTTTTACAGTAAACCAGCTGGTTGCCCCCAAGGTGGAATTTAGGTACAGTTCTGGGAATGTTTGCTCCAGAGACTTCTGTAATTGGCTGGTATGGATGGAGGGTGTGCTCCGTCTCAAACCACCACAACGTGCTGTCCTGTAGGACACGCTCCCGGCACGGATGGTGCCTTTGGGCAGTGCACCCGGGGTCCTGGTGTGCCCGGTTATGGTCATGGTGTTACGGTAAATAACCGGTGGTCTGTCAGGCAATAACTCCTGCCACAGCTTGTCTCAGCCACTTCAGGTACAGCACACCCCAGAAATGACAATGATGTCTCAGAGACAGGCCAGCACCACGGGCTACCAGCCCAGACCCAAGCCACTTGCTGGGCAGCACAGAGCAGTGGGAGCTCGAGGCTTTTGCCCCCCCAGAAGCAATGGCAGGAGGGATGCCCTTAGCAACATAGATACAGCTGAGGGGGGAGCAGATGGGGAGAGTGGCCCGCAAGGTCTATGGTACGTGTAGACTGTGGGCACCCCAGAATTCCTCCTGGAATCTGCTGCCCTTAACAGCAGCAATACACAAGCAGAGTAAGTTTGGGAGCCCACACGGGCTGACATAGACATCTTTTGCTTCTTTTTGCTCCAATTTTGTTGTTAATTCTGCAGTTTCCTAAAAATCAAGTTACATACTTGTTATGCCCAACCTGTTTTGTCAGTAGCATCGTGAATTAAGATAAAGTGAAGTATCTATTTTCCAAAGTCACAGAAAGTTGGAACAACCTGGATAATGAAATAACCTAGGAAATACAGGATCCACTGGGAGCGCTTGTATGGCTCTGAACAGATTATAGCCAGCAAAGCTTATTAATTCAAATTAAGACTCATGATTTGGACTCAAACCCTGAGAAGGCTCCGTAATCGGAGGCAGGGTTGGACACAAGCGGGTTGTGCACATCCCTCGGGGGACGCGGAGCTGGGGAGGGAGCAGAGGGTCCCTCTGGGAAAGCTGAGCTGGTGACAGATGGTGGATGGTTGGCTGCAGTGTGGCAGCTGGGAGGAGGGGGGAAAGGTCTCTAGTTCTTTTGCTTTTGCTGTGCAATATGTGCATTAACTTTATCTGACCCGTAAATGACATCAATGTCTCCACCAAGTGAGAAGTGCTAAATAAACTAAAATTTCTTAAAGTGAAAAAAAAATCTAAATATAATGATTGCACCTGGCTATCTTTGTTGTACATTTTAAATAATAGTAATTCTCATAGGTAGAGAATGAAAAATGCTCTTTTTACATATATAACTCGGAACCTTGATATTTGTGATCCCTTATGAATAATTTACATTGGGAATAAATCCTTGTACGATCCAGGTGTCCAGATGATTTCCAAGCACAGGTAGCCTGCAGCTGTCTTCTCTCACCCTCTCAAAGTAGATGGGCATACAGGCAGTTCCCAAGTCCTTTGGAAATGTCGTGCCTCCTGTGAGGTGGAGGAAGCAGGGAAAGGCTGATGCCACCAGGAAACAGGGAACAGGATGTGGAAAATTAGAGAAGGGGAATTTTTTGTGGAGAGAATAAACTGGCTCTGTCATTAGCTGTATCCAGGTGTAATCCAGACTGCTGCCAGTAGCAGGTTTGGTTGGTGGTGATAGTGGGGTTTTCACCTTTTTATTTTTAACAACCTGTATTTATTGCCCATGGAAGGATTGTGGAAGATACTCTTTAGTGATCAGGTCGGTGAGACGCTGAGCGTTATCATCTGCTGCTCCGCTTGGTACTCTGCAGGTCCACTCTGTTTTCTGGAGCCAGGAGACTTTCCTCACCATGGTTTATTTTTCTTTTCTGATAAAAATGTTAGGAATGATTTTAGCCAAAATGTTATATGCGGTATGTCAGTACTTGCCATAGTGATGTCAAACAAATTGAATATTATCAACTGAAATAAATGGTAACCCTGACTGTTGTTGGGAAGTATCTGGAAACCAACGGGCTGGGAGACAGTTTTGGGTGCCAAGAAAGTGGGTTATGTGCCTTAAAATGCACCTTTAATGCTCCCAGATATAAGAAACCCCAGGTGCATAAGGAAAATACTGTTTTTCTTGCATATCCAGTCAGGGTATTACTGTTTTATTTTGACTGTGTAGAGCTTTAAGGAATTCTCCATCCATTTTATCTTTCCCTCAGCAAATCTTCAATAAACCTCACAAGGAGCCTGCGCTACAGGAACACTGCCATAGTTTTCTTTAAAGGGAACACAAGAATGCTTTAATTTGTGCCATTTTCACCCGGCCCTTCTGCACGTGGCAGAGTTTTAAATAGCTTGGATATACATTATTAATTCTGGCAAAGTCCGCTCTTGTCTTGAGGGAAAAGAAGAAAAGAATAGCTGCCATCACACAAGAAGGCACAAACTGTCATTAAGCATCTCATAAGATACTTTGCTTCTTCCAGGATTTGGTAATAAATGTGCTAAGGAGAGCACAAATGAAGTGTTTAGTGCAGGAATGTGTAGTATTTCAGTAAGCAGAAATCTAACATGACCCCACTACAGCAGTCTCTCTCTGGTGTAGCACGTGGAGCAGCAGTAGCTGGCACGGGCGCGTTAAAGGAGGAATGAAGGGCTTCCAGAACTTCATGGTGTCTGATAGTAACATGACTTTTGTGGAATTTGTAGAGCTCTTCAAGTCTTTCAGGTAAAATATATTTTTGTTCTGTACTGATCTCATTCATCCAAGTTTACAAAAGAGCAAAAATAGAACTTTTCAAATCTTTCCTCAGTGTGCGCAGCCGCAAGGATCTCAAAGACCTTTTCGATGTCTATGCTGTGCCGTGCAACCGGTCCGGCTTGGAGCCTGCTCCACTTTACACGAATCTGAAGATTGATGAAAATAGCAGTGGATTCCAGCCTGATTTAGGTTTGTTGAAGGGGAAAATTCTTCAGTTATTGGCCTTAAGAAAAAGTGTCTCAGTCAGTCTCATGAAGAACTATCGGTTACAAATTTGAGTGGAGGATTGCTGCCATACATCCACTAACACCTAGTTAGCAGGGTGTGAGACAGGTTCTTTGTTCAGAAGTGAAGGGGAGGAACAGCATTGCTGTTTACATGAGCCAGATATGTTCTGTAACTGATAGAGCAGAGGAGTAGAAGTTGTAGCTGAGTGTCTGGGCCCAACACGGGGCTCTGTGTCTGGAGCAGGAGCTGTGGAGGGGATAAAACATTAATGTAGTGAGGAGAAACGGGGAGGCTGCACCTGTGTCTCATGTGGTTGGTTTTGTGGCTGCACGTGGTGGTGGGGAGGGGAAGCAGGAGGGTCCTGGATGATGGTGTGAGAGGCTGTGAGTCCGTAGTAGAGGTTCCAGGGTTTCATTTATAGTAATTGAACACTTATAGCCCACTCCCACTGTTCGCATACACTCTTAGTGCTCTTTTTTTTCTATTGCTGAATAGAAACAAGATGCTTTTGTTTTAATTTACTCTGTCAGTCCTAAAATATTCAGTCAGATAATCATACATATGATATATTACATGGTATTCTGCACAGTATATGCAATAAACAAAATTATATAGCTTATATTTATGTTTCCCGTCTTTTCTTCTTTTAAGATTTGTTGACTAGGAATGTTTCAGACCTGGGTTTGTTCATTAAGAGCAGGCAGCAGCTCTCGGACAACCAGAGGCAAATCTCCGATGCCATTGCTGCTGCCAGTATCGTAACCAATGGCACTGGTGTTGAGAGCACGTCCCTGGGAATATTTGGCGTGGGGATCCAGCAGCTAAACGACTTCCTGGTGAATTGCCAAGGAGAACACTGCACCTATGACGAAATCCTCAGTATTATCCAGGTCTGTGATACAAATGTTGTGCAACTCCTTTTACTTGAACTCTTGTTACTTTGGTTTCCCCCCCCAGCGCTGTCCCCCATGTCAGAATAGCCTCTCTGGGTATCTCCTTCCACACTGATGTTAAATTCAAATTTAATTTGAGTTTTAAATTTAATACTATCTTAATTGTGGGCTATAAAATTGTGCAGATGTCCATAAATATGTCCATAAAAAGAAAAATAATATCATGCAAATAAACAGTTTTATTGGCTGTATGTGCTTTATCAGGAAGGGATATCCCCACTTGGGAAAAGTGTTCATGACAGTGTGTTGTTTTCTCCATGTCTGTGACCACCTTTGATAGAGATTAACTCTAGTTTGGAACTTAAAACCCCACCATTCCAACATATTTTTATTATATTATAAAAAATTCTCCAGAGGAAACCTGGGCATTTTATTCCCTTATGTACAATGGCTGAAGTGATTAGAAAGCATGCAGAAAATTTTTACTTCCTCCAAACATGCATAATTAATATACTCCAAAATTAAGTCCCCACTTGAGGGCTGAAACCTGTCTATTTGAGCTATCAACATGTAACATAAAATGGCAAAGTTTAAAAGACAGACATTCTAAGGGGACATCAGGTTTGGATTCCACAGGCCTCTGTAATTTGTGCTGGTGCTGGCAGTTGCAGCGCAGTGGGAGGAGGGTGGGAGAAGGATGCCTGGTCACAGACCCTTCGGGGTAGGAGCCCAGGTGCTGATTCTGCTCTGAGCTGCTCTTGGGTTCGGTGACTCCCCATCTCCTTCCAACCGGAGTGGTTCCGTGGTGTGGGTCATACTGCAGCCACCTCCTTACTTGATCCACAAAAGCACTGGTTTTACATACTAACTGGCTAGTTCCATGGGCACGCTACGCTATGGAGATACGAAAAAGCTGTATTTCTAAGAATTGTTATTATATCTCTCTTAAATTTCTTCCTTTTATAGAAATTTGAACCCAGTGTGAATATGTGCCAGCAGGGGCTACTATCTTTTGAAGGATTTGCCAGGTAGTTATTTATGTGTTAATTTATATCTATCTATCTAAAGATGACAACAGTGTATTGATGTTTGTATGTCAGTGCAGCATAAAATTTCCTCACCTCTTCTCACCTCTAGATTTTTGATGGATAAAGACAACTTTGCCTCCAAGAACGATGAGTCACAAGAGAATGCCGAGGACTTGCACTTCCCGCTGTCGTATTACTACATCGAGTCCTCCCACAACACGTACCTGACCGGGCACCAGCTCAAAGGGGAGTCCTCGGTGGAGCTCTACAGCCAGGTACGTGGGGCCGGGCCACGAGCAGCTCTCACCGTGAACTGGCAGGGCGCTGAAACAGGACCTTTTTGCTTTGAAAATCTAGATGTCCTCAACCCCTGCTTGCAAAAACCTTGGAAAACAAGATGTGTGGGAAAGCTGCCCGTAAGCACAGTCGTGCTCAGATGCCTTTTCTAAGGGAAAAAAAAGAATTGGTTTAGTTTGAGATTCATAGCATTTAGACACCAGTCGGTCTGACCCAACCTACTAAAATTAGACTTTCCCACAGGAAAGACTGATCTAATATTTTAGTTCATTCAGATGTCAAAAACACCACTCAAATACTGCGCATTGCATTGCAGAGACAAATTTCAAATGGAATTATAATTTCCAAAAATGTTACTTCTAGGAATATTCTGCAGTTTTTCAGACTTTATGCCTGGTCAGTGGTGCACATGAGAAGAAGGGTTTCTCCCTAGGGCTTTTGATTCTGCGTGTGTGTGTGGATATGTATATTTATATGAATTTGTGTGTCTGTATTTACCAAATGCTAGAGAAAGCATCAAACTTCCCGTGAGCGGTGGTTTCATGACTTTAAATGTTAATGACTCGTGGAGAAGGGCTCATCTGGTGTCTGTGCACTGCTTCCCCTGGAGTTGGGGGGGGCTGTGCTAAGAAAGCCCAAATAACAGGATTGCATGGGGTCAGGGGGTTGCAGGGGGTTCCTGTGGCAGCCCTGCACGGGGCGATGCGAGTGCTGTGTTGGGAAGGGATGGGAAACGGGACAGAGCTCCGCTGGCTCCAAAACCTGTGGGATGCAGAAAAGCCTCTTCCTGCCTCTTGAGGAGTTGTCTCCAGCAGAGAAGGGGCTCGTTGTTCCAGCTCTCCCAGGGGAGAGCGACGGACACGACTGCCCTGTAACTATTTGCGTTTTGATAGAAGTAATTTTTTTCTTTGTCCATGAATGTTTTTGCTGGTTTTGGTTGTTGAGATCTTGGTTTTGAGCAAAATATCTAATTGTGATAGAGTTAGCTCTTTCAATGGCAGGCACGGTAAATATTGCTAGCAATAGTAACTGGGCTGCCAACAGATGGGGTAGGTTGGTGTTGGTCCCTCCATCCCTCTTCTTTGCTTTCTTCCAGCTTTTTCTAGCAAGTAAGGCTTTCTAAAATAAATATATGAATACATAGTGGGTGGGTGGATGGATGGATGGATGTAAATTAGCTTAATATCATTAAATTTGATGGCCTGGCACATCTCCATTCTAACTATCCTTGTGGAAGTTCATAAGACGTTATTTGCAGACCAGACCTTCTTCCATTTAAAAGATTAAC
>JAOQGH010000002.1:21227093-21240684 GCA_025769975.1 Gallinago jamesoni | reverse complement strand
CTCCATTCTAACTATCCTTGTGGAAGTTCATAAGACGTTATTTGCAGACCAGACCTTCTTCCATTTAAAAGATTAACAGCAACAACAAAAAGAACCAGCAACCAAACTGCAGTTGTTGTGCCCATAAGCTGTCGTGGTGGCAACCTGGAGTAAACTGCCGTGTTAGTTTATAGCTGCTTTTGCAGGTGGAAACGTGGAAATGTCTCTCTCCCTAGGAACATAAAGAAGCATTTTTGGCAAACAGAGTCCATGTGTCCTGTAAGACACCATGAATTTCCAAGCTTTATGGTACTTCTCCTAAGAATATAAATGCTTTCTGAGTTTCCCCTGCTCTCTCTCCACCTGGTGACTGTGGTCAGCTGGGGACTGCAGTGTCCCTGGGCTCCGTGTACTCCACACATCGCTCTTCCCAGCACTTGTGCTGAATCGCTGGGCTTTCATTCAGCTCTGCAATGTCCAGCTGCTGCTTATTGGCCTGAGCCCGTGGCTTGTCCCTGCTGACACTGTTAATTGCATTGCAGGTCCTTTTACAAGGCTGCAGGAGTGTAGAGTTGGACTGCTGGGATGGCGACGATGGGATGCCCATCATTTATCATGGGCACACTCTTACTACCAAGATCTCTTTTAAGGTATGCTGGTAATTGCGCATAGAAACAAAAAATGAGAGGAAAATCAGTAAGTTTTTCTCTAATGAAGGAAGAAATTTACCTTCTAGAAAAATACAAATCCTAATGGGCTAAATCCTGCTAGAATATGAACTGTGGAGTATGTCAGACATGAAGTCCTCAATTATAAAGAGGCTTTTCAAATTAGTTTTGGTAGCGTATGTACTGTCATTTTCTGTCTTTTTATTGCCAACATAGCTACCATAAGTAGCTGTTTCCAGTTCTGTTGTAAGAAGGTGCCAGGTTGACCTGTAGGAGCTTGTTTGGAAAGCAAATTGTGCGTTCTTTCTTCTTAGAGGGGAAAACAGCTGCCTTTGTTTATCCCTTTTCTCCCCTCTCAAGAAGTGAAGTGAATGCTGGAAAATAATGACGTGTTCTTTCACTGTTTCCTCCTCTTCTCCCACAGGAGGTAGTTGAAGCCATCGACCGCAACGCGTTCATCACCTCCGACATGCCAATCATCATCTCCATAGAAAACCACTGCTCCCTGCCGCAGCAGCGCAAGATGGCGGAAATTTTCAAGGTAGGCCATAAATTGTGATAAATTGTTCTAAGCACGTGCCTTGGGATTTTCCATAATATAATCACATGTCCTTGATATTTCAG
The DNA here is from genome assembly GCA_025769975.1 of Gallinago jamesoni. NCBI lineage: Eukaryota > Metazoa > Chordata > Aves > Charadriiformes > Scolopacidae > Gallinago > Gallinago jamesoni. The sequence continues at coordinate 21,239,413 of JAOQGH010000002.1, read as the reverse complement.
AATGTATTTGGAGATAAGCTGGTAACAAAGTTCTTATTTGAGAGTGACTTTTCGGATGATCCCATGCTTCCATCTCCTGGCCAACTGAGAAGAAAAATCCTGCTGAAAAACAAGAAGCTGAAAGCCCATCAAACGCCAGTGGATATATTGAAACAGAAGGTAAAGTCCTTCCTTCACAGCAAGCAGTGAGACCTAGATTTTGTTAGGAATTATTCATTTGTGTTTGAATGTTTTGTCATTCCAGTATGTACAGCAGAATAATCTAATGCATATTTGTGCTTGGACGACTCACAGTGGATTGCGATGCTTTCATATAAGTAGCAGACAAGACATATAGTGAAGTATAGACACAGCAGAACAAACTCATAGTGTATTTCAGTTTTGTAATACTTATAATATTATGATCAGCAGCACCACATGCCTTGTGTGATAAACATAAATGAAGTTTCACAGTGAGGCTGTGACTTTGGCTGTTCGTGTTGGTTGAGAAATAGTGATATACATTGAGTGCGTGTGTATATATACAGTATTGAGTCAGTTTCAGTAGAATTTTGCTTTGTTTCTTTTTTCATATTCAAGCCAGGCAAATACTCCCTGACTCCCTTTCAGGAGGACTCCGCTATTCAAGCAGTACTTAGACTTATGTGAGAATTCTTTTGGTTTCTGAAAATCAGGGCTGTGTCTCTGGTAGCCTCAATTTAACAGTGTCTGTGGTTAGTCAGCAGTTAAATTGAATCCTTGAAAACTAATTGCTTTTACCCAAAATGTAAAGACAATTGAATTAGAACTGAATTCTTGTATAAGACCAAGTAAAACACATTGATTGTACCAGTATATGGATCTTCTCCATCTTTTCAAACAATTCTAAACTGTTTCCAAAACAGCATACCTCAGGCTGGAAAAAGGCAGTCCTGCTCTGAATAATGTGCAAAGTGGACATTTTCCCATAATTAATTAGGTTTCATATCTTACTGGGTGATTTTCTACCAATACAAGTTTTCTTTATATTCAAACCCGTAAGATGATATTTTAGTTCAATCTTAGCAATCTCACTTCTCATTATATATATATATATACTCATTGCTTTCATATAAATAAAATAAGATGCAAACAGAGATGAAAACTCTTTTGCTTTTTAAAAACACCTACCAATAATGTAATAAGTGGTTCTGTGGCTGCAGGCTCACCAGCTGGCACATATGCAGGCACAGGCCAGCAATGGTGCCAGCAACCCCACTCCCAGCAACGAGGAGGAAGAAGATGAAGAGGATGAATATGACTACGACTATGAATCTCTCTCTGATGGTAACTATATATATATATATTTACTTATTACATTGCTGCTGTTAGAATTGTAGCAATAAGGCATGTAAATTCTGCATTCAGGAATGATGTGGAAATTGTGGGGGCTAACGGTGTCAGCAGATTGAAAAAAGGGATTGGACCAATTCTTGGGCAGGTTTACAAGTGAATGTTACAGGTAGAAACGTAGGGTCCAACATCCCTAATGTTCAGCAGTTGTGGCTGCTGGGAGGTACCAGGGAAGTGGACCAGGACTGGGGGGTGGGTGCCCTCTTTCAGCAGCACCTCTTGGCGCCCCTGCCAGAGAGAGCTGGGTTAGATGGGCCTGTGGTCTGGTGGAGGTGGGCACGTTCTAGCTGTGCAGCGAGTTCTTCCCCCCCGAACCCCTACGTGTGATGGGTACCCATTGAAGTTCTTGGTACCACATTTGGAGAAGATGTGAGGCTGGAGCATGTCCTGCAGCATGGGGCTTCTTTCCAGCTGCTCTCTTATTTACATTGCTCACTTCTGTGTTTAATGATGTAAAAAACATTCACAAAATTAATGAATGCAGCTCAGGAGCTGACAGTGCTTGTGAGAGAGCAGTATTAATTACGCTAATAGGAAAATGTGTGAGTTTTGTGCGATGCTGCCTTCAGTTGCCTTTTGCTAGAAAGTTGGCCTAAGTGGCTACTTGAGAACACTCCTCGGGTGGGACGGGGGGGAGGTAGTGTGGATCTAAATCACTGTGAGAGACCTTTGGTCCCAGACCTGCCAGGGAGGTATTGCAGGCCAACTGCAGCGAGTGGTGTCTGAGAACGTTCTAGTTGGGAGGAGGTTTGAGAACGCTGAAGCTGGCAGGAGACACGCACACCTCCCAGTGTATGAAGGAGTCTGCAGCATGATTTACTGCTTCATTACAATGGTTATTCTTTGGGATCTTTAATTATGTTAATATTTTGGCAAAACTAATCTAAACAGTGGTCTGTAAACTTTCTAAAAGATTTTCAGTTTTATTTTCCTTACTGATACATGAGGTTTGTGTAAGGCTAATAGTTTTACAACTGACACTTAATTTTCATTTCTCTGGCTGTAAATCTTAATTTCCTTTCCTCTTATTCCCTCTCTGACTCCGTTTCCCTGTAGCTGATGTCCTTAATGCTTCTCCTGCTCCTAACAGCCAGGAAGGTAAAGGCCGTTTGGTTGAGCATTTTAACTGCATGAAATCAGCACTGCATCTCCAGCCTGTTAAATGGGACCCTGGGAACGTGGGGTTTCTAATTCATGTTAAAAGTGCAATCAGATATTTATTTTGGTGTTGCTGACTGGCAGGAGCTGTTAGAAGGCTGCATGTGTGACACTGGTTATGCATAAAAAGAGTACGGTCAAAGCATCGGGAATCTCAGGAATGAAATAAAACCATTCCTTTTGTGGCAGTTACAATATTTCGGTCCAGAATGACCAGATCAGTAGGTGTGTTATTCTCTGATAAACATGTGGCTTTGAAGAGGAATTTCGATAGATGTAAAAAATGTTTTTTCATGGTGAATGTAAGGAGAGGGAAGTCAAAATGTGCTGTACAAAGACAGGTACCTGTTTGGTACAGTTAATTGTGTTTGGGCTTGAGCAATTCTCTGTTGTTGAGGAATATCAGTTGGTTTTGGATGGCAAAGCCTAACTCATTAGATGATTTTGTTTTTTAAGCATCTTCAGAGCACAAAAGGATGGGCTTTAAAAGAACTGCAACATATTAACCAAAGCCAAGTATTAAATTTTGAAGTAGGAAGTTACTACTAGAAGAGAATGCTTTGACCAGTAAATGCATTATTTTGGCATCTGGTTATTCAGATAAGATTCACAGCATTGTCCACAAATATTGTTAACTCAAATTAAATTTCCAGTTGAAACTGTTTGGCTTTATGTTTATTAAAATCCCATTGATTTTTAGATAACATTCTTGAAGACCGACCTGAGAATAAATTATCAAGTGATAAACTGCAATTTGAATATAATGAAGAGACTGCCAAACGAATAAAGAAGGCTGATTGTGCTACTTACAGTAATAAAGGAAAGGTAGTTCTGCTTTTTCCCCCCTTTCTTCTCATCCACACTTTGATACAGAACCAGCTCCAGAGGGGTTGCTAGCACATCTAATCACAGAGCAGTTCATGTAGCTGAGACATCAGATGGCAAATGCGCTTTAATGAAGACAAATAGTAGAAGGCGTGGAACTGCACCAGAGAAAATAGATTAACTAGAACAAAGGCTCAACGTGCTGTTCCAGAAAGGTCCTTGGGGCTCATTGTATATACAGGCTGCTTGGCTGAAAATGTTAGCTGTCTCAATGGAAGGCTTCATTGAAGCCAGACCCAGAGGTTTATTTAGATACCTCATTTCCTTTAACATCCGTGGAACTGAAGATTCCACCCGAGTCTTCAGCACCTTCGTGTATCTAAATAACCTCACTGGGGCATCAGCCAGCCACGCTGCTGTTATCAAATCACCCGGCAGCTGATCTGTAAATTGTAGCTTCTCCTGAACACAGACCTTTGTCTAAATTTTGGTGCGTTTGTAGAATGAGCTCTGGTTGAGGCTTTGCCCCCTGCAGTGGTGTCAAGGACAGGAACTGGGCAGAAACCTGACATGGGGACGTGCCAGGTGAGGACAGCAAAGCAGAGAGGAAGGAGAGAAAAGAGTCTGAGGACATTAAGTAAGACACATGACGGTACTTTTGCATTGAGTAATCGTATTATTGTATGCTCTTGGAATCGTCACCTAGGTTTATGACATGGAGCTGGGTGAAGAGTTCTATCTTCCACAAAACAAGAAGGAGAGCAGACAGATCGCCCCGGAGCTGTCGGACCTGGTCATTTACTGCCAGGCTGTGAAGTTCCCTGGTAAGGACACTGCCCTCTTGTATGGCTCGGAGCTTTCTGATTCTCAGAGATGTTCTGTTTATGTTTGCAGTTAGTTAGCACAAGCATTTTCAAATTCAAGTAGTCGAGGAGCTTTTCTCTTGATGACTTGGTAGTCGACATAATAATAGCTGCTGGCTGAGAAGTACAAGTCATAAATTACGTGAAGACGTACTGTTTGTCGTATTACAGCGTTTACAAAAGTGAGATTTGCCAGTGTTCACAACTGCTGCGCTGCCAAGTGACAGAGGAGAGAAAGCTTTATCTTAAGAGCTCCAAGTTTCCATGTAAGGACCTGCTGAATTAGGGAGGAAAGCGATGGGGAAACGGTGCAGGAAGAGCCTGTGACAGTTCTGGAGGGACCTCTTGGTGCCTTCCACCTTTCCCTGCAGCTGCCTCTGCTGCTCCGTCCCGAGCGGGCAGGAGGAACCCTCTGGGGGGAGAGCAGCCTTCTGGTGGGGTTGGGTGGGTGAGGAGAGGTGGTTGCACATCACAGCCCCTCACGGAGGGGGCGAGGGAACAGGAGGACCTTCTTGTGCACGGTAGGAAGGATGATGTTTGCGGAGGGGAAGGAGAGGGAGTCAACGGGCCTGGGCATCGCTGCGAGTTACTTGTGCAGCACCGAAACGTGAGCTGCAGTGTGTTTTGGCTCATACTCTGCACATAAATACTTTTAAATTGAGAATTTATTGTTTATTGATGTGTTTAATGTTTTGAATGAAAAATCTGCTTTTTAATGGAATGGTTCTCTGTGGAAAAGTCAGCGATTCTGCCAAATCATGATCTTACACAAATAGAACTATAATCAGATTAGAGAAGCTAACCAAACAGAAAATAGTGTCAGATAGGCAAGATAAACATGCTGAAAAATGGAGAGACATTCTTTTATAATCTTCTGTAACTTTCAGAATTGTAGGTGTCACTTGTAAAAATAATAACTTCTAAAAATTCAAATCTGATACTCTTTTTAATGAAATCTGCAAGAGATATCTTTCAAATAAAATATTTTCTTTTGCAGAATGATATTCAAGATTAAACAGACATAGTTTTAAGTTGTTCCAAGCATTTTGACACACAAAGACGTGCTGATGTTCTAAGAAAACTTTAAAATGTTTCAGTTTTTTTAATATAATTTCAGTTATGGTGAGGAGGTGACTGCTGCAGTTTAACCTGTTCCTTTAGCACGGTTAGAATAAGGGCAGGGAAATTTGCTGTCCTCTGGGTTAAAACTCTAAAAGCAGAACACAGTGTGGTTCTGTCTAACACGAGGGAAGGGCACCAAATTCTGTAACCTACCGTGTCAGGTTGTAGGGACATGCAAAACATTCGTGGTGGTGTGGCAGGATCTACGTGTAGTGTGGTGGGATCAAAGCTGGTTCTGCCTTGACCAGAGAGCGGGACCAGATGAATTCCAGATCTTTGCCAACCCCCGTTATTTTATGAATTGATGATTCTGTGTATAGGTGATGCTGTATCTTGGAGTCCAGTTTAAATGGGAGTGGAGAATGGAGCTTATCTCTGGGAGGAGACATGCCTCATGCTGAGCATGGCCATGGGAAAGACAGCTCCTGGCTGCAGTTTGCCCCGTGGCCACCACCCTGGGGTTCAGTGCTGCATTCTGCTGATTTAGGAGATTGGACTGTTTCTTAAGGGGCTGACTCCACAACAGGGTTTTGAAACCTGGATCTTTCTTGCCAAATCCATTTGATCCATTGAAATCTGGGATTAAACGTGTGTGTGTGTGTTTGCAGGTGAAATTAGCACTAAATCCACAACTGTCTTCTGCCAGGTGTGAGTTGATACGAGTTCCCGAGGGTCGTTCCCTGAGTCACAGTCGGGCAAATATCAGTGTTTTTGCTTTGTTGTGTTCTGTAACACAAGCACATCTGGGGAGCACCCACACCTCACTGCTGGGGGGGTCACAGTAACCATTTTTGGCTTGGATTTTGGTCTGCCATGTGCTCTCTCCAAGTCAAAAGAAAATGGCTTTAAGGGGGATTAAGTCTGGTTACTTCACTGGGATTTAGGTCATGATTTTACTGATTATTTTGCTAGAATGTTTGTGTTTGACTAACAGCTCTACTAGGGCTTTCCAGCTCCACTTCCAGTGCATATTGGCCAGTAAATGCTTAATGGGTTTTGCACACATACCATATTTCCTGTTCTTGAAATACAAATTCTAACCAGAAGAAGATAACTCTGAAAACATCTTGAGGTTAAAGTGTTTAACCCTCAACATTTGGGCTTTTTCCTTTACATTATCTCTTTAAACCCTGTCCTTGCATTTCTGTAATTCTGTAGGTATCCCACCCTAGGTGAGTTCCATGGTGTTCACTGCTGTACAGATTTAGTGCTTCCATAGAAAGGAGGTGTTTGGTTTTTTTTAAATTATTCTAAGGATGAATATATTGAGACTGTTACTGCAGACTTTTTTAGTATTAATTAGAACCATTTGGTAATTTGAGACAGAGCCACTACCTTCCTCAGGCCAAAACGTAAAATGGAGAAAAGTTATTATCACAGAGAGATAACTGTATATTGTGTCGCTTCCTGTAAATTTTTATATACACTATATATATAAATATACATAATATATGTACATATGGCATGTACATAAAGGCATGTAGGTATGTGAAGACGTTAAAATTAAATTATGGGGAAAAATACAGTGCCTGCCCTGTGTACTGTATAACGGAGTGTTCATGCCTTCAAAAACAATGTAAAATATGATGGAAAATGCCGTGCCCTCTTGGTCATGTTTTTTGGCTCATTTATTCTACATTTATGGGAACAGGCTTGTCAACTCTCAACCCATCTGGCTCTAGCAGAGGAAAAGAAAGGAAGAGCAGGAAGTCCATTTTTGGCACCAACGCCGGCCGGCTGAGCCCCGGGGAGTCGGCTGCTCTCGCCAAGGCATCTGGAAAAGGTAAGGGGAGCCTGGTCTGTCCCCAGCCCCGTGACACGGCCCCGGCTGTTGGGGATCAAAGGCTGGACGGTGTCGGGGGTGTTGGGCTTCGGAGCCGTGTCTCCTTAGTGCAGCCCCTGTTACAGCAACGCTGCTGCAGTGGGACTATGTGGTCAGGAGCATGAGGACCCTAGTTCATAAATGGTTCAAAAGCAACATATATTTTAAGTGATGTATCTAAAAATGTGTATATTGAAAGGTATGAACGAATATTTTCAAAGTACAAATGGAAGGCAGAACTGCTGGGCTGGATCCAGAAGAGGATTTTTAGTGTCTGAAGTAGGACTTAGTTGCTTAAAATTCAGCCAAGTCCAAACGTGTAATTGTGCAAACTCCCATGTTCCACCTTGGATGGATTTAGACTCTGCAGGTGATTCAGTATGTGACCTTGGACATTGTACTTCTGCCTATGACCCGATGTAAAGAAATACAGAGAAAGTACAGAAGAGGTTCTGGGGTGGGGAGGAGACCCAGATCCCCGGCCTTTCAGGCGGATGCCATGAACAGAGAGTCACCGAGTTGTGCCCTTTCTTGTACTTGTTTTCTGGCTCCAGGAGCGTGGTGTTTCTGTCAGCTCAAGGGCAGGGCTGCAGCAGATGGGTTGGGTTCCTTTGAGAGGCCGGGATCCTAAAAATGAGGTGTGCTGCCTCATTCTAAAGGATATAGGTACTTTGCTGGCTTTGTCCCCTGACTCTTCCTGCCTCTGTAGGCTGCCTCTCTGGGGACTTAGCGGGTGGTTTCCCTCTCACCTCACTTCCTCATGTAAAATGTATGGTTATACATTTTAGTAAGAAGTCAAGAGAAGAAGTCAAGGTAGATGACACCTGCTGCTCTCCCCTCATCCAGCCATCTAGTTATAACATCATAGAAGGCTATCAGATTGGTCAAGCATGACTTACCCTTGGTAAATGTGTTGACCACTTCTAATAACTTCTTTATCTTCAATGTGTTTGGAGATGACACCCAGAACAAGTCATTCCATTATTTTCCCGGGGACAGAGGTGAGACTAATTGGCCTTTAGTTCCCTGGGTCCTCCTTCTTGCCCTTTTTGTAGACGGGTGTGATATTTGCCTTCCTCCAGTCCTCAGGCACTTCTCCTGTTCTCCAAGACCTCTCATAAATGATGGAGAGTGGCTCAGTGATAACATCTCAGCACTCATGGGTGCATCCTGTCAGGGCCCATGGATGTCTCGTTTGGCCAAGTGGTCTCTAACCCAATCCTTCTCAACAGAGGGGAAGTCTTCCTGTCTCCAGACCATCCCCCTTGTCTCCAGGGTCTGGGATTCAGGAAGGCAGCTTTGGCAGTGAAGACCGAAGCAAAGAAGGCATTCAACAGCTCCGCCTTCTCTGTGTCTTCCACCACCAAGACACCCACCTCATTCATCAGTGGGCCTACATTTTCCCTGCCTTTTTTTATCGATATACTGAAAAAAACTCTTCTTGTTATCTTTAACCGTGATAGCCAGTTTATGTTACAGGAAACATTATGTTTCCTCTCATGGATGGTTCCTACTGTATCAGAAGGAATGTGACACACTGAGCAGTGGCACTTTCCAGGCTCACCTTTTGCTACCCTAACCCAAGAACACGCACACACTTCCCTAGAAAACACCGCATCTTTGGTGCCCGTGGCTCTGCGGCTGTACCATGCGGGTGCTCTCTCTCTTCCAGGCCCTTTGGAGGGGATGCGGCCGACCTGGGAAGAGCCCTGCTCCCCGTACAGCTCCCCGGCCTCCCTCAGCGCCATCATAAGGACGCCCAAGTGCTACCACATCTCCTCGCTGAACGAGAACGCGGCCAAGCGGCTGTGCCGGCGCTACTCCCAGAAGCTGATCCAGCACACCGCCTGCCAGCTCCTCCGCACCTACCCCGCTGCCACCCGCATCGACTCCTCCAACCCCCACCCGCTCATCTTCTGGCTCCACGGCGTGCAGCTGGTGGCTCTCAACTACCAGACGGACGGTACGGCCGCACGAACACACCTTCTGTTACGTCTCCCGTGTGAAATAAGCCCCGAAACGGGGAATTTGTGTTTGAGGTTTGCCTTTCCCTGCTGTCCCGAGGGGACGTACCTGTCAGTGCACCCCAAAGCAGGTTCATACCGTGACGGTCTGGTCCCTGAGAGGAGCCATCCCAGAGCTCAGGGGCTTCGTGCCAGGGCAGCAGATCTCCCCAGAGCGCAGCAACACCTTCCTTTTTTATCTCTATTTTATTGCTGAAGGTTGTTTTTCTCCCCCAGTTCAAGTAGCTGTTACCCCTTTCTGATAATCTCAGGTATCAAAAGGTACTGAACTACTGAACTGAGTTAGAAGTGCCTCCTGGGATGCTGGTTTAGTGTTGATCGAAACATTTGTGGGCCACTTTCTATCCCGTTTTGTGTTCTTTCACCTTTTCGATGGGGGATACATTAGGTCACCTACAAAGCTGTACAGTCACTGCTTGTTCATTCTGCAGCTCAGGGCAAATACCAAGAAACTTCTCAGAATGGGTGTAGGCAGCAGAAGGGGACAAAAGAATGAACTGTCCTTATAGTTTTATGTAATGAAGTATTGGATAGATGGGCTACATAAATTACAGCTCTCTCTGAAAACCAAGAATGACTTGATGGTACACAACTAAAACTTAAAAAAACAGATACTTAAAAGATGTCTTTGCCCTCGCTGTCACAGTTCTTGCATCGTGCCGTTGCTCTCGGTCAGCTCTGGCTCCTTTACCCCCCAGATCTTCCTCTGCAGCTCAACGCCGCCATGTTCGAGGCCAATGGTGGCTGCGGGTACGTGCTGAAACCTCCCGTGCTGTGGGATAAAAGCTGTGCCATGTACCAGCAGTTTTCTCCGCTAGAAAGAGATCTGGATAACAAGGAGCCAGCTATATATTCCCTAACAGTAAGTACATGAAAAGGGGTTTTCCTGCAGCCAGGCGGGTGGAAGCTGTTTAACCCCAGGCTTTAATCAGCATTACAGTTGTGCTTGTGAAGGGGTCGAACCGTTAATTGCTGCCTGCACTTCTGAGGGTCGGCGTGGCTGACGGGGAGGGGAAGGAGCAAATCGTTGTCTTTATTTTATTTTATTGGCTGGTTGGGATCCATAGTTCCTTTCACTGATTCCTTCACAATATTTGTAGAAGCCCAGTCTGAAAGCCTTTTCCCTGGGACTGCACAACTGTGTGGAATTGTACGTGTGCCCAGGTGTTTCACACGAGTGTGAACGCTTGAGGAGCTGCACAAAGAGCCACTACGAAATGCTGTACTGGAGCTTAAGACAGTATTTTTTTAGAAGTTATATAATAAGAGACACGATTCATAGATTTATGGCCAAAAGGCATTCTAAGCAGCGAGTCCCTTCCAGGAAGCGCGTCAGGAAAGTGAGATTCCCGGGAACCCGGGTTCTCCGGCTGCAGTTGCACACCCGATCCCTGTGCCACCTGTGCCAGGGCCAGCGGGGCCAGTGCCACCACCCCGTGTCACGGAGAAGAGAATCCGATCCTTTCTGACCACGTTACTGGTACATTCTTCCTGGATTAACTTCCAGGTGCCTGGAATGGTTACTCTCGTGATGTAGAGTGTATTTTTTTCAGAGGAAAGAGGCCAAAGCAATGGCCAGGGGGTGTGAAGCAGCTCTGCCTCTGAAATTACTGCCCTCGCAATGACAGGAGTAGGGGAGCGCTGTAATTAAATCAGTTTAGGAGTGGGATAAACAATACTGAGCTCAGAATTGTGATGTGACAGCGTCACTCCCCTCACCGGTGTCCCTGTGTGCTCCCCGGCTGCAGATCGTGTCGGGGCAGAACGTGTGCCCCAGCCACAGCGCGGGGAGCCCCTGCGTGGAGCTGGACGTGCTGGGGATGCCCCTGGACAGCTGCCACTTCCGCACCAAGCCCATCCATCGCAACACCCTCAACCCCATGTGGAACGAGCAGTTCCTTTTCCGCGTCCACTTCGAGGACCTGGTCTTCCTTCGCTTCGCGGTGGTGGAGAATAACAGCTCGGCCGTCACGGCTCAGAGGATCATTCCCCTCCGAGCCCTGAAAAGAGGTACAGTGGGGTTTGTGGTGACACCCTGGGCCAGAATGGCCCGACAGGTCCCTGAGCTGCCTCCTGTAATACGGAACATACTGAATGTTACAGCCCAAGGGAGGCAGCTCTGGGTCACCCACATTGCACAGCATTTGGGTTACACCGTTGCACAGAGGGTTGGTGCGGTGTCACTGCAGCGTTTGAACCCTGTTGTAGCTCTAAATACAGCAAATCGGAGTTTCCCGTGTGTGAGACCGGGACGTGGCAGGGTGCTCACCGAGGGGTGTTTTCTCCTCAGGCTACAGGCACGTCCAGCTCCACAACCTGCACAACGAAGCCTTAGAGATCTCCAGTTTGTTCATAAACAGTCGGAGGATGGAAGAAAGTCCCTCCGGGAACGCTCTGCCTGCATCCATGGTAATTTAACTAATGTTTTGTGAATGCCCTGTGTTTTTATCTCAGTAACTACTGTGGTCTGAAGACTTATGGAACCTGACTGTCCAAAGATATCGGCTCCTAAACTTGTCTATTTTTCAGAAGTACCTCAGTGCCTAATTCTTTCAGGTTTTGGTGGAAACCGGGTTCCCCCCCCGGCTGAAACTGTGGGATGGTGAATCTTTTGGGTGTATTATTTGGGTGTAGCTGGAGAACTCCCGTGCTGGAGGAGCAGCGGGGCTGAGCAGTAAAGGTTCAGAGCTGCCTCGTGATAAGCAATGCATTTGGGGCAGAAAAAGAAAGATTAAAATCACCCACAACTTTGGAATAATGAGAGTCAAGTTGAATTCTGATACAGGGAAAGATGGAGTTTGTATTCGCATAAATACACGCATATTTTAACAGTTCTAACAGTACATGTGTCTGTATGCACGTATGGATGGGATGTGGGTGGGGGTTTTTAAATAGCCCTCCGTGCTATGTTACCTGGGTCACTTGTGTTTTAGTAAATTTAAGCACGAATTTTATCCCTTTGCTGATTGCTGAGGTGTTAGATAAACCCTCCAGAGCCACTGCAGACGCTCCCCTCCCCTGAACCCGGGCCAGACACCCGGCTGGGGAAAGGGGGTCAGTGGTTTGGAGGGTAAACCAAAGCTGGAGCTTCTCATCCAGGAATTCCTGCACCGAACACAAACGGTCTGAGCTCGG
>JAOQGH010000002.1:21182731-21219958 GCA_025769975.1 Gallinago jamesoni | reverse complement strand
GCAGCCCGTGCAGCAGTGGGAGCGTGTGGGGCAGCAGTGGGAGCGTGTGGGGCAGCAGTGGGAGCGTGTGGGGCAGCCGCAGAGCCCCGCTGCAGCACGACACGGGCTGAGGGAGCTGGGCAGGAGGAAGGGGCTCCAGGCTCTGCTGCCTAATGCCAAGCTTAGCACCTACAAGAATAAAAAAAACCCCACCTCTGTCAGTTTCAATTTGTATTACTAGCTGAAGTATCTCAAGAGCCATCTTCAGAAAGCCATCTGCTTTAGAAATCACGTGCCTTCAGGCACTAAAGCCTTTAAGGTGGGACTAGCTGAATGTGTCAAGAACACACCCCCTGACATTGACAGTTTGGAACAGAGCAGCCCTTGCTGACAACTTCACACTCCTGTGCCCACTCGGCCCCTCTGCTCTGCTCCCGCCTGCTACTGCTCCTCTAGAAACTCAGTTTTCTTTCAGAGGACCCCACTCACTCTAACAACGTTGGAGGGATTTTTTTCCTGTGGTACACACCTGGTACAACACCCCAGCAGGAGGTGTCTCACACTGCACACAGGCTGTTGCCGACTGACGGAGCTGTCTTCCTCCCGAGGCACGTCCGAGCGGTCTGACAATGCACCGTCACCCTCTGCCAGGCTTTATAGCCTTTGGAAACTATGTAAAATGAACAATTTTAGAAGTGACTATTTCACCTGGACTATTTCCTCTCTGCTGACTTGAAGATTAAACTTGTATTTGTATATATTGTAAAAAAAAAATAAATAAATGGTTTAAAGGTGACTCCTTGCTTTTGCCTTCCTGAACCAACAAAGAACTGGTCACCGGCCCCTGGGAATTGTCAGAATTCAAATCCCAGCCGTGTTGGCAACCGCTTCACAACCGAAAAGAACTACTCAAGCCCTGGGAAAGGCAACCTGAACAGAGAGAGGGGCAGGTATTGCCCTCCCTACTCCGCAGGCGGTTTGTAATCTAATCTACATTTTCTGATCCATTAATACAGAGATGTCTGTTCCAAAAACATTTGTGAATTTATGTTTAACTACTTGAAATTTGGTGAACCTGTCTGATTAATCCTAAAAACATGTATTAAAATAAATTACTTACAAAACTGTAAATATCTGGTTAAAGGACTAAACATCCAAGGGGAAAAAAAAAAAAAAGAGATGTTTTCTAATTATTGTAAGGAGGTGAAGTGACTTGAGCAAAAGCACTGCAGAACTTACAACGTCTCTCGTCCCACACCACGGACCAAACACGACAGCGTTGTCCTGGCCACTGCCCTCCCCTGGAGATCAGAGTGCTCGTAACACCAACACTCAACTTCTAAGTTATTTAATGTATTTTACTGTTTGCAAAGTCAAAATGCACATGAAGGTTGATTCTAAAACAACCAGGCGATAACTAATATTTGGGGAATGAAGATTAAGAAAGGAGATTTAAATCCTTACCTTGACTTTGCAGTGTTGGTGCCAGCGATGGGTCACCGAGGACGGTGCAGTAGAGCATTCCATCTGGTGACGGTTCAGCACTGGAATTTAGCAATCTATCTATCTCAATTTGCCAATACCAAGATTTAGTAGAGGGAGAACAACGCACCAAATGCAAAATCATTTCAAGATGAGGTAAAGCTTATGAGGCGTCAGTAGATAAACAGAAAAAAAGCAATATATTCCAAAGCTCTAGGCATCTTAAAGTCAGTATTATATTAAAATTTCCAAAATATTTATTAATTTATCAACACAACCCAGTGAGTTCTCAGAAACATGACTATATTCTGTTATAAAAAAAATATATAAACAAAAATATTATAATACATGGTTGCAAACAATTTTAGAATGACCTGGTTTTTGTATCTTTTTTAAATTACTGCCATGACTGTGGTTCCCAAGCCCCAGGGGCTGGGTGGGAACCCGGAGATGCGCGTGAAAAGCTGCTGTTACACTCTGGTGTGTTTCTACATTCAAACAAGAACGTACTTGAGTTCCTTTAGTGACAAGTGGAAACTTCTTTCAGCCGGTCTTTCTCCCTAATTAAGGCAGGAACTGAAGATGACTGATGGCTACAGTCACAACAGGGATGATTGCTTCAAGTGTTTGGCAAAATCCAAGGGTTTGTGCCCCGTGGTGGCGGTGGCGTGTTGCTGAAGCTGTTTGTTCAGCTCTTCATCTATAAACGCGTCCGTTTGTGAGAACGTGTCCTGGGGATGACAGGGTAGTAGCTGTGTTACTGCACAGGGACGTGGCTTCCCTGAGCACCCCGCGTCTCCCCCGTGCCCCTCAGCATCCAGACCAGACCCATGGAGCTCAGGTGTATCTGGCCCTCCTTACACATGCAGGACAGACAGGATAAACCTCAGATACTGCCACAATTTGTTAAAAAGAACCAAACAGCCAGAAAGCAGGCAAGACCCCAAGGTCATCTTCCCAGTTATCTCCACTGTAACCACCTAAGGACACCCTGGTGTCTCTCTTATCTTCCTCTGCTGCCCTAAAGAGCTTGTGCTCGTCCTTACTGAAGCACTGCCCAGTGTCCTGCCCGCTGTGCCAGCCCCGTTCTGGCAGAGCTGCTCCTCTGACACCCCGCAGGACAGGCACATCTGCAGAACCTGCTTCTCTAAAATGGAAAAACAGTAAGCCTTTAACTGCTGTTACTGAGTTACAAATGGGAGGCACTAACAAGGTTAATAGGTTGTAATATTTTCATTAGGAAGAAATAAAATTATTTATCACTTTTTAAAAGACACACCACTCACTAGACATTTAATGGAAGCTGCATCTGGAACACATCCAGTGCTGAGGAGCTTAAGAGTGTTCTCCCATCTCTCCTCTCTGTACATTAGCTCTTTGTTCCCTTCAAATTTACACTTTAAAGCTATAAACTGACACTCCTGGGGACCGGTGTCCTTCTACGTGCTGAATCAAAGGCTCTGGAAAGCCAGAGCCCTGCCAAGTACCCACCCTGGGAAACAGCTGGTGTTTTATCACCGCTTTTTGAACAAACATTAGTTCATCATTACAGAAAACAGACAAGAAATCTGCACTGAACCACTGCAAAGTGCAAAAGATAAGTAAAATAATAGCTACTGCACTCATCCTGCTGGTGCACTGATGCTACTGTTCATACAGCCTCTCTGCCTTCTTTATAGTCAGTGCCACCTTATGCCAGTTAAAAACAGAACTTGCCACAGAAAGCAAAAAGCCAAAGGAAGGGTGCTAATGCCTGGGCACGGCAGCATGAGCCAGCGGGCACAGGTTCTGTTGGGACAGCACAAAAAGGACACAGAGAGATGAGACAGTACCTTTCTTCTGGGTGTCACTGCCGCAACAGGAGGATTAAAGGTCATTCCTCTCATGCTGTACACCTCAAACAGCTCTGTAGCAGGCCTGCAGCAAACAGAGAAAGAAAAATGGCGTTAGACACATTTCCAAGTAACATCTCACCAAAGCAAGAGGAGCTTCTCCCACACACCTGCCATCCACAGTCTCCACCCTGCTTTAGGAGAACTCAGAGGAATTCACATCACCTGGGAGAGATGGGAAGCCAACAGCTGGGTAACAGTGCAAGTAAAAGCCAGTAAAATGTGGCTAATTACTTGGCTGGGGGACAGAAGAAGAACTGGGAGACAAGAAGGCTGTTCTGTTGGCTTCCCAGAGCTCCAGCCAGTCACCACCTGCCCTGTACATATTTGAATACGTAAAAGGGAAAAAAAAAAAGCAGATAGAGGTTATTGATAGAATCTGCCTGAATTCCCAACAGTTCCTTACCAAAGGGGTTTATGAAAACTAAGCAGCCACAGGAGAACAGAGAAGACCATCACATGGGACAAGAAGTGGTTAAAAGACAGGAAAGAGAGGACAGGGGCTGATGTTTTGCAATGGCAGGAAGAAACTACAGATTTCCAGAAAGTGTGTGCCAGACCCTGTGCTTTTCAACACGCTCAAAGCTGAGCTGGAGAACACCAAGTTATCTGTGGTAGTAAGAACAAGCTGCCTGTGCAGAGACAGACTGCATGAGATGGGCAGTAAAATGACAAAAGAAATTTAAGGGGGCCGGGGGGGGGGAGGGGGGGGAAACAGAGAGAAAAACAATCTCAATGTTGCATAAAACCAACAGACTCTGAGTCAACCACTGTCACTTAAGGAAAAAACTCCCGTTGTTATGACAGATACTTTCATGAGATTGTGACCTGAATGCTGTTTGGAGTTGGAAAGCAACAAGAGAACACATCAGTGTGTAAATTCACAGATTGCCCCATCTCAAAAATACTCCATCCCAGTATCCAGTTTTGTCATCGTGAAATACTCAAATTGGCAAAAGTTCAGGAACAGCCAACAAAGATGCTTGAAAGTATGGAACTGCTCCTGTCTGGGTGGATCCCTTCAGCCAGAGAGGTGGCAGAGGGTGACCAAGTCCCAGGAGGCACAAGCCAGAGTGTGGCGGAGCAGGCTGCCCGTTGCACCTCCCCGGTGAGAAATGACACGTGTGGGCACTTGGTTCAAAACAAAAGGCAGGTCCTAACGTGAGGAGCTGTGGGCTCAGGGAACCCCAACCAAACAGTGCTCTATTTGTGCTCTATTTGCAAAATGTGCGCTGTGGTTCAAGGGACAGTGAGCAGTTGTGAAAAGAATTCCATGAGGTGATACACAGCAAATGGTATCAGGGTCAGGAAACCCACCTGGCTGAAAGCAGTAAGAGGCTGGGACACCACTCAGAGCGTGGCTCTTACTTGTCCTGAGGCCACTGCTGAGGACAGGATGCTGAATTAGATCCTTTGTCCAAACCAGGACAGTTGTTCTTATGTTTTAACCCACCACAGACCTTATGCTGCAACTCGGTTTCTGGGTTTACACTGGGCAGCCACGGTTCAGTGATCCCAGCTCAGGGCTGCTGATGCACACACTGTGCTCCCGTGGGAAGAAAGCTCACTGCACTCTGAGATTCCTACCCTTGTCACCGCCTGGCAACAACTCAAAAGAAAGGAGGAAAAAAAAAGGAAAAGGCAGCCAATATTCTGTACTGGCAGAAGAACAAAGAGAGTTTGAAGAACAGATTCTTTCAATTTTATGGATAATTATTTTTAGGGATTCCTTTAATAAAAAGTATGAGCAATAGCTACTTCTCAAGGCACTCTTTTTAAAAACAGAAATCTTTGGTAACTCACCTTTGGCTCAAATCAAGTGGAAGAGCTGCTGAGCCTTCAGCTGGAGCTCCAACGCTAAGGTGAGCTGCAAATGTCCGCACTGTTGGGTGATAGTGTCTCTGAGGGAAAAGAAAGGAGGCAGCTGACTGAGGGATAAGGATAACGTATTTACCTATGAATTCTCACATTTATTTTCTTTTCAGTAAGATGGAAGGTTCTGCTTTTGGTTTAGACAGAGGAACAGCACCCCAAAAGCAGTCAGTTTCTGGGGTTAAGTGAATGAGAACGTGCGGTCGTACATTTATTGACTAGTACATTTGCTCTCTATGGTTCATCTAACTCCTGCTCCCAGCAGGCAGGAGAAGGGGCAGAGGAAACCTTCCTGAAGTCCCAGACTCTACCCCTGGCTGGAATGACGTACCAAGGTGCCAGCTGACCCCCAGAGAAGGGCTGAACTGCAAGAGAACTTCACAGATTGAAAAATCCCCCAAAGGAGTCTTATCAGGCGACCTGCAGCAAGATCCAGTGTGGTGCTATCACAGGGCAGATGTGACATCCCCTTTTGAGCTCTTTTGAGCTCATTCCTTCCCAGTACCACTGTGCTGCTCTTCCTCTTCGTATGGAATAGGCTCACGTGGGCCAGATTTGACTGATAAGCCTGAAGACCTCTGTCCTCTCCTCGTGTAAAGCATATAAAAGCACTTAGCAGCTCTTTACTGCTGACTTTTACTTCCCCACTCACGCAGTTACTCACTAACCTGCAGTAAGTGCAGCTCCCACAGAGCAGTGTTCTGGGCATTGCAATGCTCTGGTTCATCCAGTTCTGGAAGATAAACCCCACTGCCTTGAGATTCGTTGTCAAGTAAGAGGTCCATCCTTGGAAACATCTACAACACACAAAAAAGGACTGAGTTGCTTATTTACACATCCAATTAGAAGATGGATTCATTCCATGTTATTCACTCTCAGCAGCAGTTACGGATACTGTTTTAATCATTCTTGCTTAAGACGCTTCAAAATATTTTTCATAACATCAATTTGTCAAAAAAGTCAATAACCTTTACCCAGTAAGCTAAAAATTCCAACAAGTACAACTCACTTGCATGAATACTCTGTTTGTTGCCAAGATCCCAACGCTGGAGTTGGGAAGGACATGGAGAGCCAGCGTGGAAAGTCGCTTCAGGAAAGCCAGAGCTCGCTGCTGGGAAACCTGCTTCCGCCGCCTGGCAAACATGACGTCCAGGCTCTGGAGCACAATCTCCACATCATCGTTGGTCCGGCCTCCAAAGCGGAATTCCATACCAAGAGGGAATAACCATTTCAAAGAACACACAGGTAAATACTTTGCTACTGACTGCAGAACCTGAGAAACGGCGTGAAAGCTGAGGATTATGCGATACAGACATGAGCATCCATCCTTTTGGGTAAAAATAGTCCAGCTTTGAGCAGAAAAAAATGTAAAATTGTTTCTAAGAAAATATTTTTTCCATCAAAAATGTACAAACATTAAAGCAGTTAGTGTTTTAACCCTAAGTGCACTCATTCCGTCATCTTTTATAAATTGTTACATGGTGCAAAGATTCAGTCTTTTACCCATCCAGAATTGTAGAATGTTTTTTTCTTAATCTCTCCTTCTTAGTGAATACAAATGCATGAATTTAATTAAAATTATGTTAATTTCAAACTTCATAAGTATCTTTTTCTCCATAAACTATTCAGCTTCTCAGAATTATTAGAAAATTTAAATTAGCAAATTAGAAGGTCAGAATTATAAAAATCAGAAATATAAACCAGAAGATTTTGGAAAACAGAATTTAAATTGAAATTATTTTTAAAACTATATTACAAAAATTAAGAGATTTTTCCCTATTAGAGAAAAAATTTTTAAATTGCCAGTGAAAGAAACAATTATAAGGAAGTAAAAAACCCTATACTGAGGAGAGGACAAATGCTTATCCAAGAGCACACACTCGGCATTCCCTGAGGAAGGGATGTGATGAAACCCTGTTCCCACGGATTGCAATAATACTGCCAGTATTTGTACTGCAGGAGTGCAATGTGCAACCTGAGAAAAAAGAGATTGAGCCAGTTCTCAAAACTCAGGTATCTTCAAACACCAGTAGTTTATCAACAATATATTAAGGCTATGATGCCAAATAAGCAGAATAAACACTATCTGGGTAACCCCTGCCATTGAGAATGCAGCATTACCTGCATGTAGGCTGAACAGTGTCTTGTAAAGATGTGTGTAGAACTTCAGCGGATCGATGTTAAGAACATCACCTATTAACATAATCCCAAATAAATACATTTAGTCCACTAATTTATCAGACAATATTAAACAAAAGCTTGTTTTTAAAGATCTCTTACCTTGACCAGAGAGTATATGAAAAGCACTGAGAATGCAGTGAAGACTCTCACGATAGCTTAAACCCTAAGAATACAAATCTGATTAAGTACCCAAAAGAACGTACTTTTAAGGAAACTGTAATAAAATAAGCTCCACTTACGCCAGATGCAATGAGAGAATGAAGGACAATCACCAGGTCATCAAAAAACTCCACATTTATGAGATGAGCAAACCTAGAATCAAAGAGATTTTTATTTTCATGCTATAGACATTATCTGCAAACTCAGCTCAAACTGTTCTGAATTGCCAAAATCCACATCTTAAAAGCAGAGCTAAATCAAACACTGAATATCTGTTATCTTCATACAGAGGGGTGATTCAGCCCCCAACCCCTAATCCCAGCTGCCCTATAGCACTAGGGACTGCTCCCTGTTCTGAGGAACTCATCAGACACCCTGCTGGGTTTGCATCATGCCAAGACTACCACGGGAAATTTCACATCACTTTGAAATGTTTTTACAAGTAGGTGAAAACTTCAGCAGAGAAATAAAAGAATTTCAACAGTTGTTTCAGGGACAGTTTTTTCTCACTGCTCATAAATCCCTTTCCAAGTCAAAAAGCCCCTTTAGTGCTTTATCTCTTTTCTAATACACACAGAGGGTGGACTCTGTTCTTACTTTGCAAGACCTTCCAGCACGGCTGGCAGAAGAGGAGACTTCTGAGCTTTCTTCAAGATTCTAAAGTATGTTACAAATACAATATTCAAGGTCTCCGTGTGCTGAAGGAAAGAAAACAAAATAAAATACTTAAGCATAAAAACCAGACATTTCTACTTTGCTTAAACTCAAGTGAAAATGCTCCTCTCTGTCCAAGCCTGCACCTGGAGGACGTGTGTCAATGGATTCAAACACCTTTTTGGGCAGAGAACAGAAGGGAGCAGGAATGGCTTAAGTTTGCTTTCCGGGGTAAACTGGGAGGGTCTGGTTTACTAAAACCTTGATCTTGGGCACAGACACAATTATCTAGAGGTGTGGAATGCAGACAGGTCGGATGGAGGGGAGAACTCGCTCACAGAAGGGTTAGGAGCTGCCACTCTGCAAAAGTAGGAAAGTAATTCTAAATTATTTACCAGTTTCAGTTTTTTTTCTTTACTTTCTGACGCTTCTGCTTCCAAGAGTTCTCGTTCCAGTTTCTCTTCTGCTTTCCTCCACTGAAAACATACAGATGATTTTAAGACATCAGTTTGTTTCTGATCAGCCTAGACATCCATGTCCCAAAGATACCCAGAGAACAAACCCTCCCTGCTGAGTGTGTTGCTCAAGTCACCCTGTGACGCGGCAGGGTAACTACTTCAGATATACCCCTCCCTATTGGAAACAACCACACTGTTATCAAGACCAGGAAGACAAAAATAATAGGCAGATAAAAAAAATCTCTGTAGAATCTCATAAATGTTCAAGTACAACTCAAACACTGATCCCTGATGCTGAGAGTTAACAATGGCAACAGCAGAAGTGCCATCACTGCTAAAACAAACTGCTACATGAAGTCACTGAAGCAGAGCATGAGAAAGCACACGCCATACCTTCCTCTGCATTCTTGAAAGGTTTTTTCTTTTCTCTTTGTATGTCATGAACTTTTTCTTTGGTGCAATGTCTTCTGCATCTTTTTGTAATTCTACTTCCTTAATTCTTAAGTGAAGAAATACTTTTAACACCTGTTGTAAAATAAAATAAATACAATGGAAGGTTATACATAGCAGAAGAATGGAGGTTAAGAAATCCTGAATTCCATTCCAGCTAGTGGGCTTTGCTGGTCAAAGGTCCTTCTGTTTAGGAAAGGATATTCTGCTATCTGTAGCCAGCAGCTGCATTAACTTTAACTTTCTGATTTTTTTTTAAACCATTGACAGAAGTAAATTGCATCATACAACAGAAAGACTCTTACCTCAGGTCTGACATCGTAATTTCGACCCCTCACAAGGCCAGAAATGACCTTAACCACACCGAGTGAAGCGTAGCCCAACTTGTCTTGTTTAAAGAGCTTTCTGACTGCCTCGCAGCACAGTTCAGAAATCTGAAAAGGGAATTCAAACAAATTCGTCTGTAAAGCCAAGCCCACGACCACGGCCAACTGATAATACTGACAGAATTTACTCATGAGAAAGTGGACACAGCCGGGAAAATAGCAAAAACATCCAGACACAAGACCTGTGGAGTAAACTTGGAAATGGACTATTTTTCATGCAAAACAAGAACTCTTTCCCTAATCAGAAAATCACTTACCATTTTTGATGCATCATTCATGAGTGGAACAATGAGAACAATGATGTTATTGTGGAAGTTGAAGTGGGGCAGGGCCACCAGCAGCTCACACAGACACTTGACTGCAATCTCTGCCAGGCCTTTATACGCTTTTAACGAGATGACATTGCTCTTCTTCAACTTCCTCTGTTTCCAATCTGCACAAAATATTACTGTTAGTGATTACTGTTCACAATGGAGGGGAGCTTCTAAATATTTACATTTTTAGTTACTGCGGACATTCTCCTTCATACTTCACTGAAGTACTATTTTGAGACAGCAGGTAGCATTCAGTCAGAAGAGGGCAGCTCTGTCACCGCAAACAATTTTGCATTTACTACAAAAAATGGGAAGCGTTGACTGTACCTTTGATTGTTTGCTCCAGATTTTCCAAGTAGAATTTATACTGGCTCACAAGGCCTTCTTCAAATTCTCTCAGCTTCTGAGTTTCTTTTTTAACCTGTAAACATAACACAAATTAAATTTTATTTGGAGAGTTAAATCCTAAAAATAGCCAATGGTGGAAAAAAAAAAAAAGTTTTTTCTTCTAGACAGACATTCCTAGAAATGTATTAAAATTAAAATATTTCTACACATTTCTGTACCTGTTCTGTGCTCAGAGGGCATTTTCCAACTAGGCCTATTTCATGTGTAGGGACTGAAGTGAAATTAGTAACTAGATGTTGTTTTAAGGCCATGACTCTAAACCATCCATACTCAAGAAACCTTCTAAAGAATAGGTTAAAAATGAGCTCCAGGAAACAAGTTACTCTGCATTTGTTCAGCAAATTATTGAATACATTTCAAAGAGATTTGTGCCCATCAGGTGACAATGCTGGTAACTTCTTTCTAGTTCCCTCCAGTTTCACGCAAAACACCCCCTTATTGCAAGGTTTATGACTGTAGCACCCAGGTTTGACACACTGCTTTCATGAACTATTTTTTCCCTCTATTACCACCAACATGTCACTTATTGAAAGAAGTACGTAAGAATCAAAGGTTCAAAACAAAGACCTCCGCTCCTGAAAGAGTTGCAGTTTCATAATTTCCACAAGAACTTGTGTATTTGTCACCCTTTGCTCAAAATCATAAATTCATATTCCACAGATCACTATTAATATTTGGCGTAACTTAAAAAAACCTGAACTCCTCACAATAATCTATACAGAAATCTGGTATTTCACCTTGGTAGCCTTTTCTGCTTCAGTTAGAGGCCGAATTTTGTAAGAAGGCACAATATCTTTGAAGATCTCCATCAAAGAAACCATGACCAGCTTGCGAACAATCACAGCCACGTTCGGATCCTGCTCCATCAGCATGGCACGCAGCTCCTTCAGTTTTTTAATCTGATTAAGAAAAAAGGCAGCCCAAGTCAGCTGAAGATCATCCACAAGCACAAGGTACATTTCAGCAAAGGTTTGCCACAAGAAACATGCCCCATTTTTAAACAATAGAAAGAGAAAACAATTAACTCGGCAGTTAGTCAGCCTCTACCTAGCACTGCACAAAGAGCCAAGAAACAGTAGATAACCAACATTTTTATCTTGGCAATGTTCAAACTACCTGACTATTACAAACTTGCACAGCATTACAGAAAATTATTACTGCATCCTGAAACATTGAGAATTATCAGATACAACCATGAAATCAGAGCCTAAATAAGGTCATGCTTAAAGAACAAGACAATTTGGCCAGTAAATATCACAGACAGTATTGCCCCTAAACCCACAAGTATTCAGAGGGACAAGTGGCTCCTGATCAGCACAAACACTGTCACCTGGACCTTCACCTGATTCAAATCCTTTGTACCAGCCCACGGCAGCAGTTTCACGATTTGCCATCCCCTGAGAAGTGACACAACACTGACCTTTTTCCTCGTTCTACTCGTGTATTTTTCTGCTTTTGCTATGGTTTGGTCACTTGAGATGTTTATTTATTGCCTCACAGCACAACACATGTTGGGTAAACGCTACCTACGCTGCTGTCTGGCGCAGAGAGAACGGCCGAGGCCAGGGCAGCGATGTGCATCTTCCGCTCCTGCAGCTTCTGTCTCCTCTGAGCAGCCATCTCCTCGGGAGAGAGGACGGGCAGGGGCTCTGCGGAGAAACCTGGCACAAGGTGCGAGAGTTAGGAAGGAAGGTCATCATTATTCACCATTTGCTTTTTCTTTTAAAAATACAATTGCTTTATTTGCATTTTTGGAGTATTATTTTGCTTCAAGTATGTCCTTCCTCAACTTCAGATTATCTTGAGAGAATAATGACCCAGAATTTGCAGTGTTACAACAACTGTTACTTGAATATGACTCTCACTGGATAGCAAACTGCAAATCAAAATCTGAATTTCCTGGTATTCTGATATTTTAAGTAAAAACTCTCAAAGACAAAGACAGACAATCAAAAGCCTACACAAGTCTGTGTCCTGAACTGCATTTCAAAATGATCTCAGAGTAATCAAACTACAATCAGACCACGTATTCTTTAAGGCCAGGATCTCCCTTCTAACAAGCAAAACACAATAATAGGGAACTTCACGCAAACACCAGTTCCAGGTGAAAATCATTAACTGCTGGTAACACATACTGTTTTAGTTGTCTCTAAGTCATGCTATATTAAGTCAAGGACTTTTTCAGCTTCCCATAGAAGCTGGGAGGGAGCACAGGCAGGACGAGCTGCCAAAGGGATATCCCATACCATAGACATCCTGCTCAGTGTATAAATGGGGGCTGGCTGGGGGGGCAGGAACCCACAATTGCTGCTCGGGACGCGCTGGGCAACCGATCAGCAGGTGGGGAGCAACTGTATTGCATCACAATTTTGTATATTCTTTTACCGTTACTATTATTACTATTTTTTCTTCCGTTACTGTTCCGTTAGATTGTCTTTATCTCAACACATAAGGGTTGTTTTTTTCCCTTTTTCTCCCTTTTCTCCCTACCCTACTGGGGGGAAGATGGGGAGTAAGGGAATGGCTGCGTGGCCCTAGTTGCCAGCTAAGGTTAAACCACAACATCTTAAAAAGAAGATTAAAAGCAAAAAAAACTGAACAAAAAGTAGACATGGTGTTCTATTACCTTCTGCTTCCTCCATTTCTTCCGTATCCTCTTCTTCATCCTGTGCAACACTGAGAACTGCAAAAATAGAGTATCTAGTGTAAAAGCATGCAGTAAACACCGTGGAATTTTAAAAGAATAAATGATATACACCTTGGCTACTATACCAATTCCAGAATGTGTCTTACCTGGCTTTTCCATAGTCTGGGGAATAATTCCACTCTTGTCTTTGATGGGGAGCAGATGGATGAGTTCTTTTTCTGGCTCAGTCTGCATGCGTCTTGGCACCTTCTCGTATTTGTCCATCACACTTTCATGTTTTCGTTTTTTGACATGAACAGGTTCACTGAAAAATTCAAGTTTAAAGTTTACAGGGCAAATTACAACCACCCTACAGCAGCTAGGCATACAGAGTCTTTCCACAGTCACCAGAAAAGGCAAGATTTTCAATCAATCATGTAACAAGACTACTCTTAGAAGTGCACTTGTAAAGACTTACAATTACAGAACTAGGAGCACTCTGCTTGTATGTACTTCATTGTGAACTCTCCTCAACACCTCGCTCCAGCAAACTGGCAACAAAGTTCTTGTATGAATGTTCTGCTGTTGCATATGGTTACAGATATGGCTTCCTTTATTTTTTTTACAGCAATGTGCAATCTAATATGGAAAGTAAAGTGGCCCCATGTTCAGGGAATGTCCCAGATATTCTATATATGTAAAAAAAAAAGGCTCTCTATACAGATTAAAGCATTTTTTCCAGTTTGAGAACTCACAGGAGGGAACACTGTGCAGAAACAGTACCCTGAAGGTCAGGCAGAGCAGGTGAATGAATACACATCAATACATTAATACTGAATGTACTGACAGATTCAGGAAACACTACGCTGCAACTGAAAAGAAACACTAGACTGAAAGTGACCTCCTGAAATATCTATTGCATTACATATTAATTAAACATTAACCACACAAAACTGAACTGGCAAGCAAAGAATATGTCACAATGACACTCACTTAGAAGACAGATCTCTGGTTAAAAAGGATGCCTTTTGAGCCAAATCTTCCATTAATTTTAAGTCATCTTCATCCATCATGTCCAATGGAAGAGCTTCTTCTTCCTCTTCTTCATGTTTTTCAGCTGTTTTAGAAGATTATGTATGCAAATTAAGTTCCCATATGTAAATTCAAACCTGAAAACCTAACTCAGCCTATACCCGTGAGACTATTTTACACCCTGCTTCAGCCTGGAGCTCATCAACCTTCATCCACATGTTTTGTGTTTCCCCAGAAAACTGCCCCCTTATTATGACATCCAATAATGATTAAACACATTTCTACCATCTCCAGCTGTCAGATAGTGTTGCCAGAATGGCCACACTTTCTATTTTTCATTACTCTCCCTTTCATTCCTTTAAACAAGAACAACAATTACTTGCACACAGAAAATGAAATGTGCAGCAGAATATTTAGTAACTCTCGTACCTCTCTGCTTACAAAAATAACTCTGAACAAACACTTACCAATTTGTTTTTTCTTGCATTCTTCCAGTGGAAAAGGTTTTCTGGAGATAGCATCTCTGACAGCTTCCCTTAGTTTCTTTTGCTCTTTTCGGTACTTCTTAGCAGCACTCTGCTGCTTGTACTGTTTATTCTTTAATTTATTGTCAAGTTTTATTTTACTAGTTCTCAGTAACTTGCGAAAGCTTGGAACTCGCTTGGTGTTTTTTCTCTAGAAAACAACAGAAAACAATGCATAACTGACATGTTCATAGCCTTCGGGAAATTTATTTCACTATTTTCAGATCTCATGATGTTCATCTTTCTGTCAGGGCTGTAAAACCATGTTTCTCCCAAACAGTATCCTGAGTTAGCTCCAAATTTACCCAACCACGTTACACTTCTGAAACACGCTTCTGAAAAGACAGACCTGCAAAGAATGTTTTACAGAAACATTCTGGGACAACTTTTTAATTAAACCCTTCGCCCATCACTCTTAGACACAAGAACACCCAGAGCATGGTAAGCAAGCTGTGAGGGCACAGGTCTTTGCCCTGTGTGCTCCCGAGCCCTCTGCCTCCTCTCTTGAGGATGCCGGTCTCTCCAAGACCCCATGAAGCACACGGTACCTTGAGGTCCTGCTACAAGGGCCTCGGGCAAACGTCCCCCTGCTGCGCCCGGAGCTTTGGCTCTCTCCTGCCCGCACTCCCCATCCCCGGTAGCTGCGGGCAGAGGGGCGGCTCACAACAGCACCATCGACACAGGCACCCTGTCCCAAAACCACCCAAGGCTCCCAGGAGCGTTCGGGATGGACGCGGACACAGAACAGCCGGGAAGGCAAGGGCCACGGAGAGAAAATGGACCATCGCGCTAGTCTTAGTGGTGGCGGGGTGTCCCTTTGGCAAGGGGACAAGCGGCTGGGCCAAGGCGGGGCTCCCACAATCTGAAATTCTTGCCGGTTCACCTTTAGCTTCCCTATTTAGCGACAGAAGGCAAGCTGACGGCTGTCCCTGGACCCGAGCAGCCGCAGGGCGCGATGTCCCCGCCCGGGGCCCCCTCGGCCTCTGCCCTCTTCCCCCTCGCTCCGCCTCACCGCCGGGGCCGCCGCCTGCCCCGCTCCGCCACCGCGCTCCTCGGCGGGACCAACAACGACGCTTTATTTCCTCGTCCATCCCCCCACCACAGGCACCGCGGCAGCCCCCGGGGGAGGCCCGCTCCGCGCCGCCCCGGCCGAGCCCAGCCCCGCAGCCGCCTCCTTACCGACTTCATGGCGGCGGCCCCGAGCGCGTGCAGCTGCGGCGCCGGAAGTGACGTCCCGCGCCGAGCCCGCCCCCTTCCCCCCACCCCCGCGGCCACAGCGCCCCCTGGCGGCGGCTGCGGAGGGAGCGCCTGCTGCCGCGGGGAGCTCAATTCTTTTAATGCTCCCGCACCGAAACCCTCTCTCCGGCAGCGGAGCGTGACCGCCGGGCTCGGCCCCGAGCCTCAGGGCCGACCGCAAAGGCGGCTCCAGGGCCTTCCCCCCCGCTCCTCAGGAGGCGAGAGCCGCCGGGGCTCCTGAGGCGCTCCTTCCCCTCAGCACTGGCCCCGGAGGGAGGAAGGGGAGAAGAGCCACAGCACAGCCCTGCTATAAGTTTTATTTACACAGGAATTGTTACTAGTGGTCTCAAAGGAAGGCTTGATCCTTCTATTTACAGTTATATACAGATTTATAGTTGAAAAGTAAGAAAACTGTACAAGATAACACAAAAATATAAGACAAATTGGATCCAATTAAAGTAGTGAATACATAAGTTAAGAAAAATCTGACATTTAAATTTCAAATTGTAATGTTATGAGTAGCATATATGTAGTTTTTAAACCAGATAGCAACGTAAGTTACACCACACTAAATCTTTACCCCAATTATGTAGACTCTGCTTTTAAACACCAGACAGCTGGAAGCCTCCTGCACTTAAAAATACATAATGGCAATTTTGACTTGATTTCCACAGAGGGACCAGTTACAAAAACCCACATGTAAGGAATTTATTTACATTAAATATTAGCCAAAAAAATGGACCAAGAGAGTGCAAGTGTTCTCACCTGCAGTGCTATCCATTTTGAATTTCCATCCCCTACAATCACAAATTGTTGTACGTCTTCGAGAATAGGAAATGTTTGAAAATATCTGCCATGACACATACAATATGACCCACAGTTAGAAGATGTTAAAGAACTAAGTAGCACTAAGCTAGGTGGTTTGGGGATTTCAGTATTGCACACTAATAAAGACAGCTTCAAAAAGCAATTCTGTGCCCACGTTACTCTGAAGTGTTAAAAGTGGCTGCTCCTTTGACAACACAAAGTCTGCCGATAGCTTTGTCAGTTCCTAGTGTTCACCATTTAATTACAAGTATTTCTTAGCTGTAAATGGCTCAAAATGAAACTTCTGGTGGCAAAACCCTTTCACAGAATACCCGCTCCATTTTTAAGAGGCTGCACAACCCGTACACCAACACAAATGCTTAACACCACTCAACTCTGAAACCTGTACGCTTGGAAAATAATAGCCCTGATCTTACCACTGTTTAATATTCAGGTGATTTTTGCTCTAACAGGTTTGGGCATGATACTTCCACAGTTCCTGAGTTAATTACATTTGCCCAGACTGAAGAATGAAGCTGCAACTTAAAAAAAACAACCCCACAAGTAAATAAGACAATACCCCTTCACAAATTTTAACCATCTTGCACATAAACATACCAACCAACCTCATTTGGTCCTCAATACTTTCAAATGGTTAATTTTGGAGGTAACACTTGTACCAAAGCATTTGGTTTGGATAGCAGTTTTGGGGCCTTAAGATTTAGCATTTCCCTCATCCCCCCAAAAAAGTGCCTTTGTGGTATTTGTAAAAAAAGTTATGCCTCAAAATTTTTTTTTTTAAGTACCAACAGAAGTTATTACAAATGTTTATTGCATTGAGCTGATTCTTTTAAAGTATTAAATATGAACTCCCCCACTTCTCAGTTTCATAGGTTTTAGTATTCTGTGTGAAAACAAATCTTCCCACGACAAAAGCTAATACTGGCAAAAGGGTGAAGATTGTATCAGTTCATTACTCCACTGAGAGCCGTGTCATTTTCTTGTCTCATTTTCACATTTTCTATAGTGCTTTTTCCCCCATAGAAGTGATGCGAAAACTCCTTTGTCGTCAAGTGGTTTTCCACATTCTCAGTTGACCTCAGCGTTACGACTTGGATTAGCTTTTCAGCGCTGGGCTGTGGTTCTTGTCCCCTTCTTTGTTGTCCTTCATCAGCGAGGCAAACACCTGGAAAAGTGAATTATTTAATGTATATTAAAAAAAGCCAGTCTTATTAAAAAAATAATGAGTATTAACCACTACAACATTAGCATGGAGATTAATTTCTAGAGTAAGCCAGTAGAAAAGAAGTGCCCGTAAGTCAGACGTGCAGCACAAAGTAGTCATTAAGAGAAGTGCCCCATATACTCCTGTGCTGACATCTCTGCTCTGAGACATAGAAATATCCCAGAAACTCACCTGTGCCCATTTTTTGTTACTATTCTGCATCTGAATAGCTGCAATGCAACTAAAAAGCTTCTCTGATGTAATGTCTTCAGGAAGTTTTGTTAGAAACTGTGCTATATGAATAAAGTCCATCTGTAGGAGAATATCTTCATATAACCGAAGGATTCCTAATCCTGTCCTAAACAAAAATTCTTCTCCATCTCTACAGAAAACGTCCCAGACACGACAGGCCAGATCAAGTGGTAATGACTTGCTGTAGAGTGTAAAAATCCTACAATTGAGGAAAAAAGGCAGAGTTATAATTTTAACCTATTTCAGAAAGATGAAAATACAGTCTCCTTTAAATCTCAGTTATGTTTGCTGAGAGTGAGCAGGTGACAAGTTAATTCATATTAGTAGTATTTTTTCCATATTTCAAAGATCCACGAGTCTCCAGTGTTTGAAGTCAGAACTGCTGCTGTGAAACCCACCTCTCTTTAGCCTACAGGAAATGCTGCATCCGAAAGCCACCCCCTTTAGGAAGCTCTAGAGAAGTTACACCTTTACACTTAGACAGGGCATAACATACAAATAAGAACTTCAGCAACAGAGATCGTAACTGTCTAACTCAACCCTGCCCGTTATTTAAGCCACATAGTTTAACAGCTCTGTTCATCATTTGTTTTCTTTTCTAAAGCCACAAATCACCTCACAGAAGGCTACATCCCAGTAATGTACTGAAAAGAATTCAGAAACTACATTTCCATGATGTATTATGAGCTTCTATCCAAGTTAAAAACTGAAGTCTACAGGCAGCTGCTGTTAGGAAGAGTCTGACTCCTTTTCTTACTGCAAAGTTTATTTTTCAAAACCATTCACTGTAGATGAGCAGAGAGTTCAGTCTGCTGCCTACTGCAGACCTCCTCCCTGAATTTTTGGTGGTTCCTGTGACAGAAGTGTTCTCCATTTCCCCATTATATCTCCTGCAATGCTATAACCTACTCCTGCTGAGACTTCTGCTCACCAACAAGCTGTATCTTATCCCCCAAGAACAACGTCCGTTACTCCAAAATGTTCACTGTATTTCTGAGTTATCCCTTTCCAAACCAAGTCCTAAATTTCATCCTCCTCCTGCTTTAAAGTCTATATTCCTACAGTCATTCTTCCTTTAGGAGCTGAAAAACCTATAGCAAAACAGGAAGTGCTGCAGCAGTCGTAAGGTTCGGTTTGCTACGTGCTCTGAACTCACCAGTCTATCAAATATATGTCTGGAGTAAGACTGTATGATTTGAAATGAAGAAACAATTTGGGAAGATTTTCTTCAAAGAATACTTCAAAGGCTGCAAAGTATTTCAGCATCTGTAGGTAGAGCAGAGCACCTTGTAAGCAGTCATCAAAAGAACATTTAGTTGTAAAATAACACAGACTCCACCAAGAACTGAGGATGCCAACAGAGCATGGTGGGACTTCTTAGGGTAAGTACAATTATTAAGTGCTTCCAGAAGAAAAATCACAACAGAAGTGGGTGTTCTAGGGATTAAAATCTGGTATTCTCAGTGTTGTAACCAAAAGTTAAAGTTCTCCATCATTCAACAGGACAAAAGGCAGCGATCAATAACTCAACTAGGCTTCACGTCAAAGGAACATTATGGTTCAAACCCAGAAGAGCCTGTGTGTACATACCATGCTGTGGTCCACGCGGAAGAAGGCCAGCTGGCATGGCTTGTTGAGAAGGTTGGCAAAGGCAATGAATGCGTCTGCCTCCTCCAAGTTGAGAATGAGCACAGCAGCAATGAAGGACATCCCCTGCACCTTCAGGTGGGAAAAGCATCAGGCAAATGCGGTTGAGTGAGTTCAGTACATATCACATCTTTGGAAAGACACATATTTACAGTCTGCAATACATCAAATGCCATTGCGTAACATTTCCAGACGCACAGAAACAACATGGATAAATAATTTTCATGCACACAGGCAATCTGACTTCAGCAAGAAAGAGTGTTTCTTCAGATGCCGGTTTTAGGGGCCCGATGGAAGTTCTGGGAGGTCTCGTGATCACAAGTCCTTGGGACTTGGAGTGCGAGAAAGTTAAAACCACACAGGCTGGACCCAGAGCTCTTGAGACAAAACTTGGCGTTGAGTTCACTGTTAAGCCATGGGAAAAGCAGACATGGATAAAACCCTCACATATGGGATAGTTTAGGCCCAGACAGATACGCTGGAATTGAGACAGAATTCTGTTTCAGAACAGTCAATATATATCTTTCCACTTGCCAAACACTGCTTGTTCACATACGGAAAATTACTTTTAAGTGGTTAGCTACAATGCAAGTTTACATTTTCCCATCGTTACACTCTCAAAAACAACTTAGCCTGCAATAAAAGCAAAGAGTATTATTCTTGCAGTTGTTAACTGATGATCTGAATAGTCCTTATATTAAAAATAATGTTACTGATTTCAACTGCAATGATGATTATTTTGCTGTTTCTGGGCATTTATGCTGCCTGCTCCTCATTTTAAAAAATGAAAAACCTCAGACTTTTAACTAACTAGGAAAAACAGTATTAGTGTCTATCAACAACAGTCCAGCAGCTCTCCATTTCTGTGGGATAGATGGGTATGGAAATAAATTTACTGCCATATTAACGTAACAAAATTTATGATCAGAAATATCCAGGGTAGCTGAAATAAAAGAGAGAAGACCTACCCAAGAAAAATTACTTATTTGCCTTTTAAAACTCCACCCTGGGAATAAGCAGTCTCCAAACCTGCACAGTTTGTAATCTCACTTAAAGAATACAGGAGGGTCTCCAAAAATGAGGTCACAGATGACAGAATCCAGGGCTAAAAGCATCTGAACATGAAAACCCAACTAGATATTGATGCAAAGTCCCAAGCGTGTCTGATTTAGGGAAGAAAACACACCCTCTGCTAAATAATGGTTTGGAGCATGGATCAGACTTAAAACTAATGTTCTTTTTAGCCCAAAAGTGATTTAGAGCTATGGAAGGACTAAGTGCTAAAGTTAAACTTAAAATAGTAAGTGCTAGTAGCATAAAGTTAGAGTGTATTTAATAAAGCAGGTTATCTAAAACCACAACACCTTAAGCTTATTTCCCATGGTATAAACATTTTACAGCAAATACTTACATATCCCACATCTGGTCTGTAACATGTATATGCTCCTAACACACTGTGCAGGAGATCATGGTAAGGACCACCCTAATGCACAGGGAGGGAAGGAAAAAAAAAAAGGCTTTTTTATAATCCTTTTATAAATGCAGGAAGGTAGCAAATCTGTATTTTAAGATGCAAGCCAGTGAATTGTTGCTTTATTCAGATCTAGAATAATACCTGCTTTCACTCTAAGCATGTCCGTGTATGCTGTTGAGATGTTCAAGGAAAAATAATAGAGCAATTTGGCGGAAATCAATACATAATGGAAAATGAGGATATCTGGTACACACCCAGGCTGGCTTTTCTTTTTCAGAGACAGTGGATGTTTTAATTCTTACTAACCCAAGCTACTGTATTACAATAGTGCCTGCCATTTTCTATACATGTGTGTGCACATATTGTATCTGTATAAAAACCATAAAGCCTCCAAATGTGTACTGGAATACAGCAAGGTTTCTGTAGAAACAGTAAGAATATTCTTGATTTTGCATGTGATTTCATAAGCATTAATAAGAACCACATGCAATTTTTCCAGGAGAAAAAGCCTTATAGTCCATCACTAAGTGTCCCTACTTTATTCTCATCTTAAAAAAAAAAGATTACTATTTGCTGTTCTATGTAGAAAAGAGCTAATTTTACTTCATCGTGTTACACAAACAACTCCTAAAAACAATTCCATCTTTAGCCAGCTAGGCTTCTTTTGTCAGTTAATTATTCAGAAGTTTAAAGCTGTTGTAAAGAAAGTTACAGAAATCTCACCTTCTGGAAAATATAGAGGGATGGAAATGTGCGTGATATATCCAGCTTAATGAGCTCCAGACTGGCCTCGCGATCAGCAACCGATGCAACGGCATCTGCAAGGAAACCCAACGCCTGTTACAAGTGCCAGGTACAGGTCACCTTTTACTTTGGTGTAACGCTCTGTCCGGGCTCCGGCTGGTCCTGCAGTCACTAGGGTTTGAACTTTGCCCAGCCCAGTCCCCAAAACCCTGTTTTCTTTCTTATATTCTACCGCGACATCAGCTCCTGAGTCTGTTCAGGAACACAGAGCGAGAGCACTGCTCTGGATCTAAACATGACCCAGTGAGATCTCACCTTCCAAATGTTTAATTCCTAATCAGCTCATTTGGTGGCTCATTTCAGTCAGCAGCACTGAAACGTACTATGTGCGCTAGAGGGGAAAAAAGACTAATTCCATCATTATCCCAAGGAGCCAGCGCTGCTTCACCTGCAGAGTCGAGCATGTTATTTTCAGTCATGCATTTCTGATGTCCCACTTCTACTGAAGGTAACGAAAATATACAGAGAAACTCCACTGGGGTTTCCAGAATTGATGACACAGTTATGATCTGCGTAAGTTACATATTTCTGAGCTCTCGTTAGCTCTCATTTGACTCAGATTTTATTTTTTTTTTGCATCCCTAGGACTGGCATTCCTCAAGTGGCGGGACAGAAGGCAGCATTCACTCAGAATCCTGCAGAAGAAATGCAGCTGCCCTTCAGTTCTCTCTGCTCCCCCCTCTCCGTGGGGACAGGATGCAAATCCTAGTGGCAGGAGGAAGAGAGGAACATGTCTGCTGGGCAGCCAGGGAAAGCCAAGTGGCATCTGAAATGTGGAATGTTACACATTCCTCACCTCTCCATTCCACAATCAAAAAATAAAGAATAATTTTTCTTTCCCAAAGCTGCAGAGGCGATGCCAACATGAGAATCACAGAATCTCCGTGGTTGGAAGGGACCTCTGAGATCGAGTCCAACCACATAAAAAAAAAAAGTAAGTAGAGCTAAGCAGTAGCGTGCACTGTCATTTAGCTTCCCATTTATTCTTTTTGTATTTCATCTAAAATTTTCATGATACCTTAATTCCTGGTATTTCAGGAACTCCAAGGAAAACACCTATTTGCAAGTGAACTGGCACGTGCGATATTTTAATGCATCTTTTATTGATGTAGTAAATACTGTTAAGCCTCTCATTCACAGACTTCTTATAAGAAAATAAGCCCTTAAGCAGGGACTGCCCGAGAGCACTTTCAAGGAGTGACTTTTACCACTCTTAACTTTGCTGACGCTGTGATTGCAGCCGCCCTGGTGAGGCTGGCTGGGCTGGTGGGGGGGCACTGGGGGCTGCCGAGCACCCCTGAGCTCTCACCTTCTGTGTCAGTCTCAGAGCTCGGCTCACTGAAGCTTTTCCATCGTTCCTTCGCTCTTGACAAGAAGATTTCATAAAGTTCTGCACAGAAGTAAAACAAAATCACCAACAAAAAAGGAAGAGGTAAGCAAGAGAAGCACTCATCCAAAACATCCCCAAAAGCACACTGAGTTCTGTGGTTTTGTGGCTTGGTTTCACCCCTGGGGCAGGAGAGAGGGTGTGAGCTGGTTACCCCGCTCCCCCTGCAGCAGAGGGTTCTGTGGTATGCACTGCCTTATGGTTTCCTCTGCCACGAGCACACAAATTACAAGAGGGAAATCATGTCTTAATTCAGATTTTTATTTTCATGAACAGGTTGGAACACTTCCAGTTCATCAAAATCATTAGTTATGAAATAAAGCAATTCCCCAGTCCGCTCCCTTACAAAAGCAAAGCTACAAATTCTTAATTTTAAAAATAAAAGTATTTTTTTGGGTGGGGAGCATGACCTGAACTCTTACAAAACTAACATGTTTTTGTAGGCAGGTTTTGAACCTTGTTTCCATAATCTATCAGGCAATGATGTCTAAAAAACACCTCTAAGGTTGTGAAATATAGTTCTTCAAAAAGCAAATATAATCCGATTTCTATTTTTTTAACAAAAGTTTAAGCTTTTCTTTGAAAACCACCAATTCATGTTTGCATTAAGACGTGATGAGTTCAGGCATACCAGGAGTGATGTTTAGCTCATTTCCCACAGCCAGACTCCAGACCTTCCCACGGACACTCGGGGGCAATCCCTGCCACCACAGCTCTCGGACTCTGCGGGTGGCACGCCTAGGACAGGGAAAAAAAATGAGGAAATATTACAGCTTGTTTTCTAAAATCATCGGGCAACTTATAAGCAAAATAACATACTATTTCCCAAATCAATATTCAAGGATCTCTGCTCATTCTGAAGCCCCACTAAAAAAAAAAAAAACCCAAACCATGAAGGTCCCAGAAAGCACACTCCGCGTTGTTCCACAATGAGCTCTCACTACATCACAGCAACAAAAACTGAGTTCCTGACAGAACAGAAAAGTCAAGGAAAATCAGGTATTAAATTAAGGCTGGGCAGCCTGGTCTCAGCCACCCAGCAGGATTTACTCACATGCCTTCCCAGTTGGGCAGTATTTCATTGACCCAGATCACCATGGCACTAGCAATGTTCTCCTCTTGCTTGAAACGCTCTCGCATTATTTTTTTCCTTTTATGTGCTTCTTTAATTTCTGTTAAGTGTAACATTAATAATTCTATATTAGTGTACATAAGTTATAAGGTAAATAATTCAGCTATGATGTAATTATTTAGACGATGCCTGAAAGAGATCAAGGGTAAATTACAGTTGCACATGAGCTACCATAGGTACTACTCCGTTGTACAGATGCATTTCTTGGGATTTTTTTTTTTTACATTTAAGCTATAAGTTAATTCAAATACACAGTGATTTAGACAAACAAAAATCTGGCTAGAGAACTCTTACATTGCTCTTTTCTGCAGGATACACAATGACTAAAAAGCAAGCACATCATCAGCTCTGCTTTTCCTGTAATGAATTTCAAAGCATGTTCTACCAAATCTTTAATTATTTCTTAGAAGACTCGGCAATAATCATAGATAAAATTATTATTCAAAAAAGCAATTCTACATTCATTTTTAAATTATTCAGATTTTACTAAAACTTCCACCTAGAAGGATCATGTATTTTCTTTTCTATAAAGAGGACCTAAAGACCTGAGACAAAGCCACAATGCTGAACAAGAGAAAAGTATTCTGCCTTCTGTTAAAAAAGGACCATTTGCAGATCCCTTTTTTTTAGTAAGAAAGAAGCACAGAGCAGTGATGTCTTCACACCACAAAGAACAGCCGAAGTAAAACATGCAGCACAGATCCTTAAAACAACTTATTCCCTGAACACCACACATGAGACAGCAGGAGTTCTTTCAACAACTGTTCATGGATTCACACAGTACCAGATGCTACAGATAGGTTTAATTTAAAAAAAAAAATATCAGATTTAGTGGGAGTAGGAAGGTTCACACAGGTGAAGCTGTTTGGAAAAAAAAACCTCAAGTCTTCACTTGTCTTCACATAGAAGCTGATCTCAAATTCAGATCTCAGACACAGATCTTTATCAGCACTCAGCTTTATTATACTTTGGCTCTCGGTGGCAACCACGGCAATGCAGCTTGAAAAAAAGATTGAGTACCCAGAAAGTTTCTAGCTGATCACATTAGACAAGTAATTTAAAAAAAAATCATAAAATTTCTACTTGAAAATTAAATAAAGGTTAAACTGACTTCTGAATCTAGTTACATTCAGTGCGGTGGAATAAGAAAACATTTGATAATTGAGTTCTGTTTTAACCTGTGTGCATGCATGTACCAGAGAATACCCTGGATATTAAGCAAGGTTGTT
This sequence comes from Gallinago jamesoni, assembly GCA_025769975.1. Taxonomy (NCBI): domain Eukaryota; kingdom Metazoa; phylum Chordata; class Aves; order Charadriiformes; family Scolopacidae; genus Gallinago; species Gallinago jamesoni. The sequence continues at coordinate 21,194,348 of JAOQGH010000002.1, read as the reverse complement.
ATTTACTGTACCTACCAGCCTGCAGCCACAAATTACTTTATTTGTGCTGCACAGTTAAAGAGAATTAGAGTGATTATCAGCAGTTAACATACCTCGCTTTTTTGCCTCTGCCACCATCTCATCATATTCTTGTCGGTGACGTAAAGCCTCCTCCACTGATTTGGCAGGAAGATTTCTGAAAACAAGTTGTTCCTGAATTCAATACACACAAATGACACTCTGAACTACTTCAAAACAGGTTTTAAATTGGCATCTCTCTAAGGTGAGCTTTGGGGTTGTCACTCTCCCAGTGTTTCCGTAACAGCAGCAGGACCTGTTTATTCCAACAGCCAGATGTTTACAGCTGCTGTTCATCAGCTCTCCTACAGCTTCCCCCAGAGCACGGTTACAAGATTTTCTGAACATCTGGAATGATGCTCCAATGCAGTTTGCATGAAGTGACAAATAGGAAATACTGATATTCCATGCAGAGCTGTTTATTCCAATGCATTTCTGCACATGCATATTTTGGTCATTAAATCTACTGGCATATCCATACTCCATTTGTTTGTATGAAATCAACGATGATGTATTTCCAATGAAAGCTAAAGGTTTTTATCCATTATAGTTAGCCCTTTAGAACTCCCCCAAGAGAAGACAGGTTTAGCAAAGAGGAAGGGACACATCCCCACTTCTGTCCGAGCTAGAGCTAAGGAAGGCTGCTGCAGAACGACGAGTTCACCAGCCTAAAAGGTGCTTGGTTTCTGGCTGCACAGCGAGTCCCCAGTCACCTTCCTTTTGACCAGACTCATTCCAAACCAAATCCCAACACAATGTATGGTCTCAGACTCTTACCCAATCTCTACTCTGGTTCAGAGGAAACAGAAGACAGTTTTGTTATTTTAATATGTAGAAGAAAAAAACCCAAAACTTTTCCATCTCCTCTTATACTAATAAAGTTATCAGTTCTGCTTGTATTTCCTAGGACTGTGGCAGCACATGAGACCCTTGGGATGGCACTCCAATTTGAAACAAGTGGAAGTGTCATTTGTAAAGACAAAGGTAGGTTAGTTTGTGAATGATGTTATTTTGAAAGTACAGAAAAGCATCAGCCAATCAGTTACTCCCCACCACACAGTGAAAGAAACAATGCATTTACAATAAAATAACCACAGCAATCCTACCTCCCTCCAGGGTATTTCTGTCTTACCACCCAAGGAGGGTATGCACCACTAGAGAGACTATCAAAGGAAACACTGAGCATTCTATTTTCCATTTCCTAATTGGAACTGATTAACGCACACATTTAACAGAGCCATCACGAGCTTTCCCGAGGTGCAATGGAGCTTTGGTCCTTTTGTTTCCCTCACCGCAGCTGAGATACACAGGAGGTGACAGAATGGTGGCCCCACCACAATGAGAAAGAGTTCCTCAATAGACTATAATGTACTTCAAGGTTCTCCTGGAGGAATTTGTTGGGCTATTATCTGGGATGGAATAGTCCAATGATACTTTTTGTGCAAGACTTGTCAAGTTTAGCTCATCAGAAGCACCTCTAACAAATTCAGCCATGGGTACCCCAGCAGGCTCATACTTACGCTGGCCGATCCTCCAGAATCAAAGCAGTGGTTGAAAGTGGTTCAAATTCAATATTTTTCCGTCTGGCTGATGGGGGTGGAGGTTTATACATTCTTCCTGTCCGTGCCTCATATTCCTAAATAACATTATTGATAAAAATTAAATTTCAATTTTCAGCCTCATTTCTAAATAGTAAGCACAGCATTACTTGCTGAACACCAATTAAATAATGGTAAAACAGACAACATTAAATTATTTAAGACAGCAAGAAGCTAACATTACACATTGAAATTGTTCCTAGCAAGACAGTGCAGCTTTCCAGAGCTGCTAAGGAAAGATGAATGAAAATGCTGCTTCTTGTCACAACTTCATCTCCAACCTGTTCTAGCTCAGTATCACCACTGAGCATCCCAGGATCAGTTGGTTAAGAAACCTCCATCATCTTCCCAAACTCATTAGCAAGCCTGTGTCTCTTCCCACTTGTTTCCCCGACCCTAACCACCATCCAAGCACTCCTCATGCTCCAGGGGCAAGACCAGACCCACCTCACTCAGCACTGCCCGCGCTATGCTCCCAGTGATAAACACTGGTATATTGGCACTTGTTCTGTTTCTCATCATTTATTCCTCAGGGGTTAAAACATCCCATCTACTCAGAAATATTTAACAGCCTTCAATGCACAGAAGATTCTGAGGAAGAATCCCAATCCTTTTTCCATAGGAGCAACTCAACAAAACAAATCTGAGACAGTCTTAGGAAAAAGGCTAGACAGAGCCAGATGAAAACCTCAAATATCTCACATTCCCTCGTTTTTAGCCTCTGTAAATAAAAACGTACTGCCAAGGGACTGGGAAACCCATTCTTACAACCCAGCAAATCCTACAAGATTATCTGTGAGAAGACTTTCCCAAAGCAAGTCAGCCTGTGGGCTCACTCTCCTTAGGCACCAAGGCTAAATGGGAGTTTCTCTGCAAGTCTTCCACATGCTGGGATTCAAACACAGAATACTAAACGCTGAAAAATCACCTTTTTAAGAGAACAATTTCAAGCTACTTCATTAACGTACTTTCAGAGATGACATCTCTATTCTTAAGCTCACACACAAGCAAGCTCCAACTTGTACAAGCTTTTTTTCAACTAAAGACAGTTTGTTCTTGTACATCTGTTGCTTTAATAATTGTGTAAGGAACTTCAAAGTCACCAAAAGTAAAAAAAAATTGATCAATTACTAGTTAGGTGATGTATCTTACCAATGAGACGTAACAGTCTCCCTAATGAATCTCACCCCAATACGCTGCGTCTTCCACACGTTAGTTCTCCCAGGGAGAAGGAACAGGGCTTCACACATTCAGTGTCTGGTGACAGCATTACAGAGACAGGGCTGACAATTTTAAAGCTATTATATAGCTCAAAGGCTCAGTACGCAGCTGCAGTCCACAAGTTAAAGGGGAAAAGCCCTCCTGCAGCCTCTGGTCAACAGAGAAGGCACAAAGTGCTTGCTCAGCGCTAAGGTGGCTTAAAGCTCTCTGCGCCATAGCCTCCTTTCATTCCTACCAACACTTCTGTTCTTCCACACTGAGCAGAATACATTAAATGATATGAAAAGCTTAACAAGTATAACCTCAATGACGTCTCGTTAATCTTCTCTCAGAAGGAAGTTATCACAGACTCACTGAGATTGGAAGGGACCTCTGGAGACCTACTCCAGCACCCCCGCTCAAAGCAAGATCAACAACCATGGGTTGTGCAAGGCCAGACTTTTAACGTCACCAAGGATGGAGACCCCATCTCTCAGCAGAGGCTGCAGCATCCAGAATTCCCAGCGGTTTCCCATCTGAGGCCAGGCCCAAAGCTTCCGAGATCAGGTGTGCTCCACAGCAGGGCCATAGGCCTTACATCCCACTGCACTTTCCAGATCCTGAGGAGTCATCTGGACTTCTTGCCCTTCTTCTAGTTTGTGGGAGTCGGAAAAATAGTTTAACTGATGAGAAAAAGTGATTGCACTTCCACAAAACAAGCCAAAGAAAGGTTCCAAGATACTCAGAGTATCTTCTGAAGTTAGTTTCCATCCTGCTCCCTCTCCCAAGCCTTCAGCCCTTGAACCCCTGGCCCATGCCCTGCCCCCTGGCAGCCCACCAAATAACTCTCAAACCTAGAGCCAGCAGCCTGCTCTTTGCCTCAGGGAGATGCTCTGCTCTTCTGCCTTCAGAAAGAGCCCAAAGAGGCACCTTGTAAAGAAGACACAGCAACTCTTTGCTATCACCATTTATACACACATTCACACTGAAAAACTAAATATTTGTAAACACAATGACTTAAAAGTTACTGGCCAACTGCTCCAAAATACGATTTAGTTCTAAATATTTCTAGGTCCCTGGCAAAGAGCAGTGGTTATACAGGTTTCCTTCAAGATATTCCTCTCCTGAAGGGTAATTCACGATAAATTTTGATTGAAAATGATATGACCCAACATCATCCAGCACATTCACACAAGTAGCTGGAACTGGACATACAGGACTGGAAGAGTTCTGCTGTAATCCACACAAGCATGGGAAATACCAGAAACCCAACACTTGCGGCAGGAATGAATCCGTAAGGTGGGAACACCTTACACACATCCGTAAGGTGGCATCCTGCCCTGTGACAGCACCCGGAGGCCAGCATCCAGGCCCCAGCACCATCCCTCCCATCCTTGGCAAAGCTTCCAATTTACTTTCACATTTCCTTGTAAGAGGAGCCAAAAATGAAGTTTATTCATTAGTCAGAGACAAGGCAGCTCAAACAGCCCCTACCGACCTTTTCAACGTTCCTACACACTTGTGTGCACAACTTGAACAAAAAGGCACTGCAAGATGGACATTAGGAATGAAGCCACTCTCACCTTTTTATTACAAGAAACACATTTGGATGGTGCTAGTGCTTCTGGCTGTCGTACGTGCTAAGAACTGAGACACTATTTCCAAAGCAACAGAGAAAGGGGAAAAAAAATTAAAAAAGAAAATCTTCAACAGGGATTTTCCCCAAAAGGCAGAACTCGCCACCCAAGTGTGTTTCTGGAAGTACATACGCTTTACAGACAGTTGGATTTTGCAAGAAAAGAACACACACAGAGAGGGAAAACACACAGAGGGAAACAGTAAGTGTTCCTAGAAAGACTTAAATGAGACCAAAATAGCTTCAAGCTCAAACTGTCACAACTGCACGTGCCCCAAGGTGAAATACATTCCAAAGTATCCAAGCTTCCCAATGGAAGATGCTTCTTCCCCAAGAAGCCTGTGCCATAGAAAACTTATTTGAATATTAAATCCCAGAACCATCAGACATACACGGAACTCGGGAGTTTGTGCAATCTATTTTTTTCCTGGAATATGTCACATGACTCAAAGAATCCAACAGCTTTAACCATGCATTTGATGCAGAACCTAAAATTCTTGGCAAAGGATAAAAAGCTTGAGCTGACATTGGATTTCAGTTCAAAAAACATGAGCTAATACTCCTCCATAACAAGGTGAAAACACAATTTGAAGTCAAATACTAAGCATGCAGGGCATATTGAACAGCTGACAGTTAAGATTCAAGACTATGTTAAGACCTGTTTATGTAAAAAATAAATCAATTCTAGAAGTGTCACATGTATGGATTCAGTAGCTTAGGGAATGTTAAAAAATTCTTTACTGCAGCACGTCTGGTATTTGTTGAAAAAAAATCTCAAATCTCAACTCTAATAGAAAGTAAAAAAAGTTATCTCCTTAAGGCTGGACCTGCATCCTCTCATGTACTGCCAATAATTAACCTGTTAAAAGGCTAAAAGCATGTTTTTCCTGAAAAACAATGTGACAATATATTTAAGAGCACTTCAATATGTGGAGTGACTTGAATTTCCAGTATTTATTCCTACAGAAATACAGATAAGCCCATTAACCTACAGACAGGTAGCACATAAAGGAAGTTGGGAAAAAAGCCTTTTGATTATAAACTGCTTAAGAAGAAATTGTATCTTCCTTATAAAAAAGAACCCCAAACCACAAAACCCAAACAAACCACACCAAAAAAATCTCCTGGTCTTTTCAACAAAAGAAAAATAGCAAGCCTGCAGAGGTCTTTATTGCCTCCCCTTTTTGATATCTACATGGAAAACACAAAACTGAAGCAAAATGTGTTCAAAAACATTCCAAATTAAACCTTTTAAGAACAATTACCATTAATCAAGGAAACAAGCACAGAAAAGTAAATTACTGTCAAGCTCTAGCATTACCTATTTCCTGCTATTCAAGAACATGCAATATAAACAATAATACTCTATCACTTTAAGTTGTTAGTGAGACTCGTGTGTTTATTTATTTATTTTATTAATGGTATCTAATGAGTTGATGGTTAGTGCCATAAAATATTCATGCTACTGTGAAGATGCAATGTTTGTTCTATTTTAATGAGTGCTACATAGTTCCATGCATGGCATTGAATACAGCTAGAAAGAATATATATTAAATTTCATACCCCTGTGTTTAATAGACTGAGAGCAGATATTGACGCAAGACTGCCAGAACTGTCATCCTAATGAGAAAAACAGAAGCAAAACCTTAGTGAATAAATGAAGGAAAAGACCATTACAACACAGCAACATGCAAGTCAAAAATTTAAATTCACATGTAGAGCGCTAATACTCTATGTTTGAAGAAACACGTGGCTGTTCCTCCTCCTCCAGCCCTCCAAATATACAGAAACCACACAAAGACTTCGCGCTTGTGCAAGGTGAGCACAGACACCTATTGGACTATTTTTTCCTGGTTCAATTGAAGTTTTTTTATATTTTCCACCGTCGGCCCCTTTGCCCAAAGGGAGGTTCTTTTTCCAAGGCACTTCTCGGGCGCAGGACAAAAGGTCTCTCCCCAGTCCGTGTCACCCACAGGTTAGTCCCACTAGCCTCCGTGGGCTTCCACTGGCCCTGGAAGACAAGCTGTTCAAAAGGAAAGAGCAAAAGATTGTCTCTGGGCTGAGACGAAGGAAAAACAAACCGTTTGCTCTGGAAATGAATCTTGGAAGTCCTGGGCCTGCCTTGGGCTCCCACCAGATCCCACCTCACACCCAGCGAGACCCTCACCCGTGAGCTACCTGGCTTCAGGTAAGGTGTAAGGCTCAAGAACAGCACCTGCCCTGGGGGACGGGGAAGAGACACACCGCTGGATGTGGGGAAGCCTTTGGCAAGGACAAGGCATTGGGTCCTTTCACACAGAACTCTCCCACTAAGCGTTTGGGTTTTTCTATTTAACCTGAGAGGGCAGAAAATACCATTAAATTGCGCAGTGACTGAGACTGAGCCTTTAAGTTCCTCACCTTGCCCCCACCATGTTATAATTAGCATTTCTACACAGAAGGCTCAGAAGAGGAGACACCTCAGCCCCTCTGGGAGCCGATGAGAACTGAGATGCACCTGCACGGCCTCGAGAAACAGGCACTTGCATTAAAAGTAAGATTCTGACAGCAAGCTGAAACCCCTCGTGCCACACTGCAGCAAGGAAAACAAGCTTTTTATCGTGCCTTCAACATTATTTCTGAACTTATCTGTAGTGTTCTTGTACTATGCAGACCCCAGGCTAATAAAAAGCATTTGAAGGGACGACTCCTCCCTTGCCATACTGCTTTCTCCTTTCCTGTACTGAAGCATCATGCTGGCCCCAGAAAGGTTAAGGCTTATATTCAAAAAAAAAAAACCAAACCACCACACTTTAAAAAAAAGTCCAGAAAAGACAGTATCTTTACCACCTGGATCTTTTTGCTAAATCCCATCCTTTTGGAATTTGACACAGCCTGCCCAGATGATGATTTTGCTATCGAAGCACCTCAAGCTCAGCAGTGTAAGTCTGCTTTACCTGCAAAAACTCACTTCTTCAGAGAAGAAAAAACAGATATTTTTATCTGTGTCAACCTTTGCTAAAGAAATTCAAAGGCCCAACAGTCTTCTTCAAAAAGAAGACCCAGAAGGCAAAAACCAAAAAAACGTGTCCCAAAGTAAAAGTACCACCATCGATTTTATCACCTCAAGATTGGTTCTATATCCTTTGTTTCCCCAAACCCCAGCAACCTCCAAGGACAGACAATATGTACAGAACTTATGTTATATTTTGCAAACTTTAGGAAGACAGTTTGCTTCAATGCTCTTCATAGTTTTCCTCATATTTAAAAAAAAAACCAAACAAACCAATAAAACCCATTAATCTGAAGAATTCACATCAGCAGAGTCAACACCTCTGTGGTGTTTTCAAATCTGGTCCCAGGAGCTGAATGGTATCTTACATCCTTCATGGAACCAAAAGGACAGGCATTTGTCACACTGAGCTCCTGCCAGTTTCGGTACCATTTTACTGACAAAAAGTCAGTAAAAGACTAAAAAAGGGTGGAGAATGTCTTTGAAAGAGTTCAACACAACACCCTGCTTCACCCCAACGTGGCACTGTACTGAGTGTGTATGTGACTCGGGAAAGGTGATGGCCATTTCCTGAGAACGTGACCACCACAAAGAAAACCACCATGGCCTTCCCACCACTGCTGGCAGAGACGCGGTTGTGCGGGTGTTTCGTGTTCCTTGTGGGGCCCAGGACCCCATTTATTGTCTGTCCTGGTTTCCAGGCAGTTCGTTACCAATGTTCCTCTACCTGCTAAAGAGGTGGAAGTCTCTCCTGTCTTTTCTCCCCAGCAGCAGTGCAGGACGAGCCCGTGGGACATCCATGCAGATAACTGCCTGCCCAAGGACCACTCCTATGGAAAACCATCTACACTGTCTGTACCAGCTTCTTTCAGATTCCCAGATTTGTTGGCAAACATGGCATATACATTTCTTAACCATTAGCAGCTTCACACATTGTTAAACCAAAACAACAAAGATTGGAGGGAAGAGTTAATATTGCAAGCTGGAAGGTCTGAGTCATATGAAAACCAACCCAAAATACATCTGTTCCTCCAAAGAGGAACCTCTGACAGCTCTTGTCCCTGGGAGACCTCGGGAGTTGTGCTGATTCAGTGAATGCAATTTCTGCCTTGGATTTCAGACTGGAGATAACGACATCAGAAAAGTATGCAAGTGAAGACGCTGGGTTTTAGCCCTTAAGTACAGTATTTTACTTTTTTTCCCCCAAAGATTTCAGAACGATCCAAAAAGAATAGTATTTTCAGAGGTTAGTTATAGCACAGTGACCCAAAATCAGAGTTAGTATTTAACAGGCTCTCTAAAGTCAACACCTTCCATCTCATACACAAGGTGACAACTTTTGGAAAAAGCTGGCTTTACTCCACTCCTGAATCAGCAACCACCTCTCCATCACTGCAAGCTTCTTGTGGCATGTCAGGTTTAAATAGAAAAGCAGCTTCCCCCTCCTTTATTTAAGGCTGTCACTGACAGTACTTTTGTTAAAACTGCTGATAAAGTGAATCTGGTGTATCTTTTTCTTTTCTTTATCTGGCATTGTATATTTCCATGTTTTGAGTTTAAATTAATTTGGGCATATTAGGAAAAAATCATCATGCTGCTTTAAACAAATTAGTAAAAACTATTTGAGATTGCTTTTATTAAAGGCAAGAGCTAAACTGAATGACTTGATATTGAGAGTAATTCCAATCATAGACTAAAAGCTCTTTTCTTTAGCCATAAGCACAAAAAAAAATGAAACTGATCTTGCATTTTCAAGCAGAACTTGCATTTCTGTCCATACACACCACAATCACAGAAGCATGGAACAGTCTGGGTTGGAAGGGACCTTAAAGATCATTGAGTTCCAACCCCCTGCCATGTTGCACATCAGCCCACACATCAGTCTCTGCTATAAATGTTTCTGTATTTAAATATTTTAGCAGTCTAATTTAAAGCAGATTATTGTACAGACTGAAAAGAATTTACCAGACTGATCATTAATGACCACATACTTCTTACAATAGCCAGTTTATTCACTGCAGTTCATGAAAAAAGGCACACTTCCTAAACCCATCACAGGCATTGGGATTTGCAGCCCTCAGGAGTTGCTATTTTCCCTTCTTCCAGAAGAGCAAAGGAAGGAAGCCCAGGAGGGGGATGTCCAGCACAAGGGCTGGCCTCCATCACATCCTGCCGGGCAGCTCTGACTCCCAGGAGAGCCCAGTGGAGCCAGTCGTGGCCAGCAGCCCTGAGATGCAGTGGCCAAGAGCTCCCCAGCTCAATCCGGAGCTCCTGGAGCATCTCCCCCAAAGCACGGACGCAGGGACCCTGCCACCCCGCTGCGTCCTCCCACAGCTGGCCTTTCCACAAAAATATTCATCTTCTACATATCCTAACAAGCTTGCAGAGCTATTCCTTCCAGTACCTCCTTCAGCAGTCTCTGAGGGCAGAGCTGGCCAGCGGCCCCGTCTGACAAACGCCTGAAACACTACCCCAAATGAAGTTTCCAGATTTCCTTGGAAGTTACTCAAGACGTTGGAATCACAACCTGACTTCTCCCCAGAGGCTGATATAGCACCGTCCAGCTGATAAACAGTGACCCAGAGCCACAAGTGACCATTTAGATGTGATTATCCATTTACTCCATCACCCTCACCAAACCCCTGGTACAAAGGAGCCTTCCATCACCAGGACAGAAACGGGGCGCGGGAGCTCTACCACCCCTCGCGCTAGAAATTTACAGTCACGCGATTTATTTCTTGTCTTACTAATAGGAAAGTCCTTTAACCTTCACAATATTGCCATAAAACTTTGATATAAGTATTACCCTTATCCAAAAGGCTTCCTTCTTCTATTAATTACAAAGCTTTTCCTTTTGCGAGTTAATTTCTTCCGCAAAAGTGCTTCTCCAGATCCCATCTGTCACCTGGAGGATGCTGACTCAGTAATGGGTTTCCTTAATCACGGGTTTATTTCCACCCTCCCGGAGCTGGCCGCTGGCATCAGCAGAGTCACAAGAACTTCGTGTTCACCCACGCAACATCTCAGGACCAGCAAGATTTGCTAATAAACTACCCCAAAGTCCCTCACCAGCAGCGTGCCTACAGCTGGAGCCCGTTCTACCTGCAGAGTCTTATACCCAGAACCTTATTCCACAGAAGCTGGTAAACAGCGAGTGGCCGTTGTTCTGACCACAGATGGCTGAAAAAAAGGAAAAAAAAAAAAAAGGCAAAACCCCCCAGATTTTATATTTCAGATGACAGTGGATCCCTTGACTTCAATTGAGAAAGTCAGTATGGAAGTCTCTAGGGACACCCCCCATGGGATATGAATTATTCCGCCAGGTTCACGGAATTACTTGTGAACGGGACATATTAAGCTCTGTGTTTCTATCAACTTCTTAACGGCCTCAGGACTGGATTCCTGGCTAGGTTCTTCTTCTCACTCCTGGCTCCCACACAGCAGGGAATTCAGTCCAGGAACTTCAGCCAGCCGTTCAGGAGTGAAGACACTATTTCCAGCTGACGTTCTGTGACCAATCCTGCCTGTTTTCACCCCAACCCATTGCCAGCTTCCCAAATTGGAACCGTTTTGAGGAAAAAACCAAAAACATTGACTTTTCTTCAAAGGAATATGCAAAAGGAGCAATATCGTAAATTTTAAACACAGAGACAAGACATTTGACATGTTAAATGTGGAGACACTGGGGTCACCTCTCCATTTTAGAAGCTGGTTCTCTCAGGCATTGTAGATCTAACTCTGTGCAAAGAATAGCATCAGTCTGGATCCCCCTTTGGCAACGCATCAGGAGCTAAGACGTACAGTTATCTAAAGATCATGCTTTATCTAAATTAGAAGCTAAAAATATTAGCTATTACTGACACATTACACAAGATTATATAAATCCAACAGTGACCCTAATCTGGCCACCATAACAGAAGCCACATGACCTGTGCCCAGGACCAACTCAATCATGGGTAAAGACAATACAGCGTTTTAATATAGAATCACAGAATGATTTGGGTGGGAAGGGACCTTAAAGACCATCTGAGCTCCAACCCTCCTGCCCTGGGCAGAGACACCTCTCACCAGAGCAGGTTGCTCCAAGCCCCATCCAGCCTGGCCTTGAACCCCTCCAGGGATGGGGCAGCCACA
>JAOQGH010000002.1:21167013-21182608 GCA_025769975.1 Gallinago jamesoni | reverse complement strand
ACACCTCTCACCAGAGCAGGTTGCTCCAAGCCCCATCCAGCCTGGCCTTGAACCCCTCCAGGGATGGGGCAGCCACAACTTAAACACCTATACAGTAAAATATAGTGGCTTTCCTGCCACTTTGGAGAAGTTAAAAAAAACTCCCACATGGAAGCACTACAGTTCAAAAGAAAAACAGTCACTGAGGGGCAACAGAAAATGAGACTATTTCTGCAGATTATGACTTGGTCTCCAGAACAAACACCTTTGTTACTGGAAAAGGGGAAGCAGGGGACTGGTAGCATCGTGCACACTCTCCGTTCCTCAGGAGGGAAGAGACACCTGGGTTTTCACCACGGTATTTTGATAGCACAGGGCCAACACCATCCCTTTCACCTGCAAGCAAACCAGGAGCAGTTTCCCTCAGCCACCCAAAAAGGGAAACCCTTTAAATAAGGAAAATTGTATTTGAAAGTGTTGAAAAAGCAGGATCTCACATTAATGTTCAGTTAATGATATACTACCATCTGCTCATCTTTAAAGACTACACCATTTTATTGTTATTTTATCAAATTAAAGACAGCCTCCTCAGGAATGAATATATGGAAGTACAACTTTGTAGCAGAGGAAGGAAATCAGAATTACCTTTCTGGAGTACCCTAATAACTCCCAAACAAGTTCAACTTAACAGTATTATTTTGAAACAAAAATACCTTGAGTGAGATTAAAAATTCAAATGAAATCAGATTGCATGCTTCAGAATTCTATGCAATTTGTCACAAGTTACCTAGATAAGCCTTCCAGGCAGGAAGGACTATGGAAAGAGAAGTTAGATTAAAAAAAAAAAAGAGTTTTGTAACACTAGAATATTCAAGAAGATGAATTGTACTAGATTGAAGAACAACCAAATATACAAGTATGACCATGGTTTTATGGCACATAACAGTTACAAAAAGTAACTCAGAAGTGAACTTCATAAAAGGAAGCCTAGAATATTTCACCATCACTTTACCATTAAAAAAAATTGTAGTGTATCATGTTAAAGCAAAGTTTCATGGGAAATTAATACAAGTTCTGATGTTTTGACTGAAACAGCTTAAACACTTTTTCAACATGTATCATCATTTTATGAGCGCTGAGATCAACTGAAGAACATTCTAGATGACAATAAAACTCAAAGCCCTGCCCAGTAAGTGCTGTTCTTTAGGCAAAGCCCCAGAGGAGCGCTCCCAGAGCAGTATGTGGCTCCCAGGAGGTGACAGCAGGGCACAGCAATACCCATCCATCAGCCTTTACAGGGTCTGTACCCACAGTCGTGTGGTATTTACTCACCTGCTGAATAATTTTGGAATCTTTCGGAAGGTTTTCCCTGGGTGGGACTTTTCCAAACAGCTTCCAACCAGGAGCGCTTTGGACAGCAGGTTTGAGTTCCTTTGTCCTTTTAGTGAAAAAGTTTCTGAAAAGAGAGGAGGGTTTTCTGTTTGTTACAAGCATAAATGAACAAATGACATTTGTACCCACTTACATTTCTTTAAACCAAAGTTCACCACTGCAGAGATACAGGGCTCAGAAAATGCATAGGTTTTTTTCCCTTGGCTTTCCCTTATGCTTTGAAGTAACTTGAAGCAGAGGAGTTTTCACTGCGAGTGCTTTGATGCTAATATATTTTACTTAATGCTCCGTTTTACCTCTGAATTCCAAGCTACTTTATGCAGCATCCGAGCCCTTAGTAACCCCAGACACTTTCTTAGATGTAAGCTGGCAGCTCACACCAGCTCCCAGGCTCCTCTTTGGGGCTGGGTTTAGCGTACCTTACAGAGCTGGTGGGAGACTGAAAACAGCTGGACATCACTGCATAACTTACAGATTTTAAAAATAAATGGTGAGCTATTACTTTCGCTAATATTTTCTGCAACGTTCACCCTTCAACTTGCATCACATGGACCAGAAAACCAGGGAACACAGACACAGCTTCAGTTTAGCAGGAAGCCTTTGCCAGCGCCTGCAGCAATTGCACCGGGACCAGCAGATGACCCCGGAGCTCTCTTACTTCTGAGACCCCCAACATTCAGGGGGTCACACTGACCACCGCTGGCCCAGACACACAGCTCCACTGCGTGATGTCGGTCACGAGCTCCCACTGACCATGCTCTCTCTGGGAACCCAGACATTGAAAGAAGTGCATTTATTCTGAATACTGAAAAGTTACTTTCCAGAGAGAGGGATCAGCAGTTCACCCGTCTGTAAGGTTACTTCTCAGGATGCTCATAAGCTGACCTCTGAGCCAACAGAACACAGAGCACTTTTACTGGAAGATGATTTGCTGCTGCTTAGAACATTCATGAGTTTCACTGATCCCAGCAAAATTCATCCAATGAGACTGATTGAAAAAAAAAAGCCAAAAAACTAAACAGCAGCATTTTGGTACAATAAGAGGGAAGAGCCGAGCAAACAAGCCCTGAAAGCCACAAGAACTGACAGAGGAAGGGAGGGCTGATTACATTTTCCTTTTTATTAAGCATCTGGTACATATTATTTCTCTGCGTGAGAAAATTGTGTCACCTTCAATCCAAGGAAGCAAGACACCAACAGGAAGGAACGGGTACCACATGGAGAGCATCCTCATTCTGTCCCATAGAACTTCTCCCCCCAGAATCAAAGGCTTGGGGGGATCCAGCATGGAATTAATGCTACAAATCAGCACCAAGTGGGACAAAAACCAGCCTAGGTTTTCTGTTTGTTTTGCATATAATTGTAAGAATGCAATCAAAAGCCTTGGAAGTTGCATTTCTCTGCAATATCTAAAGTATATTAAAAATTCCACTGATTCCAACAAAAGCTCAGAATTTGTAAAAGGAACATGAAGTAACAAAGCTCATTAAGAACCGCATATGTATGATGATAGAATTTTTGCATCTCCAGAAAGAAAAAAAGAGTTCTGCTGGTACACACAGGCTGTTCTTGCTCCATCCCTGTGCTAATTTTTAAATAAGCTTCCTAGGCACACAGAACAGATCTACATTTGAAATTTGTTGAAATTTGAATTAGCTAAAAGACAAACTGATAAGAAAGCTACTTATGTGCCTAGTAATCTTTATCCAGAGAGCTGTATCAGTGAGGAGTTAGAAGAGGTATGTCCCAGGAATTGTTACAGATGCATTTGTACTGGTATAGCATTAAGATGAATCATTTTGACTTAAAACAATACTTTCAGAACAGTTTGCACAAGTTCTGAAGACCCTTCAAGCCTGCAGTTCCATGTTCCTGCATCATCATAGCTGATTATTTCACGAGAATCCTTACATTCACACGGGCATGTCTTTGCCATGTGTAAAAGGTAAAAGCTACTTAAGAACACAACAGTTTTCCCTCATACTCGAGTCTTGTCCATTCTGCTAAGGTCTTGTGTGCCCCAATTTGGAAATACCAGCACAAAAACATCACTTGATTACAGACAATTAACTCCTCTGCTTTGAACAAGACTTTTCAATAATTTACATTCAGAAACAAACGTAACTCAACTCTAAGCATAAATAATAAATCATTAAAAGGAAAACCAAGCCTTTTTGGTTAGCCACTCACAAAGCCTGCTGAGCAACAAAAGGAGGATTCTATTTCTACATTTTGAACAGTTTATATACAGTACACCGTCAGTAGGAATTGTGTGCAGAAAAAGTGTGTCCCTGAAGTCAGGATGGATGCTCAAAGTGCACAGAGTAATTATTTCTCAGCCCAATGGACAGGATGGCCCCATTACTTTAGATTTGAATTACACCACATTGTCCAGAGCTCTTTGCTCCCTTTCACCTGTTCAGAAGTGTTTTCTCACATTATTAGTTATGGCTGGAAAAGTGACATGAACATAAAAAGATTAGGAGCAAACACCCCCCCCACACTTTACAAATACACTTTTCAGCTCATCCTTTACTCTCACATTTCTACCTTAATTTGTAAGTTCAGATGCAACTGGTTGTAGATTAAGTTTAAAATCCTTAACATAGAGATTCGGAACCAAACACCAATAAATTTAGAATTTATTACACGTTCTAGAATTTTAGTTTTGAAAGCTCAGACTAACACCAGCGCATTTGGATTCAACACGTTTATGCAGCTGCTCCGAGCACAGTTCTGCCTGATACTGCAGGAGAGTGAAATCACACCTTCCACTGCTTTGCCTGGACACCAGCTTCTCTTTAAAGTACCCCCAAAGACAGATCCATTACAGGCTGGTTCCAGTTTCAGCACCTTTTAGCAGTACAGAGATCTCTCTGTGCACCAAGACAACTCAAAGTGTACCCCAAACCACCCCCACCAAAGGAACCTCAATGTTTGCATCTCTCATACTCTAAAACTACAGTCTTCAGTGCTACGCAAGCAAGATTTTGGGTTCCCCCTCCTACCTCCAAAAAATTAAAACTATGAAACCAGGAGAACGTGCACCTTCAGAACATGCACCTTCTGTTGATATTGATGTAGCTGAGGCTTTAGGTGACCAGTAACAACTGGGTATATCTGAAATCTAATGGGCTGCCGAGGGCTAACGAGGGAGGTGGTTTCTGGCCGCAGAGAGGACACAAAGGTTAACAGAGCTCCCATGGAACCGCGCTGAAGAGACTAGATTAGATCAACCCTATTGCTCAAGCTCCTAGCTGATACCAGTCCCGAAGCTGACACCAGCCCCAGGCTTTATAAACTCTGCTGGCAAAGGTCTCACTGCAGGTACACACATATTTGGGAAGTTTTAAGAGCTGGAAGCATTCAGGGGTATCACGGAGCACTTGCTGGTACGCAGTATGTAGCGGTGTCCATCATACTCTCCCCAGAGAACGGGACCAGGGGTCAGCTCTCCAAACCAGAGGTGAGCAGACACATAGCCACGGTGATGGACGTGGCTGGATTTCACAACGCTCAAGCACAAAACGAGTAAAGGAAGATAATCAGCGTGGTCTCACCTTTCCTTTTCAGGGTGAATTAGAAAAACGGAGCTCTATGCCAAACTATTCTATCTTCATATTTAATCAGGTAGTTCAGCAGTTATTTTGACACTACACTACAGTCAGTCCTCTCCAATAATAACCAAATGCCACTTTCCCACAGAACCTAACCCAAAATCCTAGCTCACAGCTGCGAGAAGCAGACAATTTCTACCAGTTGGCTGCTGATGTTCTGCCACTTCTTGCATGGCCAGGAATATCTGCTCCAGCAAAGGCAAGGCTGGTGTCCCAGCACCATACTCCAAGCCAAACAACGCTGGAGGAACGAGACCCCTTGCTCCCTCACACACCACAGCCAACCTGTTTCAGCTCCACTGCAGGGAAGCCCATTTCTCCTCCTTGCACCACTTGTGTCCTCCACCCCCTCCTGCTGCCTCGGTTCCCAGGCTCTCCATACCTCACCGGTCCATTCAACCCACTAATCCCACAGCAAACCATCCACATTTTTTCACTCGCCGGCTTAGTGAGCCACAGCAGCTCACAGAGGATCAAATAAATACCAGAAGCAGGGAAGAGACATTCCTTTTGTTCCCTGACAACAGCCCACTCTTGGAGCAGCTCACCAAGCTGTCTCAAGGCAGCACAACCTCACCAAGCGAACACCCACAACTCTTCCAGCGGTCACCCCCTCTCAGCCAGGGCAAGTCACCAGCATTATCGGGGCAGTCCCTGTGCCCACAGCCCAAACACTCCTGTATGAGAGATGTTTTCAAGACAAAGCTGAGAAATATTTCATCCTTTGACGCAGCCGACAAGCCTGTGAACTTTAAGTTCAAACACGAGGGGAAGTTTTCCTTTTGAAGGCTGTCCCAAGGTTTGGCAATGCTTTTCTACTCTGACCAGCCTGCTTAAACCTCATTTAATACTTTTCCCTTCTGCTCCCTCTGAAGAGTGCCTGTCCACTGATGGTGTAACGTAGTACAAAGTACTCCCGTAGGACTGCTGTACCCCCCGTGTCTCAGGCTCCTGCTGTGGTCAGCAATTCACACTGCATTTGATGGCACTGCTTCAGCGATAAATTGCAGAAATACTACAAAGTGCAAGAGCGTGGCTTTGCTCAGTCAGACAGCTGCTGTTAATACGCAAGGGCCCCATTCCTTCTAGCTTTGCCCGATGGCTTTGTGTTTCACAAAGGGAGGAAGAAATTCCCCAGTCCTCCACTCTGCGGTGACAGAAGGTGGAGGAGCTGACACCAACCACCCCCTTTGCTGTTCCTGGAGCACAAGGACGAGGAGCAAAGTGGCCACCCTCCTCCCAGAGCATCCTCCTCAGCACATGGGACCAGAGCTCAGCGATGGGCAGCAGCAGCCTGGGTTTCTGTGGCTCCAGCCAGGCAGAAGGGCTACAGATGTGCCACTCTGCATCTCTGGTGTCTCCTCTCCTTTACTTGTAGGCTATCACCTACTTCGCCTAGAGCTGGAAGCTTGTTTAGACCAAGAGAACTGCCCTGGGCAAGGGGAGCCAACAACAGCAGCTTTTATTATACTGCCCGATCAAAAGACTCCACTCACTTGAGAGTGCCTTCAGTAAGAGTTCCCAGGGTAACAACGGAAATTGAATGTGATTTCTTCTTCATAGAGGAGTACCTTGGAGAAGGATGGAGAAAAACTGCAGAGAGCTTCTTCCCAATAGGCTATAGGGAGTGTTTTCAGGCAGAAGAACAGGCATTTGCAGGAACGCCAGTCCAAGCGTTTGGCTCTCAGAAGCTCCAGAAGAATAAACTCATCTACCACCACCAAAGCTACTTCTCTACTAACTGGAGTCGTAAGTTCACCCACACGACACCCGTCCACCCTCACACCATGCTGTGCCAGGCCAGAGGCGATTGCTCTGTGGGGCTGGCTGGGTCCTGAACACCCAAACCAGCAGCATCGGTCCCACAGACAGACCCACACTCAGCCTTCAGCCAGAAACCTGGAGGATTTTTATATCCCAGTCCTCTCCGAGGGGTTTGACCAGACCTGACTCAAAGGCTGCGGTACCGGAGGGACCAGGCAGTGACAGCCTGAGCTTCACTCCCTTAGAAAACCAGGATAAAAAGAATCTCAGCACGGTCAGGAGCTCAAAGCAAAGCCCACCACCCAGCCTAACAAACCCGCTCCCTTCCCAGCTGAACAGCAAACAAGAGCAAGAAGGCCTGAAAAAAACAGGACAGGCATTATATCATAAACATCTCAGCAGTTCCCAGACACTGAAGAGGAATAACAATTTTTCGCATCCATGTGAATGAAATGTGACCAAAATCCTTAAACTCCTTTTTTATCCTTAAACAATCAAGACAAAACAGCCTAATGAATAATTGAACAGCCAGAAGAGCAAAAGCATAAAACTATCATTTTCTTAGAGGCCAGCTGTGATTAAAGCAACCCCCTTTGGTTGTTGTTTTCCATGTACAACATTCTCCTGTTAGTCCCAGCCCGTATAGAAGAGAGGTCCCATTCACCCTGCCACACTGCTACATTGAGCCTGTAGGAAATTCTGGGACACAAAACGGGCAGAAGAGACCAAGGAATTAAAAACATCTTCTGTGAAGTGAACGGGGGGAGAAGACACTTTTGGGCTAAGTTTAAATGCCTCTGTAAAACGCTCCTTGGCAAAACAAGCTACGGCACCGACAGCCTGTTGCACACTGAAGCGAGCAGCAATGTCAGCTGCCTGGCTTCAGAAAAACTACACATAACCCACCCCAAAAAAAGAAAAACCCCTACAGAACTACAGCATTAGTCTAAGGAGAACTTACCTCAGGAAAAATCCTACTAGGACTATGAGACACCCGGTGCCAATACCTGCCCCAAGGCAGAACCAAAGAGCAGAAGAATTACTAGTAATACTTTGGGGGCTGTGAATTGATGAAGATTATACAGATGGCTCTAAGGTCTTGGCAGTGACATCTATTTAGTCACCCTTTTTTGGGGAGGGGGGGCAACCACAAGGGGCTGCAGAGAGAAGCTGGAACAGCCCAGCAACTTGGTACCTGCCCGGAGTTAAATTCGATTGATTCTTCTGGAATTTAATGTTGCTTTGCTGCTCCAGATGTCCCAGCCAGAGGCTCACAGGGGTGTCTTACATACATCGGGTGAAACACCCACCGCTAATGTTTTTCAGAAACACAAAACTCTTTAAAACCCGTACACCATGAGACCTGGGAGCAAACCCCTCTCAAACAGACATTTTCAACTTGCAGACCTGGAGGACTTGCTCGTTTTCACAAGCTGCTTGGAACTGCTTCACTAACAAAAGCAAGGCTGCCACCATACAGACTTGATTTTCTACAGTGGGACCCGCTCTTGGGAGAGAAACTTGATGTGCAGAGTATTGTCCCAACCTTTTAATGAATAAGAAGTATATATAATTTGCGTAAAATTTTCCAAGTACACAGTTATTAAAAAGTTGGGAGCCAAAAAAAAAAAAAGGAAAGCTCTGATCATTCATCTTCAAAGTTTTCTACAGTTTGTTTTGCTTTGGAGATTCCCCTTGCTTAAGTTGCCATTGTATTTGTTATTCACAGGAGGGAAAGACAGAAACCGGCAAACATTTCAACACAACGTCATGAAATAAATCATTCTTAGCAAAGAGTGAATGAGGAATCTACAGAGAAGCTTCTCATTTTAATTATAGGAATGCTTTTTTCCTATTTATACCAAGTTAATTATGTCTCTAACTCAGGAAAATAGGATACAGTTTGAAGTTAGTCACAGATCTGGGTCCAGCTGCTCTCACCTACTCTTTCCAATGAGCTTTAATTCCAATCAATTATAAGTATCTGCTCGTTCACTTAAGTTAAAAGATTGCTTAGAGAAAGCAAAAAACTAGGTCCAACAAAGACAGAAGGGTGCCCTGTGGGTTTCTGGGGAGAACCTTCAGACCTTCTCTCCAGTTACCTTCCCAGTATATCACCAGTGTATGTCCTGCACCTGTTAGCAGTGCTCTCTACCTTCCCCCCCTTATCTGGAAAGGGGAAAAAACCCACCCCAAAAATCCAACCCAAACACACAGTCTTTCAGGATGTCAGCAAGGACTCGGGCAGAGGCACAGCCAATACAGGGGTACAAATTAAGCCTGGTGAAGTGTCCCCCATCAATCAGGTTTCAATCTTTACACAAACAGAAGGTTTAAAAAAATCTGTCCCAACAAGAACAGCTCATTCCCCACCTGACTCTCAGAAAAAAAATGGTTAAGATGAATTCTGGAAAGCAGGTATTTGTGAAAGCAGTTGTTACAGAAGAAGTACCACTGCTGCTGTCCCAGTAAGCTTCAAATCCAGGAATGAGAAAATTTGCCAATAATCAGACACCTAAATTTGTCTAGTAAATACACAATTCATAAAGGAACAGGATCTACACAAGCTGAGGAGGTGCCTGGTACATAGGTGTAGAACCATGAGGTATAATTAATCCTTAAAAAATGTTCAGAACCACCGTGGCTTTCTCTCAGCCCTGGATGCTACCTGCTGCTTGCCCATTTCGGGGTTACGGTTCTGCTCTGGGGTACAGTTCAGTACAGGTAATCATCGTAATTCTGCTGTCCCCACAACACCCCTGCTCTTCCTGGTAACCATTCTGTACCCAACAACCCCCCACTGGGGGTACCCAAAAGCCCTGAGTAACCCAAGAGCAGCGTGTTGGGCTGGAGGCTCTGGGAAAGCCCACAAGCCCTCGAGCAGCGTCAGTGTGTGGCTGTTTTATGAGTCACACGTGGCAGCAGAGGAAACCCCATACCGCTCCGACCACACCAGCAGCACGGGGGAGACGAGGGACCGCAGCCCCACGGTTTGCCTCGCCACGGCACCCTGCCCCACACACCCCCAGGCCACCTGAGGCTTCCCACCTCCCACCCCCAGAGACAGAGGGAAAACAAAAAGACAGCGAAACTGATTATTTCTCTGTTAGGAATTGTTAGCATTGATTTGACAGGCTTAATGATTTGGCACTAATACAAATTAAGATCCCAGAGCCTAATACTACACCTAATACCTTCCTAAAAAAAAAATTAATGGATGTAAATTTTCCCATGATCTTGGAATTAATTATTACTGACAACCTCAAGGGCGCAGCCACAGCTCCTGAGAGCTCAGGCAAGATGCTGCTGCTCAGAGCTGCTCTCTTTTTCCCCTTCCTCGCCCCAGGGGACCCTCCTCCAGCTCAGCAGAACGCAGGCAGACAGTGCCCCTGGATGAGCCCAAGGCACGGAGCAGCAGCACGGTGTGATGGCCGAGGAGCAGCAGCCTCCTAACCCCCATCTGCCACCACCCAACAGTCTCCCGACAGGGCAGTCACAGCGACAGCTCTCAGCCGAGGGCAGCAGGACTTCCCCCCCTGCCTTCTCTCAGCTTTCAGACAACAGCAAAATTATTTTAGAAGAATTTCCATAAACAATTAAGACCATTAGGAAATAAAACAATGGGAGCTACCAAATTTTAGACAGTTTATAAACTAGGCAAAGAGCACTACAAGAGCCAAACTTCCTAAGTAAGATGCTCCAGGGCGCTGTTTGGCACCTCCAGGACCCCCTCTCCCGTACCGCGGGAGCAGGGACACCTTCTGACAACACACAAACCCATCACACCTCCTCACGAGTGTCCTGAGCACACAGCCCCGGGTACAACTTACACTCTGGGCAGCACCAGCATTTGTGGCTCCGTGCTCATCTGACAGAAGCTCCTCAATGAAGTACGGTTGCCACCAACACTCAGTCACAGGACAATTTTTCTACAATTTGAGTCCTCGTTATGGAGAGCCGAGGTATTTCCCTTTCTAAGAACTAGAGAAAAAGCCACTTACAATGGCAACCATCAGTTTTGAATGAATCTGAGCAGCTTTGTAAGAAACAAAAAAAGGTGAACCGAGTCTGAGCTTTTACAGCATCAGAAATGGTTCAGAAGAACTCATTACTCAAAAAATGATGAAAAGAAAGTTTTACTGACGCTTTTCTAAGCAATGGAGACTACAAACTCTAGTGCAACTGTATCTAGAGACAAATCTATCAAGGAAGAGAACTTTGGGATTGCTTTTTAAGAAAAAATAAATCTGTAAAAGTGGTTTTTATTAGTAGATCTCAGTTTTGGCTGCTCAGATGAGATCAGCTGTAACTGAGACACTTATGAATGTCCAGGCAGAGCTGAGTGTGAAGTCTCTGAAGCCAACCCTGGTCGCCAGCACAGGCACCAGTGGCACAGCCGGCTGGGCTATGAAATCAGCTCCCTGGCAAATCCTTTTTTTCACCGAGGTGTCAGCACTACAGCTTTTGCCAGGACAGCAGCAATTAATTTTTTCCACATATTACCCAAACCTTCCCTGAAAACAGCCAATGTCAGTGTGTATTGACAGTAACTTCTACTGGAACACCAAGTTCAGTCCCTTCTGAGGAAAATTCTCTAGAATTTCATTAAGGTATCATGCTGGGGCAAAAGGCAACAAGGACCAATGTCACTGGTCAAAGTGTTCAAGGAATAAGGCAACGGGAAGGTGACACACTGCAGTCCACGCACCGTGGGGAGAAAAGGCTGTGGGAGGGAAAAATGTGAACAGGGGCCAGTGGGAGAAGAGGGACCTGGCTCAACCCACCCTCCAAACAAAGTGGAGGCATCAAGCTTACCCTGCCACCCCCACTATCCTTATCCCGGCAGGAATCCCTCTCTCCCTCTCCCGGGGGGCAGCAGGAGGGGACTATTCCTCAATTTGGGATCCTGCCTCGAGATCAAACCTCTTCTATATCAGTTCTTCAGTTAATAGATTTAATCTTGTTCTGTCTCCTCCAAACACTCGGGGAACACCCTGCGTGCTCTCGGAGAGACTGTCACACAGTGTCTGTCACCCCGGGGCTTTGGAAAATAAAAACTGTTAGAAATTTGGAAACTGAACTTCCCTCTTCAAACATAGTAAAAGTAACAGAGAGTATGCTATAAACTGTTATAGTCAAGAGGCACCTCCTGTGCAGTACGTCCAAGAGCGAGCCACGCTACAGACTGCCCAGGTAACGAAGCTGGATGTCCTAAAGTTTTCGGTTTGGGGCTAGAAACTTAACAGAAGCCCCGTTAATCCGAGCACGAAGCCAAGCCCTTGAAGGTCTCCACACCACGCTTCCGAACGAACAAACTGCACCGAGAGAGCCGGCTGGCAGCCCTGCCGTTGTGATTCTCACAACCACCCCGGAGCAGCTCCCGCACCAGGGGTCTCCCCTTCCTCCCCGCCCAGTGTAACCAGTACCGCACAGGGGAACGCATCCCAGTTTGAAGTCCAGGCGGTCCGCAGCACCGGGAGAGGCTTTACCGCCTCCCTCCCGCGGCACTGCCCCTCTCCCCCCGCACCGGGGCCGGGATGGCTCACCACGGAACGACGGGCTGCCTTAGCTGGGGGGGACCTTAGAGACCATTTTGTTCCAGTGTCCCCACCGCCCCCCCACCAGCCACACACCCGCCCGCTGTACCTGGAGAAGAACTCGGCGAAGCTGCTGCCGGCGATGCCCGCCCGCCGGGCCCTCTCGGTCGGCTCCTGCGGCGGCGCCGGGGCGGCGGGGGCCGTCCCTCCGTGGGGCAGGTGCTCCGGGGCGCTGCGGCGGCGGCTCACCTCGTAGGTGTTGCGGGAGATGAGGTTCACGTCGGTGAAGCCGAGGGGGGCCGGGGGCTGCTCCGCCGCCGGGGCCCGGGGGTTCCGCACGCCCGGGGCGGCCTGCTCCCGGCCGCCGGCCTCCTCTCCCGGGCCCGGCGGGGGGCTACCGGCCGCCGTCCCCCCGCGCCGCTCCGCCTCGCCCCGCAGCCGGCAGCTCCGCAGCGGCTCTTCCAAGGCGGTTCCCGCGGGGCCGGGCGGGCAGGGGGGGAAGCCCCCGTTCTGCAGTTTCGCTTCCTCCTCCCCCGGCCCCGGCTCACCCCGTCCCGCCCGGGGCGGCGGCTCCTCCGGCGGCAGCAGGAAGCCCACGTCCCCGTTGGTCATCCTCCCGCGGGGGCCCAGGGCGCAGGCGGCCCCGTTGGCGGGTTTCTCCGGGCAGCGCTTCCCTCCGCCCGCCGCGGCGGGGCCGAGCGCCGCCAGGTACCGCTGCAGCAGCCGCTCCTGCCCCGGCCCGCCGCTCCTCCGGCTCAGGCCCCGGCTCCCATCCCGCTCCCCGTCCTCTTCCTCCTCCTCCGCCGCCTCCTCCGCCGCCGCCTCCTGCCGGCCCGCGGGAAGCACGGCTGCGCTGCCCGGAGCTCCGGCATCGTCCGGACCCACCATTTGCTGCCGCCGCCGCCGAGCTCCGGGGATGCCAGCGGCGCAGCAGGGCCGGGGGCGAGGCGCCCCCCCCCCCTCCCGGCGCGGCGGGGGGCCCGAGAGGCGCGGACTCCTGCGCACCGGCGGGGCGGCGAGCGCGGGCGAAGGGGAAAGCGGGTCTGGGCGCGGGGGGGGCGGCGGGCCCGGCTCACGCAGGCGCCCGGCGCCGGCGGCGGCCCTTCCCCCCCCGGGAAGCCACCATAGAGAGGCGGGGCCAGAGGGGCGCGCCCGGCGCGGCCACTTCCGGGACCATAGAGATGCCAACTAGACAGGATCTCCCCCGCCAGAGAGGAGCCGTGCAGGCCACGCCCACCCCAGCCGCCGCTCCTACCGTATTCCCGCTAAAGGCTCGCCGCGCGCAGAATCTACCGCATTCCGCCGGTGTACCGCGCATCATTCCTGCCCTACAGCCGAGCGAACGCCTGCCGCCCGCCCCGGGGCCGGTAACCGGGCACACAGACGTACCGCGCCCGGCCCGGCCGCACACGGGGCACACACATTCCCCCCTTCCCCCGACCCCCCGCCGCGGCGGCAGCGCACGCTGGGGTTTATGGAGGGCGTTCGGTCCCTTCGCTGGTGACCGCTCCCGGAGGGAATAGCGGTAATAACGGGAGGCCTGACCGCCGCGGGGCTGCTCAGCGGCGGGGAAGGCGGCAGCGCTGCGCGGAGAGCGGCGGAGGCCCGAGGGGGATGCGGAGCCCCGGCTCCGGGGAGCCGCGGGGACCCGGTGGGGAGCGGGCTCGGTGCCGGTATTCCCCTCAGAGCCGGGGAGGGGGGTAGGAGCGGGGACACGGCCCTCACGGAGCCCCCGGTCAGGGCAGGGCACGGCCGCCCCGCCGCGGGGCTGCCTGGGGGGCTCCTCTGGGGAGCCGGGGCGTAGCTGAGCTTTCGGGGGGGAGGGACGCTCGGAAATCACGGGGGAACCCTCTCCCCGGAGGCCGCCGGGTGGGGCGGGGGGAGCCCCCCTTTCCCACCGCATCGCTCGGAGGAGAAACCGAACCGCCACCGTCCCGTCCGCCCCGGGAGGAGCCAGCACCCGGAGCCACGGGCGAAGGGGCCTCGGGCGCCCAGAGCGGCACTAAGAGCCCCCGGGAACCCCCCGGCCCGGGACACCCCCCAGCCCGGGGCCACCTCCGCCCCCCCCCCGGCCCCTACTCACAGCCGGCAGCCGGGGAAGCACCCCTCCAGGGCAAACCCTGGGCCGGGGAAGGTCTCCATCTGGTAGCCCCCACCTTCACGCACCCTGCAGCGCCCCCCGGGCCCTGTTTTTAAAGGGCAGGGGAGGGGGCCATGCCCAGAGAGGGGCTTCACCTGCCCCGGGGAGACGGGCAACAGCTGTGCTCCTTTAGTGCCCTTTTTTTTTCCCCCCCTTAAAAATTGTGGGCTGTTTTAGAAAGAAAGGTTTAAACTGGGAATCTTCATCCAAACAAAAAGTTGATGCCTTTCGTTGTGTTACGACTTCTTGTTAGACTTTGCAATGTAAGGCCTGATGGGCTTTGCTTTAGGAAATTAATAAAAGTTAAAAATAAGTAAATAAACAGAACAAACAAAAACAAAAGAAAAAAAACACTAAACAATTAAAAAATGGAGTTTGTGATTTATTTTTTTTCCCCTTCTTGTCGTCAGGTGTGCGACACTGGGTGTTTCACATGTAACAAGCAAGTGATTTTGGCTTAATATTGCCAATACTTGGGATTTCAGAGGCTGGAGGAGAAATAAATCTGATATTTTATTTTTTTTTTGCCTTGCCTGCCTTGATAGTTGTGCAGCTTCCTCCTGCTGCAGCTGTGTCACACCCCCCTCCCCGAGGAGGGGGCAGCAGTGATTTCATTTACCACCTACACAGCCATCCTCCCCCCTAATGAGGTCCCAGGTGGGGGGCTGTGGGAGCAGCAGCGCTGTGCTCCTCGCAGGCGAGGAAGGGTGGAATCCATAAAGTGGAAGTGATGCAGGCCCTCGTTCTGCACCGAGACAAAATGGGAGATGTATCCACCGTTATTGGTGAGATTTTCAGTTTATGGAGGCACTCTGGAACCCAGCGAGTGTTTGTGCTCATTTCCAGCACGTTTGCTCCTTACCTGGGCTGCTCTGTGGCAGCGTCGCTCGGAGCAGGAGCAGGAGCAGGAGCTAGGCAGGAGGAGTCCAGGCAGTTAGTTCTCACTGTTACTGGAAAAGAAAGGAAGCAACCTTCCCTGGATTCATTATTTTAGATTACAAGCAGGACGTACAGCTTCCAGCTAAACCAGTCCTCGCTGGGACAACGTACAAATAATAATGCATATAGACTTTGTGCCAAAGAGTTTAGAATTAAAGCATCACATAGCGGACAAAGGCTTTTCGTTCCCCCTTACCTGGGGTGGTTGAACACACTGGCAACAGCGA
>JAOQGH010000002.1:21148153-21161759 GCA_025769975.1 Gallinago jamesoni | reverse complement strand
TCTCTTGAACACCTCCAGGGATGGTGCCTCAACCCCCTCCCTGGGCAGCCCATTCCAATGCCTGACAGCCCTTTCAGTAAAGAAATATTTCCTAATATCTAACCTGAACCTCCCCTGGCGCAACTTGAGGCCATTTCCTCTTGTCCCATGGCCTATTCCTTGGGAGAAGAGATGGACCCCCCCTGGCTACCCCCTCCTTTCAGGGGGTTGGAGAGAGTGAGAAGGTCTCCCCTCAGTCTCCTCTTCCCCAGACTGAACACCCCCAGCTCCCTCAGCCTCCCCCCATTGGGCTCAAGCTCCAGACCCCTAAGGAAAGGATGCTCCTTTGGCCAGAGCATCCTCACACCCCACTGAGAGCAGCCTGTGCTTCCAACACAAACCCCTCTGGGCAGGATTTTGGGGCAGTTCATGAGGTGCCGGGGACCCTCCCTCCCGCAGGCAGTGACACCACGCTGCTGGTGGAGATGTGTTTTGGGGTGAAATAAAAGGCGTCTCTGTCACACAGCCCTGAGATCGGAGCCTTTTACTCCCTCCCCGGGAATAGTTTGGCCAGTTGGTCTCCTTCTGAGTTGTCTGGGGGTTTGTTTTGGTTCCTGAGGACAAAGAACAGCTCTTCCTTTATTTATTTCATCTGCTAATTACACTCATTTTTAATTACTTATATTCAGCCTCATATTCAGTATATACTTCAATACTTACTCAGTATATTCAGAAATATACTATTTCCAGGCAGGATGTCAGTGTGGTCCTTATCCTACAGCAGTAAATATTTTTCTGGGAGCTCATTCAACTTCACGGACACTACTTTGCACTTTTCCCACCAGCATTTATTGTCCCGTGTGCTGAGAGTGTTTTATAAGTTTTTTGTTTACTCTTCTGAAGTTACTATGTAGTTGATAAGGATTTGTTAGTCCTCCCCCAGGGTGGCTGCAACCTTATCACAAATTCCTGTCTCAGGCTTGTGCTCTGTTTGCTTGCTGTGTCACTGGGACTAATAAAATCACTTCTATGGCTGATAAAACATAAGCAGTAAAAAAAATAATGGTTTCTTGGAATTCTTCCTTTTAATTTTTTGTCAAGTCATATCGTATACATATTCTTTAAAAGAAAAGTGTTGTAATGCACATTGAGGGCTTTGAGAACAGGACTCGGTCTTTGCATTCTCCAAACACATTCTCTTTGCTTCATAAACTAAGTTCATAAGAATTTTTTAGGAATAATCTAATTGATCTGATTTTATGCTGCATCGAACCCACAGGTGCTATATCTATACACACACACACAGTATGGGTGTAAAATATTTGCTGAGGCTGGGGACTGGGTCCTAGGCACTCAAATTCTGCCCACTGAGGTTATTGGCAGGAGAAGCCCACTAAGAAAAGCAGATGAAACTTGAAAAATTCTTTCCTCCTGAATTCAGTGAGCACTGAACTGGGCTTAGGACCGCTTGCAGATGAAGCCTTTTAATTGAATTTTATTCTAAACTATTTTCTTGAGAGATGAGCAGCACAGAAACTTTCAGGGAAAGTTGAAGGAATTGTCACGGGGTGTGTGAGAGCGAAGGGTAGAGAGTGAAGAACTTTTCAGAGACAGCGTTGGTGCGGCCAGACCTTCCCCTTCCCCTTCCCCTGCCCCGGCATGGCCCGGGCCACCGTCCCCTTCCCAGCCCTGTCCTCCTCCCTGCTCCTCGCGGGGGGTCACCTCACAGAGTGATAGGGCTGAAAAATAACTTCTTATTTTTCACCCCATCACCCTGCAGCCCCAGCAGCTCCCCGGGTTCCACAGCACATGGAGCTGGCGATGCAGACATGGGAATAAACAGCTGGAAGTTCCCGGCCTCGGTTCACAGCGTGCTGCTTGGGAATGCCCAACCAGGTCCTGAGCAGCCCTGCAGGAGCGTGGATCCCGAGAAGAACTGTTTCCCCTTATCTGGGGCAAACAGAGTAGGAGGGAGGGGCTGGAAAGGGTAAGGTCCAATTTACTGCTCTGGGATTAAGCAGCACTGGAGGGGCAGAGAGTCCCTCGGGAAACGCCAGGGGTGGCCGGGGACAGGGGGAGAGTCACGGGCAGCACAAAAGGGGAGAAACTCCCTAGTGTGTTATTTAGTAAGGCCATTTGTTAAGTGTACGTACTAAGAAATAGTAAAGTTGATCTATTTATAAAAACCACCATGAGACGTTTGGCAGCATGGATGGATAGGAATGAGGAAAAGGAATAAAAAGAAGAAATGAGGCGTATATTTACTATGTGGATATATCACCTTCCAGTTATGCAGTGTCGCATCCTACACGCATTCCGAGCTATTTTCCAGACACTGCTGAAAGTGTTTGTTGCTGAGTTATTCTGTACAGTTTTTGTGCAGTTCTTATCACTGGGACATCCCAGTCCAGCAGCGCATCGAGTGATGGCTGTAACACAGCCATTAGGTAATGGCTATTTATTTATAGTCTGAATTTTGGGACAGTGGAACACTTCTCGTTTCGCAGTCCCAGGGGTATAACTCGTTTTACCCTGGCTCGACGTTAAGAGCTCATCATACATCGTGCCACCACTTCTCCATGCAGTGGTTTCCACAGATTAAAAGATGTGGGATCTTCAAAGAAAGAAGAATGAATATAGGGCTGTGGAGCCTTCAAAAGGCTTTTATCTGCCTCCTGGCATCACTTCTGCCTTGCCTGCGTTCTGCCTACCCAATGGCAGTTACTCCTCACACCCGGGGTACCCGAGCACCAAGCCCTACCGGGGGCAGCAGCGTTGGTCCTCTCTTCAGGACAGACATCTCTGTGCATCTTCTCCACGTTGTGTGACCCTGTCACCCGACCGGCTCCGACAGCGGCTGCAGGTGGCCCTTTAGCCGGGCGAGAGACTGAAATGCCCTTGTGAAACACTAAAATGCAGTGCCCGCCGTGTCTCACGCTGCTGGGTGCTGGAACAATTTCCAATTCGCTGACAGGCTCCGGTTCACTAAACCTCTGAAAGAAGAAAACACAAAACTAAACAAAAAGGGACACCACGGCTGCCTGAAATCCATTAAAGTCAAATTCTTTTCAGCAGAGATTAAGTTATGCTTCTTAACGCCGTGCCCAGCACCGTCCCGTGCAGGCAGAAATCCCATTTCAGCCCTCCCTTTGCAAACATCACACGTCTCTCAGGAAATTATTTACTTGTCTTGGGGACATGGGCGAAAAGTCAAGGAGAACTCACGCTGATTTTCTGAATAGTGTAAAATTTGTATAATCTGAAGCAAAATGAAGAGTTCCATTCCCAACTTGGCCAACAGCTTTTTTTCAGAAGTGGAGCACAAATTATTAATTTCTCTTAGAGTCTGAATTTGATTTGATTCTGTCACATCCCTTCTGTCACAGCAGTTAGTAAGAGCAGAGTTCAAAAATTTGGGATTCTGCAAAGTGCTGCGTGTGCCCTCTATTGGAGGCGTGTGACGGATTGCATTTTTAATCTTCATTTTAAAGCTCGTTTTAAAAATGCAACGATAGTCAATGAAGCATTTGTATCCTAAAGTACACAGAGGTAGCATTTTGAAATAGTCAACACTTTATTACAGACTGCTTTTCACATTCCTATTATCTTGATCACTTTACTATAGATTAAACACGGTTAAATTAGCGTAGGCGCTGGTTGCTACAGCGAGGTAATGTGTTTTGCATCCCTGTTTCAGAAGCAAAATCAAAAAGCTCTTTTCTCTCCCTCTCTGGAGAAGGCAGCCGCTGTCGGGAAATCCCCGAGCAGCTGGACACGGCGCTTTGGTCCCCAAAGTGCTGGTTTTGTGCCGGGCAACCCCAAAGCAGAGCCCAGGAGCAGTGCGGGTAAGGACTGCATCCAACCCTCCTCCTGCCTCCCGACGGAGGGGCTGTGTCAGGAGCCAGCTCCCCCCGGCGTCACCCCCCCCCAGCACTCCCCGCGCTCTCTCTGCGTGGGGGAGATTTTCTCACAGGTGGAATGAGCTTGCAAATACTCTGCAGTCCCAGGAGACAGTTCCATCCAGCCCAGCAGCACCTCGTACCTTATTTTGCCTAGACCCTTCCTATCCCGTCCCAAGTAGGATTCATTCAAGAAAGAG
Organism: Gallinago jamesoni; assembly: GCA_025769975.1. Classification (NCBI taxonomy): domain Eukaryota; kingdom Metazoa; phylum Chordata; class Aves; order Charadriiformes; family Scolopacidae; genus Gallinago; species Gallinago jamesoni. Next base: position 21,157,681 of record JAOQGH010000002.1, on the reverse strand, counting down.
CTACAGGCCTCAAAATGAACATTTACAGCCTTTTCATCTCAGGGCACAGGCTGATTTTCACGCAGCGTTGTGTTCCCCCCCGTGTCTCTCTCCCTCCCCTCCCCGACAAGCTCACGCTTCCCTCCAGCGTGCCCGGCACGGGAGCCAGCGCGGGGACACATCTGCTCCTGGCTGGGCCACGGCTCACGGCAGAGCTTCTGCCTTCACACCTTGCACTGGGAGCCCACGCTCTCTGAGACGGTGAATCAAGGGGCTCTTGATGCCTTCTGCAGGATCAGAGCCATCCTGATGTCTCTCTCCGTGTGGATTCTCTTGTGTTCAATAAAGGCTGAGTCCGCGCTGCTACCTTCCCACGGGCGAGGACACGAGGAGGGGTTCTGGCTTCTACCCGGACGCCCAATTTAATTACAGCCATAGGAAATTAGTTTTTCTAGACATCTACCGCTCAGTCAGATTCGACTTCAGCCAACAGCCTCAAAATCTGGAGGCAGGGCACTTGCACAAATACATAGGCACACGAACCAGCACGCACCCTTCCCTTTATAATAGATGCTAAAAGGGAGCTAGAGATATTTGTGGAGCATAATGAGATCCTGGAGCTACAGAGAGACACTGCAAACAGTTGGTTTTGCAAGGATACTGCTAGCTGCCTTCTGCTGCAGAGCCTTCCAGCACTTCTGGCCCCAGAATATGCAAAAGCATTGCTCTTTCCTTTTTAATGCTGGATTGCCCCCACTCCATCTGCTGTCGCATTTCCAATATTCACAGATATAGTCTGTTCTTTGGGGTCATTTTACTGATTGTTAAATAAATGTATTGAGTCAAATTAGCAAAAAAAAAAAAAAAATTGTACAAACTTAGTCCTTAGTACTGGAATGAAAATCAGAGACCTTCTCTGTTGGCAGGTGTGGGCAGGATCCACGTGTGGTGAACCTGGAGATGGTTGCAAATAAACCGGGGGGGGTTGGCTCTTCTATTCCAGCCTGTGTCATTTTGACACCTACTGCTGTTTTACCAAAGTATGTGTTTTATCAGAGAAGATTCTGACTAAATTGTTCAAATTATTAGTTAGTCTTATAGACAAACACATTCACAAGAAACATATCTCAATTTTCAGTGTGGCAGCAGGAATAACAGTGGCTGCATCGTGAGAACTGTGGTCTCCAAGGCACAAAGCAACTTGGATCTTAAAACCCACGACCAAATATTAACAATCTGCTGTGAACTGATACGATCGAGCTACTTTATCTTGAATATGCTAATTTTTACAGGCTAAGCTGCCAGCTTGGCTGTTCAAAATTTAAGAAATTTCCAGTCTCTGCTCTAATTACCAAGACTATCAGAAGAGATACTTACTGGCCTGAAAATTATTTCTGTTGGCATGAGTGGATGAAGTCGTTTTAATTAGGAGGCAAAAGAAAATATAAAATGCCTCATCTAAAATTAAATACCCGATTGTTCTGTTAATTAACTATATGAGTTGGTATTTCCTGTTCACATTCCAATCTCTTTTTTTTTTTCCTCGCAACAGGGTCACCACAGAAATCCCCCCAAACTAAAGGATCGTTCCCTGTTGGCATTAGGGTACTTTACTGTAAATAGGCTGGAAATACACAAGACGTTTAGGAGCCAACATGGATATAATTGTAACAGCAAAGGAAAGACTGCTCAAACGCACCAGAAAACACCTTTGGCTGAAAACGACGGAGGCAGGTTTGGGGTGCGGGTGCCCAGGAAACGCAGAACAACCTGCTGCAAAACCCCGCACCCCCGAACCGGAGCCGTCTGCGCTTCCTAAGCTTTCGGGGACTTCACGCAGGATCCCAGTTCCAAACCGAAAAATAAACGGCAGAAGAGCGGCGGGGTGAAAGCACGGCTTCTCAGCCCGGGGCCGGGAGAGGCGAAGCGCCCCCCGCTCTTTGCAGGAGCCTGCGGGGGGGTGGTCCCGGGAGGAGGAGATGCTCGGGAAGCGCCCACCGGCCCCGGCCCTTCCGCCGCGACAGAGGGCTCCTTCCCGGGGGGTGCTGCGGGGAACCCCCCCTCCGGGCAGCGACCACGGTGGCTCCGGCCCGGGGCCGTCCCACGCCGTTCGTTGTCCCCCCCTCCCCGGCGACAAGCCCAGTCCGACGGGGGGCTGGTCCCTCCGCCGCCCCCGGGGAGCGCAGCGCCGGCCGTCGGGGACGCGGCACCCCCGCAGCGCCCCGAATCGCCGCTGCTCCGGCCCAGCTGCCCCGGGGGGGCGCACCGCGGCTCTGCCCGCGCTCCGCACCGGGCCCGGCGAGGCGACGGGCGGCCGCCGGCAGCCGGCGCGGTGAGTAGCCCCGCGGGGGGACGCCGAGGCGGGGGGGGGGGGAGACAGAGATGCTGCTCCCGCCGGCGGTCGCCTTCCCAGCCCCGGAGGGCGCCGGCTGCCGGCGGTCCCGCTGCCTCCCCGGGGGGGCGTCCCGCCGTCGGGCCGCGGGGGAGAGCCCCGCATGGGGAGCGCGGGGGGCGTCCCGCGGGCCCTCACTGGGTGCGTGCTGGGCGCGCTGGTGCTGAGCACGCTGGTGGGCAACGCGCTGGTGTGCCTGGCCGTCCTGCGCTTCCCCCACCTGCGCGCCAAGGTCACCAACTGGTTCGTGCTGTCGCTGGCCGTCTCGGACCTCTGCGTGGCCCTGCTGGTGATGCCCTGGAAGGCGGTCACCGAGGTGGCCGGTGGCTCCTGGCTCTTCGGCAGCCGCTTTTGTGACACCTGGGTGGCCTTCGACATCATGTGCTCCACGGCCTCCATCCTCCACCTCTGCGTCATCAGCCTGGAGCGGTACTGGGCCATCGCCAGCCCCTTCCGCTACGAGCGCAGGATGACGCGGCGCCTGGCCTGCACCACGATCGCCCTGGCCTGGGCCCTCTCCATCCTCATCTCCTTCGTCCCGGTGCAGCTCCGCTGGCACAAAGCCACGGATGTGAGATATCCAGACTCCCGGCTGCCCGGACCCCCCCGCTGCGACGTCAGCCTGAACCGCACCTACGCCCTCACCTCCTCCCTCATCAGCTTCTACATCCCCGTGGCCATCATGGTCATCACCTACACCAGGATCTACCGCATCGCCCAGGCCCAGATCCGCCGCATCGCCACCCTCGAGCGAGCGGGGGGCCAGTGGCCGCCTCGGGGCAAGGAGCCCACCTCCTCTTTGCGGAGCTCCCTGCGCAAGGAGACCAAGGTGCTGCAGACCCTCTCTATCATAATGGGAGTCTTCGTGTGCTGCTGGCTGCCCTTCTTCCTGCTCAACTGCCTGCTGCCCTTCTGCCGGCCCGGGCTGGAGAGCGACCCCGCGGGACGGTCCCCCTGCGTTGGCCAGACCACCTTCGACATCTTCGTGTGGTTTGGCTGGGCCAACTCCTCGCTGAACCCGGTGATCTACGCTTTCAACGCCGAGTTCAGGCGGGCTTTCAGCAGCCTGCTGGGCTGCCGGGGCTCCTGCTGCGGGGCACCCCGCTCCGCCGTGGAGAGGGTCAACTTCAGCAACGAGCTGGTTTCCTACCGCCACCACACCACCTGCCAGAAGGAAGGGGCCGCCCCCTCCTCGGTGCCCCCCGCTGCCATCACCGCCTGGGCGCAGCCCGGCCGCCGTGCCCGAAGCCTGCGGGGAGAGGACAGCAGCGAGGAGATGGCCCTGGAGAAGAGGCCGGTGGCTTCCCAGGCGTGGGCTGACCCTGGCAGCGGCCCCGAGAGTCCACAGGTACCAGCAGAGCTCTCCCTGGAAACCGCAGCCCCCAGCGTGGGGCTGGGGGGGCGTGAGGGACCCCACCACCCCGATCCAGAGGGATGAGGGACTGTGTGGTCCTCGGGGCCAGCCACCCCACAGGGAGAGCTCACTGCACGAGTCACGACCCTCTCCCAACAAAGTCCCACCCCAGAGGGAGGGGGACCCGCTGCTCTTGCCCCAGAGAGGGGACGGGTGTCTAAAGCCCACCCCAAAAGCACAGAGCAGCCACCTACTAACACCTCCCACCACCACCTTCGCCCCTTCCTCTGTCTCACAGGCACGAGACATCCCTGTGCATTTGTTCACCCCCAAGCTTCAATCAAGCCTGTGATATTTATTAACAATAGCGAGATAATTAGATCAAAATGAAAACAACACATAGTTCGGGACTCTATAATATAATCTCATATAGATAAATTAATCTTATATTGAGCTTCGTGCTAAAACCCATTCCCCCCCCCCCTTTCCCATTTTCATGTCATACACATGCATAGTTCTGGCCTTCAAGCTTTGTGTTTGCATTTACTTCTGTGTTTATTTGGAAGCTGTCTGTCTGGATTTACACCCCTGAATCTGCGTTTAGGCTCTTCAGTAGAAATGGCTCTATTATAACGTCACCATCTTACGTGGAGTCAAAAGGCTGTTCAGAACCATGGAAGAGTCAGTTGCTTTTATGTCGCACCCCCCCCCAGTTTCAGGTGCTAAACTTTGCTATCCAGGCCTAACGATACTGAGTGAGGGTCTTCCTCATCCTCAAACATTGAAAACATGGTATTCTTCCCATCCTTCCACGAAGCAGGCTGGTCCTCAAAATCAAGAGCTACCAGGTCACCTCCCTGGACCCGTGTCACAGCTCCCAGGGGCGAGGGGCAGCGAAGGGCAGAGCAGAGGGGCGGCAGGAGAGAAAGCCCTGGGGGAACCTGAGATTGGGTCTGTGACTCCAAGGGCTCAACATTCATCTTCCTCCCCCTGGGCAGCCAGTCTTCTGGCAGTCGAGGCCACACATGGAATTAGTATTATGCACGGGAGCTGCTGGTTTTTTGTTTTTTTTTAAAGTTATTAGTGATAAAAGCTGTCAATTAACGGAAAAGATTTACCTTCTGACAGGGTTGCCCTGCCTATGGGAGCTGCCTGGACTTAATACAGAGTGATGGAAACTTAGGGTATGGCAGACTGGGCGGCAGAAATTAAGCAGTGAATATATTTGAATAACATTTTCTCTTAAGAATAATCAGAAATGCACGATGACTTTGATTTATGAAACCGTATCTGTGTGAAGAGTGGAGAAAGCTATTTGTGTCAGTGCTTGTGGCTACAGCTTAAGTACAGGTTCATTAATAGGTCAGACTGACCTGAAAATAAATGGATATTTACCTAAAGAAAATAAAAAAGGTCTTTACTGAAGCTTTTTAAAGGAACAATTTGAAATTGCTCTTTGTAAGTGATCTGGAAATACTTGTTTGTACCCGATAGAGAGCGGTCACTGCAGGTGATGCAGGTGACATCTCTAGCTCTTCCCCTCCCTCCCACAACCAGCTCCTCCCTCTTTGAATAATGAGCAAAGTAGGGAAAAAAAAAGAAAATCCAAAGGAAACTGCCACCACCAAAACGCGGAGTGGTTCCACCGACCAAAGTCTGAGCAGGCACCTCTGGGGGCGAGAGCCGGGCACAGGGACCCTCAGCTTCCCATCGAGACAGGCTTCGGGCATGTCTTCAGGAAGGGCGATTCATAAAAGGCCATGAAAGTTATTTCAACCTTTTTATATTGCAACATGTATTTCCAAGGCATCAAAGGAGATAATATTTTTCCAAAATTAGTCTTTCCTCCTCCTTTTTCCCCCTGTTAAATTGTTGTAATTTGTTTTTCTAAGTTGAATACAGACTAAATAACATCGGGTCTGTCCTTAGAAAGTCCATCCAAATATATGTGCAAACAGAAAATAAATTAAATAGTTCTGATTTGGTAACTAGTATGTACAGTTGCTATGATAAATGTAAAATTACTAAATCTCATCCACAAGTTTATAGTCACGAGTAACTTTAACAACTGCTGAATTCAGTGGAAATATCAAGGTAAGGCACGAGCCAAATTCGTGACTCAAGTATATATATTTTTTTTCTTATCCCTCTGATACTAAGCTGCTGCTTTGACATTTCAGCAGAGCTGTAGTTTCAGTGAGAAACAGCTGACCTAGGTAGCAAAAAGAGAAATCTGTCACAAAACTCAGTTGCCATAAGCATCTGCTGCTTTGCTTTTGCCAAAGCCCTGCCTCTTGCCTTGGATTTCAGGCGATGCACCCCCACGCCCAGATTAGCTCTATTTCAATCAGTTGAGAATTTCTCAGGAAAAATTCTTTTGTCAAAAATTCTCTGTTCTTCCTAAACTTCCTCCACCCCCCCCTCACCTTAGGGGTGGAAGTGCCTTTCTGGATGTCAAGCGTTATCAGTCCGGTCCCCCCGGGCTCCCTGTACTTCAGCGGTTCCATTGCCATGGCTACAGGCTCCCACGCGGGGCTCCTCACTCTATTTTGCCATCCTTGTAATTTCACTCCCTTTCCCGAGTCCTCTTCCCTTCCCTGCCACGGAGGGAATAGGGCAGGAGGCACCCCCCGGGCACGGGCTGCTCCCCAGATTGCTGCTGCCCTGAGGAAGGGATTTGTGTTTGCACCAAAGGCGGGCACACACAGAGGTGCGCACCAAGATTTGCCAGAATTATGACTTTTCCTGGGTGTTTTTGAGAAAAAACTTATGGTGATGCTGATCGGGGCTTGCTCTCCCTCCCCAACCTGTGTCTAACCCTTCAGTCCTTTTAGAAAGCCCAGGGTTTACGCCTGCATTCCCCTTGTCAAGTGGCTGCAGGGCACACGAAGCGCACACGCGTGTGCAGGGTCTCCACGTGTGTGCAGCACGGAATGCATGAAGGCACTGGGGAAAACGTCATCTTCATCAACCAGAGGAGCAGCATTCCATCTTCAGCCAGCTGTATTTTAATTTAGGTAGTCAGAAGACACTTCCATTTGTAAAATTTGGAGAAACCGTTGCTAGGTTCCCCTTTTTTCTTTAAAGATAATTTTTATAGCGTTTTCTGCAGTTCAACATTTTAATGTGCTTTTTTACCTAATCAAATTCATCTTTGCACCCACCCTCGGTGAGAACAGATCACTTCATTTTACTCCTTTCACGTTCAGATGGGAGCGGGCTGCACGGAGGTCGTACACGCTATTTCATGGGCTCAAAGCCTGTCCCCACCAACCAGCAGGTGTGTCTGGAGGGACTTACTGGGCCAGGTGGAGGCACCTGCCTCAGGGTGAGAAGGAAAACCTCAACAAGAGCAAGTGTGGGGTTCTGCCCTGGGCAGGAACAGTCCTGGAGGAAAATGTGTGTGCAAATAGAGTTATCAGGAGAACACGGGGCTGGTGGTGAGGGAGGGGAAGATCACTGAGTGGGGAGGCTGGGCAAGTCTCCCTTCTGTGTCACCCACTTTCCTCTCTTCCTGAACAGTAACAACTCATACAAGATTTAAATAAACTTGTCCAAATCCAAATTTCACAGCAAAACATTCATTAAAACACAGTAATATTTCCCTCCAGACCTGACACTCTTAAGGATAACTTGCTCTAAAAGCAATCCCAAACACATCGGACACCTCCATGTCACATTGCATAAACGCTGGCAAGAACGTGGGAAGCGGAGAAGGACCTCAGGGTCACAACCCAGAGCAGGTACAGGTGGGCAGAGCTTAGTCTGACAGGAGCTCCAGGGTTTGGGGGACTAATAGGCTAAGGCACATGACATGCCTTATGCTCACCAGAGCCATGGAAGGTCTTAAAAGTCACAATGCAGTTCTTTATAACGCCTCGTGGTACCCACAGCCCTAATTAAGATGCCAAGATTCCTCCTAGAGCCCCTGGAAGTGCTCAGGACCCACGGAGGGGATTTACACACTCCAGCCAGGCAAGGGGTCCCGCACAGCTCTCAGTCCACGCAGCCTCATCCTTCAGAGAGAGTCATGTGTAGCTCCAGGACACAGGAGATACCAGCTTCCCCCTGAGGATCCTGGTTGTAAACCCTCCCCTATGGTTTGTTGCCTAATTTCTGTGTGCTCTAAGGATGAAATGCAGCAAGGGAACGGTAGCTCTGTCTGAAAATCCTCCCTTCTCCCCGAGTTGGAGGACGCACTCTGCATCCCACACCTTCTCCAAGCCCCTGCAGGACTCTTTCCTTTTTAGGATTTATTGCACAGAACGAGAAGTGAATCGGCACCAGCCCCTCTTCCCCCACCGAGTCCCACTGAGGGGTGTCTGTTCCCATGGGAACAGCTCCATGAGGAAAGGTCAGAGGGGCACCCAGGAGAACCCAAGGCACTCTTTTGGGAGGCTTGGGAAAGCCACCGCTCCAAACCCTGTCCTTGCTGGGACCCGCCAGGGCGGCTGCCCAGGGAACCAGCCCTGGGGACACCCCGACGTGTCCTTGGACCCGGCTCACGCTGCAAGAAACAAACCAACCCCCCCTCCTGCACCAGAACCGCCCCCCCCCGCCCCGAGGGGCTGCTCTCCGCCCCTGCCCGACCCGGCCCCGGCCCCCGCTGCCTCCCCCGCCCCCGAGGGCCCCGGGTTTTGCGGTACCGGCGGGCGGGTTCCCCCAACAAAAGAGAAGGCGGGGGGGGGGGGGGCGGGGAGAGAGCGGGGCGGACGAGGAGCTTCCCGCAAGTCGGTGCCGTCGGGGCACAGAGTCCCCCGCGTGTCCCCCCGCGGGCCGGGGAGGGGCGTCGGCGGGGGCAGCCCCCGGCCATTGATAACCCCCGGCCCCGCGGGCGGAGAGCGCACACCGACGGCACCGGGCGCCTCCGTCTGCCCCGCAGCGCGCCGTGAGTCCCCCGGGACGGAGCGGGAAATACCGGGGAGGGGGCGACGCTGGGGGGAAACGGGGTTCGGGGGGAAACGAGGGGGCTTTAGGGGAGCGCTCTGCCGGGAGCCGCGCCCCGGCCGCCCGCTGCTCCCACGGACACCGGCGGGTGCGGGGGCCCGCCTCACGCTGCCCCGGCGCTACGGCTTCCCCGCCGGGTCCCGGGGCCCCCCCGCCCCCGGCGCTTCGTTAGCGGATGGGGAGGGGGCACAACCAAACTAAAAGCCCCGGGGGTTACGACCCTGGAGGGACCAACCCCACCGAAACCAACCCCACCGGCTCGGCGCCGGGCAGCGGGTGGGAGCGGCGGGGACACCGGCCCGCCAGTGCCCCTGTCCCTGTCCCCGCAGGGCGCGGAGGATGCGGGAGGCCGGGACGCTCCGTCGCTGAGGCACCGGAGGAGGAGGCGGCTGCGGCGGCGCGGAGGAGATGCGGTTGCCCCTGGCCCTGCTGGCCCTGGCCGCCCTGGGGGTGGCCCGGGAGGCGGCGGCGGAGGAAGAGGAGGAGGAGGAGGCGGCGGCGGGGCGGTTCACGGCGGCGGGACGGCAGCGGTGCCGCTGGGCGGTGCGGTGGACGGCGGGGACCGGCGAGCTGCGGGTGAGCTGCCGGCCGGCGGCGGGCGGCGGGGCGGCGCGGAGCTGCGCCTACCGCGGAGAGCCGCGGAGCTGCCCGGCCTACGGCGGCCGCCGACGGCAGTTCTGGAAGCAGATCCTGGGCCGGCTGCGGAGGCGGCGGCCACATCCCTGCGCCCCGGGGGGGCCCCTCAGCGCCCCCCTCTGCGGACCCGAGCGGGCGCCCCCCGAGGCCCAGCTCCGCCTGCTGCCCGGCCCCGCACAGCCCCCCGGCCCCGCACAGCCCCCCGCCACCGCCGGGCCCC
>JAOQGH010000002.1:21095931-21143870 GCA_025769975.1 Gallinago jamesoni | reverse complement strand
GTTTAAATTTCCCCCCCCCCCCCCCCCCCAGCCTGTTCGGAGGAGGCAGCAACACAATGCCATGTGGGAACTCAGGGCGAGATGCAAACGGCCCTGTGTCCCAGAAACCCCAATCCCATCAGGAATGCAGGGGATGTTAATTTGAGCATCTTTCACAGCTCATAAATCTATCTGCGGCAAAGGCTGCCAGATGTCCCCCAGCCAGCAGCTCTTTGGGGCCGGCGCCCATCACGCCCCAGTACAGACCAGTAACAAGTGTTGTGTTGTCTGGGTGGCCCCGGAGCAGCCTCCCCCGATGGGAAAGGGGAATGACTGATGGGCAGGACTGGTGGTCCCCCTTCTGCTGCCTCCCAGACACAGATTCCACACGCATTTTAACGCTCATAGTATGCAGATTAATTTGTCTTGTTCTCAACAATTAGCAGCACAGGCCCTCAATTTAATTTCTCGAATCCTAAACTGTAAATACTATCTAAACTATAAATACAGCTGGCCAGAGTTCCTTTTCTCCCGGGCAGATACTCCCTGTTTACTCCAAACCACTTAAAACAGCAAACAGCTCTTGTCACGGTGCGACCTTGCTCTCCAGATTTAACACTGAGAGCAGAAACATCCCATTCCAAAGCCAGGAAAGTTCTCGAAATTGAAGGCCTCTAGAAATATACACTCAACTTCATCCTTCTCAAACACAAGATTTAAAATTACTATTTGCAATTCAACCCGGGTCACTCTCACTGGCTTTTACCGGCTGCATCTCAAAGCGCCCCAACAGGCATTTTTGTGTGAATTTACCTGGATAAACCTAACTTTTGTCTAAGCTGGAATGTCTTTCAGCCCCTTGGGGGATACCGTGAGTATCACAGAACTCAGGGGCAAAGCACCTTATTGCAGAGTTGGGCTGAAAAGAGAAATTAGGCAAAATTATAGATTGCTGCAGGGAACCAGGAATTTCCAACACTAAAAATGATCCCGGGCTGCCTGCTCTCTACAGGCACAGAGAGACTCTGAAAGTAATTCCACTGCGTCAAAAGAGACAAAATGCTTCAACAGAAAAAGAGAAGAAAACAGAATAAAATAAGTTTTAAAACTTAAGGAATTTGCTTGGGAAATCCTGGTCATGTTTCACCTCTAGAATCAGATACAAGAGGGGAGAATATCTGAGTGTGAGAAGCCAAGGCGTTGTGGTTAATAACCTTAATTTACCTGTACTGCTAAGTTAGAGCATGTATAGAGTTCTGATTAATTTTTCTGAGAACAACAGAATTCTGAGGCAAACACATACAACTTCATTGTTTACAGATGTGAGAAAATTCACGATGCTAAATCTAGTAGGTCAGCGAGTCCAAACCCACTATTTTAAGAGAATTTCAAGTAGGTTGAAGATGCTGAACCACAAACTCCCCACAATCCGTGCTGTAAGATCAGTCCAGTGGAGGAAACATATTAAACATTATTTTTTTAAAGCTCTTTTCTCATTTTTAAAGGAAAATATGTTATTTATTGATATTCCAATAAAACATCTGTAATACATAACAATGCACCCTATTACACAATAATAATATTTAAGCTGTTAGTTGTACAACAGCGCTCCATTACTCTGTTCTCATCAAAAAAGTAAACACAGCCCAAACCCATATGAAATATTTAACTCATGCATTTAGTTAAACTCCTTCACTGCAAAGCTGGCATTTTCTGGGCTTGGGGAGAGAAGTCTCAGCAGACAGAAAGTGGGCGTCCCTAAACCCAGAACCATTTGTTTTCGGACCATTTTGTACCAGTCCTTGGCTATTCAAAGCTGCCTCACGTACAAGGTTCTCGTCTCTCTCACAAATTCCCGTCAGGATTTCAGTGTTTCTGCTGGACCCCTTCCCTACAGCCGGCACAGGGTACTTAAACAGATATATATAACCCAATCCAAAGCTGGTTTTAGAGCATGCCCCTGAATAAATCTTTCCATTTACAATAAGTGTGAAATAATCCTTTTAATTGGTCCAGGTCTGAAGTTACTATTATCTCTTTCTCGTATTTTACAAACAGCTGCTCTTTTTATGAGGTGCTTCCCAAATGATGAAGCACACTTTTAATAGAGGTGATATTTCGGAAGCGCTTTGGAATGTGGTCTAATAGACATTTACATCAAAAGAGCAGATTTCCATGTTTTTTTTGTCCAATCCCCCCCAGGAGGTGTTATTCCCACTGGAATTTCCCCAGGATTGCTCTGGGCTCTGCCTGCAGGTTACATGAGCTGTGCCAGCACATGGCTCTGCCGCTCCTTCTCGTTTCATCTCTGAAATGATGATGATGATACCAACGCCCAGAGGCTTTTCCAGACACTCAAAGCACTTGGGTGGCAGCCACAGAGGGGCAGCTGGACAGAAGGCTCCCCTGGAAAGCACATCTCGGAGATCAGCAATCTGAGTGACTGCTCCCCGCAGGGCACTGCCACTTCTCCACTGCCTCCTTATCAAGGCACCCGGTGCCTTTCACTCTCATTTTGTGTAGGTTATTTGAACACAGGATTTCTCTGTGACAACACCTGCCACTGCCCCGAGACACGCACTCAATCCCTCCAACCCCCCTTTTTTAACCCCGTTTTTTCTCCTCCAGGTCTGTTCCACTCCCTAGTAAGCACTCACCTCTTCTCCCTTTAGAGAGCTCTGGAAAACATTTTCTACTCTTAAAAAAATATGCTTTTTGCAGACTCTAGTGCATTTTTACATTCCTACTCTTTTGAAAAAATCTTTAGCATCAGTCCCTTTCTTTTCTTTGTCTGATTACTGGTTTCAGAACCTTTGCATTAAATAACACCTCTACACTCTGTGCTTCAGGGGCCTCATTATTACTGGGCCCGTGCACTCTGTGAGGCTGCCCTTATTTATACAGCTTTTGATTATTTATAAATCTTTAGGTTTTAGTAACCTACTGCTAAGTAGGTTCTTTCCCTAAATCCTGAATTAGACTTTCCTTTATGAAAACAAATGCTCTAATAAGCGTTTGTTATTCAAAATGAAGCCCTTTACCATCAACCCAAATCTACCTGATTCTATTGCACATTTGCAATACTTCACTAAAATACTTCCAACTAGGGAACCACCATCTATCAGGCATCAGTCATCACATACAGATTCATTTATTTAAAGATTAAACTTTTGGACTGCTTGGTAATTCATTCTATCATTAATTAGAATAATACTTAGTGTAACTGCTGCCAGCTTCTACTTTTGACTGCTTCAATAATTAAAAACTATTACAGACAATACCCTCTGCAGTTGGGTCATAAATATTATATACAGCAATTGATTTATTGCTACTCATTCTTGCAACAAAATCCAATTTTCCCTTTGTTCATGTAATTTCAGTTCTACTTACCTGTCAATCCTGTTTACTTCCGTAATTTATTTACCCGTGTCTACTCTCAAGTCCAAATCTCATTGTGCGAATGGTTTCTCCGTTCAGTATTAATCCTCTGAATTTTCTGGCTGCAACACATCCTACCACTGCCACAGAACATACATGATTTAATCAGGACAGATCTGACAGACTTTAGTTTACTGGTGTGCTGCCTACTGTAGTTTTTTGCTTTGTCTCTGATGATCAATGCTTCAAACCCCATGTTTTTAAGAACTATTGTATAAGACATCTGCCTTCAGTTTTCAAATCCTCTTTCTGTTCCTTGAACGCATTATTTCCCAGGTCTAATGTTAATGTTTTGAATGGGCTGCAACTTTCTCCTCCTCCTGAACACAGGTGTGCTTCTCAAGAAGAGCTATTCTGACATCCCTCTAATGCCCATCAACACTTGTTCACTGTTTTCACTCAAACATAGGTTGGGAAGTTGATGTACCACAATTATCTTGGCCATTCCTAATAATTATATTAGTTAGTATTTAAAGTTACTAACTTTTTAGTGCTTGTAGAACTCCTCTTTCTTGCTTTACAGGTTATAAGTTCTTTTATTCTCTCTCCCCTCCTGTCTGTCTTCTCTCAGTGACCAACCCTTGCCCCCTTCCAGGGCAGAACACGTTAGCTACAAACCAGCCATCCACGTGCTTGTTCTTTTTGTCCTGTGGCTGCTCCAGCCTTTTCTCATCTCATGAGTCACAGGTAAGGGGAAAAAAACCCCAACCCCCTCAGAAATAGCACTGCTTACGCCTGCTGGAGAGGGGCAGAGACACCTCCCTGCACCCCTGGACCATCCCAGGTCCCTCACTGCCACCATCTCCACCTCCTACTGCTCTCAGTGGGCATGGGAAAAGCCCCAAGACCTCCTGAGGGACAGACCCCAGACGGATTTTCCAGGTCATGGAAGGGAAGAAAGCAGTCTCTGCTGTGCTGGGGCGTTAGACCAGTACAAATCAATCCTTTTACTTTTTGCAAGCCACCCACGGAATTCTGTTGTTGCTTTCCCAAACCTGTTTTGTTACCTGAAGTTCAGGAGATGGGCAGAAGCAGCGGAAAGAGCTGCTCGTCACTGACAATGCTGGTCTGCTGGGAAAGTCACTGTTTGTACCTTTTCTTAGCTCCCTGGTGAGTCAAGTGAGTGAGAGCAAGCAGGTGTGTGTGTATACTCATATATACACACAGCACGGGGTGTAATGAGCAAGCTCAGGGGAGTAAAGACAGGGGAAACTCCTTTTATATGGTTATTTCCATTCAAAATTAGTGCCTACGTACCTCTCCAGCACACACTGGACACATAATCTTTTCAGTTCTGTATGACAGAAGAATCTGTCTAAATTATTTTTTAATTTCTAAGAAGTTATAAATGAAGTTTTTGAGGAATAAAACCCCCAAACATTTTCAATTTGCTTAGTTGCAGCAGTTGCTTTTATACTAATGACTTAGTGTTTAAAAAACTAATGCAGAAGGGAAAATTGAATTTTTTTACAACCTACATTGCTTCTGAAAATTCCAGCAATTTTATTACAAGTTGTATCCCAATATACTTCACAGATTTTCATCACCCTCTGTCCTACTAAACATTTGCTTTTCCGCCCTCTAGTGCTCCTATCTATTCAAATCTTCTCTGCAAGTCGGTTTGGAACCCTCCTAACATTTAAGTTGTCCTTAATAAAATTATCTACTACAAGTGACGTATACAGTACTTTTGTTGCTGCTCATGTCTGTATCACACTGCAGTTATCTGAAAGGGAAGAATTTTCAGGTTACTTATTTTACAAAACCAGTGTAAGGCAGTTTTCTTTTTCAGTTTTGGACCACACAACGGAGTTGTAAATGCATAAATTGAAGCTTACTTCTAGATCTACTGCTAAAACATTTTCACTGGTAGCTAAGCTGTTAGGTATGTACCAAACTACAGGTTTCCACAGAATTTACAGTCTTTTATCCACATGAAAAGCTTTTCTATTTAATGCAATTAATTTCCCCTCTAACGATGTAGTTTGTTACAGTATTGTGCATGCTCACATTTAAAACAACGGGCTGACATACTACGTCTGTAATTACTCCCATGCTACCAAAAAACCAGCGAATTAAATTTATTTAGTGTTAAATGGATATGGAATGTCATACAGTACAGGAGAAGACACTTCAAGATGAGTAAAGCAGAACTAATTGCACAAGAGATTAAAGGTTCACCTCAATAGTCAGTATTATTGAATCATTACAGCTTCCGTCTTCAGAGTGCAAGGTCTGTCATGCAAAAAAAAGAGCTCAAAAAATCCCCAAACAGACAAAACCAACGTTGTGGTACCACTTAAAATGCTATCATACCACAATATTTTACAAGACATTAAGTGACCGTTCATAGAGAATGAAGCATTTCAGCAATAACAAAAAGGTTTTCAACATACTCAGCAGGTTTCGCATGAACACTGATTCCAGCATTACTCTGCCGGAGGAACAGGCAACATGCTGGGAGAGAGGACCTACAAATCACAGCCTTTGTTATTCATTGCCAATATTACTGTCCGCACGAGTTACGCAGTCTCATTACTCAGGTTCCCCTCGTAACGGGGAGAGGCTCAACACATTTCACACCGAGCACAGAACCACCACACCAGCAAGACGCTTTCAGTATCTCGACCAGTCACGACACTTAAACCCATGGTACGGTAACATGCCCTGCAAACAGACTGGGACAGAGGCCTGGATGTGGAAATATAAAACAACTAAGATATACTCCTAACCACCTTAACCCCAAGTGAACTATAATCTGTATTTACATATAGTTTTTTTTTTTTTTTTTGAGGGCACCAACAGGTAGATTAATTTACCAAAATAAGCATACAAAAAAGGCCAAGCTGCTTGCCCTCATATTAGGAATAAACTATTTAACTTCCTGGCTTAAATGTAAGCAAGAGGAACTCAAGAAAGACCTCCTTGAGGTTAATTTTCCAACTACGTTCAAAGAAAATAATTTACTAAAACTGTAACTTGCAAGGTCTACTAGCCTTGAAGTGAGGCTACAGGTTAACTATACTTAAATAAAAAACTCCAGAAGACATTTTACAGAAATAAAATGCAACTCTAGGAAGTAGGTGGGAAAACACTTTAGTATTCAGCTGAAACACTCTATTTCCATATCCCATCATTCTCAGGAATGTATATTTCATAAATAAAAATACGGAAAAAAATTTTGTGTATTCAAGCTAAATTGGATATTTCTAAATTTCTTCAGATAAAATTTGCTGTCTCCCTCACAAATAAGTGATAAACCCTGAAAAAAAAATGGCTTTTCAGATCTATCGTGCATGAGAAAACACAGATGAACAAACTGACATCTGGGAAAAACAGTTTTGTACAAGGTTGCAGTTCTAAAACACTTATATTACAAAGCAATGTAAATAAATACCAGGCTAGTACAAAAGCTCTTATTTACAGTTTTACAAATGAAAACGTTTTCAGTGTAAATGCAGTGTTTTAAAGAACACGATATTAGTAAAATGAGTTCCTGTATAGAGCGTTACAATTTCTGTTAAATTTTAATGCAGTATTGTATAAAACCATTGTTTCAAGTTAATTTTTGTTTATAATTTAGTACAGCCAAACCCCAGTTTACGCCTGGAATGGTATCTGTTAAAGTGCTGAAAAAGAGGACATTTCTGAAATTTTAGAAAAACATACTGTACATTATTAAAGCTTTATCAAGACAAAAATGGTATATTTTGTTCACATTTGCTACCACACCACCTGTGGATGAGAGTTTTGCAACACCTCGTCGTAATTAACAGGATGGGAGCCATGGGCATCTTCACATCCCACGTCTGATGGTTTCCCACACGCCAGGTGTCTTAAGCTTCAGCGGTGGCTTCAGGTTTCATAATCTGGTACGTGATCAAGTATTCTGGATAAGCCTGGAAGAGCCACACACACATTCTTTATCAGGATTTCATTTTCTGGATCAATTCAGAAGGTTTACTAGGAGAAGGGAAAACATGCCAAAGACAGAAGGGCAAAACGTCCAAGGTACAACGCCTGGAGCATTCATGGAATGTGGATCCTTTCACCTGCCACCACAGCTAGAGTTTGCTCTAAGACAAAAGCAAGCCCCAGCACCTTGAAAGTAAGAAAAACAACCCCCAACACACTACATGCCCTTTAAAGAAGCCCTTTGAACAGCCAAACCGGGAAGGTGCTTACCTGCTCCCCTCTGTAAATGACATATTCTGCCAGTGCCAGTCCATTTACACTGGGGCGCCCAGTAACGGAGTGATGTCCTGGGGGAGAATGAGCCATTTTCATGGCACTGAACTGCAGGAAGGACTTGCCCAGGGTCACACGGCAGAACAGCAACTGCCTGCGTTAAAAGGGAAAAAGGACCGTGAACACAAAATACTGGTGTAGACAGCCACAAAGACTATCTTTGGGATTTGAAACATTATGCTCCCCTTGGAAAAGCTCTTTAGCCTGAGGAAACAGTTGGTAATAACACTGAAAAATGTTTATCTTAATTACTGGAAAGACCATGCTTAATGTACTCTGTCACTAGCATGTAGGGTTTTTTTAAGTTTTGGGAGGGTCCCCCCCATCACTTACACTAACAGCATAATCCACTTGTGTTCCAGCACTGGGCTTGTATCTAACAGCCACATCAACACCAAGGCCAAGAGCAAGCTCTAGGTCAACACAGAATACCTCACATTAGCACCTGTCAGTATGTTCTGTTGTTTTCATTATAAAAAGACAGAACAGGGGCACTTTACATATGTACTACTGTGATTCCAGTGGAATGGGCAATTCTGGAGATCAATGTTGTGTATCACTGTGCTCAGCCAGAAATTTTGCTTTTCTGATTCTTTACAGAAGACAAATTAAAAAAATCTTTTTATTCAAAACTTCAGAAAGCATGAAAAGACTCTGACATCCTCTGTAATTCTAGATTATTCTCTTTATTTTGGGAGTGCCAGAAAAGAGTAAGAAATATGGAAAGGGGCAGAGACTCAAGGAAGGAAGCTGCAAGAACCACCTTACCCCTGTGACACCAATGCAAACCACAGGATATTCTCCTGGTTGAAACAACGGCCACTACCACAACTAACTCCAGGCAGTCAGAGTAACTCCAGTCTGAACTGATGGTGGCAGTAAGACATAACTGGCCTTTGGCAGAAAAATGGCTTTAAGAACTCAATTAATGGTAGAAAGTCCACAAATCCGCATCTGTATTTGAGGGTGTGAAGCAGCAGTGACTGGTACAAAGTCCATCCATCTCAAAGAAATCCTGCATCTGAGTATCACTGATATTCTTCTTTCTCTGTCACAGGCAACGGACTAAACCCTCCTATTGCTGCCCCTTTCACGCAAGCACCTCAAAGATCCTCTTCACTCTCTAGCTACCCAAGTCTGACTTTATAGTAAGTTAAGGGCAAAGGTTTGGTTCAATTCACAGAGGATTCTTTAAGACTTAAATACCAAAGTTTTCTGAAAGTCTCTATTAAGCCCAGCGTACAGAGAGCGCTGAGCAGATTTGGTTACTAAGCAAATCTTTTTTCAGAGAGGGACTCTGCTGACTTGGTGGCCTAGAACACAATAGACAAAGGCAAAATCAGATTCTTTTGAATGACTTACCTGTGGCAAACATAACAAGATCTATCTTTGTGAATTGGACAGCCAGTGCCACCTCCAATTCCATACACGTACTGATTGCTTTTTGAAGAATTTTCAGCAAAGTAAATGCCAGCTCCAAACATGCCGCCTATGTAGGCATGTCTCTCATCAAAGCCCTTGTGGATGATTGCATTCACGAATGGGGAACCTACGAGAAAGGAAGTACAGCCATACATGAAGCAGAACATTCCAGATGAGAACGAGGAAAGACTATGACAATTGCTTGTCATCCTCTGCAAGCAGCATACACGGTTAAAAGACATTTGTTAATGCTTTTAAAAAAAATTTAATAAAGACTCATAAAAACCCAAAAAACAACACTCATAAGGCATTAAATTGCTTTATTCCAGGGATAATTTTGTTGTTATTAACTAATTTAAAAGACTTTCCTTTAATGACAGGTCATTCAATTAAGAGGCTGTTTCCTCTTGCAGAGGCACAGACCACAGTCACAAGACCGGATTTCGGTATCTACAGGTTTGGGCAAACAGTTAATTGTTGTGTTAAGGCATTGCTATTGGAAGCAGCAATATGTCGGGAACTACGAAGGTTTCATTGTAAGGATGCATCGTGAACTTGCTCAATTTCCTCTTCAGCACAAACTACGTATTTGTGCACAGAAGAGCTTTCAATTAGCTTTAAATTTACTAATTATAAGCCATCTGGAATGATGAATGAGAACTAACTAACCAAGTCAGAAAAACAATGAAACAAAAAATCCCAGAATAGCAGAATAAAGTCTGACTCTTGCTCATTTTGGTGGTACAGCTGATAGCACAGTGACGTAAGGAAGGAGGCGGCACACCCCTTCATCTCCACTCCTAATTGCTAATTGTTTCACTTTGAAGTCTCCGCCAGGGAGAGACACAGAGATGCACATTTCTGCGTCATGTTATGCACCCTCACTGTGACATATACAAACACTTTTTCATATAACACTCATGCAAAACCTAGAACTTATTTCCATTGGGAACATTTACTTTGTTTGAGCCAGTAGGAACCCTCCAATAAAGAGTGTTGGTGGTAGAACTAGTTCATAAGGTGCATTTCAGTATCTCACCGTGAAACAGCATTCTTTCATTGGCGTGGTTATGATTCTCTTCAGAGACCTCTTTCCTCCTGTGAGTGTATCTTTCCCACAGTTTTTTGTTGCACACTTTCTGAATCTGAAACAGTCAAAATGTAAGTTCTGCCCTGGAAACCGCAAACTTCTGTTTGCTTTAGGTAACATGTTTAACCTACAGCAGCTCCCCCATGGTACACTTCCCCTGCTGCCGAAAGAGAACGCTCTCCTTAGAGCTCAGTGGAACACTAACTCTCCAGCTTATCCTGCAGAAGCTGATCACTGAAGTGTAGCTTCAGTAAATCAGAACTATATGCTTAATTGCAAACTCATTCACTTACTTGAAAAATAAAATCTCTAGCATTTTAATGAAAATGACCATTTCTTCAGGGGAAAAAAGAAAAAAAAGAATGGAAACCAAGATCTCGCTAAATGATTTAAAGCAGGATTTTCTGTCTGGTGTTCTACACTGCTTTGGTGTTAAACCAAGCCCGAAGAGCTTCCCTTACTTCCAGGCTTCAAGAGTTTTGATTTCCCTTCTTGCTTTTCTTCCCCTCCATTCCCTCAGCAGAAACATTCCTTTGTTTCCAATAAAACCTGCTGTTTTTTTCTTCAAACATTCTGCAGTTTTCTGTGAATTCTTTCTAGGTAAATTTCTCATAAAATTTCTTGCTGAACATTAACCAATAACTAGTTTTTCCATATGATCTTACTCTTTGAATTTCCCTGGAAGACAATCTTCTTCCTGTGCACGTCTCAGAACGGCACATCTACTCACACTAGGGAACTCAAACCAACGTAGAACGTTTTATGGACATTTTATTTTCAGCCCAAACTCTTTCAGGTGTAACCATCAACCATAAAAATGCAAAAGCCACCTTTAAGATGTTGTATCTATTGAAGACTCCACCAGCATGTCCTCCGTCTCTGTGCTCTCGGACAGTACTCTGCATCTGAGGAGGACAGTTTGTTTCAGAACACATTCAACACACATATCCATCCCACAGTAAAATTACCAAAAGAACTAGTTCTGCCTCAAAAAAAATTAAACAATAAATTATACAAGAAATTTTAGGCAATGACTGTAGTTAAGTAATCCCAGATTTTGTGGATGCACAAGAACAGGTTCAATGATTTTTATTTTTTTTTTCAAATACATACCTTGAATAGTCCATAGTCTAGTTTTCAAATTGAAAAAGATTATCACTAATCTATTTAGAATACTGTTTCTTTGGAATTTTGCTCTACGTGCTCACTTTGGAAGGAAGTAGCTTAAAGCCATGTATAACAGACAGGCCATCGCTAGTATAGAATTTATATATTATATCAAAGACCTTTCCTACATAGTAGAGGCTTTAAAAATACTACAAGCAGTAATAACATTAAGTAAGAAAAAACTTATGGATGTCATAAGCCCAGATTATAAGAGGTACAGTCAAAGTCAGAAACCTGAAGCATCCTTATCCAAGTTTTTCTTAGGCTTAGAGATGTTTATTGCACTGTTAAAATCTCTGGCAATACTACTTTATCTATTTCTTTACTAAAAACAACAATATTAAGAGCCTACAAACAAAGGCACACACCTCCTCTTCTACTGACTGAAATTCCTTATCTTCAGTGGAAAGGTCTATGAGAATAGTTCCACTGCCAGAAGTATTTAGGGTCAGGTATGGGTTGAGTCCTGTGAATATAACAAAACACAGCAACAATTTCAGACACTGCTTTACGACTGCTTGTTTGGAATGAGAACCACTAACATTCTTCTTTTTAAAGGCACTATTTTCTCAAACCTCAGTTTACAGGGTGAAGAGGCAGCTGCTGAGGAAGGCAGAGTTTACCACTGACTTTAATTGCCTTCTACCAGCCACATCCATTTTTGCAGATGTCACTTGGTTTATAACCAATTTCGAGAACCAAAAGGCCTGATTCACAGTAATTCAAAGCACAAACAAGCGCTTGATCCAATCAGAAACATTCTTATTTTTAGTGTCATTTCTAGGACAAGTTTTATTATCAATTCTTTTTAATGTGATACAACCTGGAATAATCTAAAGCATTGATAAAAAATGGATTCTATAGCAGCAGGGTTACATACTTATTTGAAACCATAATATACCTTGCTGTCCAGAAATGAGTCTTTCAACTCCTTTAATGATTTTATGCCTATGGCCGTAAGCATTAATTCCAATTTCCTTCAATTCTTTGTGTCCCATTTCAACCAGTACATCCAGTGTTATCTATAATGAAAGCAACACCATTATTTTGCAGACCAGCATAAACAGAGTACGAGAACTGCCAATGACAGTGAAAACGTACCCTACAATAGTTGTGATAAAAAGAAAACAGAGACTTCAGTGTATTATTCTTGTACTTCACTTTTACTCAACTGTTTTCTCCAAACTTTGGTCTTTCAATAAATATGCTACAAACTACAACCATGTAACTTGTATTTCTTTCAACAATCATGTTTCTGACTAATACAATTTTTTAGGTGTATTCAATCCAACAGAAACAAACCCAGAAATTACTAATCAACAATCACTACTTTTATTTACTCCACCAACTTTACTACCAAAAGGAAACATGCCTATGCTCTCAAACTGATATAGACGTTACTGCCCCCAGTTTTTAATATATACATATATTATATTTTAATATATATTTATAGTATATATCAATTAAAAAAATCCAATTATGCTCCTTTCTTTCATTCCACTCCTTTTGACATTCACCCGTCTGTCTCATGAGGTTATTCTAAATAGTATTATTATTGCTTTCTAGCTGAGTATCTGCAGATAAATACAGCTACTTACCTGTTCTCTCTCAAATATGTCAATGAGATGCTCAAGGCCGAGGTTCCGCACAAACTGATTTATGCTAAAATCTACACCTGCAACTGGGTAGAAGAGAAACTCAAAATGAACAGTCATATATTCATCGTAAATTGAAGTATACACATCTCCCACTGTTTGTGGCAATAACGAGACAGAAATTCCTGGTCTCCTGAAGATAGGGAATAAATATCTGTATGACTGACCAGAAACCACTATTCCTTGATCCACTCTGGTACTCTTAGGACTTCTACCTCTCCCAAGAGCAGCCCTTGTGCTCCCCGAGCTAAGCAACTCACGAGCTGCCACAAATGTGTGTTCAACCAGAAAACATTCAGAGAACTAGAACGTTACAGAAGTGCCCTTTTCAAGATATCTGATCTAAGAATAGCCTCTTAGAAACTAGATTAAGTTTGTAGTAAAAATACTGCTTGGTATGGAACCAAACTTCGTTTGACTTTTTTTTTTTTTTTAAGAACACAATTCACCACTTTGGGTCCGTACAGCAAAAAAGGAACATTTTAAAGACTCTGCAAGGTGAAAGTACTAAAATCTTACACTAAAAGACTTTTAGACTTCTGTTTCTCATTAATGACATCGTAAGGAATAGGGACACTGCATGTGTCATGCATGGGAAACTACACTTGTGTATTCTTTTTGCCATATGGTAGAAAATGATTCATTCCTACCTGAGAAAGCCTCACCTTCTTTTTTCTCCAGAACAGCAGCTCCCTCTGCACTGTTTGGACCAACCACAGAAGGAAGCTCAGAGAAACTCCCGGACAAGTTGTCGAGGCTGCTGGCTGCAGAGAGACTGGAGGGACTGGGGGGAACAGAAGCCAGGGAGTCACTGGTAGAACCCGTGCTCTGAGACACGCTTATAACCTGAGGTTTGTAGCAAGTGGGCAAGGCAGAAGGAGGCATCGCCGCTGTCAGTAACGCGCTGACATCATCTGCCTAAAGAGCGGAAAGCAAGTTGTTAAAACACTTTTAGAAGGAACACTTTTAGAAATTATTTTTTTTTCCTGGAATGCATTATCGTTATTCCAGACTTCTTAACTGTACTGCAAAATAAATACACATATATGGGAAAAATATGCATTTTTACAATGCAGTTCACAAGCAGCCTTTTGTGCCAACAGCATACATTAAACTGTAAAACGTTTATAAATAAAAACGGCAATAAGATAAAAAGACTTCGATATTTCTAACAAACTTTAGGGACAGTTAAACAGCATTCATTTTTTAGGAAAATGAACAAAAGTTTCTACTGGCAACTAGAATTTATAAAACAAAACAGTTAACTCTGAGGGTAGCTTTGACCTGTATTATAATACTTAAAAAAAACACCCCACCCAAAAATTTAACAGCTGGATAGTTTCCTAAATTTATGTTGCTACAAAGTTTCCTTACATTTATTGCCACAAATTTTGTATTAGTCAAACTATAAGTACCAAATTAAAAGCATCAAACTATAAGCATTAATTCCTTTTGTTAGTGTTTCTCCCTCCCCCCCAACATTCTATCCTGAAATAAAAAATCTTGAGCAAGAAAATAAAAACGTTTATAAAGGCTCTACTGACTTTCCTTACCAGACACATATAAACACCAGAGAAACTACAGGATTTTAAATTTGGCAGAAGTTGCTGTATTACTATGATTTTTTTTTTTTTTTTTTTTTTTAAGGCTAGTTCCTAAATGAGCTGCCACAGGGGCAGGTGAGTACAATTTCCCCAGAGCCGCCCCACCACTTACAGTGACCAGGTCCAGTGGCGTCTGTCCTTCCTGGTTTTTCAGAGTGGGATCAGCCCCGTGTGCCAGTAACAAGGCACAAAGCTGCGTCCGTCCCTTCTGGGCTGCTTCGTGCAGGGGAGTGAAAGCCCACTTGTCCGTAGCGTTCACACAGGCGTTATACTTTATCAGCAAAGCTGCTACATCGACATGCTGGAAAAGAAACACACCTGTGAAATTCCAAGGTGTCACAGTACATTAAACTAACCCGCCACTATTGCTGGCACTTCTCTGTAATCCTTATTCTGAATTTTCTTAGAATACAGTTACTTTTTAGTAATGATTAAAAAGATCTATTCAAACAAGGTGTTTTCTTCCTCACCTGTAACGTAAGAGTAAAAAGTTAAGATTTTTTCCTCTTGTTAAAAAAAAAAAAAGCAGACTACAACAGAATCCCACATCCAGGGGAATTCAAAGGAAAAAAAGCCTTAATTTGAACTCCCAGTTTGGAAAGTACTCCAACTGTTTCGATTAAAGACTCAATCTAAGCACAAAGATCAAGGAAGCAGACAAAAACTATTACTGTCTCAGTACCAGCCAACTAAATGGAAATGAGATCTTGCTGGTACAACTGGACTGGCACAGGTAAGGACCTGTGTTTTACGGCACACCTTTCAGGCTGCTGGCTAAGTATTCATGTTCAGAAAACTCAAATTCTATGAACTCCAACCACGACTTCATGAATTCAAGAGAGTCTTCACCTATACCACAAGCCGACCACGATACAAATTTTTGTGTTTGTTTTAGAAATAAGATTATAACTGAATAGCAAAAGCTTTCTAGAGAGTATTGGCTCACAATGCTGTCAATTAAATGTATAACTTTTCATTTTTTAATAAATAAAGCCTCAGAAAGTTTGAGATATTTACCCCATAGGATGCTGCATTATGCAAAGGAATCAAACCTCCTTTATCCTGGGCATTCACATCTGCTCCATGCTGTAACAGGTATTCTGCAACCTCCAGATTGTTGTAACCGGCTGGAGGGTGGCAAAAGGACAGAATAAATAGACCATATTTAAAAAAAAAAAAACGGTCCTCAAACAACTGTAGAGAAGTAGTAATTAATTTAAGTTACTTGAAAGTTATGATGTCGTTCCCTGTGAATACAGTGTATTATCTACTAGGGAAGGCAACTTCACCCTATTTAAGAGTATTTGGCTTTAAAACCTCTGTCACTAAACATTAAAAGATCCTCTTTGGCTAGAGAGAACAGAAAGCTGAAGTCATTCAACAGTTTAGAAAAGAAACATAAGATTAATATGCATAAAATACTATTTTTTTTTTTAAGAGAAAATACAGAATCTCCTAGCTTGAGGCTACATTTTAAACTTGCTTAGACACAGAAAGTTCAGGCACAGTAACTAATAACTTCTGATCAATCCAGTTAATTACAACACTGACCTGCTAAATGCAGTGGTGTTGAATGCCGTCCCTGCGTGTCCCGGCAGTTGACATTGTCAGGTGAACACAGCTTTTTCACTCGGGCCAAACAGCCTTTTTTTGCAGCATCTAGAAGAGCTGCATCTCCTCTAAGTAAGTCTTGAATATCAGTGTCACCATCTTTAACCAGGTCTAGAGGAGTATTTCCATCCCGGTTTTTCTTCGTGGGGTCAGCTCCATGCTGTGCACATCAAAACAAGTGAGAAGTATTTAAGTAGAATAAACATACTGCACCTTAGGGAACTTATGCCTAATTGAGCAAATATTCTGACCCATATTCACATCTGTTTATTGTGTGGGAAAGGACAAGAGAGTTGCTAATAGTACCCCTTTTCCTGGAAACATAGTTAAGGACAACGATTTAGAAACCACAGAGCACCCATCAATTTCTCAAAGCAGCCCAACCCCATTTCAGACTGAAGAAGAAAGGAAAAGCAGCAGCCCCCCCCCTCCAGCACATAAAATACCTGCAACAGGAGTTTGCAAATCTCGTATTTTCCTTTTGCTGCAGCCTCGTGCAGCGGAGTGAATTTCCACAAATCAGCTACATTGACAACTGCACCGTGTTTAACCAGCAGCTCTGCGACTTCGTAGTGACCGTATGAGCAAGCGTTATGTAAAGGGACTAGTCCTCTGCAAACCAGTAAAAAAGACACAACCAAACAAATTCCCTTTAAAAATTGGGTCTTTTCTCACGAAGTGACATAAGCTTAAAGCACAACACACCGTCAATAACCAAACCATAGCATTTTTTTCCCCAAATGTCCCCATTAGTGTAGTACAGTAGGAATATCTACTGCTAAAGTGCTAAAAATGCAACCTATGACACTGAAGAGACTGAAGTACAAACACGGGGCCAGAGAAATTCTTGATGCTCTAGTCTCAAGTACCGCAAAATACTTCTGTGGATATTCTGAATGTCCCCAGAAATAAAAAAGAATCGAACGTCTGAAGAAAGATGGGATGCTGGCCAGCTAGCAGTAGTCTTGAAGTGACATATATCAGCAATTACAATTGCCAAGAAAATAAGACATTTGAGTACTTACCCCTTGTCTTTTGCATGCACATCAGCTCCGTGCTGAAGGAGATACTCGACAACGGACACCCTATTGTATCCCGCTGCAAAATGAAGCGGTGTCGACTGACGTCCTTCAATATCTCTGCAGTTCACACTTTGAACTGTACATAGTTTCTGTGAAATACCCCAAATAAAACAAACATCGCTGTATGTAATGATGGCACACTTCTCATTTACTCATAAAATGTTGTTACAGAGATCTAATTTTGAAAAATTGTTTACATTATAAAGAAAGTATCTTCTAGTCATTTATTTCTACATAAAACCTTTGCTTTATACAGATTGTGTCCCAAGAGAAACATTAATTAAATATTCCCTCCTCCCAAATCCACCCTGTGACTTCTTATTTATGCTTTTTATATAAGACAAACTTTTGGTGGTGGTGAACATTACATTTTGTCAGCTGTAAGATTTTGCAAAGGTTTTAGGACAGGGCTCACAACTCTAGAGCAGTTAGTGAAGGGCTGTTTGATTGCTTGCTTTGAGAAATTACAGTTTGGGATATGATTCTCTCTTATTTTTAGGACAGGTTTAAGCTTACTTTTACAGTATCCACATCTCCAGCCTTTGCAGCCTCCAGCAACTGTCGATCTGCATCAGAATTACCCAATGGGATCCCTTCTGCAAAAGAAATGAGGTTGCATGACAGTTGAAAGAATTTGTTAAGGCAGTAAATCATTTGAGTATATCAAAGATTTCCCTTAAAAAAAAGTTAACCAATTCTAGATAAGTTTTGTCTTTTCTTACTCTCTACCAGTGTCGCTATTAGCTCCAACAGTGTTTGCTAAGTTGCCTTTAGCAACTCCCTTCCTACCCATTCTGTAGTTTCTGTAGTACTGTGGAACCAACTAAAGATTCTCCTTTCAGTTTCAGAATTAGACTGTATCAAACAGCTTACCTACGTGTACAGTATCCAAACTTTAAAACCCATGTACGCGGTTGCCTCTGCTCACAGTTGCAAAGTGCAACTTTTTGCTTTTGCATTTTCTACTTACAAGATCCCCAACTCCCCTACATCAAGATTTTTCCAAAACTATTCCAGGCAGCTGTACCATGAAATACCTGAGCACCTCTGACAATTGTACAGCTGAATACCAGGGAGTAAATGAGACTGTCAACTACAGCCAGAGCAGGGACCCTCCCTGCGTGGCGATGGAGTAAGAACTGCACAACCCAGTACTCAGTACTGTCTTCTGTAGAAAGTCCATTTTTTTTTTTAATTTCTTGATGGCACTTGAAATGACAAGTAAAATGAAGCCCCACGTTACTTCAGCAGTGGACGTTGAGTGAATCAATGGTACCTTGCAGTAGCTGCTGCACACTCTCCGTCCCCATCTGTAGGGCCGTAAAGCCCTGCAGAGACACGATGGAGGGATCGCACCCAGAACTCAACAGCAGCCTGCAGGTCTGGAGGTGCCCACAGTGTGCTGCTCTGTGCAGAGAGGTCTGGCCCAGATTGTCTAACGCGTTAACCTGAAAACAACACAGACAAGAAACACCACCATTAAAGCTTAATATTAAAGCGTTTTCACTGCTGACGAGCTTCACGATGATCCTTCTTTCTTTTAATTAAAGAACATATTCAGCTTATTTCTGAAGGTCATGACACTTCAAAAGATTAAATTTAAACAAAAGCAGATCATAAAGTTGTAACTACATTCACTGAGGACCAACAGCCCCCTTTTAGAGGCATGTGATTAATCCAGTGTAAGCAAACAATTACAGCAATTCTACCACATCCAGAAGTCGGCACAAATCCCCAGTGCCAGCACGTAGAACAGCTTCTCCCTGCACTGGCTTATTGTCATTTTTCAGAGTGAGGACTTTCTATGGGTTTCAGTCAAGGTGTATTTAACAATTCAAAACTTTGTACCCCAAAGTTACTTGGATTCCCTCCTGTTCCTCTGTTTTTGAGCACTGCTTTGGAAAATTCACAGCAGTCAGGCAGTAATCAAATTGGCACGAAAGAGATATTCAACTCCTAGTTTTGGAGGATTCGAGCATCTCCTTTCTACTTTCTCTTTTTGTGGAAATTTGAACTAAACACTGTGTTAAGGTATCACATTTTACCTTCACTGTAATTTCTACTGCACACATGACAATGTCTACCTGTTATATGGTTCAGTCTGGTGGCTTCTTGTTCCTATATATCCCCTACTTTCTTTTTTCCTGCTGGACAATGAAGCATTGAATAAGCTACTCCAGAAGATTTCAGTTATTAGCAAAAACTACATCCACATTTCTTATAAAAATGGACCAAAAAACCAATGATGACTCAATGTATAGGCTTGAATGATGGCCTATGTCTTAAGTGTATAAATCCACAACCTTCCAAAATGAACTATTTTAGAAAAGTCTGTCTGCTCAGGTCTCCATTCTCATGGTATGAAAACCTAGATAGCAGGGAAAAAAAAAAAAAAAAAAAAAAGGAAAATCATTAATAGTAACTCCTACCTTAGCTTCGTGTTTCACAACTACTTCAACAACATCATTATGAGCCTTTTCTGATGCCACGTGCAGAGGAGTCAAGAAACTTTAAAAAGAAAGAATAATTCAAAAAATTATTTGCAAACTCTTTTAAACAAGGTCTTAGGAGTAATAATTTGTAACCACTCACTCTTTTGTTTTTTCATTGATGTTGGCTCCTTTCCTCAGCAACAATTCACACACTTGTTTTCTCTTAGGATACGGAGACGCAGCAGCACAGTGCTGAGAACAGTAAAAATTGCAGCATTAACACCTAGCTTTAGCAGTGCAGAGGTTTCACTGCTCGCTCATCAGCTGGCAGTCAGGAGCTGCCGGTGTGCAGTGTCAACAGAAAGAAACCCCAAAATCATGTAGAAGCCCTTATTAATTTGGGAGATTCTACATAGGCTTTTATTCTGGTATTTTCCAGAGCTCTCTCTCTAATAATTGCTGAAAACCTCCAAGCTTTACAAACCAAGCTAACATACACAGCTTACTGTTGCTTAAGACCAACCCATTCTACAGAAAATCAGTCATTTAGCCTAAATTAAACAGGCAATTTAGATTAGTCTTAACATTCACCTTAAGAATAAAATATTAATCAATGGTATTTGCTTAACTAGGCACTTGATATTCCAGGTTGATCCAAAATACACTGTTTCACACTAAAATTTTTAGTTCTGAATTATTACCTAGTATGTTTACATCAGCCACAATATACAAAAAATATTTAATAAATCCTGAGATATTACCAATGCTGTCTCATGTGTTTGAGGATGCTTGAAGTTCACTGTCTCCAAAGAAAGATGTTTCTTTATACGAGCCACATCTGATTCTCTTGCAGCCTGCAGCAGCGAATGACCTTTGAATTCATCTTTAGAAAGAAATAAACACATACCAGAAGGTTAAGCTCCTTAAACTCAAGAAGGATCAAGAGCATTGTTCATTTCAGTTAGATAAAAACATTCATTTTATTCAACAGACCACAGAGCAGACATTTCCAACTCAAAGGGAAGTTTTTCCATCACTTGACAGCACTTGTTAGCTAAGTCAAAACGCTACAGGGATGTGCTTAGTTTCTGAAGTGAAGGTAGAGCCACCCGAATGGGCTGAACAACATCCACGTCACCTGCTTCTAGGTTCTGCTCTTCCCACATGTACCAATTCAAGCACACGTAAGCCTCTACTTCTGACCTGCCTTTGGAAAACCATGCCTAGATGCTAACATGAAGCCCAATGTAGTATTTACTGGTAATTTCTGTACATGTCCCAGAAAGTTATTGTTTGGCTATGGATGGACAGAATTTGAGGGCATTCTTTGCAACTCGTTAAGTTTGCTGGACAAAAATCAGTGCCTTTCAGCAATTGTTGGTGTAAAATACCAAGCTGCATACTCAAAACAAATCCAGCATTCTAAACAGTTATGTTTTTTTCTTTTCTTCAAACAAAACACAGTGGAATAAAAATGTGGATTTCAGCCGTCTTGATGCAGTGACAGGAGCAAGTATGGAAAATGAAAGCGTACTGGCAAGGTCATGAGGGAAAGTGTGTATTAAGGAAAGAAAAGCTACAAAACCCATCACAACCATGACTATAAAACTGACAACAAAATTATTTTAAATGCCTACGTTCAGAAAATCTAGCAATCTCAGTTTATAAACAGTGAAACGTACTGTCCAACATTGCATAAAAGCTTGAAAGTGTAAGCATTTTCCACATCTGCTTTCTGGTGGGTCACTGTCCAGGGACCCTAAGGACACGCCACAATCTGAAACTGTAGAACTGATCTCGCTCGATACTCACATGCTAATCGCTCTTTTAATTGGGGTGTTGGAGCCAAATCGATGGTGCTTTTGTTGTGACAGTTCAAGAGCGTAGGGTCAGCACCGTAACTTAACAGAAGAGAACACACTTCCACCCTGTTCTTAGAGGCTGCTTCGTGCAGAGGGGTGAACTGCCACAGATCCATCGCGTTCACACACGCGCCGTGCTTCAAGGGGAAAGGGGCAGAAAAGATGCATTAAAACCAGATCAATAGAAAGACTTCTGTCATTAGTTACAACGCAGTAGACTGTTAAAATAAAAATGGATGCTTCTATGCAAACTGTATCCAAGATGCTCCTTTTCAATATAACACATTTCAGCACATTGCAGTTTTTAATCCTCTAGTGTCTCACAGGTACGTTCAAAAAAAGCCTGAAGAGACCATTCTGCCTTGGGTTTCTCCAGCATCTGCTACAGGTCACAATGGAAAAAGAGCCTAACTCACATACTCCAAATCACCTTTGAACAAGCTCCTGTTTCTTGTTGCTCTAAAAAACTCTAGAGTGAACAGATGCACCAAAATACATACTGTGACTGCCCCCCAAAAGATGATTCCCAAGATATCTAGAAGGAGACAGGCACTCAACATTGGCTTCAATTCAAAACATTTAAGTACAAGGTTCTGCAAGTAATACTTTTGGGTAATTAATATCTGCGTAATTCTTCTCCAGTAACATCCTATGTGCACCTGGAGATCTGTAAGCATGTCTGACAGGACGTGCTCTTTCCCACTGCTCCTGGTACAGCTGCAGCGCTTTGCAAAAAGTAATTCCCAACTCCCCGGAGCAGAAATCCAATAGGGAATATGACTCTAGCATAACAGGTAAGGAACACAGCTGTGTCTAAGCAAGAGGGGATGCTTTTTGTCTAGTACCACAAGTGTAAAGATTTGTTTTGCAATGGGCCTCTGCAGTAAAAAAAACCTCAAACAACATCTTCACTATTTACACTTACTATGATATATGCTCTAAGTTCATGCCCTTAAAAACCAATTACGCTTTAATTTTAAAACATTTAAGATGTTTACCAGTATTCTTTTCAAAAACCTCTTAATACTCTGTGTTTTGAAATACTGTTCTATTGTGAAACTCAGTATTTCTCAGTTTTGGAGGGTTTTCTGGTGTTTTTGTAGGGTGAGGATGGGAAGGTTGAAATAAGAAGTACTTGGTGGTAAAAAAACATTCAACTTTGAAGCAGAGAAAGTTAAAAACAGAAAATGCATTTATAAGGAAGAAGCTTCCTTCCAAGCAGAAGATTCTGTAGCTCCACCTTAATAATCACTAACACGTATAGCAGAAGCAATCTACCATTCTGCAAGATTTGTAAATCTAAATACAAAATAAAAATGCAACTTGCATTAGTCTGTTATAAACTGTTCCTATTTAATAATATGCAATTTAATCTCTTCAAAGACCAACCTTTACTAGAAGCTCTGTTACTTCGTAGTGACCATAGGAACAGGCGTTGTGAAGAGGCACCAAATCTCTGTACAGGAGAGAAAGGGGGAGGGTGATTTTGTCAGTACTTATCTCAAGTCCAAATGCACCTGCAGAGCACTATGTGTCACCTTCAGCATTTCACAAAAAGAAGTATCAAAGATGTTCAAATGAAGTTGAGGGGAAATAAGAAGGTGGAGAAGAACACAGAAAACCCCATCAGCATTTTTCAGAACAATAAACGTTTAAAATAATCAGAAGACGCAAAATTAATTGTGCTGTCTTTCTGCAAATGAAAAGGTTCCCCTCAGACTCAGAACCCACAGCAGGAAGAACTACCTGCAGGGGATTTCCAGCAGTGACAGTAATGATTTCCTTCACAGGAATACAGCAATACTTCACTGTTTCCTAACACGACAATCAAATCCTTGAATACGTAGTCAAAATAAAAACTCTGGGAAACAAATCTTCAATTTTTATCACATTCTTTGCAAAAAGAAGTGCAGAAACTTAGAAGCAGAAAGAAAATTAAGATTGATTCAATCATTTTTCAGTATTTGCTGACTTCACAGTGGTGTACGAATGTATTTTATTAAACAAGAGATAATAATTTGGTTAGTGATACCTAAAAGACATGTTCTATGGTCAGCTCAATTTGGATTCTACTGAATCACAAGTCTTAAGCCTGGAAACTCTGCATTTTTGTCATAATAAAAAGGTTAAAGATGGCATAATGGTCTCAAGTTAGAAATTCTTCATGGTTAAAACAGTATTAGTCTTCTTTACTTCATTGCAATTATAACCAAATTCTGTTTATTCTGAACAAAGGAAAAATGAACCTACCCTTTATCCTTAGCGTGCACGTCAGCCCCATGCTGCAGTAAGAGCTGCACTATTTTGACACGGTTATACCCAGCTGCTAAATGCAAAGGAGTCGACTGAAATGACAGAACACAGAAGTAATCAGTAATAAAAGGCTGATTTTGTATTTTGCAAAACTTTTTAACAGTACTAATTACTGAAGTCTTTAATATACTTACAACATTAAAAAAACCCAAAACAACAAAGTGCTTGAATCAGACATCTGATAACTAAGTTCATTGTTTACTCACTACTCTCGCAGTCATGAAGGCCCTTTTAAAGGCTTTTTGAGTCTGGTTTTGTCTTTTAGCCTACCACGATAAATACTTTGCTGGGACAAACCATATCTCTTGTGAAAGGGGAAATCGGACTGCAATTAGAAACAACGACTGCTCAGTTATAAAGAGGTCTCCCTGCTAATCAATAGATGAAGCTTAGAAATTATCAACAGAGATTGTTACCCACATCTTTGAGGGTAGTAAGTTAGTGGGGCATGGGGGAAAAACTTCTCTCCTGAAAATTCTCACCCTCCACAGAGCGCTCAGGTAACTGCTCTACGACCTCCTCTTGCAAAGCCACTCGAGCAAGTATGCAGTGAGAATGAGGATGCCAAAAACCGATACTCAATAACCTGAACTTTCAGTAGGCAAGGTGCAAAAGAGTATCGGGATTTTTTAGAATGGAAATTTTGAACATTTTTCATGTAGTTCTCTAGCACTGCTTATAGCTCCTGAAGCAGCAGCAATGCCTTGCCCAGGACATAAGGCAATGAAGGGGCGTGTGTGTGTCCCTGTGACAGTGAGGAGAGCCCATGACAAAGCCTCCCTCCTCTCTCCCTGCAGGTACGAAGGTCAAGTGGTAGTTCCAACCGAAAGGTGTTTGCTTGCTGCTCCTAGACAGAGATAGCTACATAATCCTTTTAAGGTTAAAAACCAACCCCAAAATTAGCTGGTTGCTTGAGAGGTACAATCTTATTTTCCCACATATATTGAAGGAAATAGATAGATTCTACATTTAACATCCTTAAAATCTGATCAAACAATAATGGTGAAACATATAAGACTGAACTAATTTTAAATCAGATTTTAAACAAAAATACCTTTCTGCCATCACTTGCATGACAGTTAACGTTCAATGGTGTAAGAAGAGACATCATCTTTTCTTCATTTCCGCTCCTGAAAAACAATATATGAAATGAGAAGAAATATTTTTATTCCAGTTTTGAGCGCCTTATTACGTCTTTATGTTTTTCCTTGCTATGACATTCAGTAAATCTGTTCTGAAGGAATATATTCACTTCTGTATTGTCAACATTAAAGGAAAAGCAAAAATTTACCTTTATATAACTATTTTTGTAGCATTATTCACAGGTAACAGCCAAAGCCTAGCACCTCGGTGGAATGTCAGCTTAAAAGCCAATACACATATTCATTACACAAAATTCTGAAAATATAACTAAATTCCAAATAACTTCCAAACATGCATACCTGGCACTTTCTAAGAGTTCATCTTTCTTGTATTCACCTAGAAGATAAGAGAGATTTTCTTCAGTTGTTAAAGAAAAATCTATATACGTGAAATTCACAGCTTATCCTCCTCTTCCAAAATTTTAGAGAACGTGCTAAAAATCTGACATCCCATTACCAACCTAGCACAATAAACTATTTCCCCAGAACACATCCCAGGACTGCGATGAAGGCCATATGGGATTTTCTATTTAGAGTTATAAAACAGAGAGAAATTAAAATAATACCAGAAAGACAACCCCCCAAACACTGTCTTACATTCATTTCGCTGCTGTTAACCATAAGGTAACCTTTAGATTGTCACTCACCCGTCAGCACAGCCTTTGCAGAGGGGTCTGCCAAATCCAGGGCGGTTCTCCCGTCGGTGTTGCGGATGGTTGGCTCGGCACCGTGCTGCAGCAGCACTGCAAAATGCCAAAGTTGGCCATGAGAAAACAATCAACAAGCCAAGGCTTCTGAGACCTATCATTACTGGAAGCCTCAAGCAACCAAAGAAGCAGCCAGTTACTGATCCTCGCTTCCCCTCTCCAATTTTTCACGTCAGAATTCCTTCATGTCGCCTCTGAGCAGTTTAAGGAGTGAAACACGCCTAGACACATTTTATGAGGGAAAAGCAGGGCAGAAATGGGGCCTCTACAGAGTGGCAGGAGGCAATCCCACTTGGAGGACTGACTGACACTCCACAAACATCAGCAGTTACTTCCCGTGGGCTCTGGAGCGTGCTGCCTCACATCCACAAGTGACTCTGCCCTGAACCACACAGGCCATGCATCTTGGCTCTCGTACTGGGGCCAAACCAGCAATATTATATATAAATCTCTCCAGGTGTACTCCTTAATAAGAAAGTAATTGAGAGCAAACCACACGATCCAAAAATTCGTTTCTTGATACTACATAGCTGATTCTCTACCTCTTCCTAACTCCTAAGAACTGTGTAGGCCAAACAAGCAGTCAATACAATTGAAGCTTAGCTCCTGTCCTTAGGGAATTGAAGACAGCTGCCTCACGCAGAGACAGAATGGATCCACTGTTACCACCACCGCAGAGCCAGCAGCAGAAAGCAGCGAGAGTCCAGGCTGAAGCAGATGAGACTCTAGCTCCATCACACCACTCTAAAGCTCCTTCCCCACGATGGCAATGTGAACTTGGCAATTATCAAAAACAGACCTCTAAACTTGTTTCTTATAAAACTGGCATATGAATTTACATCTATGAAAGAATTTTAGTTTTAGGCCTTATATCAGCCATAGCTTCACAGAGTAAAAACGGTCTTGATTTTTCAGTGAACAGAAAGGGGTCGGTCACAGAAGAGCAGGAGCCAATTACCAATGCAGACATCTGTCTTGCCCTTGATGGCAGCTTCATGAAGGGGAGTGTAATTCCAATTGTCCCGGGCGTTAGGGTCTGCACCATGTCGCAAGAGAAGATTGACAACTTCAGCATGGCCAAAGGAGCAAGCGTTGTGAAGAGGAATAAGGCCCCCATCATCTCGCGCGTGGACATTGGCACCGCTTTGAAGTAAATACTCAACTACATCCTTCCGACCAAAACCTGCAACAGATAAAGGGAGCATTTACATACCAAGGATTTTTTTTTAACCCCCTAAAAATTAGATTAAAATCAGTAGAAAAGAAAATATTCAAGATTACTGGAACAATGAATATCTTAATAGCGCTCCCATGAGTCAACAGATTCTTGAAAACAGAATAAAAGGAACAGAACACTGATAAAACCCCCCCATTTTTAGTCATTTTATATGGCTATTAAACCAAACAATATTTTGCATGATACTCAGCCCAAGAGATGAGACTGGCTACAAGCCAATGCATGTACAATTCATATTCTATACTTTTAAAAAAAGTCTCACATAACATGAAAAATATTTTATGGAAACACATTGCTTGCTTTTCAAAAAAAAAAAAAGAAAAGCAGCAGCATTGCTCTCAGGTTAAAATTAGAAGCATGGCTATTTGCTTTCTAAGGAATAATTAACACAATGTGCACGCAGATTACATCTTTGAAACGATCGCTTAAGAAAATCCTTAGGGACATAAGTTTATTGGAGACCATTCTCTATTAAAGAAATTTATTAAAAGAGTATGAACGACCATCATTTAAAGATATTCAAAATATCTTTTTTTCAGTAATGCCTAAAATGGTTATTAAGATTTGCTTCAAAAATGTTCTTATACATTCTGAGGCACTTTTTTTATAAACCTGTCATTGCAGTTAGTAGACAGCAAAAAAATATGCCCACTCGTACATCTGGGGGTAGAAACATATCATAAATAAGGTAATTGTTCTTAAAAGCCAATTCTATAGCTATGGTTGTTTAATTTCAGCTGTATCCTGCACATTTATATAACAGCAAATAAACCAGGACATCAAACTGTATGCGTGTTGTCTCTAATACTGTCACAAGAGGCCAGAATGACTTGGGACTTCTGCCTGTAGCTGTTGTGTCCATCTGGTTATGCTCCAGAACTGCCTACAGGAACCTCTCCAAAGCTTCACGAGGGTCTCTCTGGCTCTCAGGGATTATTAGGGCAGGTAAGAGCCATATTTTGGTGCTTAGCAGCCTTGTGCCAAGTACCTTCTGCGAGATAGCCCATGAATGCAGGACTCGGCCTTCCTCGCTTTAAAGAGCTGAGCTGCAAACTGTTTTCCTGCAGAGATGGAGAAGCGGGTGGGGGTGAAGTCTCCAGCGTTCATAAATAGATACTATAAAGACTGTTATTTTTCTTAAATGTGTTCTCCTGAATTTTTATTATCTCCTCCAAATTTCAAAAATTCTCTTCTGACTTTGAATATGTACTGGAAATTCATTAAATTCTTCAAGGACCTACTCAGATAAGACTTTTTACAAGTCCCAGTGTCCTGCAACATCATCAACGCTGTTATTTGATGACAGACTGCTTGGTATCTTCTTCTTTCAATCCCAAAAAGTGTTTTCCAGAGCTGATTTAGTTACGTTAGAAGAGCCTCTGATCAAGTTCTCTGCCCAGAAGTTACGTGCCAGGCAGTTAAACATCCCTTGTCCGTGTACAGCACACATCCCTGTCCCTCAAAGCTTTGATGTATAGCCTTGGTTTGGAATGCAAAGCGCCAGCCTTAGCAGGAACCAACACTGCACCCGAGAACCAGCTGTAGTAACCCTCATCGCAGGCAGAAAGCATCCACCCGGATGCCCTCTATTTCTATACAACCAGACCCAGCTCACAGCAACCCACAGCTCCTCTCCACACAAAGCTTGCCTCCACTCAGAAAGCACCCCAGGTTCAGAAACACACAAAGTACCTGCACCTATTTCAATGTTGAGATGGGCTCATTTGCATCACACCAATTTTTGTAACTTCTCTCCAGCCCTGAGTGCCCAGCGGGGATTCCTGACTTCCTGATGGAAGCATCTGTACAAGAGGGCACCGTATATGGAAAGAGGAAATATTTCCTCATTTTCTAAAGGACGTACGTGTACAGAGACTGCCAAACTCTGGGTGATGCTTCCTCCCTCCTCTCTCGTCTTCCTGAACATTTTTTTGATTAATTTTAGTCCACAGGAAGGGCATCTCGTTCCTGCCAACTCCTTGAAACCTTGTGAAACTTTTGTTTGCCACACACTGTGATGAAAAGGCCTGACTTGAGGAAGTTTGTGCAGCTCATGGTGTGAGAGCACTGAGAATACGATGTTGAGAAGGGTGCTGAGCTTTTGACTTGGCTTCAGTATAACTTCTCTACCACACACACACGTGTACTACAGAATCCAAAGAGCAACCTTCACCAAGATCCCAGTATGTATTACTTCTAATAACCGCACGTGATCAGGGAGAGCTTGCAATATTTTTAAAAATATATTTTAAAATATCCACCTTTAAAAAAATGACACATGGAAGAAGAGGAGTTTGTTTCATTTCTTTAAATTGCTAGGTAAGAATTGGAAAAAGACTTAAAAGATGGAACCCAAGTTCAGACCCCAGAATGCCACTGAAAAGAAGCAAGAAGGGCAATACAAAACCTATCTTGAGAGTACAGCTCCACCTCTCCCATAAAACAACTCTTGACACTGAATGAAACTAGTCAGAGAAGCTCTGTATTGTCTCAGGACACACACCTAGGCTAAACAAAGCAAGAGTACAGTAGCCTTTTGCTTTTACTTCCTGGAATGTAACTCCTTTAGAGACAGAAGACAAAAGGAGCTAGTGTTACTCCAACTGTGGGGAAAAGCAAAACCAAACCAATAACCCCAAAATCCAGGAGTTACTTGTGTCCATCTTTCACCCTGAGTCTATTGCAGGTGGGCTAACAGAAGCAGAGTTCTACCTGACCTGCTTCAGGAATTGTTAAATCAAAAAATTACACAAGTATTTAATATCACATGTTAACCAGAAACTGTTGGCATCTCCTTGTGAGAGGAACAATTCATTTCTCTGTATCCAGTCTGAAGTAGACACAAACACAGCTACAGCCTCTCCCATTTACACACTGACTTGTTTAACATTTGAAGTCTAACAATTACATGTCCTTATTGCTATGCATGTCTGAAAGAAAAGTCTTTCTGTAGGTCAGGAGTAGGAGTTCTGTTTTTTAAAGTCAAGGCAGAACACTCCTTTCCAGAAATATAACCTAGATCACTATATTCCACGAGGAACTCCTTAGGCACAAAAAGAAAACAAATAAACAAACAAACTAAAGCCCAACTCCCCTCACTTCTGCAAAATGCTGTAGTACATACTCATGTGTCTGGAAGTCCAGAGTTTATTAGTGAACAGGCAGGACAGCTACACATAAAAAAATAGCTGGAAAACTGTTTTCCTCTGACAGGAAACAGAGTCTCCAGGGCACCCTTGCCCATCAAGTTTCTTAAAACTGTGAAATGTGGCTGCCCTGAAGAGGTTTTCCAGAACTTGGACCTGTTCAGTCTGCTGAACGTGAGGAAAGGACACCTTAAATAGAAACCTCTTCCAAAGCAACTCAGTGAAGAAACAGACGTTTTTATTACTATCCATGTTTTTTTAGCCGACAAGAAGCTGCTGCCTCCTGCATCCTGGCAGCCCTGGGGTCCCACGTCTAATGCTGTACTCAAATCAAAACAAACAACGTGGAAACAACAGTCACAGTCACGCCTTTGTCTGAAAAGGTGGGATAGAACCTTCTGGCCTGTTGCCAGCCAGAGCAGTTGTGCTGTGATGTCAGTTGTTTGCATATGTTTGCCCCGAATTAACAAAGTCTGTTTGTTAAAGATAAAAACGCGGAAAATCTTAGAAACGGTGTTATTTGGCAGACACCCTTCACGGGAGACATTCCAAAAGCGAGCAAGCCTGCTGAAATCAACGGGAAGAGCCCCCGGGAGTTACCGGTCAGAGCTCAGGCACCACATCAGCAGTCAAACCTCGGGCCAGATGTCCTCGATGCCAGCTGAGCTTTATTTTTTTAAAAAAATTGAAAAAAAAAAACCCCAAACAAACAAAAAAGAAACCCGACGCCACCCGCAGCACTCGGGAGCCGCCACCGCGGGGGTGACAGCCCATGGGCCGCGCCACAGCGCCCGGGGCCGGGCCGGCGCTCCTCCCCCCCACCCCTGCGGCGGGGCCCGCGGGGATCCCCGCACCCAGCGCTCCCCCGCTCCCGGCACAGGCCCCGAGCCCAGCGGAAGGCGGGGTGCGGGGCCCAGCAGCGGGCCTGCCGCCCGGCCCGGCCGCCCCCCGGCTCCCCCTTCCCCACAGCGGCGGCGGCCCGTACCTGCGGCGAAGTGGAGCGGGCTGGACTTCCTGCCCGCCGTGTCCCGGCTGTTCACGTTCTCGGGCCGCACCAGCCGCTTGACCCGCTCCACGTCCCCGTTCCTGCAGGCCTCGAAGAGCTCCCGGGCCGGCTCCGCCGCCGCGCCGCAGCCCGGCGCCTCGGCCAAGGCGGCCGCGCCGCCCGCGCACCGCCGCCCCGCCATGCCGGCCCGGGCCCGCCGCCGGCGGCCGAGCAGCTCCCGCTCCCCGCCGCCCCGCTCCGCTCCCAGGCCGCAGCCCTGCGCGGAGGCCGCCCTCCACACGCGCCGCTGGGCGGGGCGCGGAGGGATCCGGGCGGGGCGGAGCCACAGCACCGCCGGCCTCGTTCGCGCAGGCGCACCTGGCGGTGCTGGGGTGCGCACGCGTGGGAGGCGGTGGCGCGCAGGCGCGGTAGGGCCGTCGCCTGAGGGGGTGGCATCGGTCGCCCTGCGGGGCTACCCAGGCCTCCGGGCTTTGTCGAGGGGCTGAGGGGATGGCATCGGTCGCCCGGCTCCTGCGGGGCTGCCCAGGCCTCCGGGCCTTGTCGAGGGGCTGAGGGGATGGCACGGCAGTGCCCCATCAGCCGCCGGGAGGCGGCGGTCGTCGCTGAGGCCTAGAGGCGCGGATGGGCTGCATGAGGCGAGGGGTCCTGGGCTCTTGTCTCACAGCAGTCTCCGGCTCCCCGCCCCAAAGGCCCTCACTGAACCCGAAACTGGGTTCTTGTTAAGACAAAACAGTTTTTCAATACACTTTTTTTAAAAAAAAAATAAAGTTGGGGGAGGAAGCACGATAAAAGATACTGCTCACATAGTATGTATGTTTAAGGCCAGGCTGGATGGGGCTTGGAGCAACCTGCTGCAGTGGAGGGGTCCCTGCCCAGGGCAGGGGGGTGGAACTGGATGATCTCTCAGGTCCCTTCCAACCCAAACCATTCTGTGATTCTATAATGTGCTGTCCATCCCTTTTAGGGCAAGATTTGTAGCATACAGTCAAAGCGGGGGGGGGTGGGTGGTTATAACCCACCTATTATTCGCCCCACTTGAGAGGCTCAGCCATTAGTGGTTTGGAAACTTCACCGCTATTACTTTTATTTTCTTTAGTGTAATTTGTGATAGCCCAATAGCCTCTACCTTTACAGCACATTTATGTTCGTGGCATGACCGGGCCCAACAGTTACATGAAGCGATTATTGAAGTGCGTGTAAACAGTTTATTTAGAAACACGCTTGGTCGCTAGAGGGCAGAAAAGGGAAAGGGGAGGGGGAAAAAAAAGAAAAAGGAGAAGAAAAAAAATGAAAAAGAGAAATGAAAAGAGGGTCTGTTGGGTATGGACAGAATAAGGCAGCCTTAAAAATAAACCCTTTTCCTCTGTTCAGTCTGCAGTTCGCTTACGGGCAGAGAGATGGTCTGTGCCGATCTGCACGGCGGTCCCTCAGATTCAGGATTCTCAGCCCTTCATTTTCTGAGGATTTCTCAG
Organism: Gallinago jamesoni; assembly: GCA_025769975.1. Taxonomy (NCBI): domain Eukaryota; kingdom Metazoa; phylum Chordata; class Aves; order Charadriiformes; family Scolopacidae; genus Gallinago; species Gallinago jamesoni. The sequence goes on along the minus strand of JAOQGH010000002.1, from coordinate 21,111,257 downwards.
CTCTGACTGTCCCTGCAGGGGCTTGTCTTCATCTTGGAAGCAAATTAAAATGCTAGAATTAATAGAACATTTCATTGAGAAATGTAGCTTATTCCAAATGAAGAATGATTTAAAATTTATTCCATTTGAAGTATTTCCAGATGAGACTTGGGGGAAAAACCCTCCAACCAAGAACAATTAATGCTGTAGACCAGGAAATAATAAAACATGCCTATAAATAAAACAGGTATGTTTGGAGGGAAACAGGAGTGGTCTATTGTTTAGTTACTAAATTTTTAAAACTAAATAGAAACTTTCTCAGTGCGAGCTATTTTTTTTCTAAATTAAAAGAGGCTGATCAATTTAAGAAATAAGAGCTCACTGCAAAGTCAAAGCAGTGCAGGCCGGGCAATGGCAAATGTTTGTACAACCAGATCTTCAAGGGAACTTACTTTCTCCCTTCTCCTCCCCCTACCAAGTGCTTTGGCTGCTCCTTTTAATCGGGAGCTACTTCTCTCTGCCAGTCGCTCATCTGTAGTTAGTGGTGTGGTATTGCCAGCAGATGGGGGTAAAGTGGAATAAATATGAAATATTCTGGAATAATAAAGGACTAAAAAATACTAGATGAAAGGAGATTTGGAGACAGTGAAGCAGGGAGAGAGTGAGTGTTGCAGAGAGGAGTGTGGTGGTCAGCTGTGGAGGTGGCAGCTCACATGGTACGTTTGGAGAAGATTCTTTTCAGCGGTAGGGAGAAGCTCGTGATCCTGATGCCAGGAGCACAGATAAGCGTATGAGAGTTCATGGAAACTTGATTACACAGAAAGAAAGCCTTTAGTCCCAGGTCCTTGTGATTTCTTTAAAATTATTCCAGTTTTGCTGTCAAAAATGACTAGAGAGACACATGTCTAGAGGCCTCAAAGGAAGATTTTGGTTGTTTTTCTCTGGTGCCTGAGACACGGCTGGGAGGAAAGAAAGCTTTTTTAAAAGCATGGGCTCCACAAATGTGAAACAGAATTACGGGGGCTGCCAGCACGGGAACATGGCAGAGACCTGGGAAATGAGTTGTTAGTGGGAAGAAAGGCACGAGGAGCAGAGAGTGGCTAGAGATCGGCATTGACTAGGAATTTTAGCAAAACAGACTAATTTGTGTCTCAAATAGGTACAAAAGTATGTGAAAGCTAAAAACAAATAGAGGCAAACTAGAATGTCTATCCAAGCAGGACATACTCAGCTTTTCTGAAGCTCACTGGAAGGAAGAAAAGTGGGCTACTTAGCAGGCTATGTGTCTAGGACTGACTGGGGTGGGAAGTAGTAATTCTCATGGAAAAATCATCTTAGAGGGAGAAAATTTCAGAGGAGCAAGAACTAGTGAAGGAATCTCCATGCCTTTAAATTGCAGTTCAGGTGACATCATTTTAACAGATTTAAATAGGCATTTTCTGTCCCAGTTGGGGGAGGGGGAGGGGAAAAAGGCAGCTTTGGGGAGGCTCAGGCATCTTCACAGTCTGTCCCGGGCATCTAACAGAAATGGCCAGGTGCTCTGAGTAATTAATAAAGCAGGCTGGTTTCTCACTCCTAATTGCCCTCTGAAGCACCTCTTTCCATCGATGGCATAAGAAACCTGTGCTTTCAATGTGGACACCTTCATCGGTTGCCTGCAGCATGGAATGGAAATACCATACGGGGCGTGAGGGAAAGCAGAGAAGCAACTAAGTGTAATGGCTTTTTAAGAAACAGTAGAGTACTGCTCCGGCTTACCTGCATATAGATGGGCAAAATGTCATGTCAGGACAAATCTTTGAGAGGCAATTTCTCAACAATTCACATGGTGGCTTCTTGGAATGGCAAGTTGTTCCACAGCCTGGGGAAAAAAAAAAAAAAAAAAGAGGAAGCTATTCTTGACTTAAGCCTAAGCAACACACTTACTTGGTTCAAGGAGTAATTACAGTTTCTCCATGATGTAACAGTGATCAAATCCAATGAATTTCCACATTTCTAAGGGAAGGCTCACACTGAAAAGTAGTCAGGAGAGGAATTGTGATGAAAAGAAGGAATGGCATTACAGTGGTATTAAAATCAGATGGGAAAACATTAAAATTCTAAGACTTGCTGTGAAGAATATATTTATACAGATTTTTAACCAAGTGTCAGAAAATAAGAAACGGGAATCAAACTCTGATGCTCACAAATTGTCAGTAAAAATCAGGAGAAGTAAATAGTCACTTTTTTTTTTTTAAAAAAGGAGGCTTCTGAGAAGTCAACACAGTTATGTGTATGTCCTGCTACACACGAGTTCTCAAGGAGCTGAGACAACAGGTGACAACTAGAAACTGCTCCTTCGGTATGATTTTTCCAACATTTATCACTTATTGTAAGCTTTGTTTATTGCAAATGTTATACATTTAAAGGATAAGAAAATATTATCAAATTAAGTATTGTTGCTTTCTGTCACAGTTGAGTGATGTAAGCGAATGGCAGTGGACCATTCATTTATGGAAATAGAAAATCTTTTTCTGGAATTTTTATTTTATAGCAAGGGAAGGAAAATTCTGAGTACTTTATTCAAACTTTATTCTAGGATTATTTCTGTGATCTACTTCTTTCTTTAACTCTTTACAAGCAACTGAGATGTTTCTTCTGAACCTTCTTATGCAGGTTATAGAACCTGCATAGGTTATAGGAAGTCTTATAACAGTAAGTTATGTTATGTCTTTATTGATCCATGGAAAATAATTTTTTCCATTAATTCCAGAAAATTACTGTGTTTTTTTTTTTTTTTGGATTGAACATACCTTGATTGTTGAAATGGTGCCTTATGGTTGCTCTCAGGATCACAATTACATGGTGCTAAAAATAGTAAAAGGCAGTGATTGTATTTCACCTGGGAGTGTGATTATTTTGGGGAGCATGTCCCCACTGTGTGCTTGGCCAGTACAGCCCGTGCCCAACACCTAATAAATTCCTCTTTAGACAGCAGCGTTTTTGACCGTATAGGGTAATCCTTAATGTCATGGGGTTTTTTTATCTATCTGGGAAACATATTTAAAAGTTATCCTTTTTGTATTTTAGAGGTGACCAAATACATTTCTGTAAAATAAAAAAATAGGCCTTTTTTGACTTAACAGAGTTACATACGTGCTAAGTATTGCTGTTGAGATGAAGTTACACAGGATGTCATTTCAACTGCAAGGTTACTTGGGGTTAAAACTAAATATATCTCAGGTTCAATCACTCTGGAGTCCCTCCAGGAGAGCGAGTGGTCATCCTTCTCTCTTTCCTTCCCACTTCTCATCTGGCCAGGCCCTTTCGCCCTTGAGATGGGATCTCAGGTACTTGCTGCTGAAGGAGTATCTGACCTCGCTTCACCAGTACGTGCCCAGCAGCAGCCCATTTTACTTTCCAGATCTACCTCTTAATCCAAACAATTTCAAACCTGGAAACAGAACATATGCATGGAAAATTAGACTGGGGTGGAGGCAGTGGGCATGATTAAGCTCTGAAAACCGTAAAGATATCTGAAATGCTATCACTGCACACAAAATAAACGTCCCGTAGGCATGTAACAGTGAAATAGCTTTCTCCCTGTAGGTGAGTAACTGCTTTTCTTCAAAAGCGGTTTCACTGATGATCCTTCCTTTGTTGCCTGGCCAGCTGGTGCCGCAGAGCCACTGCTGTCTGTCTGATGGAGTCTGTGCACGGAGAGTCCGCGGTGCGGAGCAGAACAGCCCTGGCAGTGCAGCTGAGGGGACAGCACCCGGCCACCTTTGTGGTCCTTGTCTTGTCAACAAAATCCTCTGCCACAGATAACTACTGGACAGAAGTTGGCCTGGGTCGTGTTTGTTCCAAGATAAATGAAATTCCTTAAAAAGATAAATCTGGAGTGTGTGCTAGTTACTAGGGATCTTAAATTATAGGCAAACAAGTAATTTTTATAATTTGAATTAGTTTGATACAACTGGCAAAGTCCCCAGTGTCTGGGCTGTGTTCAGAGTGGTGCAAAGCCCTGTAGAACTCATGACAGCGTACACAGGACAGTACACAAACAGCTTGGGGACTTTCTCCTCTATTCAAACACTTTAGACTATAATAGTATCTAATAGTTTTGCTAGGAATATCAGTTTTCTGTTTTCTAGCTGGATCGAGTGACCTGGAAGAAGTCTGCTTGCTTTAGTGATGATTTGAGTGACCAAAGTGCAGGCTGTTCTTACCAGAACAACTGATACGTGCCTGCCCTCGTGCTGCCAGCGTTTCATTCCAGACAGAATGATGACAGTACAGAAACATCCAAAGGCCTTGAGAGTCTTCCAATTTAGCCAAAATAGCTTTTAGTAAAATGAACTTGGAACCAAATAAAATAATATTATTTTTTTTCTGAGTCATTCTCATTTGGCAGCTAGTTAGGTAACACAGACAGGGTAGCTCAGGAAAGCTGGGTTCACCTTAGGGAGAGTCGGAACTGTCCCTTGTGTCCCAGAGCCCGGCAGCACCAGCTGCTGGGGAGAACTGCTGTGCTTCAGGAGACACCTCACGGAGCCCTCTAGGTGGAAGAGCTGAATCAGGGATTTTTTTTTCTTTTTCCCAGTCGGCCAAGCTTTGGCTAGTGAAGTATTGTGGTATTTTGGATAACCATGTTGACTTACAGAGAGGTACCCGCGTATGGGAAGTTCAGAGCCGTGCCTAAACACTCTGCTCCATGGGCTGGTCACCTCCCAGTCCCTTTAGGGCAGGAAAGGGAACCCAAGGCTTTGCTTCTGGGCCAGGCAGCTCTGCTGGGGGAGGCTGAAGTTCTGCACTGGCAGAAGGGCTAGAGATTCCCTTAGCTAACATTCCTCTGTCCTGTTCTGTTTATCTACAGACAGATTTATACTGCATTCTGATGCTGAGCTTATAGCACCACCCAAGTAGTTCTATCGGCAGGATGGAGGACTCATGACCTTGCTGTTCCTCTTGGTCTGAGCATCAGCAATGCATGAACTCCAGGCTCTGTTCCCACAGAGGCCAGACAGAGCACTACCCGAGCCAGAGATCTGCACGTATGGACAGAAGTCAGTGTGGGACACCGAAACTCATCCTTTAGGAAGGAGCAGCCTAAAGGAACCAGATGTGACCTTTAGTGACCGAACTACTTCAGAAATATATTTCTGCTTTACAAAGCAACAAGGAATCCATGATTGTCTATGTTTGTATTTTGAAATTGCCCAGTTACAGATTTTTTCAATTGCTCAGTTACACTTTGTCCAAATACTTTAGACAGAAGATTTATTGCAGTTATTTTTTCTTAGGCAAAGTGCCCGTGTCCTCTTTTTAAATCCCTGCTTCTGGCTCCAGCTGATCCCAGCACAAATGTGAAGGCTCAGGTGACTTCATGCTCCCCAGCCAGAGCTTCCAAACTGACATTGTGTAAAAGCTTGATATAGCACCTCTGTATCTATATTGGGAGGAGCTCTGTAAAGCAGCTAGACATGTGGTTATTGTGAGCACTGGCAAACCCTGCTGCTTTTTATGCTTGGGATGCCAAGCACCCTGATGGCTCCTGGAAGACAGTCTGTGCCGTTTGGAAACCCTGCCTTCTGCCCACTCTTCAGGGAAAAAGAATTTGAAGGAAGAGAAACCAACACAAACACGATGTGCATTATGTGGCAAAAAGTTTCAAACCAAAATTTTAATATCAGTGGAAGAACTTGATTCTTTGGGCCAAAATGGTCCTTTCATTTCAATAATAGCTGCCTTAGAAATATGGCTAAGAAATTACCTTGTAATGCTGCATGTAGACTATTTAACCTCCATCTTTTGTAAAATGCTGGGGCACTTAAAATTAATAGATGGAAACATTAGCATAAATGTTAACTAAGGATTCCAAACAACAAAAAACAGTGAATATATAAAAAGTGTTGGAATTTCAAGGGCGGGGGAGAGAATATTTTCCCCAGTGTGTGATAATTATCTGCATTTTATGGCTGCTTGATGGAAAAAATTGCTTCTCTTATAGGAAAAATATGTTTGTGAGAAGACAAACAATAACACTTTTTCTTGGGTTTTGTCACAGCAGAGGGAAAGACCCATAATTTTTGAAAGCTTTAAATCATCAAGCGATTAACAAGGGAAAATATGACAGAGATAGGGGAAGAGGTTTTTATGTTTGCAGCTTCTCTTGGGCAGGTTGTGTTCCAGCAGTGACCTGACATGGCCATTCCAGACTAAATTCAGAAGGAATTCAAGGCCAGGCCACAGTGACCTGCAGGGGCTTATTTGTGTGTTCTTTTCCTTCGCTATCTGCATTTTACCACCTTACATCTCTCTCCCACATTTATCTATATGAAACTAACACCCTCCTATTTTTAAATTGCTTCTGAATTTGATGCTGTCTCTTTCCTTTCCCGGGCATGCCCGTGGTCGTGCGTTGGAGCTGCTGTTGGGGAGCCGGCTCGCAGCAGACCCACTGACGGGGAGACCCTGACACACCAGCACATGGGGAGTCCAGCTGCGCCCTCGGAGCGAGGTGCTGCTCGGGAGCTGACAGCCTGCCAAGGTTTTAAGCTGCCTCTCAGCTCTAACGGACAACATGACTCGTAGTCATTTTTCAGGGCAGAGAAGTTCATCTGAAGTACCTGCTGTGGCTTCAGCAAGCCTCTTTGACATAGAACCATGGAATTATTGAGGTTGGAAGGCTCCTTTCAGATCACAAAGTCCAACCATTGACCTAACACTGCCCAAACCTCCACTGACCCATGCCCCTCAGCACCACGTCTGCTCGGCTTTTAAACCCCTCCAGGGATGGTGACTCCACCACTGCCCTGGGCAGCATCTTCCAAGGCTTGACAACCCTTGCAGTGTAGAAATTTTTCCCAATATCCATCCTAAACCTCCCCTGGCACAACTTGAGGCCGTTTCCTCTCGTCCTATTGCCTGTTCCTTGGGAGAAGAGACCGACCCCCCCTGGCTACCCTCTCCTTTCAGGGGGTTGGAGAGAGCGAGGAGGTCTCCCCTCAGCCTCCTTTTCTCCAGACACGCTGTGGACAGGCACAGCTCCTCTGACTGCAGGGACAAAAAAAGAGCAGGAGGAGGAGGGATGGGATGGCAAGAAAACGATGCCTCTTAAAATGTCACACACCACTTTAGCTCTTGCTTTTTCCTGACGCGTGTGTCGTATCACTCGAGGCACACGGTGAACAGGGGAAGGGAAGGGCAATGGCCAACGTCTCCTCTGAATCAGGGTCTTTGTGCTTAGCACTGCTCAAGGACGATGAAAGGTGTTTTTTTAAATAAAACCCAAGAGGGAGTTTCTTCCAGAGTAGTGATGTTTGGAATAAATCAAATGCGCTTACAAAACACTTAACTGCAGTGAAAATACAGACTCTATGAAGACATAAAATAACTCCCTCATAGACAATGTATCTAAATACAAAGATTTTTCCTTAGTTCTTTCTTGGCGCATGTTACATTTAAATTATTACATCTGTGATGGGAAAAAATGACCACTGTGAAGTGGCAGTGCTCTCTCTCCTCGTTCCCCTTCAAGGGAAATGTAGGAAACTATAGCAAAGTGCCAGGTCAGTACCCACTCTGGGTCACTGCCCAGAGCCAGGACGAAGCCTCTGAGATACAGAGCCTCTAAACTCATTTCCTAGCCTGGCTTCTATTCTTTCCATCACCATTTCCTCCTGCTCTAAGTTAGACCAAATTTAATAGATAATTCTATAGAGAGCAATAGATAACTAATAGACACATTTGTATTCAAAAGTGTCCCCTGGCAGGAAATCAGTGCCCCATTTTTCAGGTGTCTTTTTTTTAAAAAGCAAACTAAGCATCTTCTCAGACCGTGTGTTAATACCTCTCTTACCCACTCTCAATCCATGCATACACTTCTTGCATCAGCCATCCCATCACCTGCCTTCTGAGCCAGGCTACCAAAGACAGATTTAAGGTGGATGAGTAGTCAATTATTTGCAAGAATGAAGTCTCAGTGGGTAATTGAACTCATCTACTCATCAGACTTAAAAAGGAAGAAGAGTGGGTTTGGATTTGGTGCTGTGTATCAGCGATGGAGTCATCCCACGTTCCAGTAGTCTTACCCTGCTCAAAGTGTGCTGGCTCCACAGGTGACATGTTGTACGAGGGGACAGTGGCTCAGAGGGTTCGAGGGCAGTTTGGCTGTAGGTTATTGGGGTGCACATAGTACAGTATGTCTGTAAGTCCCCTTTTCCCCCCTGCTAGAAGGTCTTGCTCTAGTTCCTTGTTTCACATCTTTGACCATATAACTTTTTGATAAGGCATGAAGATACCATCCTGCAGCTGTGAAACTAATGCCAATGTTAAACTTCAGGGAAAGCAGTGGATTTGCTCATGGTGGGGATCTTCTGTGTTTATGTGGTAACCAGTTATTCATCACTCCCCACTGGTTTGATGTGCTTACACTGGGGTAGGTCTCATCTTTTTCAGAAAATCTGCAGTTTCATCAGGCAGGTTGATTTTAATAAGCATTTTATCCAACTCTAAGAGGCTTACACAGCTTAAACAAAATAGAGATTAATACCTTATTTTGATAAAAATGGTAGAAAATAAGTTTTGCTAATTTCAGCAAACTGATGTCAAAAAATAAGTAAATATCTGAGTCCAGGAAGCTCCCTGCCTTGGTCAGAATGACCTCCACCTGCAAGAGGGATGGATTTGCCTTCCTTTCTGTATATGGCCATCTTAAAAGGTAGGGCACGAGCATGAGCTTGGCATGCAATTTACAAAAGCTATAGTGTGCTATAGGCTATATTATGTATTTTTAAAGTTCCACACACCACTTAAAACCACAGAGGACAAAACTAAGGCTATAGCACTTGTAAAAGTTAGAACAAGGGCTGCTAGAAGTAGGGCATGTTAGAAGAGACATTACAGACCCATAGGGCTAAGGCTGATCTAGACCTTTTGATTTACAAGCGGAGCAGTGACAGCAAGCACGGGATGGCTCCTGAGCACAGCATCTTTTCATAGAGATTTGACAATAGATGAGAATACGTTTAGACTTATGAAGCTTTAGGATGTAGCACATGAATCAGCAATCTTGTTTTTTGGATGAACAGATCATGAATCATCACGTCTCCTCCTCTTTCTGCACTTACACCATTACATAAAAGGGCCAGGTATATTATTTTATTTTCTGGTATTACACCTGCAGGGCATTTGTAACCTGGTTTTGGAGCTAGCAGCCCAAATAACGAGGTGTCATTTCTGAAACAGAGACATTCCTTTGACCAACACCCCGTCCCGCTTTCAGCATTGCTGTGCTGTGACTAGCAAAGAGGTTTCTCCTTAAATACCTTCTTTGTGCCATGTTCAGAGAGAGACTGTATGAATTATGGATAGGGCTATTATCTGGAGAAGCCAAACATGTAATGCACGATGGCAGGGATAAAATGGATACAGCATTCCTATCCTACCATTTTTTTGCAGAGCTAGAATTTATTTTCTTGCATGTTCACTGTCTTTATGGCTACTCTAAGAAAATAAAAGCTACAAGTGGAGCAACTTCCCCTTAGGGGACAGAGAGTTAAAAAAAGTTAGCATTCTGTGTTGGATGGAACGATGGAAACAGAGTTATTAAGCCTTAATTTGTAAATATTTTACTTTGCTCCATTCCCTCCCTTGCTCCCAAAGGACAGAATGACCAGCTGATCTGTCCAGGCCTGATCCTGCTCTGTCAATGGGCTGAAAAGTGCCTTTTCTGGAACCCCTCTCTCTCAGCCTCTCCTGTTGGACCCACGCAGCTTCGCATACATAAATATGCTGCAGAGAAATATATAAGTGTATGAAAAAGGGTCAGGAACTTCAGGCTGGGTTTGCCCTAACCCCGGAGAAAGACACGAATGGCATGTCCCCCATGCCATGTGTTATTTTGTGTCCCATCTTGTTCTCTGGGAAGGGGTCCCTGGAAGAGCTCCTTGCTGAAGTCAAAGGAAGCACTCTGATGAACATTTATTCATCTAAACCTTCCAATTTTGTAACAAAGAGGAATTTCTAACTACCCCTGGTTAAAAGAAGCTTTTTCCCTTTTACTAGTCTGGGAATAAAAACAGAATTCCTTTTCCTCTCCAACACACTCAGTGCTTTCTCCTTCAGAGAAAAGTCCTCAAATAACTCCTCATACCCTTAAATCATATGTTGTGACTAGTAAATGCCCACCAGTGTCGCCGAGGTGAGAGCTGTGCTTTTGCAGGAGAGGGCAAGTTAGCTGAAGGGGGCACATGGGCTGTGTTTTAACACCGGGGGCTAAAAGGAACCAGCCAGGAGGGGTGTGTGTGGGTTACGTGACCGTGTGAGTGACATTATGTGGTTTGAGGCAGATTTTTGCCAATGTAGTGTAGGAACAGCGTGGTGAAAGAGCAGCTGTGATTTTTTTTGCATTAAGATGCCTTTTTAATGGGCTTCAGAAAAAAAAAAAAAATCCAAAAGGTTGCCAGCCTGAAGGCTTAAGTGAGATGAGGAGAAGTAGCCACGAAAATCTGAGTGGCTTTTGCTGAGCCAACAGGGCAGTAAGCTGTGGGCAAGAGACGAAGGGAGGTGAAGTGGGAGTGTGGTGAACCAGCTTAGCAGACTTGAGCCAGAAAGGATGAGAAGAGGAAATGTAAATCAACAGCACGAGAAATCACACGACCAAAAATGAGTTAGAAGAAGAGACAGGAGGACGGAAGCAGCAACACGTGTGGAAGTAAGGATGTGGAAAGTCTTAAGGTGTTGGAGCAAAAACCTCCAGAGAGGTTTGAGGTTGGCCTCTCCATGACAGACAGCAAAGGGGTTTTGTGTACCAGCATTTTGGGGAAAGCTCTTTTTCAGTGTTCGAGCTAGGTGTGAATGGTGTCACTTGGAAACAGAGGCAGAAGTTACATCAAAAGTCCTGAAGGTCTGAGAAAGATTGCAATAGTCTGTTAACAGAAGTGCGGCATCCCTTCCATAGATGACTGAAATCATATATGAGAGAATGAGAACTGCCAGATTTGGAACAAGGAGAGATAAAAAGAGAATCCTCCAACCCACAAATAAAATGTAACTTATTGTATGCCAAAACACCGATAACTGCTGGTTCCCAAACAAAACAAACGGCCCTGAAGAAATTGCACAAACTTCTATGTACTGACCTGTCCGAGGCTCTGCCACAGCAAACAGAGAAGTTCTGCCCCGTTTTGAGCAGGACCCCGGCTGAGCTGACCTCAAAAGGTCCCTTGCAAACCCTGTTCCTCTGTGACTGTAACTCTCCAGGGAGACATGCAAGATTTTTCTCACTGATTAAATCCATTCTAAAGATTGCAAAACTTACTGTAAGCATTATTGCATGTATGGAGCAAGCACATTTTAACAGTAAACTCTGTGTTCTGGGAAGCAGCATCCAAGAATAACCCAAGGAAACCGATTTATTGCAAATATGTTATTTAGGCCACAAATCTTTCTGCACTCAGAGGCCCTAACTACTTCCCCTCTCGTTGCGGGATGAGACAGGACCATGCTGTTACAGCACTTGGATTTAAGAGCTTCATTCTTTCCAGCAAACCTAAAAATGAAATTAATCTCTGCATGAAATCTGACCCCTGTGAAACTGGGTAAATATACATATATATTTTTATATATATATATAATATATATGTTGTGCATCCAAAAAGGATAACTAGGTCAGATCCTAGAAAAATACAATTTTATGGCTGAAGTGATTAGTACTTAGACTAAACCTGAAGAAGAGAAGGATCATTCATCTCTCAGACCTATGCCATAGGGGAGCTTTCCCCCCGCCACCCCAGCAAATCCAAGAAAAACTTGGCACAGAATTCCACTGTACCACTTTCCAAGCCCCGTTCTCCCCTTGTGATACACAAGACAGAAAGAACCTTGTAAGAGAACCTAAAATACAGGAACGGAGCGTGTCTCTTGGGTGGCAGAACAAGAAAAGGAGCATTATTCAGACCCTTCAAAGGCTTCTGAACACTCTGGGAGAACACTTTGCAGATGTTTGCTGGGCTGCTCTCGGATACAGCAATACTCACTCCGTCAGGACAAAGGTTTTCATTCAACATAACTCTTATGGGAACGGTAATCGTAACTGAAAAATCATGTGGCTGTGAGGAATTGTTCATACTTGGATAAAGAAATCACATTTTCACTTGCAAGTTTGCAAAGAATGAGAATACTTCCCACGTAGCTGGTGGAAGTGTCTACTCAACCAACATTTGCTTGGTCACACAGGATTAAACATGAACTCAGTTGCACAAAGCAGCGTTTCACTTACTGTTTTCTTTGGGCAAGGCTACTGATCAGCAGAGGTGGTTCCTCCACCCGGGCCTAGGGAAGAGAATAGAGAATAAACACTGACTATCTTTACACAGCAACGGGATTTATATTTATGAAACATTTGGCCACAGAATCTCAAGGTTCAACCTGCTTGGGTGTGTGGTTAAAATAAAATAACAAACAAATACACCAAAAAAAAAAAAAAAAGAGAAAAGAAATGCAGTTTAAAAAAAAACCCTGAAATACTTCATTTCATTTAAACACCAAGGAGGGCCTTTGCATTCTCAAGAACTGTCTGTATTCACAAACCAGATTTATACTCATGCATAAAATATACGCATGTGTCTTGTTTTTTGCACTTGTGTGAACCCTTCATTGGAAGCTCAGATTATTCCCAGAATGGATACCAACATCCATGCTCTTCCTTTCGGTTTTTCTTTCCCTTTTTACTCTAAGCAGCAGCAATTTATAAGTAACGTGGCATTGTCTTTATTTCTTCTGTTGCTCACTACAACCAAAGAAATTATACTTTTAAAAGGCTGCATTTTGCATAAAAGCTGTTTAAGGGAATCTTGCCCGAAATATCCTGAATTTAATGTCATCATATTACACAGAACATTTGAGCTTTATCCGTGTCAGTTGTTTCAGAAAGCAGGGCACTTCCCCTGCACTATACATTTCCAAAGTGATGACTCACCCACCATTGACTAATCTACCACTAATCAGTCTTAATCAGATTAGACATTTTAAATCAATTTCTAATTTACTAATTCAGACCAAAGCTTTCAGTTTCTAGGAATTTAACCATACAAAGTTCTGGGACCCAGTACCGGCAAGAACTTTTGTATTAACTTAAAAAGAACCAGACCCGGACCCTCTGCCAGCACCTGAAGCGTTGGGCCCCCTCGTACCCCGTGGGACGGGTTATATCCTTAGAGCTGCTGTAAGGGAGCCCGAAACCCGGCCTTCTTTGCATGATTTCTGGGGAGTTTGGCTCATCTCCTGGGCTGGGTGTATCCGGGGGCCCTGGGACCCGTCCTGATGAACGCACACAACCTGTGACTGCAGATGCATTGTCCTGTCAAAGTCTGCCTTTTCAAACATTGTCCAAGAATGAAATACCCAGGAAAGTTAAACATTTCTCAAAACTCACTATTCCCATCTCCAGCTTTACATTGTTTCATCTTTCTGAAAGGTTTCGTTGTATTTTCCACCTTCTTTCTTTCAGAGTTAAAAGTTTATCCCAAAAGCAGCGTATCCCAAACAACTATGGCTTAGCAACAATTTCATCCTGAACGTTACCAACAAAAAGTGCTCTGGGACCCTCCCAAAGCATAATGGCATCATCACCGTAAAGAGGAGTTCTGTGGGCACTGGAATACTTTTTTTTCTGGTCTTTTTGTGATTTGGCTGTTAACAAGTAGTTGCAAGTTACTGATCCCAAAGGCTGGAGCATATTAGGTCTGCTTGAATCATGAGGAATGGGGCAATAAAGATTCTAAAAAGATCAAAAGCTTTTTTATTCCTCATATGGACTGTGCCAATGCTGAACAAATCCCTAAACCAACAATGGAGTTTCCTCAGAATATATTTCTAACCATTAAGAAATTTCAAAGTTCACCAAAGGGCTCTAAGAAGCAACTAGAGAAAATACCCTTCTATTAAGACTAAATAAGACTTCTGCTCGCTGTATCTCACCCGGTAATTCACTGATTTTATGTGTTCAAAGGCTCACAGCCTCCACTCAGTTTGGGCTTCACGAGCCTCTCTACGTACCTGAATAATTACTCTCTGCATCACGGTCACATTCATGGAAACCTGCTGCCCAGTTCTGGGGTGATGCCCCTGTTCAAAGGTGGGGCTTGGCAGCAGGGAGCGAGCACTGAACAGAGGAGCTCAGTTCGAGAATAAATAAAAAAAGGCTGCTGTAAACCCTGTGTGACAGCACCATCCCCTCATTCACAGCTGCTGAGTGATGCTGCGGGAACCAGACACGTGCCAGCCAGAAGAAGGTGGGTGTTTTCCATTTTCCAGTACCCCCACTATTCCATCTCTGGCCCAGACACTGGTTTCAGTCCCAAGCCCCCCCTGAATCCATCCCCTCCCTGTGAAACGGTGTGCCTTTAGCATTGCTTTCCCACCTGCAAACAGCAAGTTTCTGTGAAGCAAGTGAAACAGACTTACATTTTTTTCCCCTCTAGACTTTTTTTTTTTCCGATGAACATGGTCCCAACTGAACTTTGCTCTGAAGAAACACCTCCTCACCTTTGCTTCCATGAAATGCCAAAGCCCTTCAGCTCGTTCTGCACCCTCAGCTGTGATTTATCTCCCTTATTCCCCCTGCAGCTGGGGGGGAGGACAGCAGAGAGCCCCAGCCACCTGAAAGTGATAACGCCAGACTAAACCACAGACACCTCCTTTAATTACTCAATTTCAGAACGCAGACAGGGGGGGAAAAAAAGAAAAAAAAGAAGCAGTTCTTTCCTAAACTGGGCAAAGCCAGCAGCGCAATGGCCAACGCAGCCCGGTGCTGGCAGAAAGGCACAATCCCTCCTCATCTGCTCCCCGGGGCTGGGGGTGAGCAGCGTGGGCTGGTGCAGGTGGGACAGGGACAGGAGAGGGATGGGGAGACCCCCGGGGCCGCCCCCCAGAGCCCCCGGGGGTCTCCCCAGCCCTCGGGTGGGCTGGGATGCAGGCTGCTTTCAAAAAACCTACATCTGGAGTTCACCCAACCCACGGTGGCTGTACCAAAGCTGTACTTGCTGTAGCCAAGCCTGTCGCCGCTGGCTGCTTCGCTCCAAGTGTGAATGCTTTCAGAAAAAAAAAAAAAAAAAAAAAAAAAAAAGACAAAGTGCTGGTCTTAGAGGGGCTCCATTTGGGGTTCCCTGTGACAGAAGCAGCTGGAGGGACCACCACCCCCCCCCAACGATGGAATGAACCTTGCCTCTTCCTACCCGGGGTATCCATCTGTCCGTGTGTCCCTATGTCTGCATCCACAGACCCCAGGGGGGCTGACACGCCACGAGGCACTGCCAAACGATGGCGGGGGGGGGGGGGGGGGGGGGGGGGGGGGGGGGGGGGGG
>JAOQGH010000002.1:21080576-21095921 GCA_025769975.1 Gallinago jamesoni | reverse complement strand
TGCCCCCACCCCCCCCCCCCCCCCCGCTGCTGCTCCCCTTTTAGCAGCCCTGTTCGAGAGGCAAGACTGACAGATCCGCGTTTTTGAGCTGCCGATGACAGGAGAAGCTCCCAAAATAACCGGGACCCCGAGTCCTCTATAAAAAGCCCAGCCAGGGAGCCCTCCCTGGGTGCAAAGGGGTGTGCTACCCCACATAACCCCCCCCACCCGTTTGCCTCCGTGCCTCCTCGGGGGAGGGAAGAGTTACCCTGGCCCTGCACAGCCCTCCTGGCTCGTACTGGCCACGGGGACCGGGCCACCAGCCTGTGGCCATGAACACACTCCAGGTTGCCCAGCCCGCAGGGAGCTGCTGGATCCAGCCCGTTATTTACTGACTTGGGCAACGAGCTGCCCATGAAAGGCTCTGTATCTATCTCACTCCTGTTTATTTGCTGAGCACACAACCTTAAATAATCTTTCCCGATGTTTCCCGAGTCGGGCAAAACAGGTATTTTAACACAACGGGAACCACATTTTTTATAGCGGCAAACGGCGCGACGAGCTACTGAGCAGCAGGAGCAGGGAAGGGACGCCTGGAGGAGGCTCCTGTTGTGCAGGATTCAAGCGTGGAATAAAATAATTTCCCAGCTCTTAATGCCCCGTGTGAGGGGGCAGCTCCCCCAAAACGCAGCAGCCCAACCTGCCGTGCCGGGGGGAGCTGCTGGGACAAAGGCTCATAAAACTCCTCTGGTTTTATGGCTTTTTAAAAACTTACTCGATTTTGATAATGGGGGAATCGAGGGGATCTGGCAAGTGCCAGGCAGGGATTGGGAAAGGATCGCTGGCCTTTGGAAGGAGCTGGTGACCTCCGAGAGATAAGGAGGAGGGAGAAGGGGCAGGGGAGGAAGAGGATGAGACTCCAAAAGATAAGGGGGAGGGAGAAGGGGCAGGGGAGGAAGAGGATGAGAGGTGGGGGAGCAGGGAAGGTTGTCCTGGATAACTGGTGCCAGGGAACAGGGCAGGACTTTCCAAAACCTCGTCCCCGCTGCCCGTTAGCGCTCCAGCCTTCGCCTGCCTGGCGCTCCCTGTCACGTCCTGGCAGGGACAGCAGGAACTTCAGTCCCAGCAGCTCCGGGGAAAGGGACCGAGGTCTCACTGCCCCGTGAATGCTCTCATTGTGCGCGGAGACAGCATCCCCGTGCCCGTGCCACGCATCCCTCAGCAGAAGTCTTCCCTCTCCGGGTCCTTTCATTGCATTTTTCCCTCTCTACACCCCACCGGAGGTGTCCTTGTCACCACCTGCCCTGCTCGTGCCCACGCGCTGTCTCCTAATAAACTCTCTCACACAGCACCGGGGCGTTTCGTGTCCTCTGCTCCCTGGCCACAGCCAGAGAAATTGTTTGCATTAGCCAGAAAACCCCTGTATCCCTTGTTCATCCCCATATACCCCAGAGGAAGGTCTGTCACATCCCCAGATCACCACGGCTGGGAAGGGAAAAGCCATCAGCACCGTTCAAGTGAAATGTCCAAAGGGACTTTTTCACTGAGCACAAGGACAGTTACGCTCCAGGATGAGAGATTTCTGGCCCTGGCAGCATTATCTTCCCAATTTAAGGCTCCAGCTCCTTTCCACCCCAGCCGGCAGCCTCTCATTTCCACGGGGTATTGCTTTTGTTCCACGGGGTAAGGTCTTTAGCCGTGACTCGATGCAGCCCCACCTCGACACGTGAAACAATATTCACCTTCCCACGGAAATCCCACGGAGAAACCCCTGTTTGCTGCTGGGTAAGGCCCCGTTGGAGCAAACCCACTTTGAGGGAGGGGTCTGCGTGGCCACCCCCGTGAATCACTTGCTGTAAGAGGCAAGGATCCTGAAAACAGGAAAAATGCCATTAAGTAGGCAATGCAGTGGGCCTTACGGGGGGAAAAAAGGGGGGGAAAAGCAGGGGGGGAGAAGGAAGAGGGGAAAGGAAAAAGAGAGGAAAAAAGAGGGAAAAAAGGGGAAGGGAAAAAAGAGAAAAAAGGGAGAAAAGAGGAAAAAGGGGGGAAAAGGGGGGAAAAGGGGGGAAAAGGGGGGATGGGAGGAACAGAAAGGTGGGAAAAATGGGAGGAAAATGGTGAGGGGAAAAGGGGGGAAAGAAAAAAGTAAAGAAATGAACAAAAAGAAAAACAACCAAAAAAAGCAAACAAAAAAAAAAAACCAAAAAAGATAAACAACAAAAAGATGAAAAAAGATAAACAACAAAAAATAAAAAAGATAAACAACAAAAAAGTAAAAAAAAAAGATAACAAAAAAGAACTAGGAAAAAAAAAAGAAAAAGAAAAAGAAAACAAGAAAAAGAAAAAGCGGGGGGAAGGAAAAAAAGGCGGACGAAAGCAAGCCCCCCCGCGGGTGTCTCGGGGGCCGCGCAGCAGCCCCGCAGCAGCCGCCGCACGGGCGGAACACGTGAAGGGGCAGGAGGCGCCCCCCCCCGCACGCAGCGCCGCACCCCCCGCCACCCCGCACCGCACCCCCCGCCGGGCCGGGGCCGCCCCTTGGCCGCCAGCCGGGGGCCGGGCCCCATAAAGGCGGCGGCGCTGCGGGGCGCTGCGTGAGGCGGCGGCGCTGCCCCATGCACTGCAGCAGGTAAGCGCCCGCACCCCCCCTCCCCCCCCCCCCGGCCTTGCGGTTCCCGGACCGACAGACGGACACCGGGCTTCAGCCGCGGGGCAGCGGAGCCCCGAGTCCCGCAACGCCTCCCCCCGTCCTGCAGCTCCCGCAGCCGCCTTCCCGCGGGACATCACTCTGGGCTTCGGCTGGCGGGTCATTCCTGCCTCCCGCAACCCCTCCCGCGCCGGGCCGTGGGGTTGGGGTTTTGGGTCGGTTTGTTCTCTTTTTGTGGTGCCGCAGCCGCCCCCGGGGCCGGGCGGGGAGGGTGCGGGGAGAGGGGCTGCGCAGCCGCGGGGGTCCCTGTGAAAGCAATGCGGGGGCTGCTGATGCGGCGCCGCCCTGGCAGCATCCCCGCCCCGCACGGCGGTTCCCCGCGGGGAGAAGCGGCAGAGAGAGGGGCTGCGGGGGCGGCGCGGAGCCTGCGGGGTCGTGCGGGGGAGCCCCGGGAGCAGCCCCGGAGCAGCCCGCCCTTGGTTCCAGCGAACGCTGTGCCCCCCCCGGGACTCCCCCCCAGCTCCAGCCGGGGCTGCGACCCCCCCGGCAGGGACGTGATGCAGCCGGAGCCCCTTTTAGGGCTCCCAGGGGACCCCCTTCTCAATCCGAACTGTGACTGTCACCGGGAGGGAGGGGGGGTCAGGAGTGGGGCTTCACCAACCCAGCTGTGCCACCCTCACGGATACTCACAGTGGGCTTTCCACACCGGCTTTGGGCACTATAAAAAGGCGTTTTTAAGCCAAAAATAGAAAATAAAGGGTGTCCTCCCCTCCCCCCCCCCCGCCCCCCCGCCCGGCGGTGGTAGCAGGGAGAGCTCTTACCCAGCCCAGGGCTCACGCCAAATATTTTCCAAAGGTGCTTTAGCATTTTAATTCACCCGAGTTCTGGGGGGTGCCTGCACACGCGTGTGTGCTTGTGCGAGGGTCCTGCACTGCGGTATGTGCCCCCCCCCGCCCCCCCCCTTGGCTGCTGCATGGGGCAGGAATTGTGCTTAAATATAGTGCTGCCTGCGCCCGGGAATCTTACTGCTGGAACGTTCCGAGGTGGCCGAGGGTCTCCCGGAGGAAAGCTGCTGCGGGCCAGCACGGCCCCTGGCAGCGGACCCCCCCTTACTGGGGACTAGAATGTTCTTTTCTGCCTTTCCAAGGAAACGTGCTGAATCAGCTCTCGCTAAAATCTATTTTTCAGCGGTTCTGAAAGAGCAAACGAGACTGAGTTTGAACCCAAGGAGTTCAGAGTTGGTGAGAAAATAGTGGCTGCTCTTGCCCCCGTGCCGTAGCCCCAGCTGTCAGCGTTAATTCAGGCTGCATTATTTCAAGCCGCGCAAAGACGGGGCGGGGAATAATTAAGAGGGTGGCTGAAGCCAGCGAACGTTCTTAAGAAGCTTCTTCCCCGATGTGACAGCGTCCCGCCTTTCTGCTCCTTCCAGGATGATCCAGGTCTTGGACCCCAGGCCCTTGCCCAGCTCCATCATGCCCGTGGACGTGGCCATGAGGATCTGCCTGGCCCACTCCCCCCCGCTGAAGAGCTTCCTCAGCCCCCTGGAGGACTGCCAGAGGAACAATTTTGGGAGCAGATTCAAGCCCCTCCGGCCGTGCCTCCAGGTGAAACGGGACTCGGAAGCCCAGAAGAGCGACTGGAACCGCTCGGCCACCCGGGCCAAGAAGAGGGTGGTGTTTGCAGACTCCAAGGGGCTGTCCCTGACGGCCATCCACACCTTCTCCGAGAGCCAGGAGCAGCCCGCCTGGGATCTTCAGTTCGACCTCCTGGGCCTCGAGAGCATCACGTCCGGCTTGAAGCTACACGAGGAGAACAACTTGATCCTGGGTTTCCCTCGGCCCTCGGCTGACTACCTGGACTTCAGGAACCGCCTGCAGAAGAACTCGGTGTGCCTGGAGAGCTGCTCCCTGCAGGAGAAGGTGCTGTCGGGCACCGTCAAAGTGAAGAACGTCAACTTCGAGAAGAAGGTTCGGGTCCGGATCACCTTCGACACGTGGAAGAGCTACAGGGACGTGGAGTGCGTGTACATGAACAACGTTTACAGCGACTCCGAGAACGATACCTTCTCCTTCTCCATCGACTTGCCTCCTGCCGTGTCCTCCGAAGAGAAGATAGAGTTTTGCCTTTCGTACCAAAGTGGAGAGCACACCTTCTGGGACAATAACGAGGGTCAGAACTACAAGATCCTCCACGCGGAGTGGAAGCCTGATGGCGTTCAGATGCCGTCTGCCCAGAAACACTACGTAGATCTTCAGGGCCCGAGGAGGGGACAAGAGCGAGAGCCCGAGCAGCTGGGCAGCCCCAGGCTCTGCAGCGGCCTCTTCCCCCAGTGGCAGAGCTTGGGGCAGGTGGAGAATTCCTCCCCGTACTGGTGAGGGGGAGGAGCGAGGGAGCCTTCCTCCCTTTGGCAGCAGAACGGTGCCAGTGCCGCTTCCCGTGCCGTGGGCTCTCGGAGCAGAGCCCCCACCACGAGGTGGTGGGACTCGCTGAACCTCATCGCACTACTGAAGTTCTCAGCCAAAACTTGCCCTCAGCAAGAGAGGAACCCAAGACATGACCCCCTGCCGTGGAGGCAGCATGCCCCGTCCCACCACGGTGCTGTCCTCGCGTTGCTGGGGACACGAGGCTCTGGTGGGGAAGGTGTGGAAGGGGATGGTGTCTCAGTGAGCCATAGTGACTGCGTGTGAGGGTACGTGTGTGTGTGTGTTACACGGACAGGACAGCAGGAGGTGACGCTGTCGGGCTGGGGGTTGGCTCTGACCCCATGTCCCCACAGCAGAGATGGGGGGAACCCGCCGCCGGGGTCCATGGCATCGATGCGGGTTGAGAAGCTGGGAGAGGATCACGGGCAAGTGGGAGGAGGGGAAGAGGTGGGGTGTGCAGCGTTCCCACGGCTTCTTTCCAAAGCTGGTCCTCCAGATCCCAGAGGAAAACTCTGCGGGTTACAGAGGAGAACGCGGAAAGCGGTCCAGGGGATGGTGGGGATGGCCGCTGCTGTGGGAGGGAGGACATCCCTGTCCTCCTGGCCGTGGGGGCAACCAGCATCCTGCCCTGGAGAACAGACCCATCCTCTCCTCCCTCACCCTCCCCGCTGAGCAGGCTGGGGGGCACCTTTTAGCACTAAAGGAAAAACGTGCCTTTTAAAAAAAGAACTTGGAAGCCACCCCTGGTGCCAAACGCAGGGCTCGGTGACACCGCGGACGGGGCGGGTTCGTGAGCTCCCTCCTCTGCAGCAGCACCCGCAGCCTCCTGAGGGGGTGTCCCAACACCCGGCGGGCGAGTGTCCTGCTCCCCGGTGACACGGTGGCCATGGCTTTCCCAAGCGTGTGACGTGTGACATAGGCCAGGTCCTTCATATTGAAGACAGGATTAGCTGTGCGTCCTGGAAGCCGATTCCTTTACAAGAACAGGGTTGCTACTAATTTTTTTCTAGACCGACTGTAGGCTTGCACATAAATAGAAAAAACTGCTCCGTTTTATTGTACCTCATTTTTTGAAGGTGGTTTTTTTTTTTTTTAGACTTCAGTAAACTAATGTATGTTTTTTATCTGTATGCTCATAATTTAGCTTCCTGAGCTGTCGGACTGTAAGCGTGACCTGTGTTTCATGCAAGACTTGTGAGAAATCGTCCAGTATACCCAGTGGCTGTGAGTTCTGGCACACATTTTAGCTTTGCAGAAACGGTGTTAACGTCAAAATACAGATCCCGCTTTTGCCCGTGGCTAAGGAGTGCAATTCCCTGAGCCTGGAGCTACTCGCAGCGCGGTGAGACAATAGACACTAAGGTGAAATAAGCCTTCTCCACTGATTGCACTTTTTCCCTGGGTAACCCCTGCTGTTACGTGTAAAGTAGCCATTTTAAGAATAAACGGTATTTTGATACACCTGGTTCTCACCGAGTCACCTCCGTCTGTCTGCTTTCTCCGCTTCTTGGAGCGACCATAAGTAGCACAAGGTCGTGGTGTACGGCACCACCGGGTGGTCTGTGCCACCGACCCCCCCTCGCACAGGTTCAGGCTGGAGAAGGGTGCGTTGTTTCCCGGGGGACAGAGGGTTTTGGCAAATCCCTGCTTCTCTGGGGGCAGCTCAGCCCAGCGGGGAGCGAAGCTGGGAGCCAGTGCTGGTGGGCACAGACCTTGGGGGGGATTCCTCACCACGTTAGGTCAGTTCCACCCCCCGCACACAAAGTCCAGGCTTTCCCAGCAAGAATTCTACTTTAATTAGGAAAAAGGCAATTCCCAA
Source organism: Gallinago jamesoni (assembly GCA_025769975.1). NCBI lineage: Eukaryota > Metazoa > Chordata > Aves > Charadriiformes > Scolopacidae > Gallinago > Gallinago jamesoni. The sequence continues at coordinate 21,089,056 of JAOQGH010000002.1, read as the reverse complement.
AAGACAACATGGCACTAGCAGCCTTTTTTTGACCCAAGGAAGGAATGAAGAACTTCCACACTGTGAAGGACACAGATGTCTCCTTTCCCCAGTGCCACCCACCAACCTGAAGCTCCTGAGCAGCAGCGCCCGGGGCAGGAGCTCTGGGGGGACTCACTGCACCCCAGCTCCCTCATTTTGGAAAAAAAACAACAAAACAAAAAAAAAGAGTGAACTACAGAGAGATTTATGACTTCAGTGGCTCAAAGGCTCCTCTGGCTCTCGGTGGGACTTTCCTTCAGCAAACCAGATGTGGGCAGAGCACTTCCAGCTCCTTCCAGAAGCCTTCCAGCGTGAGGAAAAGCAGCGTTTCTCATCCTCCAGCCAAGTTCTGGGACCAGCCCTCCCAGCTCAGAAACGCTTACTCACCCTTGGCAGAGACAGAAATCACTTCAAAAACACGGGAAGACGGGTTCCTCTGAGCAAGCTGTGGCTTTTAGCCAGCCCCTGTGCCAAGGTGCCTCGTCAGGTTTATTTGCCCAGGGGGGGAGGCTGTGTGGTGCCACAGGGTCACCCAGCAGCTCCAAAGCCCTCCCTCAGCTCAGGGACCAAAGGCTTTCTCCCTCTTCCATCACCAAAGCAACGCAGTTTCACTCTTCCCTTTTTTTTTAAAAAAACAAAGCTTGTGTTTAGCACTAAAGCTCACGTCCATCGAAAAGGTAACAGGCTCCTAAAGGAAGGTGATAGCAACACTAAGCTATAGTAACTGGAAAAAACACTAGTCTTACAGTATTCAACAAATTGCTCCAATTTGGTAAATTAGTGCTAACACAGCAAACTACAGTATCTATACATAACTGTATATATACATAACACAACAGCTCCCATCCCTCCCAGACTCCTCTGAGCTCTAAAAGGCGGTGTCACCGAGGAGGACGGGTTTTGGTGAGGCAGGAGGAAGGCAGGCTGTCCCCAATCCTCTCCGGGTCCAGGGACCCCTGGTCCCTCAGCCATCCCCGCTGCCACCGGCTTCGCCTGTTCCCACAGCCCCCCGGGGATGGAGCCTCCACAGGCTTTCCAGTGACTGTTTCCTCTTCTTACCTTAAGGGATGCTCCCGAGCTCTTAGCCTAATTAAAAGGGAGCTCCTAATGACTAGTTTTATTCTGCCTAGACAAGAAGGGGAAGCCGTGGCTCTCTTTCTGCAATAGCCTCTAAGTGCTTGCGAGCAGAGAGCAGCTTGTCCTCCCCTCCCCGCAGCCCCCCTCCCCTCCCCACAGCCCCCCTCCCCTCCCCACAGCCCCCCTCTCGGCTGTGAAGCACTTCATCGTGTGAAAAATGGGTGTTTTGGCTTTTCATCCTGGTTTGGAAAGGAGCCTGTTAGACCTTCTGGGTTGTGCTCGAGGCAGAAATACTGCTCTCAGCTGGCTCCAGCTAAAGCCTTGCACTGTGGTGTGCTGTGGTGTGGTCCCCCCAGCCCAGCTCTGCCCCATCCCTCCTCGCCCAGCTGCCTCCATCTGCCCCAGCTGAGGCTGCTCCGTGGGGAGCACTCATCCCGCTTGGTACCGGGCCGTGGGGCTCCTGGCAGCTGGGCAGACCCAGCCAGCGACGTGCTTCGCTCAGATTTATTCCAAGAACAGCATTTCCTCCAGTAAAACTCTCATCTCTTTCCTGCTCCTCCTCCTCCCCGTGTTACGAGCTGCTCCTGACACTCCAGCCTTTGTTCGTCCCCTTTCTGCACTGGTCTTTAAGTTGGCCAGATTCCCCCCTCCCTCATCGTGTGAAGAACAGCATTTTCTGCCTCAGTGACAAAATCCCTGCAAACCTGATGGGATCCCCATCCCTGGAGGGGTTCAAGGCCAGGCTGGATGGGGCTTGGAGCAACCTGCTGCAGTGGAGGGGTTGGAACTGGATGATCTCTAAGGTCCCTTCCAACCCAAACCAGTCTGTGATGGTTCTTTGAAGAGGCAGAGACTGACTGGGGGTTTTGCAGCGTTGGCTGCAGGTGGCCCCACGTGGGTCTGGGCAAGCACAGCCTGCAAAGGGTTAAGGTAGAAAGTGCCAGGGGAAAAAATAAGGCTGCTCAACAGCTGAAAACTGGGGTTTTTTTTGGCAGGAGCAACTGTCGGTGAGATTATGGTCACAGAAGGGTCACAACCAGACCCGATTCAGGGGGAAGGGGTAAATATGGAACAAGCAAACAAACACAGGACACCAGAAACTGGGAGCCTGCAAGAGCAGAAATTGGTCTGTGTCTGACTGCCACCTAAGAGAAACAAGTGGGGAAGATTACAATAAAAAAAATTATTTGCTTCAAAGGTGTTATTGGGGAAAAACCTCTGCTATCTCTCCATATTTCAGGTCGTCACAGTATTTTACACACTCTCACTCCCAGCACCTTGCCTTTAGCGTGACGTGAAAGGGGCCGGTGCAGCACGCTGGGTGGGGGTGGCCGTGCCCCCCTCCTGCACGGAGGGAAACACAGGGACAGCTTCCCACGGCACGGCTCCTGCCCCACGGATCCCCCGGGCACACACCACACCGTAGGCAACCGAAGGCAAAGCTGTGAAATTGTGATGTCAAAAGCAAATTTCTTTCTTTTTTTTTTTTTTTTTTTAAGACTGTGTCTTACTGATATTCCTTTGAGAAAATACCATTTTGACAGGCTAACTCATAGCATGCAGCAGGTATCATTAACTGAGATCAGGGAAAGCTCAGGGTGAGGTGATTTTTTGTGTGTGCTTTTGTATTTTGTCTTTTTTTTTTGTTGTTTTTTTTTTTGTTAAGGCTTTTCTTTGCAAGGCTTTGCTTTTGTCTCTCACCTTCCCACTCACAGTCTCCCTCTGGTTTCCCAGGCCTGGAGCTAATTCAGCATCCAACCAGGACAGACAGGCTCTGAAAGCCTCCAGCTGCCTTGCTCTAACCCAACACTTGCAATAGAATTTATAGAAGTTTGCAAAAAAAAAAAAACCAATCCACCAACCCTCAAACACAAACCCACAACAGACCAAAGCAGAGCAAGCCTAACCCCCGGCTCTATTCCCCAGCTGATTGCAAGAGCTTAATTACACCCTGCAGGGCCAGGGGGATCACAGCCCAAGGCAGAGCTCCAGGGGGGCTCCGGGCACCACAGCAAACCCACCCACCCCGGGGGGACGGGCCGGTCCGTGACCCAGAGCGGAGCCACCGCCACCGTCCTCCCCTCCTCTGCCCACAAAACCCCCCGAGGGACACCACGCAGGGACACCCGGGGCTGCGGGGTCGGGTGTGATGTTGTGTTCAGGTGACAATGACACCTCTGATATCACTGCCCTTCACACTCTCCATCCAGCAAAGGGGGGGTGGAAGAGCCCCTCACGTTCTCTGCTCTGTCCTTCCCTTGGGAGGGACCCCCCTCTCTCACCTTCAGAGGGGCTCAGTCAGAACCAGCACGTGCTCTCCCTGTCCATAATCACCACCTCAGCATCTGCAACAGCACTGACCCTTTGCTCTGCCTCGGGAACCCAGGAAATGGTAACTTTCAAGCCATTCCCCACCCATAGAGATCCTTCCCCCCCCCCCCATCAGGCTGTAAAAGCACCCTTCTCTTACCTGGCACAATCTTCTGAAAGACCACGGGTGTCTGAATTGGTGGCATCACTTCCAGAGGTCTGTCACTGTCCTTGTTCAGGAGGGACACCAGGGCAGCACACAATCCCAGTGCAGAGGAACGGTCTGTGGGTGGAAAGGAGACCCCAGCAGCTGAGAACAGAAGAGTTAGGACCACTCATAGGTCCTCTGGGCCGGAGCTAAGAGCCCCCACCAGCAGGCATGGGAAAGGTGCTTTAGGGGTAGGTGTTACTGCTGCAGTTGGGCTCCTGCAGCCCAGGGGCAGCCATGGGAGTGGTGGGTTGGTGCCAGGGGGCTAGGGGGAGGAGGCTGGTGCTGGGGGCAACACGAGCAGCAGCTGGGAAAGGGGCAGCAGCTGATGCTCATTGTATGGCCCACATGGTGGTTATTTGCTCAATCACAGAATCATAGAATCACCTAGGTTGGAAGGGACCTTTTAAGATCATCTAGTCCAACCAATAAAAAAAAAAAAACCAACAAAAAACAAACCACACACCACCACATTCACACCACACAAAACACCACCCAACACTAATCCATATCCCCGAGCTCCATGTCAACTCCTCTCTTGAATACCTCCAGGGATGGTGCCTGAAATGACTGAATGACATTCATTCCTTCCCAAATCAAAGCTTTCCTCTGCTGGAGGGGAACAAAAGGGGTGTTTCACGGGCCCCTGTCTCAGCATCCTCCTCGTGCTGGGGAGGACCAGCTGCCAAACTTCTTATGTTGGCTCCTGAGAAAGCGTAAGGTGAAGGCACCACTGGAGAAGTACCTGGGCCTGTGCTGAGAGTGGTGTGGACCTTGTCAGAGTGTCAGGACTCAGCATTTTATTCTATCCAGTGAAAAATAGGCCACTTCCTCAGTATAAAGTGCTGTACAAGTGCTACAGGTGAGGGTTCTGGGCAGGAGCAGGTTCAGGTGTCCTGCAGTCTTTGGAGAGAGAGTCTGTGCAGCCACTTTAAACAGTCAGTCCCCTTCCCTGGGCTAAAAGCCCCCCAGAGAATGCAAAATGTGACCCCTGGGGACCTGCAGGTCACAAGCTCGTACTGACACCTTCCTCAGCTGGGGGGTGCAGGGCAGCAATGCCAGCCCCAGCAACAATTAGGCAGAGACATGTATTTATAGTTAATTATCATCTTAGAGCAGCGAGAGCGAATTCCAAATGCAAAATGCTGCCCCCTCTTCCTTTTCCACAGGGATTTTATGGGTCCCCCCCTTGGGAGCCCTTTCAAAGGCTCCTCAGCTGGGATTCCATGCCTGGCGTCGCTGACGTGCGGAATTAAAAATGGAAAGGGTATATTTTTGCCCCCTTCTGTTTTCAGATCAGGGAGAGGGGAAGCAGCCTTTACACCCCCGGACGAAGCCGGGAGAGCCCAGGGATGCGGCTGGAGCAGGAGCATCCCCGAGGGAGGGAGGGAGGGAGGCACAAGTCCCTCTGGAGCATCTGGAGCAGAGGGAAGCTGTGGGGAAAAGCTCTGTCCGATCCTGGTTCTGTGTTGCCCGCCCGGGAAACCTGCTGGATGTTATTCCAGGAGCCGGGAGGAGAAGTTTTTCCTTTGGGCAGGAGAGGGGCTGGGCTCCGGCGGAACCGATACCCCCGGCTGTCAGCAGTCGGAGTGGTTCCACCAAGGACAGTAAAACCCCCTGATTTTCACTGGATGGGCCTGATGTACATAATGAAAAATCTTTTATAAAAGCAATAAAGAGAACGGAAAGCGTGTTCTCTGCACCCGTGATGCAGCATTAGTAACAGCTCTGGTATTTGCTTCCTGAAGTGCCCTGCGGAGGTTTTCTAGACGTCCCTCTCCTGGTTTCCAATTCCACTTGTTTACTGGGAGCTTTTTAAGCCCTCAAGGCACGGGTCTTACAGCAGGACTTACAAAAATGGCCTCTCCTCGCCCTTTTGGAGGATCTTCTCTGACAGCAGTGTCACTACCGCTCCGGCAAGTCGAGAAACCGGAATAAATTTCTAATAATTTACTTTTATTCTCATACTGTGCCTTTGGTAAATAGAGCAGTGCAATTCTCAGGCACATAACCCATGGTTTAGGTGCCACAGGGACCTTTGCCACAGGTTTAAAATAATCTTGAGACTGTGATGGATTTTTTTTCCCATATCTTTAGTTAGGAATTTTGTCAGAGCGACCTCTTGCCGTCCCTGCCCCGGGCCGTGGGTTTGGGCAGAGCAGCCCCTGCACTTGTAGGGAGAGTTTATTTGTGCACCTCCCACGGGGACAAATCTGCACAGGGGGTTGCCATCTGTTTTTTTTTCCCAATTGGTTCTAAATTCTGGCCTCCCACAGCTGATCTCTGGCGTTCCCAGGGGTTTGCTGTGCCGGCAGGACAGGCTGGCTCTGACAGGGGGGAGCAGTGTCTGGGTGGAAATCCCTCTCCAATTAATTCCTGCCGGTCCTGCCCCACTGGCGCTGGCCCGTTGTGCTCAAGCATCTTTTGTTCCCCCAAGGGGCTTCCCAACACCTCGACCCCGCGTGGGGGCCCGGACGGCGTGGATTTCCCTCCCGGTACCGGTGCACATGAAGTGTCCCCGAGCTGGGATGAGCTGGGGGCGCGTGTGGCCCCTCCAATGGCAAGAGGCACCAAAGGAGGGAGCGTGGACCGGAGTCCCTGGAGGTTTTCCACCATCCGCTGGCCCCGGGCTTCCCGTGGTGGCTGGCAGCTCCAGAGGCAGGGCTGAGGGGATGCCGGGTGGGAATGCTGCTGCTCCAGGAGACAGAGCGAGCCCTGCACCACCACCATCTGCTGCCTCCCAAACCTCTGCTTCCCTCCTGCGCTGGGGGGTGGACCAGCGATGGGGAGGTGAGAGCGAAGGCCAGAGCTACAAACCGAATTTGAATCTCATTTAGCAGGGAGTAGTGGAGGCGTGAAGGTCTGGCCGATCTGCACCAAAGGCTTGGCTGATCTAAGCCGTTTCGCCCGTTCTCATGTTTTTGCAGACCTGATGAATATTTCAAGCACAATTAACAAATGTCTTCTTAATTCAAAGGCTGCGTCCGGAGTAGCAGGAGCAATTTTTGATTTCCAGCTGGACTTCCCACCGTGCCCCAAGGAGGCTGCCAATAGCTCCAGTTTCTCTGGGGCAGCCCCTGGGCTGTGCCCTCGGGGACACGCCAATTCCCTGCACTCTGTCCCCTCCAGGCTCCAGGCACCATCTCCCCAGCACATCCCACTCCCCAGGGTCTCACCTCGTGTCCCGCCTGGGACTCAGGTGTGAGGGTGAGTCGGTGGGAATTGCACTCCATCTCCGGGAGAGACAGCGGGGAGGGGGGAAGGGGATTCAGCAGAACACTTGAGGGGCACCATCACACTGGGACTGACCCCGAGCCATGGGGCTGAGCTGCTCCATCACAGTGACAGCTATCCCCGAGGCTTTCTGTAGCAGCTTGAGAGATGCCGTCCCTGTATCCTTCCAGGCTGCAAATTAAAGCACCAGGGAAGGGCAGGGACGGCGCCCCAGCACCGGGAGCAATCTCCCATTTGCCCACCCTGTCAGACCTTCTCCTCTCATTCGCTGTGGTTGGGAATCAGTTCATCGCATGAGTCAGTGCTCACAGCGTTACACCAGCACAACCCAGGCACTGGCAATTAAACCTTATTCTGTCCAGTTGCTCTGTCTTTTTAACCACTGCCAGCTCTCGTGTCTTTCGGGCTCATTACTTGCTGTGGAGGAGCTGGAGGGAGGATGAGGAGCTGCAGGTCCGTGCCATGCCGGGGACAGCCTGGCTGCCGAGCCCAAACCCACCGCCCCAGCACCCCCCCCCCCCCCCCCCCCCGTGGGGTCACACCAGCATCCACTGGAACGGCTCCGGGGACCAGCATCAGGAGAGGAACCAGCAGTTAATTGTGTGATTGGCCTGCTGTATTTGTTAGTGATTACAGCAATTAGCAGCGCCGACTAAAGTCTAAGGCATTTATCCCAAACTTTAACGATTCCTCATTTCTTATTTAACAGGGTGCAGCTGGGGGTGGCCCATCCCCAGAGGTGGCTGGGGGGGCAGGAAGGCTGCAGGCTCCCCCCCCAGCACATCACCCCCCTCCTATCTGCCTTTCCCAGCAGAGCCTGCTAATTAGGGAATGTTTTGTACCAGACCAATGAGCAAAGGGGCAGCGTGAGACCAAGACACTGAGTCGGTGGCCGAAGGACCGCAGCACACAACATCCTTGGCCTAAGAAGTACTGTACAGCAATGACACGCCGTCCTCCCGCTGCTTTATAAGGCCAAGGGGATAATCTTCCCTTATCTCCTAAATATGTCCCGTGTAATACCCTCAACAACCTTTGCAGCCAGAGCACAAAGACGGTCAGTTTTTAGCAGACATTCTAGTTTTACAGACTCACATTTCATTCTTTGTTTACTTAGCGTGTGACATTCTGCAAATATTTTCTTTGAGGCTGACAATATTTTGAAGTCACGTCAGAAGGAAAGTGCTGGGGTTTTAATTAAGCGAAAGAGACCGTTTGCATGCCGAGGGGGGGGGAAGACGGGGTGGAATGGGGGGGGGTGCTGTGGCCGTGCAGGGGAGTCAGTCCCAGAGCAGACAGTCAGCTCCTCAGCCTGTCACCGGGTGTTGATGGAGCAACAGCTTTCCCCTGAGTTCGGAACCGAGACCAGTTGTGCTCTTCCTAAGGGGAAGTGAGGCATTCCAGAAGCTACGTGATAATGGGCACCATTCCGGTGAGCCAATATGAAAGTGTGTGTCAAGTCTTCCTCCCCTCAATAGCTGAAAAAAATAATAATCACAGAATCATAGAATGGTTTGAGTTGGAAGGGACCTTAAAGATCATCCAGCTCCCACCCCCCTGCCCTGGGCAGGGACACCTCCCACCAGCCCAGGTTGCTCCAAGCCCCCTCCAGCCTGGCCTTGAACCCCTC
>JAOQGH010000002.1:21025406-21068703 GCA_025769975.1 Gallinago jamesoni | reverse complement strand
CTCTTCTCCAGGCTGAACACCCCCAGCTCTCTCAGCCTGTCCTCACAGCAGAGGTGCTCCATCCCTCTGAGCATCCTCATGGCCCTCCTCTGGACCCATTCCAACAGGTCCATGTCCTTCCTGTGCTGAGGACTCCAAAGTTTCAATCATACTTGGAAACTTATGGAAAATGATGAGGTGTGGTGGGCACAGAAGTGAATTTTCAGAAGATGATGTGAATTGTAAGCCGGCTGGAAAGGGGAGCATCTGAGCGGGCAGTTTCTGTGTCAGTGGGACAGCAGCCGGGGGATGCAGCGTGTTGCACGTGAACAGAGCGCGTTAGGAGGTCTGCTTGGGTTCAAATATTTGTTTTGTGGATTGCACATCGATCAGCTCTGTGCAGCCTCTGCCCACCAGCAGGATGCAGCACCCCGTGTGCTGCACCTCCTGCCTCGGGGAGAAGCAGAAGGTCCTGCTCATCCCTCCCTTCCACTCCAGCAATTTTCGGGGTGAAGGTGCTGCGAGGTGCCAGTATCTCCTGTGGGACAGGGACCGGGGGCAGCCCGGGCTCCACGCTGGCAGGAGGCAGAGCCAGGGAGTGCTGGGGCAGCCGGACCAAACCCCTGCGGGCACCAAGAGGACCTTGGCAGAATAACGGCTGCTCCGTCAGCAGCAGGCTCCCGGACAAAGTGATGCCTTTCAGAAAATTGCTGCTCAGGAAGGAAGAGGAGAAATAGCAGGAAAAGAAGGTTCTCAGGTTTACAGAGCCACGTGCTAAATCTTTCCAGAAAGAAAACTAAGTCGGCCAAAACCACCAAGTATTTTTCCCCCTCCCATAAGCAAAACCTCAGGCTTGGGCTGAGGTCTGTCTCACCTGAAAACCATGTCAGAGAAGGTGCTTCCTCTGCTGTGTTGGTCCTAGAGGTGGGGAAGATGATGTTTGTAACACACCTGGTTCCAGCCTTCCCCCCAAATCGACAGGGTGGCATTCCCAGCTCCCCACAGGAGCAAACCCCTCCTCACTGATGCTCCGGGGCACCCGGGAACAGACCCGGAATCTGCTGGAATTAGGGCTCAGGAATGGCCCCCCCCCCCCCCCTTACCACCCCCTCCCTTGAACCTTGCACTCAACTTCCATGAGCAGAAAGCCAAACATTCTCCCCCTCCCCCCAAAAAAAAGAAAAAAAAAGAATATAAAGCACATTTCTCACTGCTACAATTGGAGTGAAAGTCTCTGATCCCCTTTCCCCCAGCCCCCCCCAAGCAAAAGTACCTGGGGGCGCTGGAGAAACCCCGCCATGAGAGCACAGAAAGGGCACAACCCCCTCCCTCCCATAAGCAAACTTGTAAATGCCCAGGGAGGGCACATTAAATGCCAACATCATTTGCCGGTGCCTTGGGCGTGAAGGAACCAGAGCCCATCCTGTCACAGCAGCACAAACAAGTACCACCATCTCTCTCTCCAGCTGTGGGTCCCAGGCCTGGCACTGGCCAAAGACAGTGGGGCACAGCTCGTAGAAAAGGATTTTATGTTCTTTCATTCTTCCCATTTATGGGCAAAGAGAAGGAAAAAAGGTAAGAAACATTGCTTCACGCTAAAAGTTTGCCGATTTTCTAGAATTCTTAGATTTTAGATTGCTTGATATTAAAAAAGTGTTCCGGTCCATTAAAGATGAAGACGTTTCAAAAATTGGAAACTTACTGAAGTTACTAAAAAGGTTGCATTCAAAACCCAGGGGAGAAGAGCTTTCTTCCCCATCCCCCGTGTATTTACCAACAGGCATATGTCTAAAAATACGTGTTTACCCATCTGGGGCTGCCCCAGTTTAACAGACCAGAGACAGACTCTCTAATGCCAGTTAACGTTGACTGGTCGCCCAGTGGCCCGTGTGGCCGCAGCCCCCGGAGCCGTGCCCAGGAGGAGGGGTCTGGGGGACTCACCTGATTTGAGCAGGGCTGGAGGCACCTCCCAAGGGCCGCCAAGACAAACGGCCCCCCCGATACCCTCTGCCTGGAACGTGGCGAAATGTCCCTTGGATCAGAGTCACCAAACGCCCCTGCCCTCTCTGAGCGCCTCGCAAGTTAAAAAAAAAAATTAAAAAAAAAAGGTTTACCCTCGAGGTAAGTCTAGATTGTTGACCTAAAATAGGGATTGCCCAAGCCCTTTTTTACATTTTACTAAACAAAGATATTTACTCTAGTGTGATGTTAATTAATAACCATTTGAAGGGCTAAGCTGGAGACCTGCGGATGGGACTGCAGGATCAAAAGCAGAGTCTTTTCCCCGTGAGCCTGCATTTGCTGCTGAGAGCAGCCTTTTACCCTCTGCTCCATCTCTGGGAGCGATGGAGGTTTGCAGAGCGTTAGCTTTGCTGGCTGCAGCTGGGATGTAAAGGCACTGGAATTCCCATTCCCCCTTTCTCCCCTTCCTTCCCCAACACAGGCAGACCATGTTTTAGGTAGGCAGCTCATGCTGGCAGCCCCACAGAGCCCAGAGCAGGCAGCTGCAAGTAGGAAACAGAAAATTTCAGCCCACACTGAGCCTTAAACATCTGCTTGAGACAGAAGTGTCCAGTGGGAGCCTGCCCGTGCACGGCACACACCTTTCTGTGCAGCTGGGGAGGAGAAGGGAAACAGCAGGTACATCTTTTTGGCCCATTTTCCGTGGGTTCCTTTGAGGCAGTGCACAGATGTCAGCAGGTTTCACCTGGAAGCCCCGTTTCCCTTCACCCGTAGCAGGGTTTCCTGAGCTTTCCAGGGCTCCTCCTGCTGCAGAAGGAGCCAGGTCCTGGCACTGGGGGGTCCTGCTGTGTCCTGCTGGAGCCCCACATCCTTCCTCCCGGTCCCCAGCCCACCCGGGGTACCCCCGTGGTGTGTCAGCGTCGCTTTGTGCTTTGGGTTTTTCCAAAAATACCTCCTCAGGTTGTCCTTTCAAAGGAACGGAGCCCCCTAACAGCTTCTCCTTGAAGCCAATATTTTAAGAGGTCACTCATCAGAACTGCCCCATCTGCACACCTTTGTATGCTGCCTGCTGCTGGGGGTCTGTCCACAGCCCCCCCCCCATCACACGGCCACATGAGGACCATCCACCAGCGCTGGAGCCAGAGGCAGCCCCAGGCAGCTAGCAAATCCTCACCTTTTAGCAGCAGATGTTGATATCCCAGAGACACAGACTGTGATAGGAACTACACACCCTCTGCTGGGAGGGGGGGCTGAGAGAGTTGGGGGGGTTCAGCTGGAGAAGAGAAGGCTCCAGGGAGACCTTAGAGCCCCTTCCAGTCCCTCAAGGGGCTCCAGGAGAGATGGTCAGGGAGGGGAGCCACAGGAATAGGGGTAACAGTTTTAAACTGAAAGAGGGGAGACTGAGCTGAGATGTGGGGAAGAAGTTCTTTGGTGTGAGGGTGGTGAGAGCCTGGCCCAGGTTGTCCAGAAAAGCTGTGGCTGCCCCATCCCTGGAGGGGTTCAAGGCCAGGCTGGATGGGGCTTGGAGCAACCTGGGCTGGTGGGACTGGATGGGCTTTAAGGTCTCTTCCACCTCTACCCATTCTATGATTTTATGAACTCAGACACAGAGAGGACCCACAGCACCACAAAGAGAAAAGACAGACCCCAGGAGCGATGCAGCTCGTCCCATTGCTGCCCGTCAGCACACCCCTGGAGTTTGAAGGATGCCCATCAGAGTCCCCCCATGGACCCAGTTCAATCAGAGCTTTTATTCCTCCCGGGTCAGCGAGCGGAGGCAGCTCTTTGCCATCCAAGGGCAAACACCCACCCCATTCTGCCCGAAGTGTTAGGAATAAGAAAATTGCACGAGGTGTCTTTGTTTTGGTGGCCAAACTCCTCCTTCCGTGTCATTTGTATGGCTAGAAATTGCTGTGTCCTACTCCAGTAGTGCACTAATTGGGATTCACTGGCTGTGTTGAAGAGATAACTTGTTGATAAAGCTTGTTTTATCTAAACGAGCTATCTTGTAGGCTTTAACGTGAGGTAAATGGAAGGAAAAGACAGTGGTAGGGGAAATACTGAAGGCAGCCTGGAGAAAGGAAGGAGAGCAACACCCCCAGCACCCCGCTTTGACCCGGGGACAGGGAAGGTCGAGGCTGGCTGGGAACTGGTGGCATCTTTGTGCTGCCTCTCGCAGACTCGGGACAGAGCTTCTCAGGAGGCAACAAAGCAGCATCCTCAGACAACGCTGGTTTATAGCAGAAACCCAGCCCCAAATAGAGAGAGATTGGCTGCACTCTGTGACCGTACACCCTGTGCTTCCCTGCACCCACCTCTCAAACAGACAGGGCAAGGGAGGAGCAGTTTCCAGTCCAGAGGATTTAAGTTCTTCCCTTGAGCCAATATATTATTTTGCTCCTACTTCCTGGCTAATTTGTTTTGGATTTAAAAGGGGATTGTGAATTACAAGAAGGCATCCAAGTTTTCAACAGATTTCAGCTTGGATAATATTGTGGAAAATACACCTGAAATAGGAAAACGCCACAAAAATACATTTTTGAAAGCGCTGCAGTCTTTAGAACTGATACAAATGAAAACTCAAACACACGCCAGACACGTCCACATAGTGAATAATGGTACGTGTCTTCCTCGTGTTGCCCTGGTTTGGAGTCACCCTAAGTGCACAAAAAAGAGCCTTTTCATGGGCCCTGGGCCAGGACAACGCTGATATTGTCAGGATGGAAGGAATAACAACCTGATATTGCAAGCAGAATATGCTGGTGACAAATATCGGTACTGCTGACGGCATTAAATTAGCATTTCCCAACACTTTTTCTCACCTGTTTTTGTTGCCTTTTCTTCTCGGCTGTACCTCCCCTTCCAACCATTGCATCTGCCAAAGAGGGAGAAACACTGAACTTCTGACAGTCCTAATCCTGGAGGGAAAAAAGAAAAAAGCAACATTTAGCGGTCCCTGTCATTGCAGAGAGGGGAAATCCGGGGTCACCAGGAGCCATTGCACGTGGCTTAATAGTCACGTACCATTTTGCACGTCGACTTGTGAAGAGTTGGTGGCAGAGAGACGGGTGCTGTCCCTCCCAAACTCCTCCTGCTAACGCAGTGCTGATAGACATGTCCGGGAGAAAACCCTTCCTTTGGGGAATATGAGCACCCTCCTGCTTAAATACGGGGAAGATCTGGACAAAGAACCATTCCACGTGTAAACAAAGTCTGCTGCTTACTTAAGAACGTTTTTTAAAAAAGCTGGATATGAACCAATCTTTGGGGAGAAGGATTGAGAACAACCCATTTCTCCAAGAGAAAAGGGGGCTGCTCTCATGCTTATTCAGCATCGTTCTTTATTGACACTGCCAGGTTTCAATAAGCGACCAGGAGCCGTGGGCTCAGCACCCCTCCAGCACAGAAGTCAGTGCCAGGCTATTTTAAGAAACGGCAAAGGATGCCCAGAAACACAAAGCTTGTTTCTCAATCATTGCAGACGTGGCTGGGGGCAGGGAGACACGAGACAGCCATATAAAGGCAAAGAAAGTCTATTGTAACCCCCGGGCGAGTTGAATCCCTGTCTGTGAGAAGGGTGTCAGCTCAGCCGGCCCCTGGCAGCTCCCTGTGCCCAGCGAGATTTCCCAAAGGAAAAGGAGGGGGTGTTTGTTCTGGCACCCAGGCTCCCCCAGCCCAGCCGAGAGCCCAGCTGGGTCTGCTCCACGGCCAGAACCATCTCCCTCCTGCCTCCTGTTCTCCCTCCTTTTCTTTTCGAAGAGGCAAAGACACATTGACAAGTCACACCCCAGACACACAACTCCTTGTCCCTTCCCAGCAGTGTTACCCAGGTGTTTATGTTACTGTGATTTATGAAGGAGCGCTGCAGCCAGGAGTGACACTGCATGTAGCTGGGAGATGGACTGACACAGAGCTACTCAAATAATCCAAATAATGTGAGTGACAAATCTGTTCTAAAACGTCTGTTAAATTCCCCTAAGTTACCCTATGTCCTGAGAAAATACAAAATAAAATCTGAGGTCTAGTAAAAAAAAAAAATTAAAGGAGAAAAAAACCCATCACAAATAGCCTAGAGAAATTCCAAGTGAAAGCTTCCATGTCTCTCTCATTCTCCAGTTACAGATCTGGTTTATTAGGAGTGGCAGGAGACCCTGAAGGTGAGCGAAGGCAGCATCCCTGTGCAAAGAATGAGAGTGTTGGTACAAGCAGTGACTGGAGAAATCAGCCAGAGATCGGTTGTGCTGCATCAAAGTAGTAATTTCTTCTCCGTGGTTACACCTACAGGCATGGAAGTGCTGACTGAATGCATGATTAAGCACAGCATCCCTGCTTATGTCATATATAATTAATAAGCTCTACGAGTAGAGTCAGCAACAAATAAACGGAGAAGAAATTGAAGGGCAAAAGGTAGACTGAGGATAAATACCTTTGTGCCACAAACCACACAAGCCTTGGTGCCCAGGAGACAAGGGAGGGAAAACCAGCAAGTTCCTTCTTTCTTTTGAAAAAATGACAGGAAAAATGACACAAGCTTTACTACAAAACCTCACTCCTATTGCACCTCTCACGTTTTGGTTACGTGTCTGTGGTAGTATACACAAAAAACTCCACCAGGGAAGGAGGAGGAGAATACACAGCTCTCAGCAGAGCTGCCTGAACAGTTTGGGTTTAGGGTGATGGTTAACTCTTCAAATCAAATGTAAGAAAATGAACCCAGGCCTTTTAAACTAGTTTCATGGATATTTTAGCTCCGTAGCCCTGAGTTTTTGGCCAACATCACAGACTGTTGAAGAAACTGGAGTTCAGTTTCTGGTAGGAAGAATTCATGTGTATTAAAATATTGCAGTGTAAGAAATGCATTTTTAAAAAATACATCAGGAGGTGGAACCCATCAGCAGCAGGGACTGGGCACGGAGAGGCCAGGAGGGGATCGATGGGGAGAGCAAACACCCTGTGGGTAACCCCAACAGGGGCTTCCAGCCCCCTCCGGCAGCCGACAGCGCAAAGCAAGAACCCATGGACCTGGAATCCTGTGCAGAGCGATGTCCCCCCGAGGCACGGGCTGCTGGAGAGACAGATTTCACCTTCCCAAACGTGCCCTCTGAGCTGAGCTCCCTGCATTTCAATCAATACCCACAAACACGATGCTGAATGAATCCTGACTCCGAAACCAAACCCACCCACAGCAGAAGGCAAGGGGGCCGTCCACGGGAACAAATGTACATTATTGCTTTAAAAACTGCAGCCTGAAGGAAGAGCAAAGTGCTTTCAGTGCTGGGGAAAGCTCTCCTTTCGCTGGACAGGCTGCCCCAGGAGTTGGAATCGGGGAAGGAGCGATGCAGCACAGACACCAGTGAGCACCACCCAGCTCCGCTCCTGGGAAAGCGTCACCCTTTGCTCGCCCTTGACATAATGATTGAACTGAAGGAAAATAACTCCCCTTCTTAAACTCTCCAAGATATTAATCATTAAAAAAATTAAAACTTCTCCGTTAAAGGAATAAAATTAAGTTTTTGCAACCAGAAAAATTCTGTAGAACTACTGTACAAGAATGTAGATTTTTCTCTTCCACTAATCACCAGATTTTGCCCGTGCTCATCTGTATTTTACACAGGTCATCACCCACTACAAATATCAGATCATAAATACTGACTCCCAAAAGAAAAATGGTAAATGAAACCTTGCTGCTGTAGAACATAAAAACTCCTGAAACACACAATAAAACCATATATATAATCTTACTCTTACACATAGAGGTGTTGTTTCAGGCCAGCCCTGCAGAAGAGCCCAGAGCTGAACTCACATTAAGTGCTGCCCAATTGACACGAACTTCTCTGACCCTTCCAGAGCTTAATGAGTGACTGCTCTGCCAAAGTCCCCCAAACCCTCCATCTTCCTTGACCTCAGGGTTCTCTTCTGAATGTAGTTTGTGGAACAAGTTGGTTTTGAGTCAAATATCTGTCCTACAGCTAAGCACACACTGCCCATACCAAACCGTAATAACCCTTGCCATACCTGTTCCCTTGTTACATTTTACACGAAGACATTGGGCTTTAAAGATTTTAATAAGAATTCAATTAACAATTTGGGAGGTGCAGATCTCTGGGGGGCCCAGTTTTACTCATTAATTTAACAACAAACCCCACTTGATTATGAATTGGAACACGACTAATGCCAGTGAAAGGGCTGTGGCAGTCCAAGCCATCCCGTTATCATCCCCCTAAACACTACGAATCTTCAGAAGTGCAAGGAACTTCAACACCACAAACAGCAGCACAGATCCTGAAGAAGCAAAAAATAAGTAAGTCCGAAGAGAATGGAAAATTACTTCATCCAAACAAAAAAAAGCAATTTTCTTAGGAGAGATCTAGGTGCTCTAGAAGGAAAGCCACACAGTCTCTCAGTCTGCGTCAGGATGTGACCACAGAGGCTTTGAGACACCTTGAACATTTCAGTATTTTCAGGGGAGGATTCTAAAAGATTAGTAAATACCACAGGTATGGAAAATAACAACAAATGCAGCTTTTGCTTTTGGAGAAAGTCAATGGGTACCACCACCAACTACAACCAAAGAGAAGGAACCTCACCGTGGTTGGCCAAGAAATCCAGAGGAAATACCGCATCTCCGTGTTTCCTGCGCCTTGTGCTCTTCCAACTGGGGACCAGGTAAGGCAGGGGTTCCCACCTCTTTCTAGGCATCAGTCTGGAGGCTCTTGACTCTTCCGTTTGGCAAAGTCTCTCATTGATCCCAATCCACACTGGGGAACTCTCCATGGAAAGAGACCTTGTCAAAACCCCATGCTGGGCAGAAGCAACTGCTTCTCCCTCCTCCACATCCATTTGCGAGAAGCCAATTTATAATTGCTGATTTTTGCGAATCTGCAGTAATTTGTGATATCCACTTAACTATTTTCTTCATTATTTGTACTTAAAATATCTAGGGTAAATTAAAGAGGAAAGTCCAACATTAAGCGGTTTCAATCCTCATCTTTGCTGCCATCTGTAGGTAACTTGCATGGTACGAAGGAGGGAAGCAGCACATTGGAAGCTGGTCAGATGTTGGACCCGCACCCATGAGAAAACACCATGTTCTTCCCTGCCCCGCCCCGACTTCCACAGTAAAATCAGTCAGAAAAAGACAAAACATACGCTTACTTGGCTCCCTCTCTCATTGTACAAAGTGAACCTGCAACTGAGGAAATAAAATACTGAAAACGAAGCGGAGGATCTGTGCTGTTTTAACAGCATTGCTACCTGCAGTATGCACTGCAACACCTGGAATTTTGACTATAAATATGGAATATTCTGGGTACACGCCTGGCAGCTGAAACTCAGTCTCTTTTTCAGTGAGCCATTCCATGTCGTAGCAAAACTGTTACTGTAAAGAAAACTTTTCAGAAGAAAAATAAGACAAAAGCAGGTATGTTCATAATTTTCAAACCCATTATGATCAGTTTTGGAAATCTGACATTAAACAAGCGAGGCCAGAAGTTGAAATATTTGATTTAATGACTGCACCATTTCAATACATAAAAATAGATACTTACTAATGAACAAGTTTATACAAACCAGATTTCTTCTGTACGGTACAAAACAATGATGGAGATAAAAAAAAACTACTTGCTGGATTACAGGGCAGGACAAAAGAACAACAAAACATCGTTGAGGAAAAGTTTTAAAATTATCAGAGGCTTATTTCATAAATACAGTGCAATGCTTTCATTTAACAAATACAAAATTTACTATTTCATTTATCAACATCAGGAAATATATAAAATGTCATCGAATGACAATCTTATTTAAAAACTGATGCAAATACAATAGCTTTTTAGAATTCTGAGGTAATATCATACAGTAAATCAAAAAAGCTTCAATAAATAAAACTAAACCCAAGGCAAAGTGCAATTCAGTGAAAATAAGAAGATAAAGCTTTTAACAACAATAGATAAATAGTTATTAAAAGTGGGCTTAAGCCATAAAAAAATAATTTTGGCTATTTTGCCGTGTTTTCAGATACACTGTATAATTATTTATTCTTCAGCCAACCTTCTATGGACACGATTCTCCAGAGAGGGGAAAGGAGCAGCTGTTTCTTCCTGGATTTCTTACCCACACTCAGCTGTTCGGAATTTAACATTGCTTGAACCGATCTAGTTCCTTCAGTGCAATGGTCAAAGTTTCATTTATTTCTTAATATCTGAAAATAAATTTTAATCTACAGGATTTCAAATCTCCATTTGGGAGAAACAGTGTAAAATGCACGGGTGTGAAGTGCTGCTTTCAGCACGCCGTGCTAGCCCAGCTTTGTTCCAGGCTGAAGTCAACGGAAATTTCATTATTGGTTTCAAGGAGAACACAATGAATACAGTGCCAAATATTTTAAAATATCCTTCTGTATCTCTGTTTCATAAAACAGTTTAATCACCAGTACCTTCTCTAGAAAATAGAACAAAATAAAATTTGCACTTGGCTATTGAAGAAAATCCACAACATCTTTGAAACTACAGATTGCACAGATTAATTTGTTCATCGTCTGTAGATCTGCTGGTTATATGTAAATAATACAGAGAGGGCAGACAAGAATAATAGAACATTTTACTCTTCCTGCAATTAAGTAATTCAGTATGGACACCACAAGACATTCAGGCATCCATGTCCCAGCAGGAGTCACGTGGACACTGACAAACTGGATGCTGAAGTGTCTTGAACGATCTGGGCCTCATTCAGCTGAAAGAAAAATCTATAGAACACACAGCAGCTATTCATATTTTAAAAAAATACTGTACTGCATGCTAATAAATTCTTTCCATTTAAGGTATAAAACCCAGACTTACATCTGCAATTTAGAACCAGTTTCCTTCCCAGCTCCTAATTCACTAACTCGGAGCAGGCACACCAAGAATTCTTGTCATGTAGTTTGTGCAGTGAAAACCACAAAACACTGTCTTTAAATGCTGACTTTTCAAGTTAATGAAAGTTTCAACATTCTTCTGAAATGTTATTGTATTCGCTTTTGTCACAGCTTATTTAAAGAGTTTCCAACAAAGCTGCTGAAATAAATGATAGCGTGATACAGGGCATTAGTTTGCCACATGTTGTAGATTTCATTCGTTCCTGAAACATTTCCCCATATGTGTAATTTTTTTAATTTTTTTTTGTTTTGTTTACTATAACGCTATAGTAGATCTAGTTAGCTAGCTGTCAAAGAGTGAACTCAATTAATGCTTAATACCTTGAACTTGAATCCCCTCAAGCTGAAAAAAGTACCTTTTGACGCCCTTGTACAGTCAAGCCCGTTGATCTGTAAAAGCTGAATATAGAACATCTAAAACCTTTTATTCATAAAAAATAAATTTTTAGCAGTAAATGGCACTATCAAAACCCTATTTGTTCACAGGCAGTTATTTACATGCTTCCTAGACAGCCTGTTTCATTGAAAAAGAAAACCAGAATATTAAAACTGCATACATTTTATAAAGACTAAAATTCCTATTTGCCGTTGTGAAAATATGGCTACATGCTCTACCTTATATTTCTTCTATTATTCATGTTAATTGAAAACATTCTACCACTGGGATTAGCTAATAAAGAAATATTCTGTATATCATCTCCCAGTGGGATAACTGTGATGTAAAGAAATTACAATTAATGATAAAGTGCTATTAAGAAAAAAAGAGAAACAAACTATCTTAGAAATTGTCTTAGTCAGGTTACAGGATTTTTTTGTATGAAGAAAGCTATTTTCTGTGACAAAGCAAGCAGTAAATGTATTGCCATTCAGGAATAAACACATTTATATTTAATTTAAAAAAAAATATCTCTAAGTTGGGTAAGACTGGCACATTATCAAGAGACATAACAACAAAAAGCTTAAAAGGCACAATCAGAAGAGAGTGAATGCTACATAAAAATGCTGTTCTTGAAGTATTTAATTTTATTCCAGGCCAAACCCCTCTGCATTTGAAATTCCAATGATCAACTTCTGCTTCAGTTCCTTTTTGTTCTTGTAAGGAGGGAGACAAAGCTGGTTGAAGCAGGTGTGGGCCACGGGTAACCTAAAGAGATTGAAGAAAAAACCCCAAACAACCCCATTTAATACCACCACAACAGGGGCAGAACGCTGCCAACCACCTACATCTTTTCAGTTAAATATTGCTTGGAGAGGAATCCCTGCGAAGGGAACGCTCCCCTGGTGCTGTTGGTTCAGGTTCTGTAGCACCTCAGGTGAATTTATTTCCATGCAATGCCCCTCCTCTGCCCTTTTTTTTTTTTGTTAAGTTGGAAACATTTCCTTCTAGGTTTTGCAAGCTCCAAGGTATCACATGACTTCAAAATCAGTTTTTATCTAAATACAAGTATTTTTAAAAAAATTCAGAAAAACTACTTACCAATTAGTGGATGTTTCACTCTTTGAAATCTTGAAATTCAAGTCAGCCATTCCTCCCACAGGTACTCTATCACTTCCCGTAGCAAAGTGGAGCAGCTTCTTCTGAAGGTCAAGAGAAAATCCAAGTACTACATCCCAAAAGTATCTATGTTCAGCACAGAGGGAGAAGAAAACAGTGTAAGATGCAGTATGAGGATAATACAACTGCAAGTACTACGTGATAAACGTCATTTACTGGTGTTTAATTAATGTAATATATAGGACCTCAGCAGTATTCCAATATGCAAGGTTAAATAAACTCCTAAGGAGTCGAAAAGTCTCGTTAAATGACGCCCAAACCCACTTTTCTATGAAAAATATAATTGTTCTACTTACTAATGTAAATGTCCTTAGTACCAAATAGAATTGGAAGAGAAAAAAACATTTTTAGAAGATTGGATAACGAAGGCTCAGATTTTGCTAGGCAGGAGTTGAAGGTACTCTTTTAAACTGTTTCAATCTGATCATAACCTTTTAGAAGTACTCAGCAACTCATTATGCCATTAAGGATCTAATTCTTCCTACTTACAGTGATTTAATAGCATCTTTACCTTATTTGGAAATCAGTTTTTAAAACTTCAGTCATTCTCAGATTATCCTTGAAGAGATTATTCCCAACAGCCTGCCATTTTATGATGTTTTTAAACTCAGTCATCTGAATAAAAAAATAAATAAATAAAAAAAAAGAAGCAGCCTACCGAATAGTAAGGTCAGTTTTTTGGTAGCCCTCGTACTGGGTGCTTCGCTGTAACGCGGACATGTCCAGCTCCGGGCTGCCACACACCAGGATTTCAACCTCCTCTGGACGAAGCAGCTGCCAAGAATTAAGGATAAAAGATTTAATTTTTTTAAAAGACAAGAAATGATGCTACTAGAGTCAAATTAAATTTTCCTTTCGGCATTACAGAAAAATTAACAGAATATCATTTAGTGTAAATCTAGAACTTAGTTACATACTGTTTTATAGAAAAATGAATTCCACAGTACTTTAGAATCACAGAATCATAGAATTGTCTAGGGTGGAAGGGACCTTCAAGATCATCTAGTCCAACCATCAACCTAACTCTGACAAAAAAAAAATAAGAAATAGGAAATAATTACTAAACCATATTCCTGAGGACCATTTTTTTTTTTTTTTTTTTTTTGAACGCCTAAAGGGCTGGGGCCTCAAGCACTGCCCTGGGCAGCCCATTCCAGTGCCCAATAACCCTTTCCTAACATCCAATCTAAACCTCCCCTCGTGCAACTTGAAAGAAGTTCAAGAAAAACTTTGAAGAATCTCTTACTACTGTACATAGTAAAAAGCAAAGTACTGTATAACGTCATACTTTAGCATATTTCTTTTGTTCTTCCCTTCTTTTCTGTTCTTACATTTATTACCCTGACTTGCTTGTCATCTGATTAGATCACAAGCAGATCAGGAAAAAGATTAAGTTTGTCCGTATGGACTTTGGAGGTCGGGACCTGGTCCCACTTTTGGTTACAACAGCTTAATTTACATGTAGAGTCCCGGTGTAGGCTAATGAGCAGCAGCCACCCACAGACCCCGTCTCTCTCAGACCAAGTCAACTTGGGGGGCTTTATCTATCTTTCAGTGGAATGCCACAGCTAACAGTCCAGTACCTGCTTATTTTCTTCTTACGTTGCATTAATCAACTCCATTGATCACCCAAGACTATTCACGAATCCTAAAAATCTCCCAGCTTAATTTAATTTAGATAAACCACTGTCACATATTTGCAAGAGAAGAGTCCCATTTCACTTCCTTCTTACCAGTAACGCGTACGAAGCGCAGACGCTGTGAAACCCATAATAGAAAGCTGCAAACTGTTTGTAGATTGATTTGTTGAGAAGAAAATCAACGTAGAGCTGCACATATTCTGATAAAGGAACACATTTTATTTTGTTACATCATAATAATTTCAAATCTCTCAAATTATACTGAATTAAGGGAAATATACGGGTTTCGTTTTAGATACTATTAAATTGGTAGGTACACCAGAAAGGACTACGGTCATTTCATTTTCATGCTTTGTTAATGAAAACCTTCGCTTATAAGAATGAAAAAAGGACAAACTTAAATCTGCCAAATATGTAGTTAATATGTACTGAAGTACCTTTCCTATTCTGATTTGTGACTGGAATTTTATCTCCATTTGGCTTTAAGTTGTAAGATTTTATAACACCAAATTCTTCCTGAAAAACCTGGAGAAAAGAAGTCAAAGTCAGTACTGGAAAATAAATTCATATACTCAACAAACTATAAAGCTTGGATTTATTATTTCTTCTAATTCCTCTGTCTCTCCAGCACACACTGTAATTCTGAGGGGTTTTTAAAAGTTAAATATTACAATTTTCAACAAATTGCTCAAGAAATTGGTATTTAAAGCAGAAAAACCGACCCTGTTACACAGTGGCGTATCAAACTGACCTGCAGGCTCCACAGCTACAGAGTTTCTTCATACAAATGAACAATTTAGGAGCATCAAATATAATTAAGATGGTATTTGTTCCCCTGCAGCTCACCTAGGAACTCAAAAGTACCCACTTTACAAAAATTCTCACACGGTCTGACAACAGGCAATTCAAAGCTGAGGATGAAAAGGTCAGTACTAGTCCCCCACACACCGTAGAGCAGCCTGAAATGTTACTAACTAGCATGTGTGGTGTAAAACAATGACTACACGAAAAGGGCTTTCTTGATGGAAGTAGCAGTTGGATGTGCAGGTCAGGCTGCAGTTCTAGGGAGAGTTCCTGGAAAAAGCCTATAAATTACCCAGAGTGAGCCTTGACGGGTCTGGGCTAGAGAGAAAAGGGGCTGTTTTGCAGCCAGGTGAATTCCAGAGACCCCGTCACCCACCGAAGGTGACCGTGTCTGAGCGAGCAAAGGGCTGGGAACACCCCGGCAGCTGGAGTCTCGGAGCAGGCTCTGATGCCCAGGCCCTTATATTCCCAACCATCAGCAATCCGCTGCAGAAACACTGGTTAAAATCAAAATCAAAAATATATATAAAAAATAATCACCAAACGAGTTCAAGAATCACTTATAACTGTATATTTTATGACCTGGAAGGTTGAGTAAAAATCCTCTTCAACATTGCCTTCATAGCAGAGAAGTTCACTCAGTCCGTGGGCCAGTTCCTACAATAACAGTAAAAAAAACTCTGTAGTGAATTTACAAAACTGAGCGTGGTGCTTTCAAGGATGTGCCAGAATCATTCCTGGACAGAAAGTATCTTGGAAAAAGTTGCACATTCAAAATGCAACTTAATTAAAATTCAATGCTTAATTTATGTGTCTGTATACATATTTATTTACTTATTTTTATTTCAGCATAAACTGCTACATTTTTCCTTTTACTACTGAAAGTGTCTAGAATGCTCGTATCAGATTTTGGTATTCTACCTTCAAGTAAATCACCAAAAATTCTGCTATGCTGGAAAACAGGAAATTTCTGTTTTCAACAGAAGGAGACTTTACCAGCCTGTGCTGCAAAAGGTTGTTTTCAAACAGTTTATAATTAACAAACATAATACTTACGGGCATAATCTGAAACAGGTCATCTAACGTGACGTCGCAAACGCCTACGAGCGCGTTGTGATCACAGGGAACAATGGGAGGACTCAGTAATTTCTTGTAGCAGCACGGCGGGAAGCGAATATCCAAGGTGATGCTATTATATACTGCAAGGCCCATAAGCTGGACACGCCAAACGTTAAGGGCAAACCCCACACGTTACTATTACAGTTAATATTTTAAGTAACTTGGAAAAAATATTTTAAGATTCTATCCAGCATACTCTAATAGATGTTAAAGAAATAGAAAAAAAGAAATTTGTTTCATTTTTTTTGACTGACAATTTTAAATGCAGTTTTGTATTACAACTCAATAGTAGTTAAAATGGCTAAATGATGCACATCTACAGAACACTCGAGGATCTCCATCATAATATTCCATATAAGCATTTCTAGAATCATTTGTTCTAAAGCATTATTATGAAAAAAATTTTTAAAGAGAACTGTAGAAATATATCTTTTAATCCAAAAATTCTAGAGAGCTTAATACAGGAATTTTTCTTTTAAATAAGCCTAAAAGCATAAAGTCAAATCTGCACTGGTACTACAGCTCATCAGTTAGCACATATAAGCGTGTCTTGTGAAACAAATTTGAAATTATTCCAGAAATTGGGAGAATCCAGTTCATGATTCAGCTTCTCACTAGAACAGAATAGTTCCGTTGGAAGAAACCTACAACAATCAAAACGGCAATTTATAAAACGGGGACACCATCATCTCATCTTAGTGGAGTTATAAGTATTTATTATCATTAACGATTTGCCTGAGGACCTCATAAATGAGCACAACGGAAAGCCTAGGAAATAAACTCAAAATAACATGTGGCTTCCATTCAGTTAAAAAAGTGCCACATACTGATCAGCACAGATTTACATGAAATATTAATGTATGCAGACTCACCGAATGACACTCATAAGTACATAAAAACTTGCAACATGCACAGAGTTGAATGTTTAATCTTCGTTCTAGTATTCACTGACTGTAAAATGTCTCACATACCCAGACGCCCCCATTTTCTTCCTATTTTTAGCTCACTTGCTTGAAGGACACTTGTTCCACGTGGAGCACACCTGTACACACAGTGTCTGAGCAAGCTCTCATCGGCGCCTCCTTTCACTCCCCTCCCAAGCCAAGGGACGGCCAGGAAAGGATACGGCTCCCACCAGCCGGAACTCGGAATAGTTGTCGCACTTGAAGCTGCTGAACCAGTGGCAGTGGGAGTCCTTGTGGTAGGTGAACATGCCTGTGGGACAGCCACGGGCACATCGGCGGTGTGAGGCCAGAAAACGCAGCACGACAAGGGAGAGGCAAAGGTGGCCGGTGACAAACACCACATTCGGCCCTATCTCCACTTGAACATTTGCTAAACCACCTACTCCAGAGGCTGCTACACCTCTCTGCCTACTTTGGAACAGGAGTATCGCATTCCAATTACAACCAGACAGCTAAATAGCTGATTCTTATTCTTAAATCCAAACACACGAATGCAAACACACACTTGCGTGAATTCTAGGCAGCTTCCAAGGGCAGACAAGAGTCAGTGTTTCAATGGCCTGCAGAGCTTTTGCTTATTCTTCTGAGCTTGTCAGTAGGTCTAACAATTCACTAGCACTTCTAGAAAACTCAGGAGTTTTCTCCTCAGAAGAGAAATGGAAACAACCCTGCCAAAGGCCTGATTGCATTTCAGTTATAACAGATTTAAATTATCCTTGCCCTACTCCACAAAAGAGCCAATGGTCTTCTCCCATCTGCCTACAGGTAAATCAAGATCTGCCTCTGCATAAGGATTATCAATTAGTAATGCTCTGCCTAATACTGGATTAATGAAGAATTCACATGCACTGCTGTTTTGATAATTTAAAGCGAACAAGTTCTCACATGGTACTTCAGAATGTTTATGAGGACTCACCATAATCTGGGTGAAAAATCTGGCGAATCAGAAGAAGAAACCATTCTTTTGTCAGGCCGCCCATATCGAGACCAGCTTCCCCTACAAATGTGACTTTCAACTTCTTTTTCAGATCCGCCCTCTTCCTTGCTAGCTGTTGCAAAACAGGTAGGGAAGAAGAAAAAGAAGATTTCCCATAATATCACTATCTCTAGCCACAGAAGACGCAGCTCTGTCTCAACTGCTTTTGCTTTATTTAAACTAGTAATTTGTGTCATCTCCTACTACTAGGTCAAGACTTTATTAGAACAGTGATTGAATTGCAGAAGTGAGATGGTGACAGCTGCCTGACATCATCAAGCCCCTTGCCCATGGTGCCGCTCTCCAGGCTGGAGAAGAATTAGGTGGTTTGCAATCAGACATTTAATGAGCCTCTACATACAGCAAATTGAGTCTGTCTGCAATATTTTGGACCTATGTAAGTTTTTACCTACACAGAAGGTATTCTGCCAGGAATAAATGATAGATTAAAAAAAAATTAGACATCCCTTGGAGATATTTAGAAATCAGGAGATAGCTAAGACTGTCAATATTTGGACACTGTTCTGTTCAGCACAAGATATCAGCCAGCAAGTACCTGCTGTTTCGTAAAACTGGTTTTTAGACAATGGTAACAAGCTCTTTTTCTTCCTTTGTCATCATCCAGGCATGTGAAAGACCTGCAAAGAAGACTACGGCCTTTCACAACTAGCAGTGATCTTTTGGATCAAGTCGCTATACAGTTTTTCTTTAAATCATTAATTACTGGCCAGCTCCAGAGACAGTGTTTAAACCAGTCGGGGGGGATACATGTGAAAATGATTTCTATGTTGGCTGCTCAAGTAAATTCCTGTTGCACAAGTTTTATAACTATAGGTATTTGTATTACTTGACACAAGCTTTATTAGCTGCAGTGATTTTCCTTTGCAAACTGATGTTTTTAAACCTGAAATACAAATAATACATCTTTCCCCTACCTTCCATTCCCCACACCTTGAGACTACGGATAATAGAATGCATTCTTACTCATGCCTGAGAGGGGTAGAAGAAAATAATAAGTAGCCAAAAAAATTAGAAAGTAGATAAGAAAAAATAAGTAGCCAAAATATTCTCCTATCAGAGGTCTGGAAGTTGCTCTTGATTACTTCAGTGTGGTAAAACCCCCAAGCCTGACAGCGCCCAAGAGAAAGCAGAACCGCCACCGCCAGTTCTGTCTTAGGAGACAAGGCCACGAGAGACAAGCTTTAATCCAGCAAAAAGAAGTTTAAACTTATGTTTTCTGAACACGAGCGGAGTTAGTTTGGGCTGCTTTTCACCACTTCGAATTATTTTTCAATACCATCAGGCTGGTTTTAGTCATCAGAAAGAGTAGGGAACTAGATTTCATTAAATAATGTTAATTAGCAAGGATCAGTGGATACTGAAGAATTGCCTACTTTAATTGACATACCCGTTTCATTTCTAAAGAAGAATGTGAAAAATGAGTTAAATCAAGACAAGAACTTAAGGATAGCCTAGAATAATTCTTATAGGGTAGAGAAGTTATTGAAAGAGGAGAATAAAAATATTCCAAGAATTAGAACAGAACAAACTCATCAGCGATTAGTCACGTACTATTCATGCTCCTTCCACGGAACCAAGTCCCACATAACCTGGTAATTACGGACTGTCTTCTTCAGACTAAAACCACAGACACAAATACACACCGTGGGACATGTGAACGTGTGTGTTTCTTATGGGTTTAGTCATGGGGCACTATGAAGGTGAAAAATAAACTTCAGAAGGTCTACCCTAAGCCACCCTGCAGCACTGCCACTGTGTTGCAGTTGTTTTTATTTAGTATTACACAGGTACACCCCCAATCTCTCGGTACAGAAAGATTTAACTATAACTTATCAACTCAAATCTAAGTGCAGTAGCTATTCACAGCAACACACCATTTAATTAATTTTTTTGTTACCTCATCAAGTGAGTCACTAACGAGGTGCGTCCTCCTCACTTTCACATTTAGGAACAACATATTCATGTCAGGTTTCTGTCTGCGAGAGACTTTATCCACAAGGCTTTGCTATTTGAATGAGAAACAAACATCATACATGCAGCATCCTCATTTAAAACCCCAAAGTGCTGCGCTCGTTAAACGTAAAAGTCCTTAGTATCCTGTTAATGACACCACCTTAATATGACAGCTGCTTCAGGAGCTTCTAAGAGATGAAGAGCAATCTATTATGACTGCAGATGGCATTTACACCAGATTTGAACTAACTTATCAGGAAAGCAGTACCACCAAGCACCTGGAGACGGAGGCAGAGAAAGCCCCTCTTGCACCAGAGGAGGCTGCCCAGCAGCAGTGGGATTCATGAACATGCAGATGCATCTTGGTCTTCCTGTGACAATGTATCTTCACAGAATAAAATAGGAAGCAGTCCAAAATTATCACGGACATTTTCTTCCTTAAATTATCTTGTTAATTTAACATGCTAGCACATTATGCTGGTTTCTCAAGAGAAAAAAAAAAAAGATTACTGTAACTCTTTCTCCCCAACACTGGTACTTTTAAGCATCCTGAAACTAAGCAATTAAAATAAAAAAAGTATTGAGAGAACCCAGCATGCTCATTTGTAGTCCAGTAATAGTAAAATGGCTCAAGTTCCTTTTCAGGGTCATCCAAACTACTAGAATTTGTGATGAAAGGCTGTATGCAGTATCAGTCTAACAAAATCTTGCAAAACACCAATGGATGAGACGCAAACATTTATTGCTGACTTACCCGTGCAGTACTTATCATCTGCTGTTCTGAGTCCCTTTGAATAATCACTTTTTTTGCCGCTATAGAAATAATAAATGGGTATTGGCAGAAAGAAAACCTAAAAAGAGAAAAGATAAAAAACATACCCCTTTTAGCATCTAGCATATTATTTTCTTTTTTAGGAATACAGGAGTGAATCTTTGCATTATCACCCAGTAACTTCCCTCCACTGACAGCAATTTGTGAATAGCTGCTGGGTTTTTTGAGTAGACACTCAATTCAGCAGAATAAGCTGCTATTTTCAAACACTACTAGAAATTGTAATTAGTAATAAAAAAGAGCTTTATTGAAGGTAAATTTTGTTTTCATTATGAATAGGCCTAATAAACAATCATCTGCTTTAAATACTAAGTTTTAATTGCTACACTGAATTAGAAAAAACAATAATATTTTATTAAATACAAGAAAGACAGCGCTGTCAGTGCAGCAGTCTTACATCCACAGTAGCAACATTTTGGGTTTGACTTATTTGCTGCAGAATTGATTTTCAAAGGCACTGATTTTCTACAGGTCCCAGGGTTACAAGTGCTTAGGACTTCTAAAATACCACAGCCATATTCCACTGCAATCAAATACAAACAATTCTGAGAAGCTTCAGAAACCATCAAGGTAAAAGATTTTTTTTCGTTACTGGTTACTTTGGTAATTTCTTGGTTGATTTAGCTTATGCATCACCTAGCAGCAGTTTAAATTGAAATACCCAGAGCTCTAGAGTGTACGCGTGCATCTCCAACCCACACCTCATGTACACCCTGAATCATGCCACTGAGAAGCTCTGGTTTCTAATAGCTTTAAGAAAGAGAGGAAAATGAGGAAAAATAGTCTCTTGGTCTCCTAGAAATCCTAAGGGCAAGTATACCATATATACACACACTATGTTTAAGATAGATATACATAGCATAGCTATGGTGCTTTGGAACACTACTGAAAAAGAAACACCCAGTTACTCCCCTTACCTGTGAGAATTTCCATAACATTGCCAGTTATGATATTCTTCCATAAGATCAATATGATCAAGTGTAGAGTTATAGAAATCCGTGTATGAAATAACAGGAGGACTGACCAGACTATTTGCAGCATCTACAAAGAAAACACCAAAGTCTTTTAAAACACTGCTCCGATTTGACAGGTCTGTTTTCTAGGCATCCCGAGCACCGGGGACTTCAGACACTAAGCCAAATCAGCTACTGGTAATGTCGTCTCAGCTACAGAACTACAACATAACACAGATTAATTGCTGTAGAAAATAGTAATTCCCCAGTTCAGCCCATTTACAACAAGAAAACCTGTGTTTGACTCCAGCCCCCTTAATGACGTACACTAGGTAAGGCTTCATGGATAAAGAATGCCATGTTCTGCTGAAATCAATGAAAAAGCAGTTTGATAGAGGGATTTCTTAAATGCCTTCATTTACCTTCAGACATAGCTATGGATATAACACCCAGAAGCTTCCCAGTTAACCTTTACTTGTTTAAGCTTGTTACCTGCTTGCAAAAGGCACGAGAGAGGCACAAAACACACTATGCAAAGATATGCCTATTTCCTTAGGTAATTAATACACCATCTAGTCTCACCAGCACAAAAATTAAGTACTTGACCAAACAAAAGAAAACTAATTCACATTTCCGCTGCCTATCTCATCCTGTAACACCCACATAATGTCAAACAGCTAGTAAGGTTTCTCTATTTGCACTTAAACATAATCCAACTACGTTTAGTCAGAGAGGAAGCAGTGCATTTTGAATTACTAAACATCCCTTTTCCCAGAATTGAAGAATTAGCATCTCTGCCGGAGGTGAGCGGACAGCACACATCCTGGGTTCGGATGCACCGAGCCGTGCCTGAGCGGTGGCTCTGGGCAGGCAGGACCGTGCAGAAGGGTTCAGTAAAAGTTTTTCATTTGACAGCAAAACAAAAACATCCTCATTCCAACCCAAAATTTTGCTTGGTGTTTTCATTTTCTCCTAAGAAAGGAGAAAGGAATTTACCCCTCAAGAAAAGGGGACTTCCCTTGAACCTCCCCTTTCCATCGTAAATGCCCTGATAACTAAGGCAGCGGGGAGGAGAGGGTTTGCATTTGCAGTGGTCAGACTCGCTGTGCTCGGTGGTGAGCTGGACAGAGATTTACATTTTTTGGACTGAAGAGGCATATGCATTGCCTGACTTCTCTCAGATGCTAAACACTTCTGTGGGGGTACGCTAGCTACAGAGGAAATTCTGCAATTACACATTTAAAACAGTTTCTTACATAAATCCAAGGGAAACCTTAACCATTGGTTAATTCTGGGGGTTTTTGTTTGACCGATCTTCAGTTGTCATAGGAAAAGGATGCACAGCATTTATTCTCTACTGCAAAAGAGGTAGGAAGGCTTACCAATAGAAGATTTTTTTTTCCTTACTCCTTTTTTTTGCTTTCTACTTTTTTTTTTTTCATTTTATTGTAGCTGGTACCATGCCGCCAGCACTGTCAGTCTCCCCCAGAAGAGGAGAGGTATAAACTATCCCCCCCCATATGCGTAAATATACACACAAGTGTACATTAACATACATACACAGTTCAAGAAAAATACCTACTAAATAAAGCCAGGACTTTGGCTGCTGATGGGATCCACCAGGCGCATTTCACCATAGGTGGAAACTCTTCAGGTTTTGCAGGAAAGAGGCGCAAGGAAATGAATTGCAGTAACCTGTCCACCAGCTGCTTGAACCTCCTCTGCGAAATCCTAACACAAACAGGCCACAGTCACTCTCATGTAAGCACTGACCACGTTAGAATTTATATTATTCAGTATTATTTAAAAAAAAAATAAATAAAACCAAACAAACATGCTTTTGTCCTATACATAAAAAATCCCAAATACAAAGTCTGAAGCAGCATGCTTTTAAATACTGCACCCAGCAATGCTCCTCAGAGCACCCCAACTATGCTTTTTAATGTCTGCGATTTAAAAAAAAAAAAGCAATAGAATCATTATTTGTTCTTGACTTTTAGTAATCTAGAGAACAAAATAAAGAGAACAAAAATCCTTAGCTGTTTCCCTCTACTGCCTGAATACTGAGGAGTTCCAAGTTTATTTTGAGATACTTGGTCCTATTGAATATAGAGTGGAAAGTACTTCATACGCTTGTGACGAGCAAATTTTAAATCCTGGGCTGCACCTCTTCCATAGTATCACAACAATACACATATAGTGTAGATATGTTAAAGCATCCTTTTCTAAGTAAGAGCTCTCCTATTTTAATGGATTAGAATTTTAATGCAAATTTTAAGACTAAAAACATCAATAGGCTTATTGCATCCAAGGGGGTAAGCCTTACTTGTAAACACCAGTTCAAATGAAATCACGTATTACCACAATTTTAAGCAAACTGAGACCTATCACAGGGCGGGGGGAGGGAAACAGAATTCCCATCCTTGCAGAGAAGAAAACCCTTTATGAGCAGATTCCCCAGGAGAGGAGGGAATTGTGACTGTGGCCATTCAAACGTCCACCCCAGAGGCAGCTCTTTGCAGAGCCGTGACACCAGCCTCCAGCCCCTCTCCGGGCACTCACCCCTACCACTTGTGGAGAGGGGCTACTAGAATTAACTCAATTAACTAAACTCTAGCACCCTAACTACACTCTCTCCCCCCTCCCTCCATCACACTACGAAGCAGGGACTTCACCTCATTTGCAGTTTTCATCCAATATGGTAAAGTTACAGTATCTTTTGCAAATTATGCAAGATAAAACTTGATTTAAACAAAGCTCATAAAGATGTTTGTATTAATAATGCCACTTAAACATGTATCTAAAAGTTTGCTAATATGTTATTTTGCACGTGTTATGGAACAATAACTTACAGAAGTTATTTTGCAATCCAGGCTTTTTTTGCATAAAGATATTAATTTTTATACATTATATACAGTTTGCATCTATAAATCAGTATCCCTTAGTGGACTATGTCCAAATGTACTTTGAACACAACAGAACAACTTCTTTAGCTAATTAAATTAACTTCCATATAATTTATAAAACAGTCAACATCAATGGAAACACAGTAACAATTGTAATCCTTTAATTTTCATTTTTAACTTTATTTTTTTTAATTTGATTTTTACTTTTTGGACCAGTGCACTAGGAAATGATGGTCAGCTTCTGTTAAGGCTGCTATCTGTCTTAGCAAGTGAGCATAGATGACATAAGTAGAAGTGTTACTAAATTGAGGATTCTGAAAAAGATTAAAAAAATGTGTTAGGTTAATAAACTGCAAAAAAAAGGGAAAAAAGTTGTTAGGATTTTTTCTCATGTTTGTTGTTGCCAGTACAATTATGCAGGAAAAGAATTCACAAAATTGCTGTGACAGTGGTAAAACTATGGAAAAAAATGATTTGCAACTTCTAGTCAAATAAAAAAAAATACAGACTTCTATATTGTAAAAGTATGATTTTATTTCCCCCCCCCCCAAAGAAAGCCCACAGGTAACAAAGGCAGTACTCAATGTATTTGTCTGGATTCTTATTTACCGTGTAGCACATAAATTGCGTAAATCAAAGTGCTGTGGTTTCCATCTCAGTAATGAGGATTCTCACAGCTCCTGTCTTCCCCCACATCAATCCAAACTGATTTTCCCTCTTTCCCATGAGCTCACGTTTCCGCTTTTCAGCAGGACATACTCCTTATAGCTCAGGGTGAGTGTACTGCCCCAGAGAAGGAAACTGTCTCAGAAAATTAAATTGCCATCTGATCTTCTCCAATAACAGCAGAAACCTCTCCTTGGGTGGAGAGATCTTATCTACACTAGCAAAATTTACAGGGGAAATTTGCTATAAATGTAAATCACCTATAGTAGCAAAGGCCATAGGTTACCACAGAGACAAATCAACGTAAGCCAGTCTGCTGGATAAAACACAACACTGGAGAAAGTTACAGCAAGATAAAAAAGTTGATATACTGAAACTTTCTGGGAAGATGAGTTACAGCATACCAGTAAAGCAAATCTGGGAATAAGGAAGAAATAAGAAGAAATAACCTGCTAAAACATTTGTTCTTTCAACTGACAAAGTGCCAGGAAGCAATTCCATGTCTGTAAGTTCATAGTTCTGATCTACACAACCTTCCCCACCAGCTCTCTCCCAATAAGCTCCCATTCCCACCATGCACATCCTACGCTTCTTCCATACGCTAAGACATTCCTAGAACAGCAAATTAAATGGGAAGTATCTCAGCTATACAAAGGATCTTGTTTGCATAGTATACTGGTTTATAGATTATAAATAGAGCAGACATACACTTAAGCAAAGATACTGTATTTTCCTTACCTGTAGAAGTATACAGTATGCTCTAAGATCATCTTTTGTCCGCGGCCTTTGAACGAATGAAACAGAAGCAGAACCATACGTATACATCACATACATTAAGAGCCGTGAAATCATGCACCCTACGATTTGATTTTGCTTTGCCACTGCACGTAGAATACCATATTTAAGGATCTCCACCATTCTCAGAAACTGCAAAGGACAGTTAAAGATTCTGACAGCTCTCTAAAGGCAGGGGCCTATTTCAGCACCTGCCTTTTGTGGCATAACACAAGAGAGAAGGGGAAAAAAGGAGCTGGGTGACAGGGGAGTCACAAGAAGGCGCTGTCTCTGGCTGTACCCTTTTGTAGATCAGACTCTGCACTCTCACTTCTGTGGCTTCTCACTGGAACATTGTCACCTCCAGACCTGTCTTTGGGTACCCCTTCCTGCACCTGGCACTGCTCCTTCTACGCTGCGGCCACACACCAGAAGGACCATGAAATAAACTTCAGCTCCAGGAATTATCTGGGTTAAAGCATCCCAGTTGTTGCCAGGGGGTGGGCAGGAATAATCTGTTTTACTCTGGATAAATTCCTTAATTTGTCTCACAGTTCAGATGCCCAAGATTGCCCTGGCAACGAGCAGCTGACATTTGGGAGGCTGGGGAAATGTATTTCTGGGGCTGGGTCTGTCCCTCAGGGTTCAGTGTCAGCTGATGGAGTTCAGGGTGTATTTCAGCAGGTTTGCCTGCCAAAACGAGACAAATTCCTACAAGTTAAAGAAACTGTACAGAACAGAACATATTCTTTCTTTGGCTAAAACAATAAAGGCAAAATGTGTATCAGCTGTAAGTGCTGGCACTGCACTAACGCAAACTGTTGTTATAATTACCCTTTCCATTCCTGTAGCAGACCATTAATTACTCCTTTTAGGACTGACTTCTGAACATCTTGGGGCTGTGGAAAAAGGAGAGGAAAAAAAAAAATCATACTTGATGTAATGATACAGAGTCTCTACAAGAAATTGTACGAACAAGCGAGTTTGTTTTGCTAGTGCTTCAAGGCAGGTAAGAACTGGCTGTGTAGTGATGCTGAGCTGCTCAGTACCGTTCCTGGCAGCCCATCAGCTGAGCCTGGAGCAGTGCCAGCAGCAGCTTTCAACGCTTTAAACAACTTAAAAACTGTAAAGAGACTTGCTGAATTACTCCCACCCTTTTCATACCAGGCACGGTACCGACTGTCTGCTGCCCCCATCCTCGCATCCTCCTTACTTCCCCCCCACCCAGGGTCCCCTCGCAGCCACCTCACACCTTCCAAGTGCTTTTTGAGATCTATCACAGCGGAAACTGCGCAGCACCGGGAGGAAAAATTTCCTCCTCTTTTACTACAGCAGTTTTCACGATTCTATGGCAATTCTCATGGGACCGTTTTAAGTATGTTTTGAGAGATTCTTCAGAAAGCCTGCCTATCTGAGAAAAAGTTTTGGTATAAATTGCTTCTTAGCATATTTCGCTACTGAAATGATGTTACAATGTTATAAAACATTAATTCTTTTCTTCTACTTACAGTATTTAATAAGGCATCATAGACAACATTCACAAATTTGGCATTGATTCCAGAGTCCTCGATGGTATTAAATGGAGAATTGGTGTCTTTCTGTAAGTTAGATAATACACAAAGAATTCTGGTTCTCAGAAGTTTTCAATATTGTAGCTATCTTTGAAAAATAAAAGTTTAACAGCAAGTTTAAACAAAATACATACAGATGTAACTATTTTCCTCATTGAAACATAAGAATCTAAGTTACCTTTATTAATAAGGGAAAGATGAAGCCAAACAACAGTAATCCTACACGCTGGCAATAATCGTGTAACTCTGTTACCTTGTCATTCTATTTTAAAAATGTAAGAGAGTTTCAAAAAGCAAAATACAAGGAATTTTCATCTTTCATCTTTGTTGTTGATCCATCATCAGACAAAAGCAGCAAAACACAAGCATTCAAAATTTGTTAAGTAACTCAAAGTCACAGATGATTTCCTCCAGGCTCCGGCCCCACTGTCCATATTAAACACCACAAGCCCATTTTGCCCTGCAATAGGCAGGCAATATTTATTTAGCATGGACTCAGGAAGCTTTCAAACACAAATATGATATATTCCAAGGAAAAACAGTATGCCATCACTACACAAGAACTACTATACTGCTTAAGCCCATATCCCAAATTTTTTTAGGGACAGGGAGTTTGTTTCCAGATTTGCTCTGTATTGCCACATTAATATTAGCAAGCTTTTAACTGATTTTTCTGTGAACACTTTGAAGACACAAAGCCCTGTAAGTACTAAACAGTATTATAAATTATTTTCTACCTTAAATGCAGCATTTATCTCCAGGAAAGAATCAAATGTTGTAGAATAAAAATCATGTACAGCTCTCCAGTCTCCCGATGACTTTGCCTTTTCCACATCATCCCTGGAAAGAACATATTGGGATATTGGTAATATAAGGGTTCCATCTTCCCAGCCGCTTAGCCCCGAGACCGCACTGTAACGCCAAGCTTTCCTCACTAAGCCCTCTCAGAAGACAGACAAGTATAATATCAGCATCTTAATAACACCTGCCTTGTCATTTTAAGATCAGGGTTATTACAAGAGAACAAAAGCACAGTTTGTGTTTGATACACCCGAGCAATGTCTCTTATTCAAACTCTTCACTCCTGGTGTCACAGTTCAGTCTGTTAAGACAAATAATTAGCAGAGCAGATTCCACTGAAGACACATTGACATTATAAAATTTCTGAGACTAATTTAAGTATGCAGGCTCTTAAACTAGTCAAATTCGTTATCATTTGTACATAGTTTTATTTCTCTTCAAAATTTTCAAATCAAACTTAATCTCGGTATGCAACTGTACACATTCCTTAAGAGGACAACAAAATACATGGATTTAAAGTCCTTGTAAGTATTGGACCTTAAAGCAAGCATCTGGACATGAAGTTTTGTCTAATATCATACAGCCTAAGAAAATCCAATCAAACAAAAAAACCCAACCAACTTTTGGAATAGACTTATTTTAGTACCTACAATGCTGGTGATAAAAATTCCCTGGTTTTCCCTCCCAGATAATTGCTTTGTACAAGCTATTTAAAAACAAATTATCAGTGAGACATACCAAAGATGCTAATGACTTCTTAGTATTTTATTTGAAAGAATAAAATTCTTGATAATTACACATATAGGCAGCAGTCAATATATACAGAAATCTGGATGTAGAAAATCTCTCAGCTCTTCCAATCACCTCAATACCAACAAAGGGTCACCTCTTGTCAGATTCTCTTACACCTGTTTCCTTTTCCACCAAGCACACCCCAACTAATCCAAAAGCATTCCTCCTCCTCACTGGACACATAACGTATCAAACAGGGAAAACAACAATGAAGAGTATATGCTCATACAGCTCTTGGAGCAGCTGTGATTTAATTTAAAAACAATTCAGGTGGTTTCCCTGGGGACTCCCACCAGCCCAGCTAGGCTGGTCAGGCACCGTGTGCTCAGTATCCTAAAAGTGCTGGAAGAAACATAATGGAAAACCATTTTGATTAAGAGTTCACACTGATCTTGAAAAAACATACACAAAAAAAAGACATTTTCACATCAATTCTAATTCTAGCTAAATCAGTGTTATGGGGCAACAGCATAAATAGTGTCTGCAGAGACTGTTTGCTCACAACTCTTCGTAGACAAAGCTAAAGCACAGCACCTCTCAGAGAAGTGCTAGCACAGCTTCCACTCACACTGCTTCAAACTGTGGTCACAGCAGCAAGGGTACGGGAAAAGAGACACAAGGTTTTGCCATAAAGCTAGCATAAGAAATTAACACTCTTTAACATAAGGTACAAAGAAAAGCCATCTGCACCTTTGGCCAATGTTAGAAATACTGCACTGAGGTGCCTGCTATGCAGCATTTCACACGGGACTGGGAATGCCCAGCACCTCAATTGGCAGCACAAACAAAATATCTAAGATAGAAAGGGATTTTCCAGCCTAAAATATGCCATACATACTTTTTCCCCCCCAAACTAAATATCCACGGAAGGTCAGGAACTTAATTTCTAACTCCAAAGCACAAGCTTTGCCACTTCTTGAACAGAACACCACTTCAAGCTAGAAAAAGTATTTTGGTAATTCTCACAGTAACTGAGTTATCAACCCCACCACCACAACCAGACCAACTACTGAACTGCTTCCTCATGTGAGATTAACAAAATCAAATGTATGGATTAGGACAAAAATGAAGAAAGAACTCCAAAGAAAGAAAGTGCACCTTTAGAAGCCCCAGTATAACTTACTGGAAGTCTTTCACAGTTTTGGTTCGTACGGGAAGGGAAGGCTCGGGAGGAACCGGTGCCTTCAGCTCCTGGGGCAGTGTATCTATGGAGATGCGCTGCTTCTGTCGCACGGCCAGGCAAATCGGTGGTAGGTCTCTCACTTATGAAAGAAAAAAAGAACAACACATACAATGCGATCATATGCAGAAAAATTTAAGCTAGTAAAATACAGATATATAAGAGCAAGGAAACAAAAGAAAGAAAACACACTGATTGATTACAGGTCTTTAAACCCCTTCTCATCTAAGTACTTTTCTTACCACGTGCTCATCCCAGACATGATGGAAACTTCAACTAAATGAAGGGAACAAAAAACCCCAGAAACTATTTTTGTGAAGAAAGTGCTCTCTCCTGCCAACGAAGGGAGAAAATTGGCCAGTCCATCTCCTAAAGCCTGTGCTGGCTGGGGGGAAGCGACAGAGGAGAGGAACATCAGAGTGAAGCCGGGCCAGGAGAGAAGCAGGGACTGGGGGGAAGGTGTTCTGAGCTTTGTTTTGTTTAACTGGCCATAAATTAATATCCTCAAGTCAAGTCTGTTTTGCCTGAGATGGTAACTGGAAAGTGGACTCGCCATCTTCATCTCAACCCATGAGCTTTTTTCATCGTGTGCTCTCCCCACGTGCCGGTGAGGAGGGGCAGTGAGGGAGCAGCTCGGTGGGCGACCGGCAGCCAACCAAGGTAAACCCACCAAGAGCATGGAAAAAAAATATATTCCAACGAAGTATAAAGCCATTCATTTACTGACAGTGTCTTCTCAGATATCCTTCAAATGCTTTTTTAGTCCTATTTATATGGCACGTTTTTAAAAGCTTTTATATGAATTATGATGTATGCTTGAAATAAAAGATACCATATAAAAATGTCCACAAAACTCAACTAAAATCCTCTATCAATTGTCCAAGAGCCCCCTAAGCCTTTTCCAAGAACTGTTGTTTTTTAGAATTAACTAAACATCAAGGCAGCATCACTGCTCTGCTGCCTCCTCCATTTATCACAGCAAGGAAACAGATGCCACCACAATCCCCGAAGGCAGGTTCT
Organism: Gallinago jamesoni; assembly: GCA_025769975.1. Classification (NCBI taxonomy): domain Eukaryota; kingdom Metazoa; phylum Chordata; class Aves; order Charadriiformes; family Scolopacidae; genus Gallinago; species Gallinago jamesoni. The sequence continues at coordinate 21,037,323 of JAOQGH010000002.1, read as the reverse complement.
TTTCGCTCAGGCTAATGACAGAGCCACTGTCACTGTGACTTCCCGCAGCCTCCGCTCATCAGTTGACAAGAGATGGGAGCTGCCCCCAGCCCCCGGGTACTGCGGTGATTACAGGTACAGAACCTTGCCCACCCTCACAGCTGGAATTTAAAGCTATTTGAAGAGAAGAGCAGTAGTTTAAAAAGCAAAGTGGACACAGAGATACTAAATTAATTCAAGCCAAGGTGCCACACGACCCCGCCAAACAACTCTCTGAAAGCAGGATGGACTCACTTAAAAGAAAACAAAACCCTAAGACTATGTCTTATTTTTATACTCTGGGAAAAACAAGTCATTCTCATTCAGCTCTCATTATGTATTCTTAATTTTAAATGGATTAAACATTAATTTGTAACCAGCTGAACACACAGGGGTGAGGAAAACATTCTCTCCACATCTGCAGAAGAGACAGCTGCTGAGAGAAGCTGTTCCTCATGGCAGTGAGCTGAGCTGGGAACTTGCACCCTGCCAGTGATGTAGTTTTCTTGGAAATATACGCAGCTTAAATTAGATATACTAGAACTCAGTTTTAATAATAAGTTTCATAAATACTGTCAACTTCAGTATGCTTTGCCATAATTCAAGTTGATTTGTAAATAGATTTATTTGCTTTTCTGACATTCAAAAATATTAATTAAGATCTGTCACTTGAGTTCCATTGAGGAGAAACTTGAAACTCCGTGCTGCGGATAAGCGGCAATAACACAATATTACAAGACAAGAAAAAGCAATCATTTCTGGCTGTTTGCCCAGTTACATCCAGTAAAAAGACTCAGCAACACACAACTGCTTAGGGAGTGATCAAAAACTTTGAGGAAGGAAACTTCATTGACACAAAGCAGAATTGACCAGTACAAGGAAATTGAGGATGAATGCATTTAGAACAGCAGCTATGGTCACGGTGACCAACGCAGCCAAGGGCAGGTGAATAGAATAAATATTGCCGTGGGTTAGCGTGGTGAAAATTAACAACTTCTTGATTTTCTGGCACTACCACAATACACATACTGGCAGAACGCTGAGCACCTTCTTAAATTGGTAGCTAAGTAACATAGGGCTTTTATTCTCTTACCATTTTTGATGTTGGGTATAACGAGTTGCGTAGGTGAATTTCTGTTTCCGATGCCTTCTTTCTTTTGGTTGATGGTTGTGATGAAATTGCTGAAAGTGGAAAACTGATTTTTGGCTCCTCTCTCCAACCCCTGTAATTAAGATGACAGCATGCTAGAAAGGGCTTGTACATTACTGCAAGAGTCATCTTACTCATGAGTATTACACAGAATACTTAAATATCTTTTATCGTGAAATCAGAGTGGAAATACCTAATTAAGACATAAATAAAGCTTCTGCAAGTTTGTTTCAAATTGAGTCAGGAGAGATACCACAGAATTCCTTTACATTACATTCAAAAACTCAAGGATTAATTTGCAGGCTACGAAGTTACCCTTGGATTATTGAGAGGAAAACACAGGATATCGGGGCATCCTGATTTCTAATGACTTTTATATTTATCACTACACCCAGAGCAAACGCTTCATCCAGCAAACACAAGTGCAGAAACACAACAGAGTCCCAAAGGCAGGCAGTCTGTTAGATACAGATTTTTACTCTGGAGGGGTTGCAAAGCCCAGGGCGTTAGAGGCTTGCCCAAGATGACAGAAATCCCACCATGGAGATTTTCGTTTCAATTTCGGCTCCAAGGCATCCGTTGATCCGAGGCAGAGGCAGAAACCCACAGAAAACATACACCCTCTCCCACACACCAGGGTTTTCAGCCTCACATTAACCCAACGACTCAGCTGCTTGAGATCCGACTCCACACTCTTGGTGAGAGATGATGTTCTCATGCAAATCAAAACCATAACTCCCCAAAGGAGAATACAAATTCTGGAATAATTAACATAATATCCTATCGATGTTTTAAACCCATCCCCTTAACAGGAGCACGCTGGCAGTCGGAGATGCAGCCAGAGCTCTGAGGAAAGTACTTTTCTTCCACCACAACACCCCAAAATCCCACCAGGAGGACAATGACCCAGCCCACAGACCCGCCACACCGCAGTGTACACCAGCTGGGACACGGCCAGGCATTTCAACTGTGTGTGGCACATTATTCCATGGCTTAGAACTCAGCAAATTATAAATGTGAACAATCAGCAGGACTTCTGGCTTTAAAAATACCAAGTTTTAATTTCTAGCTCCATGTTCCTTGTATGCAACAAACATTAACAATAAAACATGATTACCCCTATAATTTTTACATTAACTTTATTTTATTCTATAACCCTTGAAATATCATTAAGATGTTTCTTAAAAATCACCTGGCACACGACTGGAAGAAAAAGAGACCCTGAACAAACACGGCAAGACATAACTGACTGAAAAAGGACTTTTAAACAAATCCAGATCCGAGGTTAATCTGCAGTGTCACAGAATGTATACTCTAGGTAGGAAACCTCTGGAGCTTGGACCAGTTTAATTATGATTAATAGGGAGTAGATATTATAGATCATCAATACGAGGAGCTTTTACAAAATGGACTATTCCGATAGCCTCTTTGACCGCCTCACTTCCCAGGTTTTACTCCAGCCACACTACTAAAATAGTAAGAGTTGAACAGTTGTTTAAAACCCTTCTTCTTAACACCATCTCCCTCAGCAGCCATCAGAAAGAACAAAAATTACAGGTGCTATTTAACTCCACCATCCTGCTCCAAGTACCCTTCCAACAATATTAAACAAATGTGGAGGGTTTTTTTAATTTTACTGGAAAGCATTCCCCTAGGGGAATACTGGGAAAGCACACGCTCATTAACGAGCATCTCTGCCATCTCCCGGGAGAGCAATCTGGGACAAGCACACAGCACCACGGCACACTTCAGAAAGCTGTAGGAGGTCAGTGAGCCTCTAGAGCCCCAGACTCTTCACACACACTGCCCCCAGAAAACTGAACCCCACACAACGAACAAGCGGGTTTACAGGGAGTAAAGTAGAGCAAAACAACCTTTAACCCTGTTTATAAAGAGCATATCATTAACTCACAGCTCGGGTGGCCTCTTAGTGGAAGTTTTCCAGAGTTAAGCCCTCCAAAAGGCAGGAGAGGCATTATACTTTATACACGTATGGTTTTCACTGTTGGAGTTAAATCAGATGGGGAAAATAAGCCAAACTGTTTGCAAAGGGCACATAGAGAGAGCTTTCTGGGAAGGCAAAAAGATCTTCTAGAAGAGTTTCTTGAAAATCATACTCTTTAGTGCCCAACGTAACTCACTCAAGACCTGTATGTGCCTGGCAAGAAAAGGCCAGTGAGGAGTAAATGGTTTTCCTTTCCCTTGCAAGAAACCATGGAGGACACTCGGATTACCCAAAGAGAGCTGTAGATGCAACAGCCTACGCAAGAAGTAGGATTTTCCCCTTCTTCCCCTTCACTCCTATCTTGAAAGGTGTAACATAGGACTGGTTTTGCTTTACAGAAGCCTCTGCGTGTTCCTGCTTTCCTGGGGGCAAGGTATTTAACTTCCCATAAGCTTATTTTCAGAATCGGAATGCTGACCTCCAAGCCATCACCCCTTATGCATTATTTCCAATCACCATTTGACACATAAGAAAAAGCCTGAACTCATTGCAGGATCACGTTAATTTATTCATGGACAAATTTAATCTCCACAACTTTCCCTAGAAGCCTAAAAAAACCAAACCATCCCCCAACCCCTCACCATTGTTCCACAATTCCACATGGCTCTTGCATGGGAAAAGCCACGACTTGAGTGCCAATAGCAGTAAATCACATAATCCCTTTACTCCAACTTGCAGCCATCTTCATCCCCAGATGAGACATCGTTCATGTACAGGCTCTTCGGAGAAAAAGGATACCACATTTATCCACTGACTCACTGAAACTCTGACCTTTTCCACAGCTATTGCAGGGAATGGGAACTCTCTAAGGGATGTGTCACACCTTCACGCTGCCTTCGAGGAAGGTCTAGTCACAGCCGTCACACAAATCTGCGGTGGGACTTCAGAGCACTGAAAAAACCCTCAGTTACGCACAATGCGGGGAGCTGTTCTGAGACAAGGACATCCCAGGCTCACTCGATGGAGAGACAAGATGTATCTGTATCACCAGAGTCATCATATCACAGCTACAGATTTAGGAATTGAAGTCATCCAGAGTATCACTGTATTTATATCAGGTGTGTATTTTTAAAGGAAGGGAATTTCATTGGAGGAAAAAAAACCACAAATAAGCAAAGATATTTTTAAAAATAAGACAATACTTTCTCCCTTTTGTCATTATATCCCAGTTTAGTGAGGAGGAAGGTGAGAACACATTTCTCTCTTCCAAAGTGTTTAAGAGAATTTGATTAAGTAACACTGATTCTCTGTGGTTCAATCAGAACTTCGAATACAAGGACTTGTATTAAAATCACGCTATATATGAAGAATCTCATAAAACACTTCACAGAGCCCTGGAATTCAATGTGTAGGTCAGGCCAACAGTCCAATACCTTCACTACAGCAACTCAAGTGTCGTGCAAAAGCACACCTGCATTGCCCGTTCGATCAAAAACTGCATTCTGTTACAGCCAGAGAAACCCCGGGCCATGGCAATGCCCAGACCTGCACCTGTACCTTTATTCTAAGGGACAGACGGTTGCCATTGGAAGGCTGAAGCAGGGATTTTCAAAGGTACAAATAACTCCTGGGCACTTGTCCCCTACAGGGTTCTCCCACCAAATCCGTATTTGAATCCCAAGAACAAAGAGACTCTCCCACATTCAGCCAGATTTGCAAAGCTTGAAGTCTTTCAGAAGGTTGGAACGTTACAGGCAAAACAAAAGCACCAGAACTGCTCGAAGGGGTCTGCAGCTTGCCTACAATTACTTTTAAAAAAATTGTAATTATTCCATGACAGTCATAAACAATCTTTTAAATGCAAGTTATGTAAAGAGGTAATGTATAGCATATCAGGTGCTTATCACAACTGTTGAATTAAAGTCTCATAACTGCCTTGCTTATGACGGGAATAGTACAATTTTTTCGCTCGGATGTTGGATTGAAGTAAGTTCCAGCGAGCTGCAACACTGAGCTAGGTAAGGTATCCAGCTCATGCCAGGAAAATTTTATGTTTCATAATATTGTATGGTCAGCAGAAAGAAAATCACAACCCCGGTAAAACTGAAAATCTCAAACGAGGCTTTCCAAAACGAATTTCTTCTGGCAAATTTCCTTCCCACAGCTTTTTTTTTTTTTTTTTTTTTTTACCCTTGTCAACTCGCTCATCAATTACCGAAACGTTTTGTCACCTTCGCCTCAACACAACGTAGAAGCCGGGAGAGACCTTTTAAGAAGGCAGTTGAAGAGGCAGGAGCGTTTTCCAGGTACCGCTCCCGGGATTCGGGGCACGGGGAGCCGACCCCCGCCCCCCCCACCCCTACCGAGCAGGCACGGCGCCGCAAACCCTCCGGCGTGACTAACGCACCGGAGCAGCGCGCTCTAAAATGCTAAAGCACTATAAGTAGACGGGGAATTTATAGCTTCATTATGTCACAGCTTACAGGCGCACTTGCTATTTTTTTTTTTCAAAATTTTTTTTTTTTAAGAAACTTGAATGGAAGCCTCTCAGCGGAAAAGAGCACGAAAGAAAAACGAACACGGCGCTTCCTCACCACCGCCAGCACGGCGGGGAAACGGGGCAAACGGGGACGGGACCCGCCGGGGGGGGACACACGGGACGGAGCGGTTCCCCCCCAGATCTACCCCGGCAGGACCCGCAGACCTACCCCGGCAGCCGCGCTGGACGCCGACGGGATGGGCGGCAGCTTCTCCCGCTCCTTTTCTTTCTCCCCTTCTTCCTCCTCCTCTTCTTCCTCCTCATCCTCGCCGCCCTCCTGGGCTGAGGGGGCGGCCGCGCTGCCCTGGTTCAGCTCCGCGCCCGGCGGCAGCCCCGCACCGGGGCCGGGGGGGAGGTCGGCGGCTGCCGTGGCCGCCGGCGGGCTCTGCAGCGACATGGCCCCCGCTCCCGGCTTCTCTCCTCCTCACGGCAGCCCCGCAGCCCCCGCGTCCTCTCCTCCTCCTCCTCCCTACCGCTGCCTCCGAGGAGCACCCGCGGGCACCCCCGGCGCCGCCGCTCCGCTCCTCGCCGGGCCGCCGCGGCAATGCAGCAGCCGGGCGGGCGCTCAGACACCCCCGCACGGCGGGGCGGAGCGCGGCCCTGCCGCCCCCGCCGCGGCCCCGGGAGAGGAAGGGGGAGCGCGGGGGTGGGGAGGCAGCGGAGCGGAGGCGGCCGGCGCCGCCGGACCCCGCTGCCCTGGCGCCCCCTCAGCCGCCGCGCCACCTACAGACGGCGGGCAGGAAGAGGGGCCGCCGCCATGTTGTTTATAGGGCGGCTCATAGAAACGCGCTTGGCGACCGGGGGGGGGCCGGGCGGGGGCAGCGGAGGACACGGCTACGGAAACTGCGTAGCGCAGGAAGAGCCGCGTTGCCGGCCCCAGGGCGTACGGGAATCGGGACAGCGTTCCGCCCTTTGCGCAGCCGCGCCGGCCGGGGGCGAGCGCTGCCGCGGCGGGGAGGCCGAGCCCCGACCGGGGCTTCGGTGGTCGGGCCGGGGTGAGGGGCACCACCGGGCCCCGGGTGGGGGACACCGCCGGGTCCCGGGGATGGCAGGGCTGCCCGGCAGCGTCCGCACCTGAGGCGGTGCCGCCGCCGGCTGCGATCTCCCGCCTGCCCCTCAAGTCGTGTCCCCCGCTGCTGGGCAGGGAGGCGGCGACGAGTGAAATAGACGAGTAATAAATAAAAAACTGTGGTGGAGGGACCTCGGGGCAGTGCCGCAGCGGGCCGGTGTTGCATGTTGCACTGCTGTCGCCCCTCTCACAGTGTCCTGTCACCTCATGGTGACCCACGCCAGGGCTTCATGTCACACACTTAACGAGGAAACCACAGAAATAAAGTGCAAAAGCTCAGCCCCGTCTCTGTTTCGCTGGCAAAGTCAGAGCAGAGCCAGGGCCCTGTGATGGCGGGTCTGTGCCCTTCCCCTGGACAGGCCTCGGGAGGGCTGAGGTAACGCCCGCCATCAGGGCCCCTGTGGGGCACCAAGGCCTGCTGGAGCTTTGCTGTAATAAAATCAAATAAAAATACCGTCTTCAGGAGATGTGCTGCGCTGAACTGGTTGCAATACAACATCTAGATGACACGTAACGTGGCGTTTGCCTGTGGGGTACTGACCTGCTATGGTATGCCAGGGCACGGGCGCCCTTCAAACCGTCAGCTGCCAGAAGAAGTAAGTTGCTATCAGACCTCTTAATTTTGCGTCTGGGGAAGAGTTGCCTTCCCAGCTTCGGGATCCAAGGGGCGTGAATAGCGTTACAGAGCACGGGAAGCAAACCTTCAGAGGCATTATTGGGGCGGGGGGCGGGGGGTCTGTGGTGGCTTTTCCCAGCAGTGGGGCTGTGGAGGGCTCCTGCAGGCTGGAGCTGTGCTAGAGACCTCCATAAGCCGCATAAAAGCAAGGGCGGAATAGGTACTGCGGCGATAATCTAGCACACACTGAAAAATGCTTTCCCTCTTGGAAGGAACTGGCAGACCTGGAATTTGTTACTTTTCATTGAGAAATTGCTTAGCAAGTTAAATACGAGACCCGGCTTTCCAAAAAGTCCGCTCCTCGCTGTGCTGACTTCCCAGCGGCTCCCACTGGCCTGCGTGAGTAAGCGGCTCGCGGCCCTTCAACAAAGACCCCCAAACACTCACGCATCTTTTTCCTTTTCCGTGCCAAGAAATAACATAATGATAGTAATTGCCGCAGCTCCAGAACGAGCAGCCGTACGCCCAGCGGCAGTCCCCAACTGGAAGTAATTGGCGCGGCTCTTTTGTGGAGCTGTGCCGACTTGGAACGTGGAAGGATCTGCTCCCTTGAGCCTGCAGAGAGAGACGAAGCAGAGGGGAATAGAAATGTAGGAAGGCAAGTATAAAAACAAGTTCATACCTTTTTTTTCTTTTTTTCTTTTTTTTTAAATTCCATTGAGCTATAAAGGCTTCAAACCCACTGAAACAGCCTTCTGCCGGGATTATTGTGCAAAAAGCTAATGCAGCATCAGAGACGTCAATTTTTACTGTCCATACTGTCCTGTGCTATTTGAAGCTGAACTGTTCTGTTGAACTAATTCAGATAAGTATTTTGACCCATGACAATTATGAAAATAGGCACAAAAGTACTATTAAAAAAACGTATTCCTGTTCTTATAAGCAAGTAAAAGGACCACATACTGAAGGAGAAGCAAGCGCATTTTCCTACTTCTAAGAAGGGCAGCATGCAGCTGGTGCCTAGGGTTTGCAACGGGAAGCATTTCAATGCAATTCCTAGATTCAGAAGGCAGTCGAAGATGCAACCACAGCTGGGAAAGGCGTGTTTAAACTGGCAGACGTGTTTAGACAGGATGCGGTGCCACACGTAATGAGACAATACGTGTAAACCCCGCAACCGTTTGTTGCCAAAGCAAAAATCCAGGGTAGGGGGCAACGAAACAGTCAGGAAACAAGGTGAAGACGGTCTGTCTCCTGACAGCCAAGATCTGTGGGATGTGCAACGCATAAAATTTTGCAAAAACAAAATCAGAGGGATGCAGCTACCATTTTATAAGACTTCACAAATTTCTTGGGCAGATGGGCCTTTACGAAGGGCTGTGCACGCTCAATGCCTTTATTTTGAAAGTGCAGGATTTTTCTTTGCATCACCTTTCACAGTATTTCCAGTTCTTCCTTTGAGGCTGGTAATGCCCTTTTGTTCACAAATACAGTTCTTCCATAGGAAGAGTCTGAGTTGTCAGGAAAGGGGAAAAGTCAGCGGCACATCTCTGTGCAGTGACACGGGCAGGCACCGGCACACTACTGGGAATGGCAGATGGAAACAACCCAAATGCTAACATTTGTTCATGTATGATTAGTAAATGCTTACAAGGAATAGATAGACTCGCAGGGACTGGCATTTGGGAGTGATGCACAAATGAGAAAAAAAAAATATAAAAAGGGCTGAATTCCCTGGCTGGTGTTTGCATGACAAATAATTGCGTGTACCTCACATGTTCCTCTGCAGGCAGAAGTCAAAATACAGCCATAGCCAAGATCAGTCCTGCTTTCGTTCAGTGACATTAGGGGTGGATTTGACCCATTATGGGTTTTTCCCCAGCCCTCAAATGCTTTTCTAGTGTTTGCAATCAGAGAGTATCAAAGATCCCTTGCTGTGAAGTGGCGTTTCAGGCACTGAAGTGACCCGTGTCCTTCAGAAAGCGTAGGCTGAGTTTCCTGTTGGGTTGGTGACACGCTCTCATCGCTCAGCTCTGCTCTGTCTGGGATATTGAAGTACTGGTTCTTTCTCTTCATGCCCTTTGAGGATCTCCTACACTTCCCAGTACAAAATATTCGGACCATTTGCCAGGTGTGTGCTTTGTGAGGTGGCCCCTGAATGGGCACCAGGGGAAGCAGAGGATGGCTGAAACTTCCAAAGGGGAAGCAAAGGCTGGAGACAGCCTATTTCCTCTCTAGGGGAGGAGGAGAGAGATAAACGGTTGGGTGCTTTCCAACACAACAGGTTTTCAGCAAAACATTTCAGTTTCAACAGAAAGACCTGATTCATTGAAATGGAAATGTTTTACAAAGAAGCATCTTTTTTTCCACAACCTTTTAGCAGAACTCGGGCAAGATGCCAGCAAGATCCACCTGTTTCTCTGCCGACTCAGTTGGAGAGCCCACCACACGTGAATCATCCCAATTGGAGATGGCGTGACTTCTGGGCTTCCCGGCCAGCTAACTCCCATCAGGGAAGGTGGAAGCTCGTGTCTGCCCACAAGTCACGACTACCTGAAACTGTTCAGCCTCAGGGCCCCTAAGGGGTGACCCCAGTCTCCTCCGACCCTCCCTGCTGTCAGCCACCCCTTTCCCTTGAAGGGGGACTAAGATGTAAATTTGGGGAATTTTGTCCTAAAGAATTCAGATGGCTGTGAATCCATTTGCCATTGCTGACAAACTAGTCCAATTACATTTATTGTTCTTGCTGGAAATAGGGAATTATGTCAAACTTGAGCTTGTTTTACTCTGTCTTTCCGTCCCTGCATCACACGCCTTCAGCTGTGGGAGAGAAAAGCTCCCTTTTCTCCAGGAGCACGCACGCAAGGCGCACTCAGACTCTCTCCCGAGCTCAGTCCACATTATTTCCCCCAGGGCTAACAGTAGGTGAACTAATCTGTAGCTCTCACTTGCCCTCTGGCTGTCCTCCAAGCCCTATTTTTTTAAAGAGTTTGTAAACATTCAGAGAAGTGGTGCAAAGAACTCCTCAGCTAATTCATCCGAGGCCCTTCCATATGCGTTTCCCAGCTGTTTTTTTTTCTTGGCAGATACTCAAATCTACCTTTCTCTTTGGCAAATAGTAAACTCTTGGTTGAAGGTACATCATCAGATGGGACGTGTTCTGCTTGGCCATCCCAAGTACAGAGAGAGGAGGAGGAGGAGGTAATCAGCAGTTCTGTCTTACCTCCATCATTACACTTGCATTTGGGGTTCCTCGTCATCACTGGCTGGTGCCATACAACATCTGTACCAGGGAACGTGGACACTGGTGCCTAGGCAACAGCTCGTTATTTAGGTTAGTGATTAACTCTTCTTTGCCTGCCTGAATAAGCTGAATATTAAGTTCCCTCTTGCCATGGAACAGGACCTTTGGGTTGAAAGATATGATTAACCTCTATTTTAGAAACACGACAGCTCTTTTAGTGACATCCTGAGTGAGGTTATCTGTGACTATGCAGGGTACACAAACACTAGAAGAGAGACAACAGAGACTAGAGGCAAGAGAAAAATTCACCAGGTGAAGAGAATTAAGTTAGCGACCACACAATTTTTACTAAGGTTTCCATTTCTTCTCTCCATAAGGTTGGTGTTAGTTAATCTTTAAAATTCCATTAAGCTCTTACAAGATATAACAGTAGCAAGATCTTCAAGATCTTGCTATCTTCAAGATACAGCAGGGGACAAAAACTGAGGGTAGGAGATAGGCTCTATCTTTGTCACGCCTGACCTGGAAATCATTTCAAAATGAGCTAGAGGCAGATCCCAGACACAGGATTTTATCCAGTTGCTCTTCAAACAGAAAAAAAAGAAACAAGCGTGCCCTGCTGAAGAAGGTCGGGATGAGGAGGCGGTATGTGATGCCGAATTCAGGAAGCTGCTTGTGTACCCGTGCCATGGTATGACCTATAAAATGGTAAAATACCGGCTGAAAGGAGCGGCGCTGGCGGAGGCGGTGGTAACCAGGGCTGCAGCTCCCTCCAGCGCCGCCGCTGCCGCCTTTCCAGCCGGGAGGGAGCCGGCAGAATCAGCATCTCACACCGTTCCCGGGGCTTGGGAAGCATTTGTCAGCTCACAGATGTGATGGACGTGGTAGAAATTCTGAGATTTTTGAGCTTTATAAATAATGCATGTGGGATCAGGTCACATCTGCAATACTTCACGAGTAGCCTGGAAACCGATAGGAGAAATGGCATTGATTAACTTCATCCTGTGCGTTAGTTTTTGGAGAGCTGGGTGCTTGAAGGCTGTTGGGAATGTCACATCTTTAATGCAGTATATGGTATTCCCTTTGGAATGTCTAAAGGGGCTGGGTGAGGTGTTTGCTCCTTCCCATGCCTTGCTCAGCCAATTCTCATTGTGTTTATTTCTTGAAAAGATAATAGCTCTCTTTTATAAATCGGAGAGACCTCCTCTGCTTCCCATACACACCATCAGTTCCAAACCCAGCACTGGGTTCTTTTACAGAAATCACAGAATCACAGAATCACAGAATTGTGGTGGTTGGAAGGGACCTCAGAGATCATCAAGTCCAACCACAAAAA
>JAOQGH010000002.1:21013358-21024459 GCA_025769975.1 Gallinago jamesoni | reverse complement strand
TGCCAGGCAGCTCTCCAGCCACTCTGCCCCCAGCCTGTAGCGCTGCCTGGGATTGTTGTGACCGAAGTGCAGGACCCCAAACCGATTCATTCCTAAACAATGTCTCTTCTAGGAAAAGCTCCTTTTCCAACAAAAAACCTCCCCTTAGTGTGTGTGTAATTGATGGAGTGATACAAATGCAACTAAGATAATGGTGACTTAATTTACTTAATAAATGAACAAATAATGCTGTTTTGCTTCTGATGTCTTCAGAGGAAGTGTTCACCAAGTGGTTAATAATTGCATTTTCTGCCCTTGGCCCCCACAGAATCTCTGTATAAAAACCCCACCACGATGTTTGACTCCACTGGTACAAACTTCATAAAAGTGAAGCGTTGGTCTACGTTACAGGGTCGATGTATCTCACTTCTTCCTGAATAATTCTCTTTCAAGAAGTGTTTCCTCTTTGCCCTTTTCCTGCACTTATTCTCCTTAAAAAAATAAATATTTCAACACTTTCTCCCAAAGATCTTCCCCTCTACATCCTCTCCCCCGAGGAGCTGAGCTGGTGGCGCGGGAACAAGGGAACCGCTTGCCCTGACAGCACCGTCTCCCTCCTTTTCAGCCGAAATTGCAGGATTTTCTGCTATTGAGGACCGAGGTGGCCGGTTTGCCGGGGAGCGCTGCAGGAGCACAGGCTCCTTCCCAGGACAGGGCTGCCAAGTTCTAACGTCATTTGCATTCGGCCAAGGAGTTCTATTTATAATAACTTCCCAGGTGACCCAGGCGTAGCCTCGTAAAGCACTTCCAAAGAAGGAGATTACTCTTAGTCTCCCCCGGGCACGAAGTTGCGTACTATATAAATACTGCAGCTTAACTCCTCGCCGTGCTGAATGCCAGTTAGGATCAGGAAGTGTTTATCCACTCCTGATTTTTAGCAGTTTTTATTCAGGAGTTTTCAAATTTGCATCAAGCCGAAACTTGGCATGTAAGCTGTCAGCACAGATGCCAGTTTTATTCCAAAAATAAAGTACGTTAAAGCTTTTAAAGGTGTCAAATGGCTTATTTATGCAGGGGTTGCAGATGCTTTAGTTTTCTGGCTCTTTCAACTCTACAAAAGCTTTCTGTGTCACCTCCCTCCCTCGTTACAGCGAGGAGCAGGAAGACAGGTCATCACGCTGGAGTAATTATCCAAGGGCAGCGTGTCCTGGAAACAGGCATAAGTAACGGTCATTTTCGGTGAATTTCACAGAATCACCATAGAGAATAAAAATTGAGAAGGTACCTGAAATGAACACGTTGTCCAAAGCGATGGCAGCGAAAGGGAAGATGAACTCCTCAGCCCTGGAGAGGGTCCCAAACACTCCCATTCGGACAAGGAAGAACCTCCTCCGGGGATTAGCGACCTCCTGCCCTGCACCAGCTCTACATCCACCGGGATATTTATTTATTCTGTGTATTAAAAAGTCAAAGGCATCGCAATTCAGAAAACCAGTAATGGTACAGATCACTTATGGCTAGTGATATTGAATGGTAAGAACCTGCCCCTCGTGGAATAAACCAACCCAAGCACACAGCCACAGCTGAAACCCATTGCTCCGTTTTGCAGAAACACAGGAACACCCTCTGCCACATCCTGAGTGCTGGCAGACTGAAAAACAAGCCCTGGAGATTTAAAATATAGCACTTTTCTTGCAGAATGTGCTGCCAGCAGCGGTGGGAGATGGCAGATGAATGGAAACCTGACGTACACCCCGTTCTGTCTCTTGAAAGGACCTGGAGGACAGGATGGGAGAGGGAAAACCTCAGGAGGTCCTGCCTGGTCAGGGATCTGACTCCAGCACAAGTTTCCATTTCTAACAAACGGAGGCAAAACACACATAATGATTTGCAAACGTTAAAATATACATAAAGAGTGTCTCGTATTAGGATATGCAGGTTTTTGTTAATGCCCCTCCTCCTGGGGAGGCATTCTCCCTCTGCCCACAAAACAAAGAGCATTTGCCACGATGCGTGCAAATAAATCTTTTTCAGTTTAGATCCTTTCATTTCGATGAATACAACTAGACCTGAACTTGAATAAAGGCCAGTGACAAGATTACAAGCTTGAAGCCTTTGCTCATAGCTAGTACAAGATATTCACTACTTAACCATTTTTTCTTTTTCTCTGAGGAAGGGTAGAATTTCAATACTTGTTGGCTATCCCTCTTTTTAGAGGTTCTCATCAGTAATTTCTCCTCTAAAATTTACTCCATATAATGTTCAGCTGTGTCAAAATAATAGATAACGACCCTGTCTCAAGCTGTAGCAGCCAAGGTTTAACAGCTCACACCTCCAGTGCTCGTGCGGTCCAAAGGCTTTAGTCCCTCTCGCCAGAACGAAGTGATGGGAAGAACCTGAGCTCGTTAGCGTGTGTTTCAGAGAGCTGGGAATGAGAACTAATTTACAGTCAGGGTCTGAAATGAGGCCAGCAGGAGCTCACTCTTCACACCGATGCTCCACGATGCTGTTGGGAAGGTCACGTATCTCACATCATCAGCTGATGGGAGCCTCGTCAAGAGGTCTCCTCCCCTCCTGCTCCAGCCCTCCTTGCCAAATAGCAAACATGTTTTCTGGTCATCGTGTGCTCTGTAAATTATTTCTGTAAAAGCTTATTTACAGAAAACTCAGGGGCTCATTTTCTTAACTCTACGGACCTGGAGGGTGAATCAAATCATGTTTGATAAAAAAAAACAACACAACCCTCAGTGTGGTACAAAGCTGAATCTTTTTTAATAATTTCAAAATGTGAAATTCATTTTACAAATAAAAGAAATTTATAAAACCCAAACCCACAAGGTATTCTCTTTATCAGTCTTTGCTTTTGAAGACACATAAAAATTTAGGGATCTCATTTTTTCCTAATGTGCATAAAAAATGAGACAACCCAGAAAGACACAGGCAGAAGAATCCAAGTTTGTGTCCATCTTGGATTGGTGTGGATGTGGGGACCTTCACATCCCCCATCATCTGCTGCTGCTGTGTGGGCATAAACTGGTGTCCCCTCCTTTGAAAGGGGTTCCAGGAAGCGTTGGCGCAGGCAAGGGAGGGCACAGAGTGGCCATGGTGGCCACTATGTGGTCTTCGAGGTGGGCATGGCTCTCTGGGACATGGGTCTGTCCTCACTGCCTGTGCTCCAGGGGGTATGCCAAGCCCTCAGAGGGACCCAGCTGGAGAAGCACACCTTGGCCAGAAGCTTATTCCATCTCCTCAGCCTCCATGAACCCCAGGTCACGGCATAAGAGGAAACACCATGGTTGATGCCAAAGCTTTCCAACTCCCAACAGTTTCTTCTGTACCTGTCTCCAAGTGAGACAAAAAGAAGCTGGATATTTTTTTCCATAGGTTCCCCATGCCCTTGAGAGTCAGCAGGGGCTGTAGTCTTGTGAACGCTTTCAGGTGGGCATGAACCAGTTGTGGTGTTGAGAGAAGCTGCCCACCCTACAGCCACAAAGTTGTGCTCTCTGGGTTTAGGAGGAACCCCCCAAAGCCCTAGGGGTCTTTCCTATGGCGGCATCTGGTCCCACCAGAGCTCATCAATGCACACCACGGAGGTGCTCTGCAGCCAGAAATCCTGCTGGCACCATGTAGATGTACCAAGAGAATAAGCCAAAGCCCAGTGTCCGTGGGTCATGGCAAACGTGTCCCACGCTGACTCTTGGGTCTTGGCATTTCCCCGAGGACAGCACAGTCCCAACCCAAACCAGCCCAGAATTATTAATGGCAACAGATCGCTGTCCCCCTGAGAACACGGGCCAAGGACACGAGACGTCCTTGCCTCGGCAGTTTTCCACCCGCTCTCGATGCCAATGTCTCCAATGACTATCAGCCTGTTCCCTTGGCTCGTCCTAGCCCTGGGGGCAAGGCGTCAGCCCATGGGCCCGGGGCTCATGTGAGCCCAGCTCACGCGGCGAGTCGGGCTCCCGGTGGCATTTCCCTAAGCAGAGTTGGGCACCCTGCCCTTCGTACCCTTGGGCCCGCTGAGGCTAAGGAATTCTGCTTCAAACCGGCTGGAACAGGGGAGTTTTTGCTGAAGGATGATTGAAAAAGGAGAGAAGGAGTGAGCGATAGGAGGTGAAGACAAACTCTTAAGTGGTGAGAACCTTGCTTTCATTTTCAAATTAAAACTAAATGTACACGATATAATTTTAAATGACAGGACGCTTTTGAAATATATATCAAATGTTTCATTTTGGTAAGAAGAAATGCTGGAAATCTTTTTTGCTCCCAAGCAGACAGGAGGATGACATTGCCTGGCAGCTCGTTACAAGACAGTAGGACAACACGAACTTTTTCAAACATTGCCACAGCACAGATTTCAACAAGACTACACTAAAGGCAAATCCTGTCCCCTCTCTGTATTGCCTGCATTAACGCTATGGAACGAGCTTCAGATGGCAGTTAAAGTTCTTGGGTTTGGTATTTCCTCATCTTCACTTTTCAGTGTCTCCCACATAAAGAAGTGACACGGTTTGAAAAGACACAGGGTTTGGAAACCCTGTAATTAACCATCTACGGCCTCATTAGTAAAAAAAAAAAAAAAAAAAAATAGCAAGACTACTAAAATTTAATCCTTCCCTTTCTCTTCAAGCCAAAGCCCCCTTCAGTTCCCACACTGGAAATTCCCATGGCAGTACCTGTAAACAAAGTCACGTTTAACCCCGTGGGTCAGTTTGCGATATCACAGCTTGCCTGGGCAAGGAAGCAGGGTCTGGTTAGACACCTACGTGTCTGGAGCTATGAAACTTAGAGAGTTTCCACTAGGCTTCACTTCTCCTTTCATAGTAAAAATCCCCACATCAACCAGCCCTCCACCTGTATTCATTTCACAGCGTGATGGGCCCAGAGGTGATGCAATCACCCCCCAAACCCAACACTCGTGTCACTTGACCGAATGGAAAGACACAGAGTACAAGGCTGGGAATCTTTTCCACATACCTTGGCCAAGGTCGAGGCAACCCCATGTACAACCTGTCCCTGGGTGGCTGGTGATTCAGATGCACTTTCCGAAGCTCTTGCCACAGCTCCTTCACCCTGGGGAAAACATGTGAGGCGAAGTCCAAGCTCTTCATCTCACCCTTTGAAGCTCCCTCTTCTTTCTTCTCTCATGCTCAACCTTTAGCAGCCCATCTCTCATTAGCTGCAATTAGCAAAGAGTCTTCCTTCCTCTTGGCTTCTGCCTGACCCTGGGAGTCAGCTGAGCACCCACCCAGCTGGACCCTCGTGTTGAGAACTGGGATAACGAGAGCTGCTGGGCATGGCCTACAAGAGACCGGCAAGGTGATGCTCTGCCTGCTGCTTGCTGGTGGAATCCTCCAGCTGAGAGCACTGAGGGCTGGTGGCTGCTCTGTGTTGCCAGAGCAGCACGAAGTAAGACCAGTGCAGTCAGAGAGCAGTAAATGGGACGAGCAAACAGTGGCAGTAGTTTCTTCTGGCTCCTCCCTGGGTCACGGAGAAGCCTGAAGCTGAGGAAACACCTCAAAGAAGGAAGGAGTTTCAAACTTCCACCGTTTGTCATCCAACGTCTGAGCCGAGTGACCCACATCGGGTTTGACTTTCTAAAATGTGCATTCCCAAAAGCCACCCTTCCCTGCCCCAAATGCTCCGGCAGCTTTTCCCTCCGGACCCATGTATGGCCTCTCCTCACCCACACGGAGAGTCCTGGTGGAGAACCAGATGGCTTTGCCTGCCCTTACCCGTTCCCTCAGCCTGTCCCCCAGGAATCCTTCTTCACACTAATGTGAAACTAAACCCACCATTCCAGTTCCACGAGGTGCAGATCTCCGTAGGGATGGAGGTCCCACCACAGAGCACACTGCTGGTCGTTGTCAGGCCCTAGAGGTTTTGAGGAGTTTATTAGCTTTAGGTGTGGGTCCTAACTAACCCCCGTTCCTTGACTATTAGAAGAGTTTGGGCCTTTTAAACACTTAATAAACACGATGGAACTCGATGATCTTTAAGGTCCCTTCCAACTCTAACCATTCTATGAAACGATAAAGTAGCTGAAATGACAATATTTCCAAAATGACAACGTATTCTGAAATACAGGAAAACAGGGAACATAAATATGTTAATTCAATAAAGACTCAACTGACGAAAACGATCCTTCGGATGAAAGCTGAAGCACAACAATGGAAAAGCGTATCTTCCTGCAGCAAATCCATCGCTGTTCACCTCCTCCTGTTAATGCAATCCTAGTTTATGCTGAGCCCGTCCTCAAACTTAAATGAGCTGGAACAGAGAACATTCTGTGTTACAATTGTTAAAAACAATTGAACGCGGCGTTAAGTTCGCCGTCGGTTTTGGCAGCAAGTGCCCAGTCCCTCGCACTCCCACGGACACACTCCCTGCTCTCCTCGAACAGGGACTTCAAAAAAGTCATTAATTTGGCTGAGATTGCGGGGGGGGGGATGGAGTCTGTGGGGAGCACTCGGACCTGTCAGGAGCCTGGGGCGTGCGCTCGCCCTGGGCAGGACCGGTATAAATGAGGAAAATAAAGTGATATTGGTTATTTCCTGAGTTTTTGGGCAGGCAGAGTGTCTCCGGGTGGTACCTCAGCAGAAGCCCCGGCAGAGGGAATTCTCACTTCTGCAGTGCTCAGCAAACACTTTTGTTTCGCTATTTTTTCTCTAATCAGATTCCGAACTAAAATAATCCTCGCTTCGGAGAGACCGGAACAAGGAATATGCTGAAAGCAGGAACAACTGATAACAACACAAATAAAATGGGTTCCACGTGCGTGAGATTATTATAAATGTGAGCTCTCTTTTAAACAGAGCACTGCAAACAAACACACCACCCAGTTTATTAACTGGAACTGGCTGGGTTGCAGTTTGAGGATCACGTAGAGGTGTTGGCAGTTACTGCACCTGACTGTAGCTGGGCTTCGCAGAGCACCCGCCTCTGCCTCCTCCGGGGAAACTGCAGCCTTTTGGGCCTGCCTCACGAGAAGAGTTTTGGGAAGTGCCTTTTCCAAACCTGTACCCGAGCCTGGCTTCTGAATCCCTCCCTAGTCAGACGTCAGAGGGCAATCCCAAGGTTATTTATATCATTTATATCAATTTTTAAGGGTCTCGGGCATAAAAAATGTGATTTAGTCACTTCCCAGGTTTTGAGAGCGCTCTGTGCTGGGATGTGCTGGGATGTGCTGGGTAGAGTAGAGGGGCCAGGGGGGTCCATGGCACGGGACAGGGACACAGATGGGTGCCCCAGCACCCTGTCCAAGCCTAGACAACCATTGTTGTTGCCCAGTTTGGAGAGACAGCGGCAAGAGCGGCCGGAGACAAGCCAGAGGCAGTGATTTGTGTGACATCCCACCTCCCCTCGTTAGGGAAACGCTCGTTACTGCTGGACTGACCCGGCCCGGTGGGATTAGAAGGACACGGGCAGGAGGTAGGAAGATGTCTGCAGAGATTATTAGGGATGCTCCTCCGCTCCCCCAGCACAAGGGGGGAGACGTAGAAAAAAAGAGGAGGAAACCCCAGCCCCAAATCTCTGTTTCAGGCCCATAATAATTCCCAGTGCCCCCGGCAGAGGTGACAGAGTGTCCCGCAGACGTGCTCCGGGTGTGAGACATCATTTCCAAGCAAAGCCTGGGATGGAATTCCAGCAGGGCTGTGCCCTCTCCAGCTGCCCCCGGCGGGTCAGGAACAGGAAGAGGTTCCTTCCCCGTCTCCCGTGAGAGCTTCCCCCACGCTGCCAGGAAAACTCGGGTTATTTTTGTGTTTGGTGCTGATTCTAACGCCGCTTTTCAAAAAAGTGAAATCATTTGTCATTTGCGAAAGGAACAGGGTTAAAATTGAGCACGTGGTAAATCTTACAGAGAAAGTCTGGTCAAATGACACGGGATGGAAGTGTCTTCTGAAAACTCCCTGAAGGGTCTTGAAAACGGCATCTCTCTCTGCCCCTGCTGCCTCCAGGCAGTGCTCTGGTCCTGACTACTGAATAGAATCAGGGAATGGTCAGAGTTGGAAGGGACCCTAAAGACCATCCAGTGCCACCCCCTGCCCTGGACAGGGACACCTCCCACCAGCTCAGGTTGCTCCAAGCCCCCTCCAGCCTGGCCTTGAACCCCTCCAGGGATGGGGCAGCCACAGCTTCTCTGGGCAACCTGGGCCAGGCTCTCACCACCCTCACACCAAAGAATGTCTTTCTGGTGTCTAATCTCAATCTCCCCTCTTCCAGTTTAAACCCAGGCTCGTGTTTACAGGAGCGGGTAGGTGCCTCGTGCTGTGGTGCACTGGGAGGCGTCGGACCCGCAGGCTCTCAGGGATGTGTATAATTAACACCCGTGTCCCTCAGAGCCCGTGGGAGCAGTGTAAGTCCCGTGTTGGAGGAGCTCTCTCAGCACAGGCTGATGCTCCTGGGACCTGGTACCTTCCCTTGGAAGCTGTTAGTAGTGCTTACTGTCTCACAGAAATGCTTTATTTATGTTCACATATATATTTATATTCACATATATGTTCATATTCACACCTGTGCACTCCTTACCACGTCGTTTCCCACCACTGTCCCTCCCCAGTAGCTGTCCTTACTCCCGTGGTGGCCGTGGGCAAACGAGGGCAGACCAGACACTGCTCCTGCTCCACGGCAGCTGCCTCTCCCCTCCCAAGACCTACGCTCCCAAGGGATTTAGCAACAAAAAACCCCTGAGAACGCCTGGGCTGAGCCTTGCCCTGGGTTTGATGGCCTCAGCCTCACGCTGGTGGCCACACCGAGAACCTCCTCTCTTCTGCCACAGCCTGGAGATTGTTCTCCCCAGGACAGGCGGTGGCCCGGAGGCAGAAATAAGAGCGTTCCAAGGCTGAAGGCAGGTGGAAAAGCGTCTCACCACGTGCAGCCACCCAAAGGGCTCTTCTGGGCACTTTTCTCCAAGGCTGGGGACGGACCTGAAGAGATTTCAGGGTGGGTTCCCGTTTCACGTCACCGCTGCCTCCCACACGAAGCCTGTGGCCGAGCATCACACTGCTCTCCTGCGCCGAGGTGCTCTGCTCTGCCTTCACCCGTGGCCACGTTGCCATGGCAAAGTCACTCCTGCCTCTGGATGCTGGAAACGCAGAGCCCACAGAGCGCTCCGCATCCCTCGGACACGGCAGGCATCTATTTGCCAGCTGATTTTCTTGCTTTAGATAAAAATCTGTAGAAGAAAGGGAGGACACGCTCCCCGCAGGCCAGTTCCTACCCCCCAGCAGCACCGCTGGCATCCTGTGCACGTGTTGCACGTCGCACACCTGAGTGCCCCCTGAGAACGGGCCTGGATTTTGGATCAAACACGTCTTTGGTGTGGTGCTGTTGTCACGTAGCAGCGTAATTCCTGGTGGTTTTCATAGCACCTCTAGAAAATGAAATTCCAGCAGCCTTTGGCTGAGAAGGAGAGCCGTGCAGACTCTACCCCTCAGAGTGTGACTTCTCCAATTAAGCCGTGGCATTATTTATTTGTTTACTCTTGTATTAACACACATTTCCACCGGCCTGCCACAACGGCCAAACGTTTTTGATTTGACATGTCTGTGAGTGGACAGCAGAAGCGGTCAGGTGGGACAGACAACGCTCTGAGCACACACGCACAGTCGTCCTCCCAGGGTATCGTCCAGAGCGGCCTTCAGAAGAGCAACTAGTCAACAACAGGAAAACGAGTGCAGAATCACAGAATCACAGAATCACCTAGGTTGGAAGGGACCTTTAAGATCATCTAGTCCAACCAGTGGAGAAAAAAACAAACAAAAAAACCCACACACACAAAAAAAAAAGGTTGGGTGTTTCTTACCTGGAGCAGCTCAGCCGCGTCACCCCGTGTGTTCACAAGGTTCTGTGGGAGCACCTTTCAGTCTGAGCAGCAGGACCATGGCCGTCAGAGGGACAGGGTGGCTGCTGCCGGTCCCAGAGCCATTTCCCAGCACAGATCCACCTCTGCTTGCTCTGGCTCCGGGGGTTTTCATCACCCGGGAACAACCCCCCGAGCTGAGGGGCTGCAGGAAGGGGATGGTCCCAGGAGGAGCCCGTGAGCCCCCCGTTCAATGCTCTAACACAATCCACGCTGGAGATGGAGGGAGAATAGCAGAACCTGTGAAACCAGGTGCTGCTCCCCCTGCCCTTTGCTTCCCGCGGGCACCCCCGGGACCACGGCCCCGCACCCAGTGACACGGGGCTGGCAGGGACCTCTGGAGATCAGCTCCTCCAGCCCCCGGCCACAGCAGGTCCCGCAGGAACGTGTCCGGGGGGGGTCTGGAACGTCTCCTTCCCACTCCTTCTGAATGGATTCCGATGCACCCCAGAACTTGGAGAGAAGAGCAGGCTGGGCCACAGAAAACCTACAGAACGACTGAATTTAGGCAGGGTAAAACTTAAAGAACTTGCCCACGCGCGCTGCGTGCCGCAGGCTTCACGATGAACAGCAGGGCATCTCTTGTTCCAGCTGTGCTGAGCCCTTCTCACAGGTAACTACCACAACTGCCACTTTTTGCAATGAGTTTTGATCAAAAAGCATTTTTTCTTTTACACCAAGGCTGGTGACAGCCAAATTGTTCACGGGAACCAGAAGTAAGTTAATGTTTTGAATTTTGCGAGTGGAATTAGGCAGGCAGCCCCTCCTAGCACAAATAAATTATTTGTTTCTTAACATGATTGTGTCTCGGAAGAGACGTCAGGTCTGCTCTTCACAGCTGGGTTTCTGCCGGGAGTCCTTCATGAGTAATAAGGGGGGTAATAAATGCAGCACCGTAAAACAGGAGCAGCAGCGAAATTCCCGAGTCTGCTTTTTAAGCCCTGCAGAAATCTGGATATTGGGAAATTCCCGAGTCTGCTTTTTAAGCCCTGCAGCAATCTGGATATTGGGAAATTCCTGAGCCCCCTTTTTAAGCCCCGCAGCAATCTGGATATTGGGAAATTCCTGAGCCCCCTTTTTAAGCTCCGCAGCAATCTGGATATTGGGAAATTCCTGAGCCCCCTTTTTAAGCCCCGCAGCAATCTGGATATTGGGAAATTCCTGAGCCCCCTTTTTAAGCTCCGCAGCAATCTGGATATTGGGAAATTCCTGAGCCCCCTTTTTAAGCCCCGCAGCAATCTGGATATTGGGAAATTCCTG